>JAHZTW010000001.1:341720587-341731881 GCA_020283515.1 Alliaria petiolata
TGATATTTGAAAGGGTTTAAGAGAAAAGACAAGACAGCTAGACTCTAGCTTAACAATTCCAGTTTTGAGCAGCCAGATTGACAATTGTGGTTTCGTCGACATCAAAGATTTTGACGTGGTTAGGACGCATGTGGGGAAAGGAGCTAGCAGGGACACAGAAAGTTTCAGACTTTGTGAGCAAAATGACAAGATCTCCAATGTCTTGAGTGTAAACAGCGTTTCCTTCTTCTTCGTCTAGCTTGAACACCATTAAAGCTTCTGTTTCCATTCTCTCAATGGTCTTGGCAACGGTCTTCTTGTACCACTTAACCATGAAAGTTTCGTTGGTGCTTCTTGACTCCACCAAGTGTTCGCTAGTGTAGCAAGAATCCAGGAGCTCCCGTTTGGTCTCTGTCATCTTGGGAACGTTTTCAAACCGAAACCTCCGAATCTGAGGTGTGTGCTTCGGTTCGCGGGGATCCCATGATCCAATAAGGTGGCCTCCAGATCCGGGGATACGAAACAGGTCGTATTTCTTGGAAAACGTGACACGGGAGGAGAAGAAACAAGGGTTTGCGATCCTGACGTTGATCCAATCGGAACTTTCTTCAGCGTGAGCCGATCTGCAGAAGCTGAGCTGAGGTCCCAAGAACTTGACAGCCACAACACAATCCTCTTCCTCTGGAGAAGATGAGGACATTGCCACGTTGGTGACCATTTCGGTTTGGCAAAGAGGCAGAGTTTCAAAAGGAGGCAAGACTTCATAGTTGCTATCACTAAACTTGAGACATGGAGTCGGCTGTTCTCGGAGCTCCAACAGGCCGAAGCTTAGAGTCGCTAACCATCCATTGGATGTTCCTATCATTTCCATTCTCTCCATCAAGTCTACAGGCGCCCTTTCTTCAGAAGGAGCCATGTCACCATCCTTACTCCTAACCACGACTTTTAAGAGATGTGGTCTACAAGGATCAGCGCACACGATGGCATACGGAAGCGTTTTCGGAAAGCAAGACGATGAGAAGGCTAATGAGTGAAGAGGAGAGGATCTTACAACCACAGGTTTCCCAAAGCATAGCTTCGGGGGCTGATTGATGAGCAGAGACATGAAGAAATGAGAAGGAAACCCCTAATTGAATAATTTGTGATGTTCCACAATTAATACAGAGGAAGTGGACTTGCCCACCAAGTTTTCCATCCCCAACATTAAGCCATTATTATAATTAATTAAGTCCAGATCATCTTCCATTCAGTCCCTATCTCAGAAAACCAAAATTCTTTTTTTTTTTTTTGAAACGGGCCTTGACCAAAATTCATCTCCGGTTTGGTTAATCTCCGGTTTCCATCTCAAGCCGACCTAAAATATTCATTCAATTTTACAACATTCGATTTTCTTTCCTATTGGCAACTTGATCCTATCTAACTTCACATTCTCATCCAATTCTAATTTCTTTTTTTTTCTATAAAGTAAAACCTATATAAACTGTTTATAATAAACACCAAGTGTTTTTTTCTATAAAGTACATGTGAGCCATGGTACTTTACAGTTTGATTCAATTGGTTGCTTATAATGCAATTTGAGTTTCTAAGAAGAAAACAGAGAGACTTGTTTAGACTTTAGACATTTACGAAAGTCTTTAAGTGAAACAGGAATCACTATGTGTTGCAATGTTGTCCAACGGCTAATCACCCAAACCTTTTACACTGGCAAGCCTCTACACAAAGATCGATGTTCTTGAGCTTACCAAAGACTTATATAAGTTAAAACTATTTTGAAATGAAAAGATTCAAACTTTATTAGTACTTATGTGCATATTCAAAGGCAAGTTATTTTACAAAAATTAATACGTGAGCTCACTGCAGTATACAAATGGAGTTAAAAGTATTCGTCATCAAATCCCATATTTACAAATTAACATTCATCAGATTAACTCAGATTGCTCTTGGTTTACCTCAGTGGACACGAGTTGCTCCATCGAGAGTACTTTCTCAGCTCCTCAAGTGATTCATGTTTCACTTAAGTTTTCCTAATTTTTTAAAAGGCATTCAAATATCCTTCAAAAAATTCTTCATCAAATTTTAGAAAGCTCTTTTCTAAACGTTTACAAATACTTCCTAAATGTTTAGAGAGATTTGTTAAAATGTAAGAAAACTTTCTAAATTATTAAAGAAAGCTTCTAAACTTTTTAAAATGTTCAGAGAGTTTCATTGACTATTATAAATATTCAGAAATTCTTTTAAAATAATTTTAAATGTTCAACGGAAGGTCTTTCTAAATGTGTATGACGGCTTCTTAAATTTGAGTTGTTGTATAAACAAATACAATAGTTTTCACTACACATTTAAAGATAAATTATTTGACCATTTAAAAACTTACTAAACATTCAAGTAAGAGAACATAAAAGGATTTTTAGTTTTCATACTGTGTTGACATATTTGACCAAATTTCAGTTGTTGTATAAATGGACACAAAAGTTATCATTTATACGTTTTAGAAAAAAATTCATAAATGAGTAGGAATGTAGGATGACTTCCTAAATTTAAGTAATTGTATAAATGGATACAAAAGTTCCATTACATGTTTTATGATATATTATTTGACCATTTAAAAACTTATTATGCATTCAAGTAAATATAAAAGAAGCATTAGTCGTTACATTGTGTAGACATATTTGACATAATTTGCTTTGTTGTATAAATGGATACAAAAATTGTATTTATACGTTTTAGGAAATACTTTCTAAATGTGTAGAACAGTTTCTTAAATTTGAATAGCTGTATAAAATAGACTAAAAATTCACAATCATTGAGTAAGAAAAAATTATGTGGACGGTCTACAAAGATTATATGGTTCATAATGAATAACCATAAATCCTTAGAAAAAAGATTTCATAAGTTTTTATTAAGTTCATACTTCATACTAAACAAGTGAACTCTTTATTGTACTATTTATCGATTGTTTATCTCTCTTATTTTCGTTCAACAATGGAGTTTTCTTGTGTTGCTAGCTTCTGATTTAAAGGGCACTCTGGATAATTGAATTTGAAACTGTACCAAAGGAGATGATTTTAGGGATATAAGTATAAGTTTGCCAGAAAAAAATGATCATAAAAAAAAGAACAACATCTCGTATGATCCATATACTGTCACGAAATTTGGTTGGAAACAATGTAATGAGTTTATTCGATCTTATAGTAATTAACATCAATTAAGAGTATTTCCTAAATTATAAAAATCTTTAAATAAAAATTCAAGAAGGCTTTTTAAATTTCCTAAATTAAGGAAACAATTCTAGAGTTTTAAGAAAAATTAGAAAAACTTTCTAAAAATTTATAGGAAGTTTAAAATGATTCTCTAAATATTTATTCAATCAAGTAGAAATTAACAATAGATTTAGGAAGAGATTCCTACATTTGTAAGAATTCTTCCTAAAAATTCAAAATGCTTCCTAAATAAACATATTCTGAAAATTTGCATTTTTTACTTAGATCATATCTTGGCATTCATAAAGATTAGGAAATCCACATTGTCAAAAACATGTTCTGAGAATTGGCTTAAAATGCATACATGAACTCATGCTGCACCGGATTAAGACTATTGGCAACAATAACAGAACAATCAACTAATCAAGCCGATTCAAGAATATCTCATACTAGATTCATTTTTCAAGTTATGACAAAGAGACAGCACAACATTAAAGATATCTGAGCTGGTCCATGTAAAATGCATATCTGAGCTGCATCGAGCAAACCCATAATCAATTTTCTTCAATTCTGAAATTGTCTTACTTGAATCTCATAATCTGGGCAGCTGCACAATGCTTGAGAGTTCGATAGTCTTTTCTCTTACTATGGCATCCACAGATATGTTTTCCTTTGATGAAAACACTTGGAACAGTGCTCTGTCCAGTCCACTCAGTGAAAACTGAATCTCCGATAATTCAGGAATATCATTTATAAAGGAACTCATCCAAAACATTTAACTTTCCAACCGCTCTCCACCAATCTGATAATCAATTTTTTTTTAAATAAATAATACAGTTTTTAAAGATAGGAAACACTAATCTAGAAGTTGGAGACGTGAAACCGTTAACGACGTGAAATGATGTGTTGTATTTAACTTAATATTTAAAAGGTTGATTTGAGTGTTGAATGTTGATGATAAGGATTCAAAAGATGCATTAAACAAATTAACTCAATGTGCTGTGCTTACCGCTATCGAAGGAAGAAAGACATGTTGCAAGAGTGGCCTGGGGCTAAATAAGGAGGGCTTGGTTTAAAAACTAGTATGGATGCTTTTCTTCAGTATGGATTTCTCTCCTAGATGACAATAAACGATAAACTTTATTTTTTGATCGATTTATTATCCACATGGTTTTGTTCCAAATAATTGTCACATATTTATCATCAGAAATATGAAACATATATTTAGATCGATTTAGTATTCGCATAAATATACAAGATGGACTGTAAATCTTTATAGGGAAACCAGATTTTGGCTTAACTCTCTCGGCTCATGTTCTGAGGTAAAACTTGTTAGCAGACACATCCTCAATGTATTGTAATGATACCAAAGTTACCAACCCAAATGAAAATGTCATTTCACTGTTTTTCAGTGACAAGCGATTATAAGGATGTTTTGTGCCCACACAATGTGTTATAAGTAGAGACATCTTTTCAGTGTATTGTAATGAACCGTTGAGCAATATGTTAAGCCATTGCTGATCAATGAATGCATAAGCTATCTATCATAATATTACAGATCCAGTGAAAGAGATTACAGAGAATGGAACCCATGTACCTAAAGTAGCAATGAATGATTGCTGATAACTGGATATAGTTCAAACATAACTAGTTGGGCTCTACTGATCATGAGAGATGGCAGCAAAGTTAATTTCTCCAAAAGCATATATGCATATATCAACCACATCTCACACAGAATTAAACAAAACAAAAAAATAGATTTGATATTTGAAAGAGTTAGGAAAGACAAGACTCTAGACTAAAAAAAAACTCAATTTCAAGACTACTAGACTCTAGACTTAACAATTCCAGTTAACTCAATTAACGAGGGTTTCATCGACATCCAAGATTTTGACCCGGTTAGGGCTCATGTTGGAACAGGAGCTAGCAGGGACACAGAAAGACTCAGACTTTGTGAGGAAAATGACAAGATCTCCAATATCTTGAGTGTAAACAGCGTCTCCTTCTTCTTCGTCTAGCTTGAACACCAGTAAAGCTTCTGTTTCCATTCTCCTATAACCATAACCATAAAGGAAGGTGTTTGCAATGGTCTTCTTGTACCACTTAACCATGAAAATTTCATTGGTGCTTCTTGACTCCACCAAGTGTTCGCTCGTGTAGCACGTATCCAGGAGCTCCCGTTTGATCTCTGTCATCTTGGGAATGTTTTTAAACCGAAACCTCTGAAACTTGTGACTGTGCTTGTGTTTGCAACTGAGATCCCATGATCCAATAAGGTGGCCTCCAGATCCGGGAATTCGAAACAGCTCGTCTTTCTTGGAAAACATGACACGGGAGGAGAAGAAACAAGGGTTTTCGATTCTGATGTTGATCCACTCGGAGTTACTTCCAGCAGCGGATCTGCAAAAGCTGAGCTGAGGTCCCAAGAACTTGACAGCCACGACACAGTCCATGGAAAAGGTGAGGACATTGCAATGTTGGTGACCATTTGGGTTTGACAAAGAGGCAGAGATTCAAGAGGGGGCAACGAAATGGATAGCCGTAAATCCGGGTAGTCTCGGAGACGCACCACGTCTTTCCTCAAAGTAGCTGACCATCCATTGGATGATCCTATCATTCCCATTCCATCCACCAAATCCATAGGCATCTTTCTTTCAAAAGATAAAGGAGTGAAGTCGCCATACCTCCTATTCACGACTGTTACGAGATGTTTCTTAGCTAAGAGACATGTTTCTTAGCTAAAAGAAAGGAAAACCCTAATTGAATAATTGTTCTTATCAACTAATTCAAGAATGAAAATGAAAATGAAAATGAAATTAATTCAAGAATTGGGAATGTTCACATTAATACCGAGGAAGGGACTTGCCCACCAAGTTTTCCATCTCAATAAATTAATTACCCTAATCCTCATTAACTTCCATCTTCCCTTTTCCATTTTCCTACTTTGAACGCACAAATCAATCAAGAAATTGCATTAGCTGGATTTGTGTGTATCACATCTGTATGCTGATATTGGAAAATAGAATTTAGTGGTTATAATTTAGATTTTCAAAAGTGCATTGACAATATAGCATAGTATTTTCAGTTAATATTTGTTAAGCAAATCCAGTCCCTAATTCCATTAGATTAATATCCGGTATTCATCTCAAACCTACCTAAAATTTAACCAAAAACCATTACCATGGTGACTTATACCATAGTATTGGATCTGCTTTTACACTTGCTTCTGCAGATTAAAAAGGACAATCCGAAGAAAGATCATGTACATCTGCAGAAACTAGCTAGAGAAGAGATTCACAAGCATGTTACTCACCAAGAAGTCTTTTGAGCCATTTGATCTTTCTTAGAATGCATAGCCAATGAGATTATCTACACAAGGAAGGAATCTGTAAAGGTGCACACAAACATCTTTGGTTAAATTCCTGTTTATCTTTGGCGGTTCAAGACTGATAATCTCTTGTTGAATAAACTCTAACGAAATGGTCGATTGAAAATCAAATGAAAGAGAGATTACAGAGAATGGAACCCAATCAAACAATATCTTTCATATTTCTCTGCCCTTTCGTATTCCCCAGCCTCCATCCTCCTCCTGTATTTATGGATCATTAGTAAGATTTTAGAGGATCATTAAAGGAAAGGGAAGAAGTTTAATAGATTTATTGGGTTAAATGGTTTAAAGAAATGTAACATTTGATCAAAATTTGTACACAAAGTCAAGTCGGTTTTCTGTTTCTATAAATATCTTCTCCTGCAAAAATTGAAAAATATATTTTAGAACTAAACAACAGAGAAAAAGTGGATTTCTTCAACCTCCTCTTTCAGTCCCTTCTAAAAATTAAATTGAATGAAACAGTGGACTTTTCAACATCACCTTTCTAGAAGGGAGTGAAAGAGGAGGTTGGAGAAGTGTGTGAAATGTTTATAAGCTAAATTGAATGAAACAGACATGTGTCCTTTCTATAAATGTTAAGATTTATTTGTCATTTTTCTCAAATGAGATATGTATGGAAGTAAAATAATTGAAATGGATTTCTAACTTCTGAGTGTATGATAATCATTAGATCGTATAACAAGAGACATACAAGTTTAAGTACATCCACGTTGAAAGTATCTTAATGGATATCTCACAATAAAATATAATAAATAGTTTAACATTTTTTTAATAAGTAAACATGAGGATCAGTTCTCATATGAGAACTTTGAGAACCCCTTAAATGGGACATATGTATCTTTTTTAGTGGTTCAAAATTTTTTACAATAAATTAAATGTTTAGTAGTTTAAAATGTTAATTAAATAGTTTATATGTTGTTATTTTTTATTTTTTACCTTTTCATAAAATCATAAAATTAAATTATCTTTCTATCAAGTTTCATTATGCATAACGGATATCAATTATTTTATATTAGTTAAAATTAATACGATAATATGAAAATTAGTTAAAATCATATATAATTATTATTTTGAGATTGAAAAAATCTCAGATTTAAAAAATTAAAAAAATATCTAACATTTTTAAAGTTATGTATAAATCAGTATAATTAAAAAAAAATTTAGATAATACAAATTTAAAGACCCATGAAATTTGTATTTTAAATGATTTGAGTACGATGATAAGTTGATAAGTATCCACAGAAGTTGCTTATAAAAAAACTCATGAAATTTGTATATTTATGTTTTTAACTAAAAACCCCTTTAAAACACTTTAAAATCATTAGAGAGTTAATGCATAGATTTGAAAATATGTTTTTCAGTTCATCAATAACTTTGATATTGACAAATTATAAAAAAATAACTAAATAACACCAGAGTTTAGGAAAGAAAATTAAACTAATTAACAGAGATTTTTCATGTTAACACAAATCATTCGGACTTTTTGATTTGAGTACATTTCAACGATGTTCTTTTCTCTGAGATCATCATGTCCTTTTATGGGGAATTAATACAGACGAGAGCGCGATGTTCATCATGAAAGGCTTTGCAAGAAACACAACAATCAAGATTCTTGCAATGACTTCACTTGTAGGCTTGTAACTATCTGCCACTAATTTTGCTTTCAAAGGCTGAGGAAAGGAATTAACTTGAGAAGCATGATCCGTCCCCTTTTGGTTCTTGAATCTGCTTTCACACTTGCTTCTGCAGATTAAAAAGGACAATCCGAAGAAAGATCATGTACATCTGCAGAAACTAGAGAAGAGATTCACAATCATGTTACTGACCAAGAAGTCTCTTCAATAGTCCTGGACTTGGCGTTGTTGGATTCCGTAGGAGACAAGTTTCAAGGTCGTTTACTTTAATTCTGGATAATTTCTTGTTGAATAAACTCTAACGAAATGGTCGATTGAAAATCAAATGAAAGAGAGATTACAGAGAATGGAACCCAATGTACCTAAAGTAGCAATGAAAGATTCCTGATAACTGGATATAGCTTAAACATAATTAGTTGGGATCTACGTACTGATCATGGGAGATGTCAGCAAAGTTAATTTCTCCAAGAGCATATGCATATCAATCAATCTTGAAAGAGGTTTAAGAGAAAAGACAAGACTCTAGACTAAAAAAACCTCAATTCCAGACTACTATACTCTAGCTTATCAATTCCACTTCTGAGCAGCAACATCGATAACTGTGGTTTCATCGACATCCAAGATTTTGACGTGGTTAGGACGCATGGCTCGGAAGAAGATAGCAGGGGCACAGAAAGGTTCAGACCTTGTGAGGAAAATGAGGAGATCTCCAATGGCTTGAGTGTAAACATCGTTTCCTTTCCCGTCTAGGTTGAACATCATTAGAGCTTTTGTTTCCATTCTCTCAACACTCTTGATGGTCTTGGCAACGGTCTTCTTGTACCACTTAACCATGAAAAATCTCACCGGTGGTTGTTGATGTTGAACAAATCTGTTTTCTAAAAACAGAGTAAGAAGAGATGAAAAAACAGAGCAAGAGATATTTGATTATCTCTTCTCTTTTGAGAAGAAAAGAAACGTAAATTGATCCTGGTATTTGATTATCCCTGTTTCTTTTGAGGAGAAGAAACAGGGGTTTGCGATCCTGGTGTTGATCCAGTCGGAACTTTCTTGAGCCTGAGACGGTCTGCAGAAGCTGAGCTGAGGTCCAAAGAACTTGACCGCCACAAAAGCTGATGACATTGCCACGTTGGTGACCATTCGGGTTTGGCAAAGAGGCAGAGTTTCAAAAGGAGGCAAATTTGCTATCACTAAACTTGAGCCATGGAGTCGGGTGTGCTTTGAGCTGCAACAGGTCGAACCGTAGAGTCGCTAACCATCCATTGGATGTTCCTATCATTCCCATTCTCTCCACCAAGTCCACAAGGAGCCATGTCATGTCACCTCCTTACTCCTAACCACGACTTTTACGAGATGTGGTCTACAAGGATCAGCGCACACGATGGCATAAGGAAGCGTTTGCGGCAAGGAAGACGATGAGAAGCCATTAGAGTGGAGAGGAGAGGATCTTACCAACATAGGTTTCCCCAAGCTATCGATAAGCAGAGACAGAGGAAGGGACTTGCCCACCAAGTTTTCCATCTCCAAAATTAATTACCCTAATTGCCATGTCATCAAATTCAGTCCCTGTCTCAGAAAACTAAGATTCATTTTTCGTCCAAGACTTTGCTTAATCTCCGGTTTCCATGTCAAGCCGACCTAAATTAATATTCACTTTTACAAGATTTGATTTTCTTTCCAGTTGGCAACTTGATCCTATCTAAATCCACCCAAAACAATTCTATTTTCGAACCGTCTCCATAAGTTTTCTCAAACTTCTTGTTCCGCTTTGTTCACCTTTGATTTACAGAGTGTGACGGACGATTGTGGATACGAACTACACGCCGTTTTCGAATAAAGGATTGTATGTTAATTTTATTGATTGAATCCTTTAATTGGGCTCACTTTTGGACCATAAGAAGGATATGTTAATTTATTTTTGGCCCAACTTCTTCTAGCCCGCTGGCATTGGATTCTCTATGATATAGAAACAAGACGAGAGAGTATTGTAATTAATTCCCTTAAAGGTCCACAATTTTAAGTTCAAGCAGACATTCCTTAAGCTTTCTATAAGATTGTAGATAGATTGTGCTCTTCGAATTCACTTATTCTCGCTCTTGTCACTTCGAAGTAAAAAAACTGATTGGTTTTTTTACCCTTTAGTTAATTCCGAAAGAGAATCTTTATAATCTGACAGCACTAATGATTTCATGCACCAGTGGAGAGCAAAAATAGCAAAAATCGCAAAATAATAGCAAAAATAAATTACTTGTTTTGGTAACTGGGACAAGTCAGCCCACTTTAATTTGTCTTGACATTTGAAATTCTGCAGTGGATCCGTTTCTATGATTATTCGGTTCGGTTCGATTTTCTTAATTGGGTTTGGTTTCGATTTGGTATTTTAGTTATGGGTAATTTTTTTTTTTTTTGAACATTTACTTGGGTAATTTGTCGAGGACTAGAACTAAGATCACTAGACGGCTTTGAATGGTAAGCAGATTAAAAAGCAGTCTAAATGTAGATTTGTAAAAAAGCAGATCAATCTGCAAATGTATGTCATTCACCTTTTTAATACAGAAAAAAAAAATAATAACTGTTTTGCATGTAGATGAAAATTGTTTACATAGAAATATACGGGATTTTAAAGATAGGAAAACACTAATCTAGAAGTTGGAGACGTGAAACCGTCAACGACGTCAAATGATTTGGTGTTGCATTCAACTAAATATTTTAAATGATTTGAGTGTTGAATATTTTAATAAGTATTCAGAATATTTTGATTTGATAAGTTCGGATGAATTAATTTTTATCGTTGTGTTTTTAAGAGACTTTGAAATCATTAAAAATTAATGCCTAGCATATTTCTAACTGCATAGTAAATTAAAAATAAAAAAATAATGTTATCGTTCGGTTCGGTGAACCGTGGACGACAAACAGTAAATCCCGTTTGTTATTCCACCGACCGTGAATGATAATGGTAAATCTCGTTCGTATATTTTCTGAAATTATGAAAATTTGTAGATTTTGCTGCTAATGTCATTGTTGGATTTTAGGTTAAATAAGTTCTGTTTTAGTTGGATTTTGGTATTGTTTTTCTTTGTAGTTTTTTTT
>JAHZTW010000001.1:341859480-341880086 GCA_020283515.1 Alliaria petiolata
AAAAAAAAAAAAAAAAAGAAGAGGATCGCTTGTTTTGATCAAAACATGAATGGCATTTGTATCATGCACTAAAAAGGATTATTAGTTTTAGGTCCGTTCGTTGCTACGTTTAACGAATCTTAAGGTGGTTAATTAAAAAGTTTTCTAATTGTATTTTTTTCTGGCAAGCCGAGATTCAGATATATAACTGATTGACTGAAATCTACAATATTTTTTTTGTGTTTGCAAACATGCAAACAATTCCATTAGAGGATTGTGCTATTGGTCAATTCCGTAATAAGTAATTGGTAATTTTGATGGACTTAATTATAGTATTATTCCTTGACTTTCCTCTATATTTTATGTTGTTTGTTATTAAAAGCTATATAAGGCTAGCTCTCTATACTACTTTGATGGGTCTTAACCAACTATTTTATAAAAAAAGTGTTAACATTTCAAAAATAAATAGATATATTGTTCTGTTACTGTCAACTACTGTAAATCGAAAAAGAAAACAAAAATGAGTTAAGTTGTTTTTTAGGAAACAATTTCGTATTACAAACACAATTATTACCTACGATATTTGTCTTTCATAGATGATGAAACTCATAATATGTAATCATGCAATATGGCACATTGAAATGAGAGAGAGGAGAGATAGAGAGAGAGGAAGAGAGCAATAAAGCGTTTGCTCATGTATTTCGTGGTGGAGTAAATGATATTTCAGATCTTCTTAGTGATTAAAGTTTGAGTAGGACCCATCTCATTCACCTCTTGAGCTACTTCTACATTTTTGTTTCTACTAGAATCGATTTTATTTTTTACCCAAATAAACCTATACTTTACAAATAAAATTGTCATCATTCAAAAGCCTTAGATTCTGCTTCTAGTTCAAAACCTTTGCTAATTTATGTATACATTCACATTTTACCGTTGGAATGTAACAGAGAGAGATATATACATAGTTTTATACAACACCACATAGTTGGTATCCTAGTGACTGCCGAATTACAGAGACGAGAGACGTGTAGGGATGTGATACGTAGGTAGGGTGCAGGCAGAACTTAAGAAAATTAAATTGTTGTCATGCAAATGTAATAAAAGCACAGAGAAAGAGACAAATATGTAATAGTAGTAGTATAATTTTTAAAAGTTTGAATTTCTAATGGAAAGAAAAAAGGCAATGGTTGGCTCCGAAATCCAAAACCTCTTATATCTACAATTTTTTTATTAAAAAAAATCTGAACTTATATCTACTTAAAACTCAAAGCTTTTGTTCTTTTCTCAAAACAATTTACAAATATTTGTGTATGTGTATATATATTATATATATATATATATACTTGTTCATTGCTTATCTTTATAGGGTTTTTCATTATTATTATTATTTTGAACCTTTTTCTTCATTATTATTTATTATTATCTATCTCTTCCGAATCTTATCCACGCGAGACCTTGATGTATCTCAAAGAACCATTTAATGTTCGATCGGAGCTAGAGTTTTAGAGCTGCAGATTTTAGTTCAAAGCTACAAACTTAGGGTTTTGCTTTTTTCCTTGTCTGAATCGATCGTAGGATGTAGGTGTAATTTAGCCATTTAGGGCATACTGTGTTTTGGTCCCCATTGCGACTCTTACTGTCCAAATCCATAACTACGTTAGTCGTCCCCATACACACATGCAAGATCGTATACGCGTTTTTCTATAAATACTACGTAACGTTTAATTATATGTAATGCATATGTTCATTAGAGGGTTACCTAATGCATGTGTGTGTTATTTGTTGCGTGTTGTTGTTAACGAAAGATTAATTCAACCAATAAGATGGGTGTTAGCTAGATCTTAATCCCAGTCACATTATATATGAAATACGTTTTCACTTATAATTGGAAATTGTAGACTTGGCTATATATATATCTAGAAATTAAAGACTACATAAGCCAAAGACCATAAAATTCTTATTTATAAAATTTACCAGAAACTGAAACTAATCTCCTAATTCGTATATATCATTTTATGAATTCTGAAATGTCTAAGTAAACACACTAACAAAATATCTAGTCTCGATCACATTTAAATTCCGTTTTCCATGACCACTTAGGATTTGGAACACTTGACAGAAATACATAAAATTAAGATGAATGGAATAATGAATCAAACTAATCCTACTTCAGCTCCTGCGACAAGCATTGATCAAGATGCTAAGAAGGCGCACACATGTTAAACATGATAAAATTCAAAAATTGTTGAAATCCGTCGGAAATTTCCAACGAACTTTAGTCGTCGGAATTTTCCAACGGATTTCTGACGGATTTCTTACCGATTGGAAATCCGTCGGATATCCATCGGAAATTTCTGACGGATGTTTCACTGTCGGAAATCCATTGAGGTATCTCCTTCTTACATCTTTGTCTACGCAAATAATGAATCAAACTTCTTACATCCTTATCAACGCAATAATGAATCAAACTTGGTTGATCCAACTACTATTGTCACTGCGGATGATCTCATTTCTCTAGCTACAATATTGGTACTTACGAATATGTTTCTGTTTATAGCACATCAATCAGCTCCTGCAATTATCAATAACTATGAACCTATTGAATCTCTTATTTAGTAGTCTGCTCAACTTTATCAGTTATCGCTACTACTATTATTCAAGCACATTCTACTGCCCAAAAGGAAAGTAGTAGAATAGTTGAGCCCCATTTTGGTTCTAACAAGTTTGCCTTATTGATCTCTCCAAAAAAAGAAAAAAATTCAACGAATTCAGTGAAAAAGTTAGTTTTGATAGATCTTATAACATCTTTAATGAAAATAATCTTTCGGGAAAGACCGGCTAAGCCATCAACAAAGATCAAGGAGGTGCTTTGGCAGTCCACATGTCGTGGACGTGGTAACCAAAGGTAAATGCGGCTAGAGGTATTTTTATTTAAGCACAAAAGTCAATCAAATCGCAAGATCCGATTGTTTATGATTCATTATATATTATCTTTTAAAGTTGTATAATTCTGTCATGGCCTATAACCGTTTTTAAATAATAAAATATAATTTTTTTAAAAAAAGATGAATGGAATATATTGGTGTATGTAATATGGAGATTAGAGGATTTTTTAATATTCCACTAATTGTTTCGCAGTTTCGTTGATGAACATTGTTCATTGACGTTTGTTCTTTGGGTTTTCCATCTTTTCCAGCTGAATGGGTAAAAATTTGTTCCTACACTTTTTATTGTAAATGATGAAATTTCAGGAGACTCTATAATACACTTTTTCCAATGTGCCTGATGTTTTTTGTTTTGACAAAAATGTGTTTGATGTTAAAGTTATAGAAAAAATAAGAGATGTTAAATTGATTGACATCATAAACTATATATATTAACCATTTAACAAAAAAAAACATCATAAACGATATTTACATACTATTTATAAACGGTACGATCCGATACTTGAATGCAACTAATCTTAGGAGTCAGATTGAGATACGTAGGAAAAAAAATAAACACTTGAAGAGTTGTATAGGCCAAACGGTTCATAACTCCACCACCGATATATATATTTAAAAAATGGAACGATTAATTATCTATTTGGTCCAAAAGTAATAGTATATTCTTTTCTTTTATTGCTAAAGAATATATGCTTTCTTTTACATCAATATCCATCATATTCATTAAAAAATCTAGCATCTTACATATGAGAGTCCAAAACGAAAAGATTTAACTATTTGTGATAATCTAATCTGTATTATGCTATAATTTTTTTTTTTTGAAAGTATGTTTTGTTTACTATACCCGGTTTTACAAAATCAAAACCTTAAACCGCAACACGATCATGATCATCAGTGCAATAAGAATATGCATATATATATATGTGTGTGTGTGTGTGTGTGTGTGTGTGAAACATGGATACATGTATGATGACAAGCTTAAGTATGCATGTGGATGAACGAAGAAGTAGAATCTCGGGCACGGAGAAGGCGTGTCCGATCATTGAAAGCCGCCCACCATCTTTATTATACTTGGTTCCCAAAGTACTGATTCCTGTTCAACTTGCAGATACTTTGTTTCATGAACTAACTCTCTCTTTGCTCTCTTTCTCTTTCTCATTCTCAATTTTTTTTCTGATTAATAGCTTCAAAAGTCAATTATTATTTTTAAAAGGGCAATAAATTTCACTATTTATATATATTCTTTTAGTCTCTCGAGTTTTTGTTTGTTTGTTTTGATTAGTAATTATCGACGCCAACTAGTGACTTTTTAATTGAGACTACAGGAAGAATATAATCAACGTTTCGTTATATTATACCATATGAAATAAATTTATTTCAAACGGTTTTTTGTTTTGTTTTTGGCATAGTAATGTCGAGAGCAACGCTGTTACAGAATGGTTGATTTTGATTTAAGAAATAAATAGTGCAAGACAAAACCGTACGAATATTAAAAGCATGTCATAGAGTCTCCGTAAAAAGGGTGTATATGAAATTGAATAACACCTTGGATCCCAGTCATATCTCAAATAAATATCATGCATGCATGCGTAGTTAGACCTTAGTTACATTACTGTTTGGCAAAAAAAAAAACTTTTGTTACATTACTATGTATTATATACAAAATTACTCATAATTAAATTACAGAACCATCTATTTTCCTTTTTTTTTTTTTGTATTACATTGTGTTCGTTTTGGTTGGTTCAAATCGAAAAATCGAATTATGCATTCTATGTACCTTTAACCACTGTGGAATTCATGATAACTAAAGATTTTGATATAAGTTCGGAATTTTATACATAAGATCATGTTATTAAAAAAAAAAATCATATTATTGTTGTTAAAAAAAAGATCATGTTATTAAAAACGATGTAATTTTCATTATTTCGTGGCATATATAATCATTGCATATATATATATATATTAATCATTGCATATTTGCACTAAAAACAAACATAGTACATGATTTCCTTAATTGATGATGTTTTTCAGTTATCGAACTCTGGTTTTTTTTTTTATGTGTTGATCTCTATTAGTTTGAGCTAGAAACAAAACATAAAGGAGAAGAGACCCGTTGCTAAAAAGACATGGTCAGGTAAACAATATCTGACAGCCAACACATTAACTTCAAACCTAACGTCTACCTGGTTTTGTTCTTGTCTCCATCTTCTTAAATTTTTGTTTATATTCTAAAACATTTTATTGGACTATTATCATTATAATATAAGTATATACGAAAAACCTGTATATATATATATTCATGTACAAAATATTTCAAATTTTTTGAAAGGGAAAGCTCAAATGAAGGGTGGCTCCTCGGGAATCAATTTGATTTTGAAGAGACAAAATGAGACACGACTAGTATTACATCAAGTATTTATTGCCTTAGATCTATACCTTGCCTTTAATTTTCTTTAAAACGAATTGGTGTTCTCCTTGTATAAATTTAAAGATGGAACTTTTTTAAAAAAAGAGATGCATATATACTGAAAACACAATTTGCCAAAACTTAGCTTGATTACAAAATTTATCAATGTTGGCTCAAATTAGCGAAGGTCAAGTATATGCTAAGTAAGAAATCGATAGTTTGTTGACATCGACTAATATGCCGATATGTTTAAAATGGTTTATTAATTGAAAGAAGTGTCTAGATTCGTATAGGTTGTTTTTTGTGAATAATTGATCCATAATGCGAATGTACAACAATATCATTCAATTGATTGTCTCACGAGCGAGGGCGCTAAAATAAATGTGAATTCAGTAATTTCAAATACCTTTTTCTTTCTTTCTTGTATATGTTTACTCGAAAACCGGGACTGGTCGGACCATTCGCATCCCATATATATACGTAAATTAATTACAAAAGAATGTACATGTCCGTGTTTGTGTGCATTACATGTTTGTGTGTACAAAAAACAATTATACCGACCTTGTGATTATTCAAAATTTTACCCAAACAAAAATCCATAAAAATATTTTCCTAAGGAATTTATGTATCTTTCCCTTTGCATATATGCAACCTTTATCTCTCTAATGTAAAGTATACAGTAAAACGTACCCTATATATTAATGTATATTTATATCTAAAACATAAATGACACACCCAAAAACCTAGATTCTCCCCAAATTTCATCCAACGGCACAAACCGCATAATAAATAACCCTCTCGAAATATTATAATAAATATTGAAATTTGATAGCGATAGTTTAGTCCCCGATGAATGCGAATCCCTCATATTTACTCCTTTTGGCATCCACTCTCTATCTCTGTCTCTCAACTTGATATGTCTCTCTGAGCGTCTCTTTCTTTTAATTTGCTTTTTGTTTTTTACAATCTAACCATAAGACAAAACGAACGAGGGAGTGAGAGAGAGAGAGAGATATTTCTAGTCACGATGCAGGATATAATACCGGATTTTCTTGAAGAGTGTGAATTTGTCGACACTTCACTAGCCGGAGATGACCTATTTGCCATCTTAGAGAGTCTTGAAGGCGCCGGAGAGATATCTCCCGCGGCTGCATCTACACCCAAAGATGGAACCACAAGTTCCAAGGAGTTAGTAAAGGATCAAAGCTATAATACCTCATCTCCTAAGAGGAAGAGGCAAAGACTAGAAATGGAGAAAGAAGAGGACGAAGAAGAAGAGGACGGAGAAGGAGAAGGAGAAGAAGAGAATAAGCAAGATGGGCAACAAAAGATGTCTCATGTAACCGTGGAACGTAACAGGAGAAAGCAAATGAACGAGCACTTAACCGTTTTACGTTCTCTTATGCCTTGTTTCTACGTCAAACGGGTACATCCATGTATTATCTTAGTTAATACTCTATCTAATTAATACTATAAAAGGTTTGTTCAATTAATCTTTTTGGTATACCTAACTATCATATCATTTCTTAGAAACATCAATTACAACAAAAGTATCATATCTATGTTTTTAAGGAATAATGACAATTATAATGACATTTTGGTCCCACTAATCATCTCTTTTTCTTTTCTTTCTTTCTTGTCACAATGTGATTGATAGAATGTCCATATTGACTTGTATTGTCTTTTCCTCTGATCATAATAAAGGGGGACCAAGCATCGATCATAGGAGGAGTTGTGGAATACATTAGCGAGCTACAACAAGTTCTTCAATCTTTAGAAGCCAAGAAACAGCGTAAGACCTACGCGGAAGTCCTAAGCCCGAGACTAGTCCCGAGTCCTCGTCCTTCGCCGCCTGTCCTAAGCCCGCGAAAACCGCCTCTTAGCCCGCGCATCAACCACCACCAGATCCACCATCACCTCCTTCTCCCTCCCATAAGCCCTCGAACCCCTCAGCCCACAAGCCCATACCGGGCCCATCCACCGCAACTACCACTCATCCCACAGCCTCCTATTCGTTCTTACAGCTCATTGGTCAGTTGTAGCAGCTTAGGGGACCCACCTCCATACTCTCCGGCTTCATCTTCTTCCTCTCCTTCAGTTAGCAGTAACCATGAGAGTAGTGTGATAAATGAGCTCGTTGCGAACTCAAAATCGGCTTTGGCTGACGTGGAAGTGAAGTTCTCAGGAGCTAATGTGCTGCTCAAAACGGTGTCGCATAAGATCCCGGGACAGGTTATGAAGATAATCGCTGCTCTTGAAGATTTGGCTCTCGAGATTCTTCAGGTTAATATTAACACCGTCGACGAAACCATGCTTAATTCTTTCACCATCAAGGTACGTACGAATAATCATCCTAATTAATTTCCACTGATTTTTCTTGTTTTTTTGTTTAATGGGTGTGATTCATACATTTATTTTTTCTCACATAGGATATATGGTGGGGAGAGTAGGGTTCTGTAATAAGTAATATAATTCATTCACAGACACATAAATTCGTAGACAGTTTATAGAAATATAAGAAATTCAGTGTAGGATACATAATTCTTATCTACATTGTATATATACATAAATGCACACAAACATAGGGTATGTCAGATTGCTCACAAGCATACAAAACTAAACTGTTATTTGTTTTCTATTTTTTTACGTACTAAAAACTCTAGTATATACATTTTGACTTTCTTTTTTAAACCAAGGCGTGAACAACACGTGTTCTTATATGTTATTTACAAATTCATTCGTTATTCTATTCTTTGTGAACATTAGAGCATTCTAAATCATAAAATTCGAAATTCGAAATTTATTGTTCTGTATATTTGAAAGTTGATGGGTTGGAGTATAGCCTTGTTTGTGGTTAGCGGTTCAACAACTCTTTGCTACCACAGAAGGTAGAATACCAGTTAGTACATTTATTCAAATAAGTCAAGCAGCTGTAGTTTAATTACTGGTTTTGCTTATTGGTCAAGACTTGTTTTCTACATCCGATATATGCATAATTGTTACAATGGTTGTAGATGACAAAAAAAAAAAATCTAGATTTTAAATATCAATTGACAATTATCTATATCTCTGCATGCCTCTTTTTCTTTTGATAGATTGGAATTGAGTGCCAACTAAGTGCAGAAGAATTGGCTCAACAAATTCAGCAAACATTCTGCTAATAAAAGAAGGATTTAATACATCGAATAAACCCTAACGAGAGACCAGTACGTACTCACTTTCTCTCCTTATTATCCTTTTAATTATCTTCAAACTTTCTATAAACAAATGGAGTTATTTTCAATAATATTGTAATTTAAGATTTTAAAAATAATAATTAATTAAGACTAATATAGGTCTAAATGAGTTTTATCAGCTTCATATATAACAGCTTCGTCAGCTGTTTTTTCTTTTTAATTTTAGCATCAAAGTAACAGTACTTCTACTATGTAACGTTATATATTTTTTTTTATTACATAAAGCATTGTAGCTGTAATTGCATATGAATGAACAACAATTTATGGGTTTCTAATGAATAATACTAATCTTGCATCTTAAATTTTGGAAGGATTATATCTTTTGTAAATAGAAAGAATGATTCTACATGCCGCAGTATGCTGATGCTTTACAAATCGAAAGAGTGGGTTTTAAAGAACTTTACAAACAGATTCATAACAGACATGATGATCTATATCTTTTAACCAAAAAAGAAGGAAACAGACATGATGAAACTAAAAAAAAAAAAAAAAGAAGAAAGCATAATATTAATACCGGCCAAAAATCTTCCAAAATTCATGATGCCTCTTTTTTTTTATAAGATAAAATAGATTCTTTACTTATCTTCAAACTCTCCTTAAATCCCAAAGAAAGCTCAAAGCGAGAAAGAAGATGAAAATTACAACAGACTAACAGACTACTCAACCAACACGGCAACACGCATTTACGTGGTTATATGTTCGAGATGCAAACCGATCTCTTAACCACATAACCAAAGTCCAAAACTCAATTCTTGGTTCACCTGATACATCATTCATCATTGTGATGATTAAACCGGAAGCTAAAATCACTCTTAGAAGGCTTAAACATAATTTCATATTTGCTATCCAAATCTTTTCACCACCATCAGAACAAAGAATCGATCCACACTTGCACTCAAACACAACGAAAAAATCGTGCTGAGCTTACAAATGGGCTGTGAAAACTTAACTTGGGCTTATCTTTCGGGCCCATATTATTCTTATTCTTATTTACAAATGGGCTGTGAAAACTTAGGTGATGAATGTTTGTATGGTTTTTGGATTTTGATTTTTGGTTTTTGGATTTTGGTTTTTGTTTTTAGATTTTAGTTTTTGGATTTTGTTTTTTTAATTTTAGTGTAGATTTTGGTTTTTCTAAAAACTTAATGGTGATTATGTAGTTTTTGATTTTTGTCTATATATATATTTTTTTTTCATATTTGACTTAGAAAATTTATTTTATGTTTTTTCTAATTTATGTTTTTGGTTTTTTCTACAATATATATATTTTTTTAAGTGCTTTTATTTTTTAAAAATTTTAGTTTTCTTTTGTGTTTAAACTTCATAAAATATATAAAACATTATTAATAAAATATAATAGCTCACAAAATTTCATAATATTTTAAAACAACAAACAAATCATTGTAGAGAAGTTCACACAAATGGAGATAAGATTTGTTTTTCTATGCTTGAATTTACGAAAATAAATATACAAAACTTATTTTTATAAAAAAAAAATCACAATATGAGTTTTTAGTGTTTGTATGTATGAGAATTGTTTTATTTACAAAATATTGGCTAAAAATAGTAAGATATTTAAAAAAAAAAGAAAAACAATAAGATATATGAATAACAAAAAAAAAATCTCGGGAGAAAAACTGCAAAAAACGTAGTTTTTGGTTTTTGATTACAAATTGGAAGTTATTTAAAAAACTAGTTCTCCTAAATTTTAAAAAATCTATTTATGAAAAATCTTGATTGACAAATAAAATGGTTTTTGAAAAACAAAAACCAAAAAATCTTTCAAAAACTACAAATATCCATGGCCTTAACCTGGGCTAGCGATGTTTTATGATCGGTCCGTCGTACACTTGCTCGTATTTAAATGAAACTGCTAAGTTGATGAAAAAAAACAAAAAAAATTGGGATCATGAATTTATGTGAAATACCTCAATTAGCTTTTCTTTTTTTTTTTTTTTTTTTTTTTGACAACACTCAATTAGCTTTGGTAGCTAAAAACGTTATGGGTTTGGATTTTGTAACCATGGATGAAAAGCATATACTGATTGGTAGGAATTTTAGGGATTTTGTTTTTGTGTTTAAAGTATATTACTACCCAGTCACACTTTAAAATATTTTAAAGTCCTAAAAGTTTTCCTTAAATTTTTTCCACCCGAATTATATTTTATTAGTCTTGATATATTTTTTAAAAAAAGTTTAAAGTCAAGTCTGAGAACCAAAATTTATGCTATTTAAAGTTCAAAATAAATGTTAGTACGTCTACTACATTCATAATCATAGCCGGAACCAATCAACTCATGTCGAAAGTTTTATAGATTTGACAGGTAGCCATGAAAAGATTCAGTTTCAAAAATAAATGAAACATATGTTCGTTAACAATCAAACATAAATCATATGCTTTTAAAAAATATATAGCCTATGCTTTTTATTTTCGTCTACAATTTATTATACACACTACCAAATTTAAACGTAGGTTTTAACATAATTAGAAGTCTAGAAGAGTATGGCACAATATTCAAAAAACAAAAAAGGTTCAAAAATTTGGTCAACGTGTCCATATACCGATAACCGAAACGATTTTAGTAAAATCGATGAAACAAATCGGAATCCCAGTTGAAAAGTTTTGTTTCGATCAAATCGGTCAAAATCGATCCAAATCGGTCTAATTGTTCAATTTTTGGTTTAGTACTTTGTTAATTTTGTTTTAATTATTTCATTAGTCCCTTTTCTAAATACAACTTCATTTAAATAAGTGAAAATAAAAACTAAAAACTAAAGGAAAAATGAACATCAAACGTAGTTTAAAGTTGAATTATATGTTAACACTTAAATTTAGAATTGAAGTAATATGTTCTTTTTTTATATATAAAAATATTTCTCGTGATTTATAGATAATACACAAAAAAAATAATTTGAAATAAAAAATTCTATGAGAAAAACTAAAATTTTGACAATTTTAAATATATAAAATTATTATATATATTTAAAAATATAAAATATCATTAACGCTTAGGCTCTGCATAAATCCCTATTTAACCATTTAGGCGCTAAACCCTCATCGAACGTATAATTACCGTCTACGTATAGTTACCGTCTACCGCCTAACCATTTTTTGAATTTTGATATAAACAGTATTTATAAATATTTGATAAATTATGTCGTCTAGTAATTGTTTGGTAGAAATGGAGTTTTAATTATTTACATTGCTAATAAATAAATAATTGTATATCATTTTTTTGTAAACTAATAATTGTATATTTTACCCCTGTTCGAAAACTCGGCCGCCGTGACCGATTAAGGTGCGGTTAAACGGTCGGCGGTCAAAAACCGTGGAGATTAACTATAATCAACCAAAAAATCGGAATAGATGAAATTTTTTTAGTTTTTCTCTCTTTTTAAGTTTGAAATAGATTACTCAATGATAGATCTATTAGTTTTGATTGTTAAATGATAAGAAAAAGACATAAAATTGATGAAATATGAAAGAGATTTTCATGGCGGCCATAAAATAAGAGTTGCAGTCGACAGCCCTAGGAAGAAAACGAAACTGAAATTACTTTTTTATCCTTCATTAAAGAAAAATAGGAAAAACGCAAAACCTGGGGATCGAACCCATGTCATGACTGTGAGAAATACACTTGTAACCACTGCGCTACGAGATTATATTTATAACTCTTGCGTAAAATTTATATATATCTATGTTAGAACAAAAAATTTTAAAAATTACTCCCCGATTACTCACCAATTTATTTCCGATTTTCTAAAAAATCGCTAGGCGCTGATCGAGCGCCCGATTAACGCCTAGCGAGTTTCCGAACAAGGATCTTACCATTATGAACTTTTAATAAACGGGAAGGTGAAGTCGGAACTCTAGTTGGCAGTTGCTATGGTTGCAGATATAAACTTTTAACACTGGTTTAAAAATATTTTTTTCAGTTGAAACCTACATTACAGAAATAAAAATCAAAACAAAAAGAAAACAATGGATGATAATTTCTTCAAGCTAACAAGGACTACTACTATAATATTAGTCTACTACTATACACAATTTTTTTTTTTTTTTGCGTTGATGGGCAGAAAAAAACAGAATAAAATTATAATGAAATTTAAAAAAAAAAACTAAGAAGGATAAATAGAAAAACGTGGACGGTGAGGTTTCGTATTTTTGTGAGAAGAGTGGTGAAGTTGGCGTCGTTTCTCAGCAAAGCCATCACTGTTTCTCATTATCCAATATCTCTCTATCTCCTCTGGTTGTCTCCCTGGCACTCTTCCTGCTATTATATCCCACCTAAACACAAAACACAAACTACACTTTTTATATTTTTATTTTGTTACTAGCATTTAAATTTATTTTGTCACTTCAGATTCCATTTTATAGCCAGCCAAGCATTTATACATAAGTACCTAACGATAATGAAAAGCAAAATGAGGTTCTTACTTTTATGGATATAGATGTTACGTATATAATTTAATGAACGTGATAGCTTTAATTAAATGTTTCTAAGAAAATTAGTGGACGCCATGTGCCCCTCTACAACAATATGGTACACTGTAGTTATCTAAAAAAAAACATGGTACACTGTACAAACGTAAGTACATGCCTAAATTGACGTATGGTAAATTGGAAGTATACAAGCATATTAAATTATTTACCTACCAATGTATACAGTATCATTTGTCTTTGGGACGAGATTATATTGATAGAGAAACAAGAAGAAGCAGAAATTTGTTACCTATCACCGACAAGTCTATACATTCGAAAGATGAGGTCTTCTTCTTGTTCAGTCATATTGATAAACTCCCATTCGATACTGCTTACTTCTGCACAAAGTTTTATTCAGCAAATTAAACTCGAAACAAATATTAAATTAAGAAAAAAGTAGAAACTAATCTTGCTATACGTTTTTACAGTTACTTAGCACGAGGTGTAAGTGAATATATGCCTCGTTTTCTGCTAGTAGTCTCTAAAATAAATCACAAGGGCCAAATCGTCTCAAATTCAAGAAAAGAAAATCGGATCCTATGCTTTCAAGATCCGCAAAAGCATCTAGATATCTTGCTTCTACCCGCCATGAAAATTTACGCAAAGAAGTAAAATTCGATGTAGAAAAAAAGTAAATAGGGAATAGAGATGGACCTTCACAGTCTTGGAGAGTGACTTTGTTTTTCTTACGACGGCGACGACGGTCGGTGTTATCCATTAATATTGGAGTAATAGAAAAAGTAATAATAGAGGGAAGGTAAATGAAGTTTGAGGTTTAATTGGAGAATGCAAGAAAAGAACAATGTGAGAGATGAGGGGTTTTATAGGGAGAAGAAGAAGAGAGGAGGAGAGAGAGATATAGAGAGAAGTGTCCAACGAACAGCCTTTGCAAACTAATGGTAAGAAGTGTTGTGTGGTCTTGTTGACCTCTTAGCCTTTTTGCGTAGACTTGTCGTTGACACTTTCATATTACACATGGAGATGAAGTCTTTTATTGGGATTTGTAAGTATTTGGAGGCTAACTTTGTTCTCATTGATAGATACTAGCAAATTATTATTTCCACTATTCCAACTTTTTTTCCTTCTTATATAGTATATGAATGAGAACAAAGGTACTCTTATTCAAAATTTCTAAACCTTCTTTTTTTAAATTAATTGAATTTAATTATTTGTTCAATTTGGCAGAGCAAGTTCCATGATGTTATGGTAATTGGTTTTGTTATTGTTCTTTCCAAAAAAAGTTTCCTTAAAGTTGTCATGAAATTGATTTTTACTAAAGTCGGGTATAAAACCAAATTAACCAACAAAAATAAACCGAACACAAACTGAATTTTATTTTAATTTAAATGCTTACAATTTGTTTTATCGAATATACCAAGACTAATCCAAACTAAACTTGAGTTTAGTGCATCAGAACCGAACAAAACTGAACAAACCAAAATTTATTAAAAATTAATATTTATTTATATACCAAAAAATACATTTCAATATATTAAAACCAAATGAAAATTACAGTTGTTATATTTATTTAATTCTTATTAAATGTTTTTATACAAAAGTTGAATCAAATACAAACCAACTTTTTCAGCTTGAACCGAAATAAAATTTGATTCTTGTTCAAACGCAAAACCCAATCAAAACCAAAGCGAAAAACCGAATGCCTAGTTTTTCCACTCGAATATTAAGGTTAAGGTTAATTTAAATCTGTTAAATGTCTGCATTTTGTATTGAATTCTTCATTCCCTATACAAGAAGTTTTATTTTCTCATAAATGTGAAACATAGATATTTGGTTTAGTGGGCTCGTATCAGCGAATAGATTTAAACATAAAACTTTAGTTCTAATTCTTCATATAATAGTTCAAATTCTCCGAATAACCCAGTTTTTTTTTATTACTACATTTGACATTTGTTTTAGTTTTAGAATCTACCGTGACTAAGACATTACATATGACGCAGCATGGATTATTGAAGTAGTCTCTCAACTTTTGAAAGACTCATATTTTATTATATTATTTTTATGATTTATTGTTTTAAAAAAAAAAAATTTAGAGACCATCAATGCAGATGGTCTTAATATCGAAACCACTTACAGATAGCAGTTTAAACTTTAAATTGATTCTGGAGAAATTTAATCTCTCTCATACATGATGATCACTAAAATCCTATGACTTTTTAGTTTTTTTCGAAATGTTCAAACTCTATGATAAATTTGGACCGGGCCATTAAAATAACACATTAAATTCGAGTGTGAGACATCACATATAAGTACGCTTTTCAATAAATTTGTAAGAACACGAATACTATCTATCATAGCATTCATGAGCATCCCCTGTGAAAGTATTATCAAGACATTTTGCAATTATGTTTGGAGATTTTACAGGTGCAATTCTAAAGCTACATTTTTAATTGTATAATGCATAGAATTATTATTTACGATAAATTAAATAACAATTTTTTTTTATATAAAGCAGAAAATATTTTTAAAAAACAACTTTTAAAATTCTATATCGGAATATTTGAAAAAAAATTGGGTTTGGAAGAATTTTCCGTTTGTGGCATCTACTTATTATGTCGTGTTACTTTTATTAATGAACTCACATTTATAATTTATTCATGTTAAACAAATATTTTATTGTATTTTTATGTGAAATTAATCTCAAGACCGAACATATTCGATAGGTATGTTTATCATGCCACATGTGAATTAAAAGGATGTGATTACCTTTTGAAATATTTGATAGTATACCATCTTAATACGATTGGCGTTGCCACATGTTCTCCTAGATATATTTATTATAAAAGCAGTCTCTAGCTATTTCTCTTTCCACTTTGAAAATAAGACACTTTCTAAATTTTATTAAAATACACAAGAGATACAAAGATGAAATACATGGTTGGAATACAGAAGCCGACAAGAGTCGAAAAACGAAACTAACCCCTCCAGAGACCAAGCCGGCGAATTTGCAGACTTCCGGAGACAACAACCCCAAACTGTAGAGACAAATAGAGGAGAAAAACCTTAAACAAAAACTAACAAAAAACTGCAAAATCTTCAAACTTCAACCCACCTAATACTTTCCTGAGATCGGAAGAGGAAAAGATGATAATAGATAAACCATCAACACTAAACAAAATCTTCAGATCAACATTAAACAAAATCTTCAGATCTTCTTATCCTCTCTTGAAATAGGTAGTCTTTTGAAAGATGAAAAATTGGACTTGTTAAGGTGGCTAGCAGGAACACTAAATTTGACATTACGGAAAAATGAAGATTGAATTAATCATAAAAGAAAAGCTATTAAATAATAGTTTTGTAGCTAAGAAAATAATAAGAGGAAAAAGAGATATTGAACCGAATTGAAACATGGTTGCAGCCGATGGTAAGTCAGTTCAACTAACATTCTTAGTCCGAAATAAACATATCTTTAAATCAGTAACGTATCGTATGAGTCCACATAAAAGTGTACGAGTCCCCATATATGTACATATAGTCATTTACTAAATCTGGTCATTAAAATATCAATTAAAACCCCATAGAGTTAAAGCTCGAGTTATAAAAATTCTGTTGACCTGTCGATCGATCTTTGATTGGTCAACAACAAAAGATGGTCCAATGAATGTTTCAGATGTTTACGGTCGGAAAATGCTATATACGAATGAGTAGATACTGTAGAATCACTTAACCGCCTATATATACATTTGGCATATGAGTGAGTAGATTCACTTATCCTCATCCATTAAATGGGTCATAAGAGTTATGAGCCAAGAGGAGCGACTCAAATTGAATGGCAGAGTATATAATGTAGTTGTAACACAAAGCGGCAGGGCCGGCCCTGAGTATAATCCAAAAACATTGGATTCAGTTTCCAAATTTTAAAGAACTAATATACGTATACTGTTTGGTATCAAATCATAATTTTTTTTAATTCAAATTTGTATCAAACTGTATGTGATCTATAAATCTCAGGGCCGACCCTGCAAAACGGATATCCTATTTTTCATTTTTAGAGTATATGTGACATGTTTCATTGATAGATTTCTGATTTGTATATATTTCAGTGTTAGTCGGATATCACTTGTCTGTATTATTGAATTAGATATTTGATATGTTTCATAAAAATTACTAGATAAATAAATAAAAATCTAATAAAACTATGACTACTAATAAATTACAATATTCATTTCAAAAACCTTTTATAAGCCATTACTTATTAATTTTCAAACTTAGATATTTTTACAATTTATCAATTTTAAGTGGTTTTCTCTTTTGAATTTATAGATATATAATGAATAGAAAGTTTATATATGTTTATTATCTATACATATAACCTTATTTATATTTTTGGAGCGAAATGAATATCCATAATTTCAAAATTTTAACACTTGTTGTATTTTTAGTAGATATTGAATTTTGATATTTGAATAAATATTCCATTAATTTATAGTTATGTGGACTGTTTAGATCCGAACAAAACGAATAACTAATGGAAGTGGATACTACATATAATTTTCCATTCATATGGATACCAAAAAGTACATCGAACTATAAGTAACTAAAACATGCTAAATGCTAGTGGTTTAATAGTTAGTGCAATGAGCTATTTTTATTTTATTTTAGGTTTTATTTTTTTTAGGAAATATAATTTACGTTATGTAATTGTATTATCCCGCATAGTCTCGGTGGGATTCTAAAATATACGGATTTGAATACCATATTTTGAGGTTACAGAAAAAAATAACTAAGATGATATATTTAAATCTATATGTGTAATAGTTGTTTATACATATGGATAACGGAAAAAAGAAAAAATATATATCGAAACAATAACTAAGTAAGACATACGGATGATATATTTGACCTCGACGATGTAGTTGTAATAGTAGTTTAGTTTGTATGGATAAAAAAAAAAAGTTCGAAACTATAAGTAATTAGAGTACGAAGGTATGTATATTTGACCTCTTCTGTTGTTGGATATATATATATATATAGTACATATTTATGATCGTCTCTTAATACGTGCTGGTGTACTCGAACATGATCCGATTGTACGTATACGTATACGATTTATAGAATTTTATACATATACGATTTATCGAATTTTATTTTGTATTATTTAGATTTTTGGGGGCCTCTAATTTCTCTTAAGGAAATAACGCATTATAATATATGTTTATAAAACAAATGGCAAAATGACAAACCTCTCAGTAGTTTTAGTCGGTGCTTAGATTGTCTCGGAACCTTCAAACCACCTACAGATTAATAATACTGACTAAGAATCCCAACATCCCACAATTTGTCAGCTCCTTATTCCTTAATTATAGCTAACAAGGTTTTTTATATCACCCTAAATAATGGAAAGATACTTGTGAACAGATTTCTGCAACTATCCAAGGTTGAATAACTGTGTATTTTGCAGGAGTATATTATAGTACTCAACATCTACTCGAATCAATATGATTTTCTATATCTATATTTGCGATAAATCACCGGATAAAAAAATTGTAGCAATCTCAAGAGAAAATTTGTTCAATAACCACAAAATGAACTAAAACCTAAAAACTAACCAGTTTATCTCTCTTTAATATTTGATTACTTTGTAAAAAAATTCTGTTTTGCTAATTAACCAATTTGACCCTAATCTCAATCTGCATAGTCTATAGACAGATTTTGTAATTATGCAAGCAGGAAATAATATTATGTCCTATTTTATATTGAACTAGGTGATAACCTGTGCTCTGCGCAGCGTGAATAATTTTTTATTTATTTAGTTTTTGTATAATCTAAAAATTAAACCATAGTAAAATATTTTAATCCAATCTTTTTTATATATATAATAAGTTGTTATATTGACAATATAGTATGTTTTAAAAAGTATTTTCTGATCAGAGAAAACAAAATTAAGAAAAGTAGTAATTGAATGTATATACTATTAAATCATAATAAATTTCGATTTCGTTAATTATTTTGTATAAAATTTTAGGAAATGAATCATAACAGAAAATGAATTATAATCTTTTTGGTTATATTAAAAATTAAATATTATATTTTTATGTATATCATAAATTATTTGTAAATTTTTATTTTATTTAATTATTTTGTATAAAATTATTGGTTATGAATTTTTTTTTGAAAATGAATCATAACAGAAAATGAATTATAAATTTCTTGGTTATATCAAAAATTAAAAATGGATAATAGCATATAAGGTAATTAGTTTATTGAAATAAGTCATTTTAAGAAGATTGGTGAGAATGAATGTGGTGGTGACAAATCAGCAAAATGGTACCACTGTAAATATTTTTAAAAATAAGGATACTCTATAAAAATGCTTCTCAAATAATATATAGGAGATTTCATCATATACTATTACAAAATTATATCACACATTTATGATTAGATATATATGATATATATATATATATATGAAGAGTAGTATAGTCTGTATAGACGTTTTGGGCAAACATCTGACTTTCTAAAAAGACACCTTCAACTAATTCATTCGTTAACATTGACCATCTCATTGTTTGACCAAGCTTCGGCATGAAACATTTATATATTAATATAAGATACGGCTATAACATTTTTAAAAATAAAATAAATGAAAGCAAAGCACCTACCCAAGGTCATATCAAATCATAAACTTTACAGTAACAGTACCTTCTCTAAGTAAATAGACTCTGCACTCCACAAAAGTGCAGAATCTCAGCAAAATAATGAGCTTGAAAAATCAGCTCGGAAGTTTGAGCAAAAACACAGAGGAAGTTTCTTCAGACAACAGACCTGCACGAATATTAGATTATTGATTTTAAGATAATATAAAAAAATTTTAAAATAATTTCAAATTTTTGTTGGAAATTTAAAAAAATTCTATCAAAATGACACCAAAATAGTAAGAATTAGTTTTTTACAATTTTTTATTCAAATTCTATTAAATTTTTTTAAAATAACAATACCATAGGAAATAGACTAAAATTGAATAACACTAACATTTAATAAAATTAAAAAATCAATAAATTGAATAACGCTAGAATTTAAAATAATTTAAAAGAATGATTACAAATATTTAATCCAATAACACATGAATTTAAAATAATTTGTGAAATGGAACATTGAATAACAATAGAATTCTAGAAAATTTAATTCTTTAATTGAATACCTCACCTTAGAACGGTATTTTTTCGTTTTTAGCTAGTAGGGCCTTCACCAGCGTTAGTCCTATCACCATCATTTGTTTTATATGTTTCTATTTAGTCGCATATGTATTGTATATTGTTATCTTTTTGGTTAAACAACAATTAATTTGGAATTATGAAAGAAATTCCTAGGAAAAAAAATAAGTATAAACTGTTAGACCATCTCCATCGGCAAAAGCAGATTTCAGTGTCTCTTATCATTATATTATTAGTATAAATTATTTATTTAATTAATATTTAAAACATAGAAGGAAGGAGCTAATAATAAATAGACAAGTGTAAGCAACCTCTTAAAAACGTATCTTAGATAAGAAATCTAAGAAGCTTATCTAGTTTCTCTCTCTCTCTTTTCTATTTTTT
>JAHZTW010000001.1:341932654-341942749 GCA_020283515.1 Alliaria petiolata
TTTTTTTTTTTTTTTTTTTTTTGACAACACTCAATTAGCTTTGGTAGCTAAAAACGTTATGGGTTTGGATTTTGTAACCATGGATGAAAAGCATATACTGATTGGTAGGAATTTTAGGGATTTTGTTTTTGTGTTTAAAGTATATTACTACCCAGTCACACTTTAAAATATTTTAAAGTCCTAAAAGTTTTCCTTAAATTTTTTCCACCCGAATTATATTTTATTAGTCTTGATATATTTTTTAAAAAAAGTTTAAAGTCAAGTCTGAGAACCAAAATTTATGCTATTTAAAGTTCAAAATAAATGTTAGTACGTCTACTACATTCATAATCATAGCCGGAACCAATCAACTCATGTCGAAAGTTTTATAGATTTGACAGGTAGCCATGAAAAGATTCAGTTTCAAAAATAAATGAAACATATGTTCGTTAACAATCAAACATAAATCATATGCTTTTAAAAAATATATAGCCTATGCTTTTTATTTTCGTCTACAATTTATTATACACACTACCAAATTTAAACGTAGGTTTTAACATAATTAGAAGTCTAGAAGAGTATGGCACAATATTCAAAAAACAAAAAAGGTTCAAAAATTTGGTCAACGTGTCCATATACCGATAACCGAAACGATTTTAGTAAAATCGATGAAACAAATCGGAATCCCAGTTGAAAAGTTTTGTTTCGATCAAATCGGTCAAAATCGATCCAAATCGGTCTAATTGTTCAATTTTTGGTTTAGTACTTCGTTAATTTTGTTTTAATTATTTCATTAGTCCCTTTTCTAAATACAACTTCATTTAAATAAGTGAAAACAAAAACTAAAAACTAAAGGAAAAATGAACATCAAACGTAGTTTAAAGTTGAATTATATGTTAACACTTAAATTTAGAATTGAAGTAAAATGTTCTTTTTTTATATATAAAAATATTTCTCGTGATTTATAGATAATACACAAAAAAAATAATTTGAAATAAAAAATTCTATGAGAAAAACTAAAATTTTGACAATTTTAAATATATAAAATTATTATATATATTTAAAAATATAAAATATCATTAACGCTTAGGCTCTGCATAAATCCCTATTTAACCATTTAGGCGCTAAACCCTCATCGAACGTATAATTACCGTCTACGTATAGTTACCGTCTACCGCCTAACCATTTTTTGAATTTTGATATAAACAGTATTTATAAATATTTGATAAATTATGTCGTCTAGTAATTGTTTGGTAGAAATGGAGTTTTAATTATTTACATTGCTAATAAATAAATAATTGTATATTATTTTTTTGTAAACTAATAATTGTATATTTTACCCCTGTTCGAAAACTCGGCCGCCGTGACCGATTAAGGTGCGGTTAAACGGTCGGCGGTCAAAAACCGTGGAGATTAACTATAATCAACCAAAAAATCGGAATAGATGAAATTTTTTTAGTTTTTCTCTCTTTTTAAGTTTGAAATAGGTTACTCAATGATAGATCTATTAGTTTTGATTGTTAAATGATAAGAAAAAGACATAAAATTGATGAAATATGAAAGAGATTTTCATGGCGGCCATGAAATAAGAGTTGCAGTCGACAGCCCTAGGAAGAAAACGAAACTGAAATTACTTTTTTATCCTTCATTAAAGAAAAATAGGAAAAACGCAAAACCTGGGGATCAAACCCATGTCATGACTGTGAGAAATACACTTGTAACCACTGCGCTACGAGATTATATTTATAACTCTTGCGTAAAATTTATATATATCTATGTTAGAACAAAAAATTTTAAAAATTACTCCCCGATTACTCACCAATTTATTTCCGATTTTCTAAAAAATCGCTAGGCGCTGATCGAGCGCCCGATTAACGCCTAGCGAGTTTCCGAACAAGGATCTTACCATTATGAACTTTTAATAAACGGGAAGGTGAAGTCGGAACTCTAGTTGGCAGTTGCTATGGTTGCAGATATAAACTTTTAACACTGGTTTAAAAATATTTTTTTCAGTTGAAACCTACATTACAGAAATAAAAATCAAAACAAAAAGAAAACAATGGATGATAATTTCTTCAAGCTAACAAGGACTACTACTATAATATTAGTCTACTACTATACACAATTTTTTTTTTTTTTTGCGTTGATGGGCAGAAAAAAACAGAATAAAATTATAATGAAATTTAAAAAAAAAAACTAAGAAGGATAAATAGAAAAACGTGGACGGTGAGGTTTCGTATTTTTGTGAGAAGAGTGGTGAAGTTGGCGTCGTTTCTCAGCAAAGCCATCACTGTTTCTCATTATCCAATATCTCTCTATCTCCTCTGGTTGTCTCCCTGGCACTCTTCCTGCTATTATATCCCACCTAAACACAAAACACAAACTACACTTTTTATATTTTTATTTTGTTACTAGCATTTAAATTTATTTTGTCACTTCAGATTCCATTTTATAGCCAGCCAAGCATTTATACATAAGTACCTAACGATAATGAAAAGCAAAATGAGGTTCTTACTTTTATGGATATAGATGTTACGTATATAATTTAATGAACGTGATAGCTTTAATTAAATGTTTCTAAGAAAATTAGTGGACGCCATGTGCCCCTCTACAACAATATGGTACACTGTAGTTATCTAAAAAAAAACATGGTACACTGTACAAACGTAAGTACATGCCTAAATTGACGTATGGTAAATTGGAAGTATACAAGCATATTAAATTATTTACCTACCAATGTATACAGTATCATTTGTCTTTGGGACGAGATTATATTGATAGAGAAACAAGAAGAAGCAGAAATTTGTTACCTATCACCGACAAGTCTATACATTCGAAAGATGAGGTCTTCTTCTTGTTCAGTCATATTGATAAACTCCCATTCGATACTGCTTACTTCTGCACAAAGTTTTATTCAGCAAATTAAACTCGAAACAAATATTAAATTAAGAAAAAAGTAGAAACTAATCTTGCTATACGTTTTTACAGTTACTTAGCACGAGGTGTAAGTGAATATATGCCTCGTTTTCTGCTAGTAGTCTCTAAAATAAATCACAAGGGCCAAATCGTCTCAAATTCAAGAAAAGAAAATCGGATCCTATGCTTTCAAGATCCGCAAAAGCATCTAGATATCTTGCTTCTACCCGCCATGAAAATTTACGCAAAGAAGTAAAATTCGATGTAGAAAAAAAGTAAATAGGGAATAGAGATGGACCTTCACAGTCTTGGAGAGTGACTTTGTTTTTCTTACGACGGCGACGACGGTCGGTGTTATCCATTAATATTGGAGTAATAGAAAAAGTAATAATAGAGGGAAGGTAAATGAAGTTTGAGGTTTAATTGGAGAATGCAAGAAAAGAACAATGTGAGAGATGAGGGGTTTTATAGGGAGAAGAAGAAGAGAGGAGGAGAGAGAGATATAGAGAGAAGTGTCCAACGAACAGCCTTTGCAAACTAATGGTAAGAAGTGTTGTGTGGTCTTGTTGACCTCTTAGCCTTTTTGCGTAGACTTGTCGTTGACACTTTCATATTACACATGGAGATGAAGTCTTTTATTGGGATTTGTAAGTATTTGGAGGCTAACTTTGTTCTCATTGATAGATACTAGCAAATTATTATTTCCACTATTCCAACTTTTTTTCCTTCTTATATAGTATATGAATGAGAACAAAGGTACTCTTATTCAAAATTTCTAAACCTTCTTTTTTTAAATTAATTGAATTTAATTATTTGTTCAATTTGGCAGAGCAAGTTCCATGATGTTATGGTAATTGGTTTTGTTATTGTTCTTTCCAAAAAAAGTTTCCTTAAAGTTGTCATGAAATTGATTTTTACTAAAGTCGGGTATAAAACCAAATTAACCAACAAAAATAAACCGAACACAAACTGAATTTTATTTTAATTTAAATGCTTACAATTTGTTTTATCGAATATACCAAGACTAATCCAAACTAAACTTGAGTTTAGTGCATCAGAACCGAACAAAACTGAACAAACCAAAATTTATTAAAAATTAATATTTATTTATATACCAAAAAATACATTTCAATATATTAAAACCAAATGAAAATTACAGTTGTTATATTTATTTAATTCTTATTAAATGTTTTTATACAAAAGTTGAATCAAATACAAACCAACTTTTTCAGCTTGAACCGAAATAAAATTTGATTCTTGTTCAAACGCAAAACCCAATCAAAACCAAAGCGAAAAACCGAATGCCTAGTTTTTCCACTCGAATATTAAGGTTAAGGTTAATTTAAATCTGTTAAATGTCTGCATTTTGTATTGAATTCTTCATTCCCTATACAAGAAGTTTTATTTTCTCATAAATGTGAAACATAGATATTTGGTTTAGTGGGCTCGTATCAGCGAATAGATTTAAACATAAAACTTTAGTTCTAATTCTTCATATAATAGTTCAAATTCTCCGAATAACCCAGTTTTTTTTTATTACTACATTTGACATTTGTTTTAGTTTTAGAATCTACCGTGACTAAGACATTACATATGACGCAGCATGGATTATTGAAGTAGTCTCTCAACTTTTGAAAGACTCATATTTTATTATATTATTTTTATGATTTATTGTTTTAAAAAAAAAAAATTTAGAGACCATCAATGCAGATGGTCTTAATATCGAAACCACTTACAGATAGCAGTTTAAACTTTAAATTGATTCTGGAGAAATTTAATCTCTCTCATACATGATGATCACTAAAATCCTATGACTTTTTAGTTTTTTTCGAAATGTTCAAACTCTATGATAAATTTGGACCGGGCCATTAAAATAACACATTAAATTCGAGTGTGAGACATCACATATAAGTACGCTTTTCAATAAATTTGTAAGAACACGAATACTATCTATCATAGCATTCATGAGCATCCCCTGTGAAAGTATTATCAAGACATTTTGCAATTATGTTTGGAGATTTTACAGGTGCAATTCTAAAGCTACATTTTTAATTGTATAATGCATAGAATTATTATTTACGATAAATTAAATAACAATTTTTTTTTATATAAAGCAGAAAATATTTTTAAAAAACAACTTTTAAAATTCTATATCGGAATATTTGAAAAAAAATTGGGTTTGGAAGAATTTTCCGTTTGTGGCATCTACTTATTATGTCGTGTTACTTTTATTAATGAACTCACATTTATAATTTATTCATGTTAAACAAATATTTTATTGTATTTTTATGTGAAATTAATCTCAAGACCGAACATATTCGATAGGTATGTTTATCATGCCACATGTGAATTAAAAGGATGTGATTACCTTTTGAAATATTTGATAGTATACCATCTTAATACGATTGGCGTTGCCACATGTTCTCCTAGATATATTTATTATAAAAGCAGTCTCTAGCTATTTCTCTTTCCACTTTGAAAATAAGACACTTTCTAAATTTTATTAAAATACACAAGAGATACAAAGATGAAATACATGGTTGGAATACAGAAGCCGACAAGAGTCGAAAAACGAAACTAACCTCTCCAGAGACCAAGCCGGCGAATTTGCAGACTTCCGGAGACAACAACCCCAAACTGTAGAGACAAATAGAGGAGAAAAACCTTAAACAAAAACTAACAAAAAACTGCAAAATCTTCAAACTTCAACCCACCTAATACTTTCCTGAGATCGGAAGAGGAAAAGATGATAATAGATAAACCATCAACACTAAACAAAATCTTCAGATCAACATTAAACAAAATCTTCAGATCTTCTTATCCTCTCTTGAAATAGGTAGTCTTTTGAAAGATGAAAAATTGGACTTGTTAAGGTGGCTAGCAGGAACACTAAATTTGACATTACGGAAAAATGAAGATTGAATTAATCATAAAAGAAAAGCTATTAAATAATAGTTTTGTAGCTAAGAAAATAATAAGAGGAAAAAGAGATATTGAACCGAATTGAAACATGGTTGCAGCCGATGGTAAGTCAGTTCAACTAACATTCTTAGTCCGAAATAAACATATCTTTAAATCAGTAACGTATCGTATGAGTCCACATAAAAGTGTACGAGTCCCCATATATGTACATATAGTCATTTACTAAATCTGGTCATTAAAATATCAATTAAAACCCCATAGAGTTAAAGCTCGAGTTATAAAAATTCTGTTGACCTGTCGATCGATCTTTGATTGGTCAACAACAAAAGATGGTCCAATGAATGTTTCAGATGTTTACGGTCGGAAAATGCTATATACGAATGAGTAGATACTGTAGAATCACTTAACCGCCTATATATACATTTGGCATATGAGTGAGTAGATTCACTTATCCTCATCCATTAAATGGGTCATAAGAGTTATGAGCCAAGAGGAGCGACTCAAATTGAATGGCAGAGTATATAATGTAGTTGTAACACAAAGCGGCAGGGCCGGCCCTGAGTATAATCCAAAAACATTGGATTCAGTTTCCAAATTTTAAAGAACTAATATACGTATACTGTTTGGTATCAAATCATAATTTTTTTTAATTCAAATTTGTATCAAACTGTATGTGATCTATAAATCTCATGGCCGACCCTGCAAAACGGATATCCTATTTTTCATTTTTAGAGTATATGTGACATGTTTCATTGATAGATTTCTGATTTGTATATATTTCAGTGTTAGTCGGATATCACTTGTCTGTATTATTGAATTAGATATTTGATATGTTTCATAAAAATTACTAGATAAATAAATAAAAATCTAATAAAACTATGACTACTAATAAATTACAATATTCATTTCAAAAACCTTTTATAAGCCATTACTTATTAATTTTCAAACTTAGATATTTTTACAATTTATCAATTTTAAGTGGTTTTCTCTTTTGAATTTATAGATATATAATGAATAGAAAGTTTATATATGTTTATTATCTATACATATAACCTTATTTATATTTTTGGAGCGAAATGAATATCCATAATTTCAAAATTTTAACACTTGTTGTATTTTTAGTAGATATTGAATTTTGATATTTGAATAAATATTCCATTAATTTATAGTTATGTGGACTGTTTAGATCCGAACAAAACGAATAACTAATGGAAGTGGATACTACATATAATTTTCCATTCATATGGATACCAAAAAGTACATCGAACTATAAGTAACTAAAACATGCTAAATGCTAGTGGTTTAATAGTTAGTGCAATGAGCTATTTTTATTTTATTTTAGGTTTTATTTTTTTTAGGAAATATAATTTACGTTATGTAATTGTATTATCCCGCATAGTCTCGGTGGGATTCTAAAATATACGGATTTGAATACCATATTTTGAGGTTACAGAAAAAAATAACTAAGATGATATATTTAAATCTATATGTGTAATAGTTGTTTATACATATGGATAACGGAAAAAAGAAAAAATATATATCGAAACAATAACTAAGTAAGACATACGGATGATATATTTGACCTCGACGATGTAGTTGTAATAGTAGTTTAGTTTGTATGGATAAAAAAAAAAAGTTCGAAACTATAAGTAATTAGAGTACGAAGGTATGTATATTTGACCTCTTCTGTTGTTGGATATATATATATATATAGTACATATTTATGATCGTCTCTTAATACGTGCTGGTGTACTCGAACATGATCCGATTGTACGTATACGTATACGATTTATAGAATTTTATACATATACGATTTATCGAATTTTATTTTGTATTATTTAGATTTTTGGGGGCCTCTAATTTCTCTTAAGGAAATAACGCATTATAATATATGTTTATAAAACAAATGGCAAAATGACAAACCTCTCAGTAGTTTTAGTCGGTGCTTAGATTGTCTCGGAACCTTCAAACCACCTACAGATTAATAATACTGACTAAGAATCCCAACATCCCACAATTTGTCAGCTCCTTATTCCTTAATTATAGCTAACAAGGTTTTTTATATCACCCTAAATAATGGAAAGATACTTGTGAACAGATTTCTGCAACTATCCAAGGTTGAATAACTGTGTATTTTGCAGGAGTATATTATAGTACTCAACATCTACTCGAATCAATATGATTTTCTATATCTATATTTGCGATAAATCACCGGATAAAAAAATTGTAGCAATCTCAAGAGAAAATTTGTTCAATAACCACAAAATGAACTAAAACCTAAAAACTAACCAGTTTATCTCTCTTTAATATTTGATTACTTTGTAAAAAAATTCTGTTTTGCTAATTAACCAATTTGACCCTAATCTCAATCTGCATAGTCTATAGACAGATTTTGTAATTATGCAAGCAGGAAATAATATTATGTCCTATTTTATATTGAACTAGGTGATAACCTGTGCTCTGCGCAGCGTGAATAATTTTTTATTTATTTAGTTTTTGTATAATCTAAAAATTAAACCATAGTAAAATATTTTAATCCAATCTTTTTTATATATATAATAAGTTGTTATATTGACAATATAGTATGTTTTAAAAAGTATTTTCTGATCAGAGAAAACAAAATTAAGAAAAGTAGTAATTGAATGTATATACTATTAAATCATAATAAATTTCGATTTCGTTAATTATTTTGTATAAAATTTTAGGAAATGAATCATAACAGAAAATGAATTATAATCTTTTTGGTTATATTAAAAATTAAATATTATATTTTTATGTATATCATAAATTATTTGTAAATTTTTATTTTATTTAATTATTTTGTATAAAATTATTGGTTATGAATTTTTTTTTGAAAATGAATCATAACAGAAAATGAATTATAAATTTCTTGGTTATATCAAAAATTAAAAATGGATAATAGCATATAAGGTAATTAGTTTATTGAAATAAGTCATTTTAAGAAGATTGGTGAGAATGAATGTGGTGGTGACAAATCAGCAAAATGGTACCACTGTAAATATTTTTAAAAATAAGGATACTCTATAAAAATGCTTCTCAAATAATATATAGGAGATTTCATCATATACTATTACAAAATTATATCACACATTTATGATTAGATATATATGATATATATATATATATATGAAGAGTAGTATAGTCTGTATAGACGTTTTGGGCAAACATCTGACTTTCTAAAAAGACACCTTCAACTAATTCATTCGTTAACATTGACCATCTCATTGTTTGACCAAGCTTCGGCATGAAACATTTATATATTAATATAAGATACGGCTATAACATTTTTAAAAATAAAATAAATGAAAGCAAAGCACCTACCCAAGGTCATATCAAATCATAAACTTTACAGTAACAGTACCTTCTCTAAGTAAATAGACTCTGCACTCCACAAAAGTGCAGAATCTCAGCAAAATAATGAGCTTGAAAAATCAGCTCGGAAGTTTGAGCAAAAACACAGAGGAAGTTTCTTCAGACAACAGACCTGCACGAATATTAGATTATTGATTTTAAGATAATATAAAAAAATTTTAAAATAATTTCAAATTTTTGTTGGAAATTTAAAAAAATTCTATCAAAATGACACCAAAATAGTAAGAATTAGTTTTTTACAATTTTTTATTCAAATTCTATTAAATTTTTTTAAAATAACAATACCATAGGAAATAGACTAAAATTGAATAACACTAACATTTAATAAAATTAAAAAATCAATAAATTGAATAACGCTAGAATTTAAAATAATTTAAAAGAATGATTACAAATATTTAATCCAATAACACATGAATTTAAAATAATTTGTGAAATGGAACATTGAATAACAATAGAATTCTAGAAAATTTAATTCTTTAATTGAATACCTCACCTTAGAACGGTATTTTTTCGTTTTTAGCTAGTAGGGCCTTCACCAGCGTTAGTCCTATCACCATCATTTGTTTTATATGTTTCTATTTAGTCGCATATGTATTGTATATTGTTATCTTTTTGGTTAAACAACAATTAATTTGGAATTATGAAAGAAATTCCTAGGAAAAAAAATAAGTATAAACTGTTAGACCATCTCCATCGGCAAAAGCAGATTTCAGTGTCTCTTATCATTATATTATTAGTATAAATTATTTATTTAATTAATATTTAAAACATAGAAGGAAGGAGCTAATAATAAATAGACAAGTGTAAGCAACCTCTTAAAAACGTATCTTAGATAAGAAATCTAAGAAGCTTATCTAGTTTCTCTCTCTCTCTTTTCTATTTTTT
>JAHZTW010000001.1:342004447-342060294 GCA_020283515.1 Alliaria petiolata
AAATGAATCATAACAGAAAATGAATTATAAATTTCTTGGTTATATCAAAAATTAAAAATGGATAATAGCATATAAGGTAATTAGTTTATTGAAATAAGTCATTTTAAGAAGATTGGTGAGAATGAATGTGGTGGTGACAAATCAGCAAAATGGTACCACTGTAAATATTTTTAAAAATAAGGATACTCTATAAAAATGCTTCTCAAATAATATATAGGAGATTTCATCATATACTATTACAAAATTATATCACACATTTATGATTAGATATATATGATATATATATATATATATGAAGAGTAGTATAGTCTGTATAGACGTTTTGGGCAAACATCTGACTTTCTAAAAAGACACCTTCAACTAATTCATTCGTTAACATTGACCATCTCATTGTTTGACCAAGCTTCGGCATGAAACATTTATATATTAATATAAGATACGGCTATAACATTTTTAAAAATAAAATAAATGAAAGCAAAGCACCTACCCAAGGTCATATCAAATCATAAACTTTACAGTAACAGTACCTTCTCTAAGTAAATAGACTCTGCACTCCACAAAAGTGCAGAATCTCAGCAAAATAATGAGCTTGAAAAATCAGCTCGGAAGTTTGAGCAAAAACACAGAGGAAGTTTCTTCAGACAACAGACCTGCACGAATATTAGATTATTGATTTTAAGATAATATAAAAAAATTTTAAAATAATTTCAAATTTTTGTTGGAAATTTAAAAAAATTCTATCAAAATGACACCAAAATAGTAAGAATTAGTTTTTTACAATTTTTTATTCAAATTCTATTAAATTTTTTTAAAATAACAATACCATAGGAAATAGACTAAAATTGAATAACACTAACATTTAATAAAATTAAAAAATCAATAAATTGAATAACGCTAGAATTTAAAATAATTTAAAAGAATGATTACAAATATTTAATCCAATAACACATGAATTTAAAATAATTTGTGAAATGCAACATTGAATAACAATAGAATTCTAGAAAATTTAATTCTTTAATTGAATACCTCACCTTAGAACGGTATTTTTTCGTTTTTAGCTAGTAGGGCCTTCACCAGCGTTAGTCCTATCACCATCATTTGTTTTATATGTTTCTATTTAGTCGCATATGTATTGTATATTGTTATCTTTTTGGTTAAACAACAATTAATTTGGAATTATGAAAGAAATTCCTAGGAAAAAAAATAAGTATAAACTGTTAGACCATCTCCATCGGCAAAAGCAGATTTCAGTGTCTCTTATCATTATATTATTAGTATAAATTATTTATTTAATTAATATTTAAAACATAGAAGGAAGGAGCTAATAATAAATAGACAAGTGTAAGCAACCTCTTAAAAACGTATCTTAGATAAGAAATCTAAGAAGCTTATCTAGTTTCTCTCTCTCTCTTTTCTATTTTTTTATTTTTTTTTTATTCTTAAGATATTGTCTTAAGATACACTAATGGAGATGCTCTTATGTCATGGAGACATGGACTCATGGAACGCGGTAGGTTTGTACTTTGTAGTACCAAGAAGTAATTCAAAATTAGATATAAATAAGTTTACAATGTACAATAAAAAATATTCAAACAAATACTCCAAATATATTAAAACTGGAAAAATATGTCAAAAGTATAATAAATTTACAATGTTATAAAGACATATATTCAACAAAAATATATGTTAACAGTTTAAATTGACCATCCGTAAATATAAACCAGTGTAGTACTTAAGCATGCTTCACATACTATATATATTTCACATGAAAACATATATAATTTTAAGTAGTTTTAATGATTGATATTGTTTTATTATTCTCCAATTAATTAATTAAAAAATAAATATCCAATAAATGTTGTATTTAAGCAAATAATAGTTTTTTATTTAAACTATATATATGCATATCCAAGATTAAAATAAAGTGCTTGTTTAGCAGATCCAAACAAAAAGAAGAAGATTGTTTAGCAGTTCCACAACAACTTAGATATCTGCTGACAAAGAAAATGAAAAAGAAAAAAAACAAAACAAAACTTAGGACATCCACAGGTCGAAAATTTCGTGTCTGGTCCATGTCAATCGAGTCATCTTATATTAAACAATCCAGTCCACTCCTACTAGGATCAGATTGTTGGTTGGATTATCCGTAAATATATTCCTACACTATAACCTTTTTCTTCTTTTTTTGTTTTTTTTTTGGTGTGGGACTGTGGGGTTCAATATTCACCTGACATTGTGGTTTTAATCTACGTAGGTGAACTTTCCATAAAATTTTTAGCCCAAGTTTTATGGAAGCGACATAGGTACTAAATTAAAGGTGAATAGAAACTTTAATTAGTCCACGTTTTGGTTCAACTTCGGTATTTCGTTGACAATTTTTTTTGAATTTATATCCTCTTTGATAAATTATAAAATTNGTTAGCCGAAATGACTAAAATACTTTGAACAAAGGTAAAATTAACCTGATACAAATGTTTAGTGTCAGTTTTTAACTTTTTCTACTTGTATTTAATGTACACTGAGTTGCATTTAAAGAGCGTATATGTGTCATAATATGAGTTGTGAAGTTGACTTACGATGAAGACATTTTGACGAGTGATGGACGGCTGAGATCTGTGTATATTGATGAAATGTCCGAAATCTTTGAAAATGCACGGTGGACGATTCAAATCTATGTAAGATGAACATGCATATATTTTTTTATTTAAAAGTGATTATAGTTTTGTTATCACCTCCCATCCATTTAGTTTTTGCATTTTTCAATTTCTTTTCTTATATATATTTTTTTGTTTATCTATTTTACTATATTTTAACAATCCAAAGATTAATTATCAATTAGGTTGTACAATTGTGAAAAACATTTCGAGACATTTGTAATCTAAGTACTTTATATACGTACATATCTATATCAAATTTGTTGTTGTGAAAATGTAATCGTTTTCATACATGAACAGTGCCGTGTCTAGGTTCATAAGAACCTAAGGCAAATATAAAAAAATGGGCTCTGAATTTTGATAGATCTAATTATATAACTTAAAATATTATTTTTTTGATTTGGAATTTTCCTTTTTCGGTTTTGATTACATATTTCGGTTTTGAAATCTAGATTTTATTTGATCTAAATTCATTTTCCAAAAAATAAAAACAAACATGAGGTTGAAGTAGTTCGAACCCAGGTTTGGAATGTAAAACATAATGCCTAATACCACTCTGATAAACCATTTTTTGAAAATTAGGAGCCCTAAAATGTTTATATTATTGGCTTACCTGAGGCAAATGCCTTTTTAATAACACTATAGGCACGGCTCTGTACATGAACAGATATGCACTTTATGTACATATATTAAAGTAGTATATATGCTTGTACATCTAACAAAGTAATTTGTTACGTGTGTGGTTTTTCTTGTACACGTAAATAAAGTAAGTTATGGTGTTAAACCATTCATGTGCGTAATCAAATATATATTTATTTTACATAAATATCATGGACTTATATGCATCGTGTATTTACATCACATGAGACAACAACCTAAATGTGCATGTTCGATACCATCTTATTTCGAGGTGTACACATAAATGCTAATCTTTCAGAATTCTCTTCATCCATGGATTCGTTGTCCATACATGCGAAAAACTTCACATACGTACACAAATTATTTAGTGGTNAGCATATTCCATTCGGGCTGAATATCGACGGATGACTTAAACGCGGCGGCTTCACGGCGTTGCTGGTGGATATTGTTCCGGTTGAGATTGTAGAGACGATCGCGACGAGCTCGATCTTTCTCAGCTTCACGTTTCTTCGCTTCGACTTCCTCGTCACGACGCTGAGGGAGCTGATTACGGTTATGGTACTGGTTGAATCTCCATTTAGGTCCGAATTTGGGACGAGGCGGCGGCTTGCCGTCGACCAATCGGAAAGCTGCGTCTTCATCGGCGTTTCCACCGGAATTAGCTAGTCCGAATCCTTCGTCTACTGCAAAAGCGGAGAAATCGAAGACTGCAGACGGATCGGATTTAGATCCGGTGGGAGGACGAGCAGAGGGATTGGATAGAGCTCGAGTCCAATCGGCGACGCGTCCTAGCTTCTCCGAACGAGAGAAGGAAGCGAAGGGAACGTTCGGGAGGAGATTCGCCGCCGCGACGCTGGTGGAGGAAGCGGAGGAAGAAGTGTCGGAGGCATCAGGAGGACCCCATCCATCGGAATTGAAAGGAACTGTGCCGACTTCGAATGCTTCGAACACCATTGTTGAGATTTGGCCGAGAAGAAGAAAAGAGGTGCGCAAAAATAAAACACTATCTGTTATGTTCTCAACGCGATGAAAACCCTAAATCTGGGAACGACGGCGAGGCGAGATGGGCTTATGGGTTTTTTTCTTATCAAAAGGATCCTTATACCTTAAAAGCCCATTATCCGTAACACACCCTTAAATGACATCGTTTCAAGATAAATCAATAACCAAATGATATGATTTGGTTTTCACTGAATTCTCAATCCAAATAATGGGTTATAGTAAACCGTAGATTTAGGGAGGCACTTCACGGTTTATAGTCGGTTAAAGCACCATTAGACCGTTGCAGTTCAAAATTTGATAAGAAGTGAGTGAATTACAAAACTGTCCCCGTATCAAAACTTATTTTATTTAGATACAAGTCACTGAGTTATATACTTCTTTCAATTATATCCCATTTTTATATTATTGGTCACTTGAAATCCAACGCTTTATATACACATTTTGTTAATCTCTCATCTCTTGTTCAGAGTAAAATTCAAAAAGTTCCGTTAGCTCCGATATCTCGATTCGTCTCCTCTTCTCTTCGGTTCTTGATCTTTAAAGCAAGTGCGTGAAGATTCTCGATTTTCTCGAGAAAATTGAAGAGGATTCTCTCGCCATGTGGCGTCGCGAGGATCGTCGTGCTCCGGGCGGAGGTTTCTGGACACCACCACCGACATGGAACATGAGGAAAAGAGTTTACGCGGCGATGCCGATGTCAGATAGAAAGAGAACATCTTCGATCAAGAAGCAAGAACCGTTTCACATGATCCACAAAGTCCCTTCTGGTGATTCCCCTTACGTCAGAGCCAAACACGCCCAGGTATCAATTTTTTGAATTTCTTTTGATTACTCTTGATAATTTTTAGGGTTTATGAATCTGATTTGCCTGTGACTAATTACTGCTGAAGAAAGATTCCTGAGTTTATGAATCAATTAGACGAGAAAATTGGAAATCGAGTGAATTGTTCTTTAACTTTGAAGGCATATAAGCTTTCAGTGATTGTCTTGGTTATGTGTATGAATGTTTGTTCTGACATGGATTATCTTCAGTGAATGATAAATTTTGATCTTTCTCCGAATCATGTTACCTAATTTACTGTTTTGATGAAATATTCATGAGGTTCTTTCTTTTTGATCCGTTTAAGTAAATTGTCATGGTTTATTTGTGATGAATGTTTGTTCTGACATCGAACTATCTTCAAGAACAGTTGATAAGTAAAGACCCGGATCGAGCCATCTCCTTGTTCTGGGCTGCGATTAATGCTGGAGATCGAGTTGATAGCGCACTGAAGGACATGGCGGTTGTTATGAAACAGCTAGACCGATCCGACGAAGGAATCGAAGCGATCAAATCTTTCCGGTATCTATGCCCTTTCGAATCCCAAGATTCCATTGATAACTTGCTGCTTGAACTCTACAAGGTAAACAAAACAAAAAAAACTCTCTCAATCTGATGAGTGATTGTCAGCTTTATATATAACCTTTGATGGATATGGCTTTTCTCAGAAGTCAGGGAGGATGCAAGAGGAAGCTGAGCTGCTTGAACACAAACTGAAATCACTTGAACAAGACACGCATTACGGTGGTGGAATCACAGTCTCGAAACGATGCCACGGGAAGCAGGTCAACATGACAATCGAGCAAGAGAGAGCGCGGTAAGAACGAAGCTTTATGCAATCCCACTACAATTATCGGGTTGTACCTCAAAGAGTAGCTTCCTCTGAGTTTCTTGCTGTTTATGATAATATAGGATTCTAGGGAACTTAGCTTGGGTTCACTTGCAGCTTCATAACTATGGAATCGCAGAGCAACATTACAGGTTTGTCATTTGTGAAACATTATCAAACCAGATCAGTGTTTTCATTGCCTAACTTAAATGGTTTTTCTTTACTGTGAACAGGAATGCTTTGTCTTTGGAGCCTGACAATAACAAGCAGTGCAATCTTGCCATCTGCTTGATGCGTATGGACAGAATCACGGAAGCTAAATCTTTACTTGAAGATGTAAGCAGACAGTCTCTACGTAACCAATGGAAGGACGAACCGTTTCACAAGTCTTTCGAACGTGCTACGGAGATGTTAGCGGAAAGAGAACGAGCCACAGTAGCGGATAAGCCAGAAGGTTTTATGAGAAAAAGTAGCTCTTCGGATAACTTCTCTCCGAGCTGTTCTTCTGCGAGCTGGACGAATGCAAAGCGGGCAACTGGTCCAGAGCCAGGGAACACGTACAAGAAGGACTCGCGTGTTTGCTCTGAATCGCCGGTTCTTATTACACAGCCACGGGAGTGTAAATGGGGAGATGAGGAAGTGACAACAATCGGTGCTGCTCGAAGGCTAAGGTTCGGGAACACTTTCGAAGTCAAGGATTACGAGAAGGAGAAGAGTGTGGAGTCTGTAGAGTCGGCTACTAATGGACTTCCCATGACTAGCAAGGTAAGGAAGATGTGTGCAGATTTAGTCAAAGAGACTCAAGGTTCAGAGAAAGGATCATCTTCAGCTTACGCTCAGATCGTGGATCTTGTTCAGAAAACCGTATAGGCTTTGACACTACTAGAGTAGTATAGAATTTGTGTGTGGGATTTATAATTTTGAAATGAAAAGCTTTGCGAATATATGCGACAACTTGAAAGAACAAAGGAAATATTTCACTGACAACAAAAAAAAAACGCGAAAATGAGAACAAAAGAAATATTTTTTCACCGACAAAAACAATAAAGCAATACACGCAAAAGTTCAACACTCGATAACGAATTTGGGTTTCATCAACACACATGAACGGAAACAAAAAAAAATAAAAGAGAGTTTAATAGAGAGGAAAAGAAAATAAAACGAAGGATGAGGGAAAGAAGAAAGCGACTGCAGCTTACACAGTTTTAAGAATCAGACGAAGCAGCCATTGACGAAATCTCAAGCCTCATCGTACTCCTCTTCTTCCTCGTACTCCTCTTCACCGGCTGTAGCATCCTGGTACTGCTGATACTCCGCGACAAGATCGTTCATGTTACTCTCTGCTTCGGTGAACTCCATCTCGTCCATGCCTTCTCCTGTGTACCAATGAAGGAAAGCCTTTCTCCTGAACATAGCTGTGAACTGCTCGCTAACACGCCTGAACATCTCCTGGATCGAAGTGGAGTTCCCGATGAAAGTCGAAGCCATTTTCAGACCCTTTGGTGCGATATCACAGACGCTGGATTTGACGTTGTTAGGGATCCATTCCACGAAGTAGGACGAGTTCTTGTTCTGGATGTTCATCATCTGCTCATCCACCTCTTTCGTGCTAAGCTTCCCACGGAACACAGCGGATGCGGTCAAGTAACGTCCGTGGCGAGGGTCAGCAGCGCACATCATGTTCTTCGCATCCCACATCTGCTGGGTCAGTTCAGGGACGCTCAAGGCACTGTACTGTTGCGATCCTCTTGATGTCAGTGGAGCAAAACCAACCATGAAGAAGTGGAGCCTTGGGAAAGGGATCAGGTTCACAGCGAGCTTCCTGAGGTCGGAGTTTAGTTGACCAGGGAAACGGAGACAGCAAGTGACACCACTCATTGTAGCTGAGATGAGGTGGTTAAGGTCACCAACTAATGGAACACAAGGGAAAAGAAAACAAAGTCAGGGCTCAATCACATTACAACGATTCTGACGATATTGGAGAGGGAATTATGGTTTACTCACATGTGGGATTAGCAAGTTTGAGGGTACGGAAGCAGATATCGTAGAGAGCTTCATTGTCAAGAACCATACACTCGTCAGCGTTTTCAACAAGCTGGTGCACAGAGAGTGTTGCATTGTATGGCTCAACAACAGTGTCAGAGACCTTAGGAGAAGGAAACACTGAGAAGGTCATCATCATACGGTCTGGGTACTCCTCCCTGATCTTAGAAATGAGAAGAGTTCCCATGCCAGATCCAGTTCCTCCACCCAACGAATGACAAACTTGGAAACCTATACCAAGAGCAAAACCATGTATCAGAAGATAATCGCATCACCAATCTGTAAAATGTAAATAGCAGAGACGATCTCGAACAAACTTGTTCCATTTTCTCAAACAAACTACTCATAAACGAAGACCTAAATTGATTTTGTTTCTTCTGGTTCCATGATTGAAAGCAAAATCGAAAAATCCAAAGCGATCAGGAATATCTCAGATATCAATCAAATCTCGCACGACGATTTAGCTTGAAAAAAATTCACAAAACCAGATCCAGATTCAAAAAACCAATACGAGAAGAAGAAACCGAAAATGAAATGCGATCTCGCTCACCTTGTAGACAATCGCTGTTCTCAGCCTCTTTCCTCACAACGTCAAGCACGGAATCAATCAACTCAGCCCCCTCCGTGTAATGACCTTTCGCCCAGTTATTCCCGGCGCCGGACTGCCCAAAGACGAAGTTATCCGGGCGGAAAATCTGACCGAACGGCCCAGATCTGAGCGAATCCATGGTCCCTGGCTCCAGATCCATGAGAACGGCGCGAGGAACGTACTTCCCGCCGCTCGCTTCGTTGAAATAGACATCGATCCGCTCAAGCTGAAGAGGAGAGTCGCCGACGTACTGGCCGGTGTGATCAATGCCGTGCTCGTCGCAGATCACTTCCCAGAACTTTGCTCCGATCTGGTTTCCACATTGACCACCTTGGATATGGAGGATTTCTCTCATTTTTCTCCTTCAGGTTTGTTTCTCAGGAAAAAAAAAAAGAGAAAATGGCGACTCGTCTTTTATTTTTGTCCTTTGCTCAATAGGTTTAAAAAGAAAAGGTATTGTTGAGAAAGGGTAATAATCAGCTATATATAGTTTACGTCTTCTTCAATAAGTTTTTCAGATATTTATTTTCAACTATGCCCTTGTATTTGTTATAATCTTTCGGTTATACCCAAATTCTCTTATATATTTCGTTTTCGTACTCTGTGCTGTATGACAGCGGAGGATTTCAAATTATATCTGTCCCACTTGTCCAGAGATATTTTGCTATTTAAGCATTAAAAAAAAAATTATAATCAATCTACTCGTGAATAGAGATAAAAAGAAAATTAGTTTTTTCCATATTTATAAATTGTAACGTTATGCCAGTTACATTGTTCCGAGTTTCGACAAATTGAAGTTTATTGAAGGGGAAATAATAGATCCAAGGTACAAAATTTTGAATATTTAAATTTATACACTCCAATCTGTTTGGGCTAAATGATATACCGAACCGGTTTTGTTATTTTCTCCTTTTAAGATAAACCGGTTTTGTCACATGGCGGCATCATCAAAACAAGTGTCAACTAAAAGGGCCGGGTCAAATAAAAGTTGGGTCTTTCTATAATTTTAAAGGCCCATATTTTATGGTGTCAAAGTGGCAACTAAATGATCAAGGACCCCCATATTCAAAATTCTCAAATCTAATTTGACAAATTATTCTCGACTTTTTAAGCAACTTTTTGAAAATTTAGGATTTAAATGGGAATTTAAGCACCTTATAAAAAAAAATTACACCATGTCCATGTGTTACTTTTTTTGTTGGGTTTGATGACCATATGTTACTTTTTTTTTGTTGGGTTTGATGACCATGTGTTATTTGTAACACATTTAGCACCTCTTAGTTAGTGGTATACTGGTATGAGAGGTGGACGTTGAAATAGTATATATGAAAAATAAAATAAAAACTGTATTCTTACAATTTTGTAATTGACTTTAAAATAAATTGTGTATTATACTATTATATAATTATAAAACTAATAATTGATCGATTTTGGGCCAAAATGGGGAAATGGGTTAGGCGAGTGGCACCCACTAATATGCTTCCACCCCACCATGTCTGGGGTTCAACCCTAGGATCCTTGTAATAGGAGTGAAGTAAGATTATGTCCCAAAGTTTTAAAGAAAAGATATATAAAAAAAAGCTTTTGACCAAAAAACATTATGAACACAAATGTCTAACAATGAGCCAGGTTACGAGAACATAAGCAAGTTTTAATTTCCGGATAGAAAATAAAAGAAAAGAGAGGCAATTATATGAACACATATGTCTAATTACTTGCCCACAAAAGTGTGCATATAATTGTCTTTCTTTTTTAAAAAAAAAATGGAGCCGTAGAAGTGCAGAATGAAAAGGACTTACTAACATTTACACACAAAGTATATGCACACAATATCTTTTACTGGTACAAAAATGTTAAAGTGGAGACTTGAAAATTTTGTGCTAAATGAAAATTATCACCCTAAAGTTATATCAAGTTCTGATAAGTCCTTTATAAATTTCACAAGATTAATATATTTTACACTATCTTTAAGCCATAAGGGCCAGGACACATTTACATTTTCAGCGATTTAATGCAATATTTAGGATTTGATTAGCAACAAAAACTATAAATAAATGCCAACCCACAAAAATTGCTTATTGTATATTCATATCAATGAGACTAAAAGTAATTAATTTGAATATTCGTGTACTCTTAAATTACGGCTAATATACCGCACTAAACAAAACAAATCGACGAACAAACAAAAAACCATTAATTAATTCAATTCAGGCAACAAAACAAAAATCTCTACTAAACTCCTTTTAAACTTTTAAAATATTTTTCCATATTGCAAAGTTGCAAACTTCTTTTTCATTTCATAAAAACTAAGTAACAAAAAAACTTCTTTATACTAAATTAATTTTTAACTCGGTTTTAAACTTTTTAATACTTAATTTATATTTACATCTTTCCGTCTTTTCTCCAATTACTCATCATTTAGCTCGTGTTTTAAATTCACTAAAAAAAAAGCGACCTCTCGCCTTCACTTTCTTAGCAATAACCTCCTCCTTCACTCCAATGTATTTATTGATTCGACCTGTCAACAAAATTTCACCAGTCTCATCTCTTCAAAAACAAAAAAACCTAAACCGTTTAGTCTTCCAAAGATCCATTTTTCCCTCTTTTGGGTTTGTCTCTCTTCCGTACATCGCCATGTCTCTACCATGGAAAAAATCAGGACGAATCTCGAGATTCATGTCGGAATTTCAGTATTCTCCGAAACGCGGCGGGTCTTTGGTCGTCGAAACTGGCTTCCCGACTTCTCTAATCGATCTTTTCGTAAAAAATCGTGATCGTCTTAAGAAATCCTCCTCTAAACGCCTCCAACGCAAGAACCAAACCGCCCCAAACGCTTTTTTGCCAATTAATCCTGATGTGATTATGGAAAAGCCCGTGGCGAGGAAAACCGTTCGGAGTAAGACCGATAAAGTTGGTTTCGTCTGCGGTGGAACAACGGCGGAGAATAAGCACGCAAATGACACAGACGGTTGCGTTTACGCCGGCACCGGCGGTGACAGCGCGTTCGTTTTGATGGCGTTTAAAGTTTTCATAGTGGCGGTGCTCGCCTTGAGCACGAAGAAGAAGCTCACCATAGGAATCACTCTCTCCGCCTTTGCGCTCCTCTTAACAGAACTCGTGGCGGCGCGTGTTCTCACGCGCTTCAAGCTCTGCAACGCCGATACGGAGAAAGGAAAGCCGGTCATCTCAATCCGCGACAAAAACGAAAAAATCGAAACTTTGGATGATTCGAGGGATGAAATTCGAATTCCCAAATCGCATTCGAAATCGGTTTCATGTCTGGAGGAAACAGAGCCTATTGCTGTAACAGAGAAATCGAAATTGGAAACTTCAACGATTCGTGATCTGTTGTTAAAGGATGAGAAGTCGAGAAGTAAAAGTTCGAGACTGAAATCGAAGATTGTGAAGAAGCTGAGGAGTTACAGGAAGAAGAAGAAAACGATTGCGATCAAAGAAGAGACTTTGATTGAAGTCTCAAGCTTGGTTCCAGAGGATAAATCAGATATAATCGAGTCTGAGAGAGACGAAGAGAAGTTGAATCCGCCATTGATAGGATCAAAAGGAGCTAACATGAATGGGATTGTTCTGATCGTGATTGTGCTTACTGGTCTGCTAAGTGGAAAGATCTTAGCTCTTGGTCTGACACTATCCTGTCTGTTTCTCAGATTCGGAGCAGCCAAAAAATCTGGTCTTTGCATATAATTTTTTTTTTCTCTGTTCTTAAAAAACTTAGGAGAATAGGTGTGGTGATCTTTGATCAATTGGTATTGTTCGAAGCTCATATTGGTATAGATTGTAGTTAATATAAATTTTTTCTTACTTGATGTTATAGAAATTACCATCGGATTGTTTATTTGCGTTTACGTCTAAATTTGGAATTATATATTTTTTCCGAGTGAACCACAATTTAAGTATTTTAAACAGTTTTTTTGGTTAATTGTAAACGCAAACAAAAATGATGTGTTTGCCTTTAGCGCGTTTATATATTGCAAAATTAGAAAACCAAAAAAATGTTTTATATTTCAAAACCAATCTATGTTTTTAAAAAATTCATATAAACACAAATGCTTATAATGATCAAAACTGGTCCAATTGTTGCTGCTTTGGAAAAATATATTAACACGAAAAGAAAATGTTGTTAGGCAATGTATTTGTATCATTAATTTATTTTAGAAGTGCTTGTGGTAAGTGAAAGCCAATTAGAGGTTTCATTTTAGCCAAAATAGCACTGAGAGTTTGGAATGTGATAAAGCGATGGTAGCTTATGTGGCAGTATTAACGGGATGATATGGCAATTTTGCTTATGTGGCAAATATGACGTGGCAGTTTTAACGGGAAAAAAAGTTAACCATTTTAGGTTTCTGTCAGCCAATGAGCCTAGGTTAAAGCTTGTGTTAAAGTCTTGAGATCTCACTTTGATTGGAGACCAAATTTTTAGTGTTGTGGTAAGTGTAAAGTTTTAATGATTATTTCAAATCTGATATGGGTTTTTAGGCTGTTGATGAGATATATAAAAAGTTGAATAATAAATGTGATGAAATATATATAATTTGGTCAGATATCAATCAAAACCTGAGTATTACACTTCGAATAGTTAAATTTTATTTGATGTCGTGTCATAATATATATATATATATATAAATTTTAAATTATATTAAAATAATTGTTTAAGTAAGATGGTGATAAATAAAATATAATACATTGTGAAATCATCTTTTTTTTTTCACAACAAATGAAACACCTAAAAAAAATTTGGAAAGCTAAACCGGCGATACTAAATTTACATAATCTATTGCTTAATGCTAGATTTGAGCATTGCATGTAAAATTGTCCGCTTTCAAGTTTTGAGTTTGTGATTGTGAAATCTTCTTTATAAGATGAAAACAAGATGATTATTGTGAATAATAGTAGACAAAGAAATCAAATCATGCTTTTGTAAAAGATGAATATGTGTTTACTGTAAAGATTAATAAAAAAAATGATATGCGACTAAATAAGTGTCGGATAAAGAGTGTCTTTGGTTTTTGATTCGATAGATCTTTACCTAATTCAAAATAACTTAGTGGCAAAGCCTCCCTCCATGGTGGGGTGTTTATTTTATTGTTTTTGTAATTTTTTTGCATATCATGCTTACCACTAAGTTTTAGTCATGTCAAAAAAATTTAGATCTTTTCATCAAAAAATTGAAATATCTTCTATATCTTAAAAAATATAAGACGCCTATGTGTTAGTTTTTAATTTAAACAGTACGTAACATCAAAAACTAATATTCATGCTGCACAAGTGTACATGTAGTATATTGTAATTGTTTACATTGAATTTTTCTTTTCCTTCTCTGCGTGTGTAATATCAGATTTAATGTGTTTATCTACTTAGCTTTGTAAACCAATATGTATCTTCTCTTTTTTGGCCAAAACATTTGTCTGGTCCTCCCAAATTTTTAAGTGGTTAATATATATAAATCATTTGATTCTCAAACTATTTATAAAAAAAGTATGTATATATAGATCATCGATCTGACCCCCAAATCGTTACTGTTTTGAGCTCTATAAATCTCATAACCATGCCCTGCTAATACATATATACCTAGGTTTTGAAATGTTGTCTCGTATATGGTTAGATTACTAGTGTTTTCCAAGTTAATTAATAGGATTTTTTAAGTTAAATCGATAAACAATTCATGAGATCAAAATCAATAATATTGTTTTGTGATCGTAAGATTCTGGTTAGGAGTGTTTTGATGAAAATTGATTATGGACAAAATCGCTTGGTCCAAAAAGTAAAAACGTGATATTCGATTTATACTAGTTAGCGTTGGATTAATGATGAGACTAAGTCAAAAGATAAATAAGTTAAACCAATAGTATAGCTCATGCGTGAATGTGAATTATGTCCGACGTGATTAAAAATATTGATCAATGCATGTCTAATAAAGTAGCCACGCATAATTTGTTCTTTTACATCTTTCTTTTAATAAACGGGACGTCGATAAATTGAGCATTTAACTTGTGGCAAGATTCCTATACACATAATAGTTTAACAATGATCATTAAGATGTGTTTAACGCGGTTAACAATAAACCCAATCGAAAACGACTCGAAAAGGTCTAAATTTAACTGAAACTCCGACTAAGTATAAAAAAACATGTTTCAGAACATTTTAGAACGTTTTTTTAATGGTTTCTTGATGAGTTAAATGAATAGGAAACAAGATCTTGAACAAAAAAAATAAGAAACAAGATCAAACCAAAGAAAAAAAAAGATCATTGTTTATTTTGGAACTAAAGTGTTTACAATTTACTTTTAAAGTTAAAAAAAAAACTAAATTGTTTACAAGCCATAAAATCTTTGACCATACCAAGATTTGGGAAATACCGTAAGAAAATTATAATACTTTTAAACTGGAAGAAAAAAAAACAAAAACAAAATGAAACTGATTAATATATTAAAACGATTATCATCTATCACACCATCTAACATGAACATATAGACGACAATAAGACGATCACTTTCACACTAAAACACATGATGACAATACAACATGATAATACAATCACAACAAAAAAAAATAGATTGTATCACAAAATTAAGTGACATACTATTTTGAATTAGTTATTTATAAATGAAACAAATATACATGGTTTAACATCAATTATGATAATTGATGTTATAATTAACTAGTTTGACATCAATTCAATAAAATTGATACAAATTTTATTAGTTTGTATCACTTTAAAAAATTGATATTAAAATATAATGTTACATCAATTAGGTGATCGATATATTTATTATTTTTTTGTTAACATCAATTCTAACAATGATGCAAAATTAGCATCAATAAAAACTGATTCTAATAAAAATTACACTAATAATATATACATAATTATGTGAATTAGCTTCATTTATTAAAAATGATGTAACTGTTTCGTTCTTTAGCATCATTATAACAAAATCGATACAAAATTATAAATTTACATTAACTAAATAATCGATGTAACTAATGATTTTGGTTAACATCATTTAGAAAAATGATATAAAATTTATATCAGTTAAAAGTGATGTAACTAACGTTTTTTATTTTATCCCACATTGCTAATAGATAAAGAAGTTAAAGAGAAACCATCTCTATATATACTGAAACTTAAATATCTAATATTCATATTTATTGGTGAATAAAATTAATTTTTTTATTTGGTTTTAACCAATAAGATTAATTTTCTTTTTGGTTTTAACCAATAAGATTAATTATATAAAATAAATAACATAATTATTACAATCAATTATGATATCTCGCATAAATTTAACATCAATTATATACAAGTGATAGTAATATTTTAAATTATATATTTTAAATGATACAAATATTAAGTCAGTTATTATAAATGATACAACTATTAAAATCACTTATTAAAATTGACGCTAATTTTAACATCAATTATTATAATCGTCACAAATACTAACATCACTTTTAAAATTTGATGTAAAATATAACATCATTTTTTTTGTAATTGACACATATTGAAATCAATTATAACAATCGATGCAAAAATAAAATATATTTGCATCGGTTGATAACTAACTGATGTTAATTATTTGCATCACCACAAACAGAGTCACTTTTCTAAGTGATGTAAGATTCATTTGCATCAATCATAAGTAATGCAAAAATATATAATAAATGATACAATCCACCTTTTTTTGTAGTGAATATACATTATCTATGGAGCCATACGTGACATAACAAGTGCTAAAACAAACAAAGGTTGGTTCTTGTCTAAGAATCAATCTTACACAATCAAAGGAGGAACACTCTGCTCGTTTCTGAAGAAATTGGTCGGATCAATCTTCCCTTTAACCATAGCCAATCTCTTGAAATTACTTCCAAAATACCTCACCCCCCATAATCTTGCATCCTCAAAGCTACTATTAATCCCTTTATTCATACCCAAATCAAGATCTCTGTAATTCAAATAAGCTCCTCTTGGTGATCCAGAGACATAAACTCTCATATATCTATAAAGCAATCTCATCCATCTCACATGATTCTTCATCTCTTCAAATTCATTCACTCTCCATTTCACCATATACTGTATATTATACAGATTCCCTCTCCTATGTGGAAATGGAGTCTCTGTTTCACCAATCTCATGCATTTTACCACCTAATGGCTCCATTATCATCACCGGAGATTCAACCTCGTGAAATCTCTTCCATATACCTTCTAGACCGGTTTCAGGAATTGGATTCTTGACAAAATCAGATTTTGCTTTGAAATACAGATCATTGTATCTCTGTTCTCTATCAAGAAGAATCTCTAGTGGCTGTCCTTTCTTCCAGTTGAAGTACATTATCGAGTCGATCCAGCTCATTTCTGAACAGTCTTGAGAACTTAACCCTAGTTCCGGAAACTTCTGAATCATCAAAGGAATCAATTTATCGATTCCTCCAAGATAATTTGCTTGAAATGTAGCTTGAACTGACCCTCCGAAATTGTGTAGTATGACTCTAATGAAGAGATTCTCATCAAGCTCCGCAGCAATATATTGCCATCTATAAACGATTTTTGTCATGTTTTGTGATAACGGTAGGTACCTTGTGAAGCAAGTAACCTTCTCGGGAACCCTAACTAGCTTCACTTTCCATGAAACGACTACCCCAAAACTAGCAGCTCCACCTCCTCTAATCGCCCAGAACAAATCTTCTCCCATTTCTTTCCTACCGCTGTAGATCCTACCGTTTGCGTCTACAAAACGCGCGTCCACAACGTTATCTGCGGCTAAACCGTGTTTCCTCATCATTGTACCAAACCCTCCTCCACTAAAATGACCTCCAACTCCAACACTAGGGCATGTTCCTGCAGGGAAGCCATGGATCTTGCTCGTTTTAGCAGTTTTGTAGTAAAGCTCACCAATCGTCGCACCGGCTCCAACCCAAGCTGTTTCTTCCCTGAGGTTGAACTCGATCGATCGGAGATTGATGAGATCCAGAACGATGAAAGGTGATTGTGATGAAAGGTAAGAAAGGCCTTCATAGTCATGACCACCACTTTTAGTCCTTACTTGCACCCCAAGTTTCCTGCTGCAGAGTAATGATCTCTGGATTTCGGATTCGGTTCTCGGTGTAACTATCAGAATAGGTCTCTGGCTTGAGAAATTCAAGCTCAAGAATCTGTAGTTTTGAGATAAAGACTGCGATAAATCGCTGTAGAGTCCTGAATCTGGCTTGTGCATGAACCTTTTAGGGTTTATGAAACTTGAGTTAGAATGTGTTGACATGCAACTAAGAAGTTGGTCTCTACTAGGAGGAGGATTAGAATCAGAATTGACCCATTTGACTGAGAACAGAAGAAACAGAGACAAAACGAAAGCTTCAAGCTTTAACATCTTTGGTGTTTTGGTTTTCTTGGGTTTGAAGTTACAGAGAGATAGCATATTGTTCTTGTTCTGGTGATGAGAGAGTATCAGAGATTTAGATGGAACTGATGAAGTTGCAGAGGACTATAAGAGTAAACTAGGTTCCAAGTTCTAACTAACACCGACGTAGAAATAATAAATTAAATTTAAATTCAACAAATATTGGAATTTTTGGAAATTTTGGGTTGCAAAGAAACAAAAGAGCATTGAATATTAGGCTTCCAGGATTAGTAACAAAAAATAATAATTTACTTTTTATTTATTAGTTGAGTTGTCATTATATGCGAACAATGGAATTACGTGTTCCAATATGCATTACCATATATATCACTTATTGGAATAATTTTCTCATAATATACATATAGATAAAAGACCTCCATTACTAATTATATATATAGACCTAAAAAAAGAAAAGTATACACAGTTTTGTGCTAATAATTGTATATCCCCACCTAATTTCTGTTAAGAAGGGCCAGTAAGTAAGTGCATTCATAAAGACGACGAGTCTCTATTTTCTATAAAAAAAAACAACTTTACTATCTCAACTCTTAATTCTAATTAAATCATAGTTTTCCAATTCGTAGTGTTTATAATGTCTCCAAAAAATCTTATATTATGGGTTCCTAAGCAAGTGGTTTAATTTGTAGCTGAAAAGGCATGATTTTGAACTTTTAGTGATGAATATAAAACTTAAGTATAACATTTGAGAATATTTTTTTGAATTGAAGTAACCGTTTCCTTGATAACTAATACGTTTTTCACTTCTGTATCATTGAAATATAAGCTTATTAACAATCAATGTCTGATTAAAATTACCAATATTAAAAGAATGTAATTAGTGAGTGATTACATCATCTTTCTTTTCCATTACTTCTACAGTTACTACTTTTATTTGTGTAAATAAATTAATATAAAAAACTATATGAAGCTAGCGTCAGGTATAATTACTGCAATTCAATGGCATGAGAGCAACGTGTCGACGTTTTCTTATTGTTAGTTGTCTTTAATTGATCACTGTTGCCCACTGCATGAGTCATTTGTGTTACAGTGACGATAAAAGAAGATTAAACTAATTAAAAAAATTAGTGAATTAAATCCAACATGAATCACAAAAACATATGGAATCAAAATTGATCAATTCGACACTGAACCGAATTTCATAATAAATAAAAATGATTAAAATATTGTTTATACCGAATAAACTAAACTAGTTCCGAAATTAATCCAATCAAATCGAATAAACCGATATTCATAAAAATTAATATTTTTTTAATAAATATGTACAGAACATACATATAAGTTCATTAAATAAACATTATAATTTCGGTAAAAAAAATGCATTATACTAACTAAATTTATTATATATTTTTTTAATCACAAACCTAATCAAATCCAAACCGAACCAGTATATTTCAAACAAATATTAACCACTCACCCAGAAAAATCCGAAACTGATAATCTGAATTTAATAATGGCCTCGTGAACACTCATTTTATAAGTAAGAAGTCGAAAATTTTACAATATCCAATTACAAACCCTTCAATCTAAGAAAACGGAAACTGATAAAAAAAAAAAATGGGGTCAAAGATTACAATTTTTATTTTTTTTATTCATAGTATATTGAAAGATCAACTAATAATAATACTCTTTGGTGTGTGTGATTCAAGCTTATTCACCAAAAAAGAATACACCAATAAAGAGCCTGAGGACAAGATTTCAAAGCCATCAAGATCTTTACTGCACACAAAACATTTCCCACAAAAAAATCTTCGATTCAGGCTTCAAATGTAGAGGCTTTACTAACTAATCTTCTTGATAAGGGTTTACCAAAAAAAGTTTGATCCTTTTTCTTTTCTCTCAATCAAAGATCCTTCCTCCTGTAGAAAACAGCAAAAACACAACGGAGCTAAAGATACAGAGCAAACCCGGGATGAAGAACACAGCTCTCCAGCTCTCTGGATGTGACAAATCCGAGTAAATCAATTTAGAAGCTTCAAGAAGCTTCCCAGTCAGATCAACACCAATGATTCCAGCTAACGTACCAGCGGTATTCGAAACTCCCATCACAATTCCTGCATATCTTGGAGCAATATCCATATGGTTCACCGCGAAACCGGCTCTTCCTAAAGCCAGAAACCCAAGAGCCACAGAGGAACACAAGATCACTCCGTTCGAGGTCCTGAACTGAGGCAAAGCCATCAATGCCGCTGAAGCAACTAAAAACCCAACCGTGTTCAAGAACTTGCGGGTACTGGTCACAGAGAGTATTCTCTTGGTGATCAAATAGTCAGCGAAGAAACCACCAACAATGGAGAACACAAACATGTTGAGGTATGGCACCATCTTCGATGAATCCATCCCTTGAAGACTGATCTGGAGTCCAAGCTCGAAATACGTCGGAAGCCAGTTCATCAGCACGTATAGAGCGTAATGGAACGTGAAATTGTTGACCACAATCGCCCAAACGGGTAAGCTGAGCATGATCTTCTTCCATGGGATGTGAGTAACTTTATGGTGGTTTACATTATTAGTTGGCAACAGAGCGCCTCCGAATCCAGCAGCAGCGGCTTTCGGATGCTCAGATCGAGGAGGGTCAGTAGCGTAACTAACCCAAAGCAATGACCATATAACACCTGCTAATGCCTCTGCTAAGAAAACTGATTCAGGACCACTAAGCTCAACTAAAGCAGGGAGAAGCCACATTCCTAAAGCTGCACCTAAATACATTCCCGATGTAGTTATCGAAACCAGTCTAGACCTTTCATGAGGAGGAACCCACTGAGCCAAAACCGTGTGAATAGAAGGAAAGATGAAACCTTGAGCAACACCAACGAGTAAACGGGCGAAAACCAAGAGCCCGACTCTGTTTGGATCAAGCGGAACCAAGAAACAAGTCGATGACCAAAGAACAAACGACAGAAGAAGAACTTTCCTTCCCCCGATCTTCTGAGCCGCCCAACCTCCGGGGACTTGAGAGCAAGCGTAGCCAACAAAGAACGTGGAGAGTATGGTTCCTTTGCTTGACTGATTGATCCCAGCAGCATCTGCAGCGACGGTATATGCAATGGAGAAGCCAACACGCTCTATGTAACACACGGAGGTGCTGAGGAAAGTCAAGAAGACTATCACATAGCGCTGCGGAATATTTGATAACTTCATGTTAGGCCTTTTCTCTGATGTAGAGCATTTATGTCATACAAAAAGCCTCTCAAGCACCACCACATAAGAGAAAGAGACCAGGATGACGAAAAAAAAGCTCCAAGACTCCCCAATGCACCGTAAAAATCTGCAACGGCAGAATCGAACTGGTTAAATTTGTAAATTATTCTCTCATCATTACCAAAATAGACACAAACACAGCACTGTGGGACACCAAATAATCACAATTTCAGATGATCAAAGCCAGTATATTTCAACAATCGCTGGTTCACATGAACAAACAAGATTTAATACTGCAATGGTACTAACCAAGATCTGTCACTTCTCAGGTAATCCGTAATCACAAGGCATAACTACCATTTCTATATCCATTTTCAATTGGGCATCCTAAATAAAACATCTTACGCTTCTCTAATCATACAAGAAGGCACCTACAGAGTAAAATCAAGTCAAACCTTTCAACGAAACAGATCATACCTCATCTTAGATATGCATAAAAAAAAATGTAGATAAAGCAAATGAAAACGACATTTCAGATCTTAAAAACACAAGAGTGAATCTGAAGTATAAAGGTCGTATCAAGCAAATGAATTCGACACGAAACTCACACCCACAAGACTAAAATTCAGCATAAGTAGAGTAATCTTGATTCTAAACTAAGCCACAAACCCAATTCCTAAAGATTGAGATTCGATTTCAAACACACAAAAGCCATAAAAAACGATGCTTTTTCCTTCAATCGACTCTCAAATTTAACTTAACTGCCAAAGAAACAAAACAATGAAAACCAAAGAAATGAGCAGGAGGAAGCCCTAAGAAGCAATCTTCAATTTGAGCATCCTAATTCGTTTAAGCAGCAGAATTGTACAGTGAAATGTTGTTGCCGTTTTTTCTCTCTTGACAATGTAAACCGATAAACCCAAGTCAAATCACAAAACTTACCTTAGTTGTTTCGAATCCTTCCACTTTTGCTCGGAATCACTCTTTTTAAGCCGTGCAAGATCGGATTGGCAAAAGTGCGAATTATGGGTTCACACAATGTAAATGGGTTTTCTCTTACCGATTTAAGAAATTGGAGAGATTTGGGGAAATGAAGAATGGGTTTAGGGAGTTTGACGGTGGAGAGAGAGAGAGAGAGAGTAGTGTGTGACGCAGAGGTCGACGGTGAAGGAGATGAGATTTTAGGGTTTGTAAAAGAATTTAGAGATCGCTTTTTCGGGTCAACGACGATGGCGAAATGTGTATATGTTTTTGGGTGAGAAAATAAATGAGTGTAACGGCCATAGTTTTTAATTAGAAAAAAAAAAAATAATAATTATCATGGTGCTGCCCAGGATCGAACTGGAGACCTTTTGCGTGTAAGGCAAACGTGATAACCACTACACTACAGCACCTTGTTGACTAAGAATGAGTTTTTACATTAGTGAATAGTGATCATGAACAGTTTTTGGATGTTTTAAAAGTAAAAAAAAAAAAATGCTTTTAGCATTATGTTCTGAATTTAGTTTAGTTATATATCAGAATTTGATATTCCATGAGTTGTGAAATCACTAATTCCTATGCTTGTAAAATTTTGATTTTACTCATTAATTATTGTGTTTTCGCATATGAATTACTTCCTCCGTTTTTTATTATATGATGTTTTAGAGATTTGCACACATATTAAGAAATCAATTAATTCTCTATTCTCTCAAAATAAAACATTTTTTTTTATCAATTCCAAAACAGTTCAACCAATACAAAAATAAGATTCATAATTCAAACAGTCAAAACAACAAAAATACAATTTATTTTTACATAGAAATTTGAGAACATCAACTATTTTAAAACATCTTTTAATAAAAAAACGGAGGGAGTATATGAGTATTGTAGGTGAAAAGGAGAAAACTACATATTTGGACTGGGGTTTTAATTTCCTCTTACCAATAAGTATTTGAAACACAAATTCTTGTTTATTGCAAACACATTCATTATGTTGCATTTGCATTTTGACAAAGAAATGTTTTGAAAAACTTGAAAGACTACTTTTTCAGAATAAGAAAACTGGGGGCTGCTTTAGAAAAAAAAAGGATTTGGAATCAATTGGTGAAATATAAGAACAATGTCGTGGCAAGACTTCTAGAAAATAACCAATATGAAGTATATTTCAACCAATACACTCTACACAGTTAGTTGCAGGATACATTTATTCTTATTGTTGTCGTTATCATGAACTTAGCTTTAAGAAGGGCAGAGTGGGATACTCTGTTCGTGTCTAAAGAAGTTCTCTGGATCAACATTTGCTTTAATCTTCACCAATCTGTTGAAATTGTTCTTGAAGTACTTAGCTCCCCAAACTTGAGCTTGCTTGAAACTCAATTCCGCGTTTTTCTTGTTCATCCCGAGGTCTAGATCACGGTAATTCACATAGGACTGCCTTGGATTGCTTGAGACATAAGGCGTCATGTAACTGTACAGATCTCTGATCCATTCGATGTGTTTGTTTGGATTCTGGTCGTTCTCTGTCTCTGACCATCCCGTGTAATAGTTAGTCATGAAGATGGTCCCGTTTCTATGCGGAAATGGGATCTCAGACTCAGGGATTCTATCCATCATTCCACCGTAAGGAGTCCAAATCATAAATGACGAATCTTCTTCAAGTAATCTTTTGAACATTCCTTTGAGCCCTAAAGCAGGTACAGCCTCTTTGAAAAAATCCGACTTTGCTTTGAAGAAATCTTTTCTGATAGGCGACTTGGCTTCAAGCAAGACTTCAATAGGAGAACGTTGTGGGAATCCAGCATTGTAAACAACGGATTCTATCCAGCTTATTTCGTTACAATCCTCTAGAGTTAACCCTAGTTCCGGGAAACCCTTCTTCATAACTTCCATCAAGGTGCCTTTCTCGCCAAGAAACTGACCTGCGTACGATGTTGCCACAGTCTTGTTCCCATTGTTCCCCACGATGCTGAACAACACTCGTATGAAGAGCTCTTCAGCAATCTTGTTTGCAACTCGTTGCCACTTTGAAAGAATCTTGAAGTTAGCGTCTTGTTCTAACGTTTTGGTAACGGTGAAGACGGTTACGGTTTCAGGAACAGGAACAAGCTTGAGCTTCCATGATAGAACTATCCCGAAACTCGCTCCACCGCCTCCTCTAATCGCCCAAAACAAATCCTCACCCATTGTGCTTCTGTCGAGTAATTTACCATTCGCATCAACGATCTTTGCGTCTAGAACATTATCTCCAGCAAGACCAAACTTCCTCATCAAGGCACCGTATGCACCTCCTGATATATGCCCTCCCATGCCTAAGCTCGTGCACAAACCCGCGGGGACTCCATGGATCTTGCTCTTTTCTGCAATTCTGCAGTTAAAGAAAAAAAAGAAGTAAACAACAATTATTACAAGATTAGTGAAATACTGTTTACTCTTGTAGCATTTTAATTACTTGTTTGTTTGCGTTTGGTTTTCCATCTATAATAATTCCCCTCTATTTCAAATATAATAATTTTTCTAGTGTTTTCAGACAACTTAAGAAATAATTAATGTTACTTATAAAGCTATCATTTTTTTCACACCTAAACATTTTCTCATAAATATGAATCAATATTAATTCATTAATTTAAATATTTTCAATTAATATTTTTTTGAAGTTTACAGTTAGTTAACATTAATTAATTGATACTCATTTTTCTCACAAATAGTGTCATTGTAACATTTTCCACACATATTAAGAAATATATATTAATCTGTATTGTGTCTTTGAATATTGCACTAAATAGATTTTTTATCTAATTAACAACTTAAAATAATAGAGATAAAATTGAGATTTAGTTTAAAAATTTGCGTTGAAAATTCAAATGATACTTTTATGATAAAGTGTCAAAATGACATTATTTGTAAAAAAAAGAGAGTAGAAAATGCATATAAAACATAGAAAATCAATCTTATATATGAAACAAGAAAAAACTCTAGAAAATCAATCTATTTAAAACATATTTACCTGTAGTAAAGTTCACCATTTGTAGCACCAGCTTGAACCCAAGCACTATTGTCTTCGATATCAACTTTGATCTGTCTCATTTTCGACAGATCGATCAATATAAACGGTGTTTCGATCTGTGAAACATAAGACAAACCTTCGTAATCGTGACCGCCGCTTCTAACACGAAGATGAATTCGGAGTTTCTTGGAACAGATGATGGAAGCTTGGACGTGAGACTCATGAACCGGTGTGAATATGAATACCGGTTTAGGCATTGACTTTGTCAAATACCGGAGATTCTGAGCCGTTGATTCAAGGACCTCGTTGAAGATCGAGGCGTTTCTTTTAGAAGTGAAGAACGTCTTGTCGAGTGGGAAATCGACATTTGTGTTTCTGTGGATGCATTTGATGAAGTCAGGTTGAATGGAGGAGGTTGAAGAAGTTGGTGTTATCGTGTATAAAGAAATATATAGGGCTAAAAACGAAATATAAGAAATTGTATGGAATGGTTTTGAAATTCTCATCCCTACAACCTACAAGGCACAAGCCAATGGTATATGCAAGAGAGAATCCAAACGCACAAGACAAAGGCTTCAAGATGGAAATGGATGTGTATAAGGATTGTGATATAGGATTTTTTTGTAAGTCAATGAAGAAATGTATTAATAGGATTGTGATAAAACAAGATCCAATAAATTATTAAGGAGACTACAAATTCAACTAGCTAGCGTGTATTTTTATAATAGACTTATAGGTGGTTGGGTTTAACACTATAACGATGACTTTTTCACATGATATGACCCAGATGAAATCAAATATATTGTTTTTTTTTGTGGGTCAATGAAGAAAATGATGATTGTGATGCCGGCAAAGAAAAAAAAAAGATAAAATTATGGTAAGTGGTTTTTTTGAATGTCAAATTAATCCAACCAAAAAAATGAGATGGATCTTATCAACTGGTTGCGTTTACATCAATTGCGATGGTTTTTTTTTTTGTTTTTTTTCTCATACTCCACTAAGATAGAAATTGAATATATTTGTTTTATCTTGAGAAAATTTGGTAAATAACCAAGAAAAAAACTATAACCTATAAACTAACCAATTTCTCTCTCTATCTCTTCCTATATCTCTCTAAAAATTTGGTTAGTTTATAGATTATTGTTTTTTGTTGGTTATTCACCGAAATCACTCTTTTTCCTATGCGTGTGTCAAATTGTCAATAAAGAAATGTGTTTATTATATGAGTATAAAAAGATGATCGTGATAAAACGAGATTCATTATAATTAGTTGACGGGATCATAAATGGAATTAGTTGATGTCTTGCGGTTGCATTCCAACGAGAACTGAATCGAAATATCGGTATTTTAATTTTTCAATGTAAGAATATATAACATTGAGACCAAACATTTTATTAAATCAATAATCGCTGTTATTATGTTCAGTCAGCTGCAAAAATACTACCTATTTGGTGCAAGGTGCAAAAGCAAGGAGGGTCTCTCTTGAGCAACCGTGTTCAGTACACACTCGAGTTTCTCTGTTCCAAGCTTCTCCTCAAGCATTCTCCACAATTCTGGATCATGCTGCTCATAAAACAAATACATATCAGAATAAGAAATCAAATGAATCATCAGAGGATAAAATAAACACAGAAGAAAAAAAGAAAAAATCAAAAGTCCATCATTCAAAACTTCTCAAATCTATCTTGGTGGAGTTTATTTGGACAAGAAGAGACCAATACTACTACTACTAACCTTTGTCAGCCATAGCATGTAGACAGCAGCATGTAGTGCTTGAGCTTGATAATCTTCAAACTTGGTATCCGGAACGGTCATAGAAGATTCTAGAAGATGGATCTCATTGTCAATGAAGATGATAGTTTCTTCATTCATAATGATACTCTGTCCGGTTTCAGATGAATGATTGCTACCGAAATACATTATCCAGTTAAGAGAGAGGAATCGCCGGTGAAGCCATAGTGCCTGAAAGAAAAAAGTGCAACAAACTCAAAATAAGTCACACTAATTCGGTCATCTCCAATGTTTACAACAACTATCTTGTTGATCATACAATAAATATATTGGTTCTCGTCTCTACACTAATTGTTTTTTGAAGATCAAAGATGATCATACCTCTCGTCCCAAGTAACGTTCGACCAACTCTTTGTTCCAATCAAGCTCTTCCTGTCACATTATTATTGTACAGAGGTTTTAAGAGCCATTCTCATTTTCAGCAGAAATGAAACATAAGAAAGACAATGCGTACCATCCAGATTTTATGTGCCTCAGTTTTATCAGAAGCATTGCTTCCTTTCACATTAAGTGACTCCAAAACCCTAAGCATCAGCCGCTACACATTAATGCCAAAAAATATATTAAACAAACAAAAATAAGAAAACTTGACCAGATTGAATGGAGAATGCTAGTTGTGTACTTTGTACTTCCAAGACCTAACATAATTCGCAGTAAATCCGTGACCGCATTGTTAAAACATTGATGTATACTCTAGCTTTACCAAAATTGCATCAATTAAGCATACAGCTCTTACTCTGCGATAATGGAAGCAAGAACTATCAGCTACATGCAGCCCTGTCCACCTTTTAGATTTGTTCAACTCTTGTAGCAACTAAAACAAACAACATATATAATGTAATCCTAATCACAGATTAGAGAAAACTTATGGTGTATCTTATAGACCATATGAAAACTTTGACAAGTTCAGATAACAAAAGTAGCCATTTTAATGAAATCAGAGAGCTGTTAGAAATTCCAAGAAATCACCGATCATACAATGTTTAACACTTCAGATGAAAAGATCAGACCATATGTTCTAGAGATCTGGAAATCTGAAGAAAGGTAGAGAATGATTTACCTGCTCGATTGCCATGTAAGAAACCAACCAGCAACGGTGATACCATGCACGATAGTTCATCTTTGATCTCTGCAAAAGGCGTGAAATTGATTAGTAGCCAGTTACTTCTAAAGGCAGAATATGATAGCCAGATTGTGAAGATTAGGAGAAACCAATATTTATTTCATACAATATACAGATGAACCTTAATTACATAAAGCATAAAATCTAGAACTGATCTGAACCTCGCCTATTGACTCCACTAGCTCAGACTCTTTGGTGATAATCTCTTGTGGTGTGGAGGAGAATCTCCGAGAAATCATCTTAATTATCCACCTTCTGTTATAATAAAAACAAAAAATACTATGAGGTTTAATAATTGGACAAACACTGATTATTATGGATAGGTTTCATCTTCTTCATTAGTTATGATGACACAGAGGACGTATCTGAATAACAGAAAAGTCACAAAAGACCTGACCTGTGGCTCCATGTTGGTTCACTCTTTGGACAATTTGAAAGAATGAGCCTAGAAAGACGAAGTTCTTCCGTGAATGCGCATGGTTGATTCTTTCCCGACAAGATCAACTTCCTATCTCCAGGACACATAGACAAAATGAGGTTAGACAAAGAAGCAAAACATTAGGAAACAATTCAAATACAAGCCAATATTGAATACTAAGTACCTTGCATTCCATGCAGTTCCAAAGTCAGAGCTTAACAGCAAAAGAGCTTGGCTATGCTTCATGACTTTGCTCTCAAGAGTACTTTTGGCCGGGGACTCACTAGATACGTTTTCATGGCGTTTGTGCTCGTTAAACGCGGTCAGAAACGCATGTTTTGCATCTTTACATAGTCGAATAAGTATATCGGTTGATATTCCCAGTTTATGATCTTGATTCCAGAAACTTGTGACCTCACTGGAGAATCCTGCCTCTTTATCCAGCACTGTGAACTGTGAGGGGTGAATAAACCCAACTTCATCACTTTAAATTCAGAGAGAAAAAAGAAAACAAAGTAAGAGGAAGTAATAGAAATAGAATGTCTAAAGCTGAATCAGGACACGCCTAGAAACTTAGGTCATGTGAATGTAGTGAGAGTTGTAGAATCACTAAACCCAATTACATACTATGATGAACAAGAAATGCATGAAAACGAACATTCTCTGATAAAAACTTGAACATCTACTTGAAACGGAAAAAGCATAGAGATTCTTTTCATTTCTAAGGAACTGAGGAAGAAGCCAAGTTAATCACCACTATTGCTATGACATAAGGAATCATTTTTTAAGAAAAAGAGAACATTTATACTCACATGAGAGGGTCAGATTCAAGAACATGCTCGAACTGATTCAACAAGTCGAAGCAATCTTCTTCCATTTGAAACCCAACAGTTGAAAAATCTAGAAACACACGGTCCAAATAATAAGCATGAAGAAGCTTGTCTTGATGGCCTATCATAAGTAACAAAAGAAGCGATAAATAACAAGCATCAAGGCATCAGCGATTCATCAAGTCATTAGCAAGTCTTTAACAATCAAAATACAAGCATCAAATCCAGAAATCAAACCAAGTTACTAATCCTAAGTCATATAAGTTCAAAGTCAATCAATTGTTCAGCCGAGAATGAGTCCTAATCTCATCATATTCCAGAATTATTCTTATCTGGAGATGCTGATGAATCCATCTGCCAAACATAAGCCACATTCTCAAATCTCAACTCAATAAACATAAGACACATTCTCAAATCTATTGACATCAGTAAGTGACTACAGAATTAAGAGACAATTTTAGATCAGACATCAACGACGAACCTCATTACCACGCATCAAGCAAATCAACTTTTTTAACAAACAAGAATCACACATTCGCACATTCTCAAATCCAAACCCCAAGTAGATTCAAAAACTATCACAGACAGAGACAGAAGCTCCGACTTATATAGAGTAACAAACATAAAAATACGACATTTTCGAAACCAAAAACCACAGACGGACAAAGGCACAAACAGAGTGGAAGACAAGCTCTCTCACACGAGAAAGAAGTTGCAGAGAATCGAAAAAAGGAAAAGGCAAATCGGTGAAGAGAAGAGAACGCTCTTACCTTTCTCTTGCCAAGAGACAGCTTCTCGGAGATGGTTAGTTTAGGTGCTCGAAATCCTAATCTCTGATCCTTAAGCTTACCATTCAAACCCAGATCTGATTCTCCTTTGGAATAAACTCCTAACACGTCTCTGCCAATTTCGACTTAAGCTTCAACCATCAGCTCCAGCTATAATCTTGCAATTGATATCTCGACAACTACGAAGGAGGAGATGGGTCGACTTCGTTTAGGGATTCTAGAAGAAGAAGGAGAATCAGAGTAGGAGAAAGTGAATCGGAGAAAGAGAAAAAAAACTCACAGAATCAGGAAAAGGAGGAGATGGATAATCGCAGAAGGTGTGGGATTGATTTTGTCGACTACGATGAAGGAGGAGATGCCCAAATTGCAAAGATTTAAAAAAAAAAAAAAAATGGAAAAATTATCACCCGAACCGAACCGGGAATCGAAACAAAAATTGTTCAAAACCCAATCGGTTTGTTGGCGATAACCGAAACCGAACCGAACCTCTAAAATTGCTACAAATTTTGTTTGAAAAGACATGCAGAGATGGAAACAATTGATCAACCCGTCGGAAAGTGGCGGAAAATTAGTCTATCACCTTCACAAATCGCTGAGAAATTCTCGAAATGTGTTCTTTACTTAACATGTGAGCCTTGCATAATGTGTGCATCGGCCTTATCGTTTCTAGGTATATATGATTCCTTAATTAAGCTGTGTTCGACATTTTCATTTTGTTTTTGTGAGTTTTTGTTTCTGATGAGAAAAGGGGGTTGCTCTGTTCTTAATTGAAGGTATAAAGGAAGTGTATTATGGATGTGCAAATGATAAATTTGGGGGATGTGGTTCCACTTCCATCTTATCGTTACACTTAGGCAGTTCTCAGCTGTCAGATATCATGTAGGTCATCATCATACGTTCACTACAATCTTATAATAACGAAAATGCGTTTGCTAGTTTGAAGTTATGTGATCTCTAGTAAAGAAGCTCAAAGAGGAAAAGGGTACAAGTGCATAGGAGGAATAATAACAGACGAAGCTGTCTCACTTTTCAAATGTTTCTATGAGCAAGGCAATCCCAACGGTAACCACCACTCTCATCGTTACTTTCAACTCTCTTCTTTGATGAAACATCTTATGAATTTTTTTTTTTTCTTTCCTTGGTTTTAGAACCAAAGCCACACCGCCTCGTAGTTCAAAGAGTGAGGACTTGAGGTCTACATGTTGTGAATATACTGGAACTTGCTCTATGGAACAAAGCCCAAGTAACTTTCAATTTGAGATATGGAGATGTTGGGGTGTACATGTTTATCACTGATGATCCTATACGTATGTTTTTTTCTTCTACGTTTAGCACATGAAAACATAATGTAGCTATGTATCTTTTAAGATTGTGTTTTTCTATACACACGTTTATGTCTAGAGAACTGAGAATGTCTCTTTGTTAGACAAAGAAATTAAGTTGTAGATCGTGAACGAACTATTCAAGAAAGACCTCCATATGAGAACTTTCGTCCTCACATACAGGTTAGAAAGAACATTAAAACCAGGAGAGCGTTATTATTTAAGGTTCCCCTTAAACGCTTCTGACCCTGAGGTAGTGCATAGGCGTTTCATGCTTTTCTTGAAAAAAGGGCCTCAATTTCGTTACCATAAGAGCTTTATAGCATATGAAGAAGATGGCTTATGGGATTGGAGAGCCAGAGAAGATGAAATCTATTTAATGAGGAATGAGACGGCAAAACCACTCCCTATGCATATAATTGGGACCGTAACTAAACCACGAGGCAGCGGTTGATTGAGTGGAGTAATTTTTTTTTTTTTTTTTTTTTGTGTGCCGACAAATAAGAATAGTTTTGATTGGATCAAATTTTGTTCCTTTATTATGTTTTTAGTTTTATAACTTTGCCTACAATAAAAAATAATTTTAGATCCGCAAGCACACTATAAAATGTACACAAAACTTTTGGTGTCGCTTCTGTTATTATTAAGTGTTTTAAAAGCTGTACAAAGCAAAAAAAAATTTACAACTTTATAATGGATCTAATCAAACTTTAGTTTTTTTTTTAACTCACAGCCAAACATCAAAATATTTATTTTTATTTTATTTTTTTTTACCGTAGAAAGCATTTTTTTTCTAAATCACACAATTTTAAGCTTTCCAAAATTTTATAGCCAAAATCTTACAGAAATAAAATCTATAGGCATAGTCAAAAAACCTACAATTTTCTTACAACAAAAAACGTAAAAATAGGATACATTGTGAAATACACATAGCCAGCAGTTTTACAAAACTCCGGAACCAAAGAAGATACACAGCACTACAAAGAGACAATCTATCACAAAACACAGAAAATAATGAAAGAGACACTCGCAAAAAAAGAAAGGCTCGGAGAAGAGCAATAGCCACGGTACAATGAAGCTCACAAGATGCCACCAGGCCAGAAAAACCTCGAAAAAGAGACCCAAATACGATGATTAACAAGAACAAAGAACCACGAACGTGAATATAACTTCCAAACCACCTGATCTTCACCACTAAGAGTCTAAATCACAAACTTTGCATTCCCACAAGAGAAAAGCCTAACAAAGACTGAAAATGAAAAACCTCTACAAGAGGTTAGCCTTACTAAAAGCGGATTATGAAAACCACATGAGAAAACTGCTTATTAAACTACATTCAGAGGCGGTGAAAGGAGGTTGAACAAAGATTCACCAAAATAAGAGATAAAACTAATCGAAGAACACCCAACCCGATAAACGCCTACGATCACACCTTCCCAAGATAACGTGAACAAAATCAAACTCCTCAATAGCGATAGACCAAACACCAAACACAAATCATAGACAAACCAAAATAGACAAAGCCCAAAAACAGAAATCACCAACAGCTAGGACAAGATCTAAACTCAGAGAGAAGGCGACTAGAAGGAGAGGAGACTGAGGCAGGAACCTGGCTTCACTGAATACCGCAGGAAACGCAAGCCGAACTGTTTCCACTATCACCTCAGGACAACGGCGCCAGCAAGACTTCCGAGAGTGATGTAAACATCAGTGCCACTACAACCGTACCAGAGGAGAGATGCTGCATTGGAGCCAATCCCGAGCTAAACAAGCTTGCATCCGAGGTTAAAGCAGCTGCCGAGCTTGAATCCAAGCCTAAAACCGAGGCTTACAAATGGTCACGTACTCTTTTTCCTTATCCTTGGTTTTATCCCAATGGGTTTTCCAGGAAAGGTTTTAACGAGGCAAATCGGTTCACAAGTTTTAACCCCATTCAAACCTCCAATGGAGTTAAGCCGGAACAAAGAACACTTGGAGCTGTTTACAAAAGGAGTGAGGACTTAAACATGAAACGCCACCGTTCTATACATCAAGAAGAGCCTCCTGATCGAGCCAAGACATTGCCGGTTCAGTTCAAATTGCAAGACAATCAAGCTAGACCGCCAGAACCAAGTAATCGCATGGTTGGACCAACTTATGCCTTTCCGGATCCAAGTATGGGAACCAAGGAGATATATTCGACCAACACATTTTATTCATCCTTGCTGGAGTCACAGAAGCTACAGAAGACTTAGAACCACCAGATCATGCCGGTACATGCTTCAAACTTCACCAAACACAAGAAGATCCAACAAAGAAAAAACTTTCCTTTTCCGAACAAGTATGCTTGCCTTGCACGGGAGAGAAATATCAACGGCCATTTACTCCACTTGATCTCGACCCTCCATCCTCCTTAGAAGATCCCAGACGTCCATTCATTCACGGGACCCTAAAGAACATCCCCATTCCCTCAGCTTTCGCCTCAGCCGCATCCACTTTAATGCCTAACGGCTAGAGCTTTTATGGCGACATCTTCTTTGATTTTATTTGATTCATTGCTTTCTATTTTCATAGCTATTGCCATTAAGGTTTTTATTTCTGTCGAGCAATATATAAGCTCATCCCTTGTATACTTTCAATTCACGTTTTATCAATAAGAAATCCCCTTTGCTTGTTTCAAAAGAGAGTTATCTTTGAATCAAACTTGTTCTTGCGAGTGTTTAAGTGTTTGTGGAATCAACCCCTTAGATTTTCGTGTTGTTTCTTACTGTCCTCGCGAGGAATAGCCCTTAGAAGTTAGAAACAAAACCAGTTGATTGTGAATTCAATCAACAAACCGGTTACTCATCATCTACATCGTCTCCATCTCGCGGCTAAGACTTGATTCAAGGGTGTAAGACTTTGGTGGATTCCGAGTCTTGTGTCAGAGAGGTTCAGATCGAGACCCCCAATGCCGATCAACAACGCATGCCATGACCCACCGCTACCAAATCCTTATAAGAGCACATAAGATGCCCAAGATTTGTGATATATGCAATTCAGTCGTTCCGCAACTACTTACCAATAATTTGATTGGATCTTAATTCGCATAAACGTTAAGGTATAAGAAGCGCACTATATATTCTCGTGTCTAAAAATGTTTAAGAAGCGAAAGGTATATATATATAAAAATCTCATTACTTAGCAGTGAAAGTTTTCTTAGACATTTTTTTCTCGTGTAAATACAAAATATCATTAAGGTATAAGAAGCGCACTATTTTGAATTTTAAGGTTCATCCATGTTGTTTTATATCATAGCTATTAAAAAAATTCTGAAAGAAAGAAAGGAAGAAAGTAGAAACATTGTTCGATTTCTTCGAGTTCATCGCAACCCAAGAAACTTTATTCTTATTTGAATATTGTTGTAATTTGTAAACATCATGAGCTTAGCTTAAGTAAAGAGGTGGGATACTCTGTTCGTGTCTGAAGAAATTCTCTGGATCAACCTTTGTTTTAACCTTCACCAACCTGTTGAAATTGTCTTTGAAGTACTTAGCTCCCCAGATTTGAGCGTTTCTTAAGTTTTCCTTTGAGTTGTTTGTGTTCTTTCCCAGGTCTAAATCTCTGTAGTTGACATATGATTGTCTTGGATTGCTTGAGACATAAGGCGTCATGTAATCGTACAGCTCTCTGATCCATTTGATACGCATGTTCGGTCTCTTCTCGGTGTCTGACCAGCTCCTGGAATATAGAATCATGAAGATGGTTCCGCTTCTATGAGGGAATGGGATCTCAGATTCAGGGATTTTATCCATCATTCCACCGTAAGGAGTCCAAATAATTAACGCTGCGTCTTCTTCAAGAAACTTCTTGATCATCCCTTTAAGACCTAAAACAGGAATAGGTTCTTTAGCGAAATCCGATTTTCCTTTGAAGTAAACTTCTCCGAGAGGCGACTTCGCTTGAAGCAAAACCTCAGGAGGAGGAGGAGGGCTTGTCGGGAATAAAGAGTTGTAAACAATGGATTCGATCCAGCTCATTTCTATACAATCCTTCTGAGCTAACCCTAGTTCTGGAAAATCCTTGTGCATTACCTCCATCAAAGTGCCTTTCCCGCCAAGAAACTGACCTATGTAAGACATCGCCACAGTCTTGTTTCCATTGCTTCCGGCTATGGTGAAGAACACTCGTAGGAAGAGCTCTTCAACAAGCTTGTCCGCAACTCGTTGCCACTTTGAAAGAATCTTGAACCCTGCGTCTTGCGCTAACGTTTTGGTGACCGTGAAAACGGTTAGGGTTTCGGGAACATGAACAAGCTTGATCTTCCATGATAAAATGATCCCGAAACTCCCTCCAGCGCCTCCTCGAATCGCCCAGAATAGATCCTCTCCCATCGCGTTTCTGTCGAGTAATTTTCCATTAGCATCAACGATCTTTGCGTCTAGAACATTATCTGCAGCAAGACCATACTTCCTCATCAAGGAACCGTATGCACCGCCTGTTATATGCCCACCTAGGCCTAAGCTCGAGTACACACCCGCAGGACATCCATGAATCTTGCTCTTCTCTGCAATTCTACAGTTAATAAAACCAAATATTCAATAGTTAAATATATTTTACTCTTTTTGCGATAGTTTGATTGCGTTTGTTCAGGCCATTGCACTCTTGCCCCTACCCGTTTTGATTGGGCATGAGTCTTTGTTAAATTCATTAATTTTTAAATCATATGTGTAGATCTTAGTATTTAGAAAACGGTTCAAGATAATATAGTTTAAAGTCAAAATTTTAAATCAAACTTGTGTATCTGAATTAGTATTTTTTTTAAAACGGTTCAAGATAATCTGGAGAAACATAGGGCACTTTTGCTTAGATGTCACACTCCTACAATTTTTTCTTACCAATTTTTTATTTATTAATTAATTCTATTTTGTTCTACTACTATTTTTATTGCCAAATACTATTTTAGTTGATAACTTATTTCAATTTTTGGAAATAGCTAACTAAATATTTGATTTTTGCATACTTTTCTTATTTTCAAACAGTTTTTTATTCTTTTATGTTTTGATATCAAACTGATTTTAACATAAGCAAATCAAAGTTGACAATTAATAAATTATAATTATTTTTATAAATAAAATGTTAAAATTGCTATTTTGAAGAAAAAAATATAATTCCAAATAGTTTTTATTCTTTTATGTTCTAATAAAAAATTGATTTTAACACACAAAAAGTTTACAATTAATAACTTACACAATATTTAAAGGACTTAACTAAAATCTTCGCCAAAAATTTCTTTTTTATTTATTCATTTTTTTAAAAAAAAACTTTACTTATTCTATTCACTAAATCACGAGATAATAAAAAATTACTGGATCTCACATTAATATTTACTATGTCCAAAAAGTAATAATCGGTAATTTACATTACTTATCAAAAACAATTTGTAAGATTTGACCTATTTTTTACACGCTAACTTTTTTTTATAAAAATTTAAAACTAAAAAAATTTTAATTTATAATTCTAATTATATTTAATAATTCTCACAACAATTATTTTAATTAAAACAATACAAAATTTTAATTTATAATTGTTTTATCCCGCGTATGACGTGGATACTCTTTTAGTATAGTTTAAAGTCAAATATCAAATACCAATAAGAGGAGGCGTATTGAATTAATGATTCAAATTTATTTGAGCAAAATGTTTAGTATTATTGTTAATTAGACATCCTAAAGTAATTAGAAGAAAAATTAAAACATTTAAGATAGTAAAAAATGAATTTTATTTTATTTTATTTTTTACTTTTTGTAATTTTTTTAAAATACACGTCACTTATTTTTGTTTTTATTCTATTTTTTGAAATTAATAACAAAATATAATTAAAATAAAATGAAAAGGAACTAAGAAATGGTAAAGGAAGAAAGATTAAAAAAATAGCTGTGATTTTTTTTTTGAATTTTAAGAAATCAAAACTAATTGTGACGTCTCCAATTTTGAATTGTTATAGTGATTAATTTTTGAGTAGATACAAAATATGATAAATTTCCAAATTAAATCAATTAAAATAAACGTCACTCAATATTTTGAAAATGTGTTATTTGTATAGAAAATTTGCATGTACAAAACGCAAACGCATAAATTGGTGTTTTGAAACAAAACGAAACTTATATTACCTATTGTAGCACCAGCTTGAACCCAAGCACTATTGTCTTCAATATCAACTTTGATCTGTCTCAATCTCGACAAATCGATAATTATAAACGGTGTTTCGATCTGTGAAACATAAGACAGGCCTTCGTAATCGTGACCGCCGCTTCTAACACGGAAATGAATTCCGAGTTTCGTACAACAAATGATGGAAGCTTGTACGTGAGATTCGTGAACCGGTTTAAATATGAAACCCGGTTTAGGCATTGAGTTGGTCAAGTACCGTTGATTTTGAGCCGTCGATTTAAGGACTTCAACGAAGATCGAGGCGTTTCTTTGTGGAGTGAAGAATGTTTTGTCGAGTGGGAAATAGACATTTGTGTTTTCGTGGATACATTTGATGAAGTCATCTTGTAGAGTCAGAGAGGTTGAAGAAATTGGTGTTATTGTGTAGATAGAAAAATATAGAGCTAAAAACGAAACACAAGATAATGCAGAGAGTGGTTTTGAAATTCCCATCGCTGAAGCATTCGCAACCTAATAGTGTATATGCAAGAGAGAAGCCAAACACACAATTAGGCTTCAAGATGGAAATGGATGTCTTCTATTGTTAAAGAAAATTTGTTTATATTTACATTTCCATTAAAATTTTCTTTAGTGGTTATGATCATGTTCAACGATGGTGTGCTAAGATATGGGCTAGATGACGTGATTGTCAAAAGTTTCGATATTTTGGTTTTACATAAATTTAATTTCTCAGGAAATGGCAGCCGACGTGACTGTCATTTTTTCTTATCTTGAAAAAGTTGAATTTCTTTGAGATTGTGTGGTTGTGAAGAAAACTGCACATTAAGTTGACCAAAATGCAAGATTTACATGTGATTTCGTGATAAAATAGTTCACGACATGGTAAATGAAAAAAGTTTGACCGAATAAACCGGAAACTAAACCGAACCATATGACATTAAAATAATAATTATTTTTTACTAATCAAAAATAAAAAAACCAAGATAACCAAAGCGAAACCGAACCGATATCCAGATTGCACAACCCTACAATAGATCGGAGATACTGTTTATCAACCGTTCACAAAACTGTTTGTTTGAGGTTAAACCATCATCTAACACTGTTATCATACGGTTAAAGTGTTAAACCTATTAGCATATCATAGAAAATATCGTGTTAAATATGTTATTATATCATAAAATTATCATGTTAATCTTGTTATCGTGATACCCATCATGCTAAATATTTTATCATTTCATAAAAACTATGAATTATTGATTAACTAATTTTGTTAACTTTTAATTTGCCAAATTATTTCGATAACTACTTAACTAACTGTTATCAGCATTATCGCTAACATTATTGTTGCCGCCATCCACTAACATTATCGTCACTGCTGTCGCTATCATCACCGCCGTCACATACGTTGTGATCACCACCATTATCGTCATTGTCGCCACCGCTTATCACTATTACCGATATCACCCTTACTATCGTCGGTATTACCTCCTTTTTTTTTCCATTTTAAATATTATAAACCATAGAAGGAAAACAGGACAAAATACAAGGGTGACATACATACCTATGACCAACAAGAGTCACAACTCTTTCGGTACCAAAGCTGGCGATTCTAATACATAATGGAAAACATTGATTAAAACACACCCAAGATAAACGAAACTAAAACGACAATAGAAACACAAAGATTGTAGCCGATTACCGCTGAATAGAATGGAGTACACCAGTCACTAATGAAACTTAAAGCAAATAACATCTTCTGCATTAATAATAGAAACACAAAAATTGTAACCGGTTTTTTTTTTAATATGAAGATATTTTTTAATTTCTAGATACATTCAAAACCATTCACTCGAAAGGAGGTTCGTCCTAGCCGCTAAAGAGAGAAAATAGTGTTTTTCGGGTTGCCTCCGGTGTCCGGTGTCTATCGCCGGTGCTGTGAGAGGGTGGTTCTTTTTGGTTTTGCCTTCCTTTCTAGTATTAGTCTCGATCTTTGTTTCTGTTGGCACTGTGTGGTGTTTCTCGGCTTGTAGAAAGCAAAGTTTCATCATCGGTTTGGCGATTTCTCTTCTTCGGCGGCTCGGGTTTCAGGCGTTGTCCTGCGGCGGGTGGCTAGGTGGAGGAGCATCTCTAGGTTTTGGTGGTAGCTTGATGTCAGATCTGGTTTTTTGGAGTAAGCGTTGTCTCCGTTTCGGCGGATCTGGCGCGGTGGTGTTGAGTTGGTGATGGATCTGAGTGGTGATACTTCTCGCAGGCGGATTCCGAAACCCAATCATGGATCAAAGTGATTTCTAAGTGGTTTGTGTAGATCTGGACTCTCGTGGCTTCAATAGATTAGGAGCTTTTACTGAGACGCTGATAGATCGCCGGTATTAATTTATCTTATTCTTGTTATTTTTCCTCCTTCCTTCTTTTTCTTTTTTTTTTCTTGCTTCTTTTTCTTTCTTGGGTTGATTTGGTGAATAACCAAAAAAAAAATTATAATTAAGAAAGTAACCAATTTCTTAGAGAGACATAGGAAGAGGTAGAGAGAGAAATTGGTTATGGGGTAAATTATAGTTTTTTATGGTTATTCACTAAATTTTCCCTTCTTTTCTTTCTTCTCTTTCATTTTTTTTTATTCTTCTTAGGGTATGTGCATTGGAGACTTTAAGAGATCTAATAACATTATTAAATTAATAAATCTTAAGACTAAAGATCCAAAACTGATAAAAAGTGTCTAATATAAGATTTATTTTTGGGCTTTAGACATCTCTTCATAACCAAAGTGTCTTAAAACATTAAACTTATTTAAATTTAATCAAAAAAATAATTTTTAGACACCCACTTTTAAAGTCTCCAATGCACATGTCCTTACTTCTCCTTCTTTTTTTTTTTTTTTTTTATTCTTCTTACTTCTCTTTGTTTTTTCATTAAAGGCTTAGTTTTTACATTATTTAGGGTCATATATACAATTTCTCTATAAAATATGACTATCAATCATTATGTTTTTTAGGTGGAGAGAACCATACCATCAACTTTCTTTTTCATGAATAACGTTTTAAAAAGCACAACTCTATCAAAGCCTCAATAGGAGTACTCGTAGGAAATTCACCATTGAAAAGAATGGATTCAATCCAGCTCATTTCGGTACAATCCTTCAGAGTTAGCCCTAGCTCCGGAAAACCCTTGTTCATAACCTCAATCAAAGTGCCTTTTCCGCCAAGAAACTGACCTCTGTACATTGTGGAACAAAAACATTTTTGTTCATTTAGACAGGGAAATGCTTTATCATTTATTTAATTGCTCTCCCAAATATTGTCATTGGGTATAATTACTGATTCGCATAAATTTGTGCGTAAATAATTTTGGTTGTGTTGATAAATATCCGATTTGACCCGAATTAATCTGAACAAATATTGGTTCGGTTCGGTTCAAATATTGTAAAATTTGGTTCGGTTCTCTACAATATTTTATTAGCGGACTGTTCGTCGCCTTCTATGATACCATTGTATCTCGATGTATCTCTACCCTGACAGTAATTTCTCTCTTATCTTATTTTATTAATACAGAAAGCATATGATTTGGTTGGTTCAAAACGCAAATCATAGATGTCTCATTACTTATAATCACGTTTAAAAACCTAATTCCGCCATCACGCAACTTACCAAATCGAAGCCATAATTTGGTTGGATTTTAATTCACAAAAACGTTCAACACGAACGAAAAGGTACGTATGTCTATATTTTAGCAGTGAAAGTTTTCTTAGACAATTTTGTTGTTCTCGTGTAAATGCAAAATAATCAAAATATCATTAAGGTATATATAAGAAGCGCACTATTTTGAATTTTAAGGTACATCCATGTTGTTTAATATTGATAGATTAGGAATGTCAATGATACGCTTAGTACATTAGGAATGTGTATAATTCTCATTTATGTAGAATGATCTCTTGTACTCTTTATAAGTCAATACAACACACAGGGAAAGGGCACCGATTGTGCTTCTGACCAATTAACATGGTATTAGAGCTAATTCTCTAAACCTAATTCTCTTTCTCTCTTAGCCGCCGCTCACAAAATCTCCATCTCTGTTTCATTTTTTTTTCCTGTCTTTGATTCCCTTTTCTCTGTTTTATTCTTTCTCTCGCTTCTTTTCTTCTCTTTCTCTGTTATTTTTCATATCTTTCTCTCTCTCTAAAATCTCCTCTGTATCCCTCTGCAATTATTCATCAATGGCAACCACTACTGCACCAACCGCTGCAAGCCTCACACAGATTCGTGCCCACATCCCAATCACCCTTGATATGAACAAAATGAAATACGATGGGTGGCGCATTCTAATTGAAACTCACTGTCGCAGTTTCACCGTCACGGGACATCTCGATGGTACCTCTCGTCCAACTGGACCACAAGACAACAATTGGCATCAACTCGACAACACTGTCAAAATGTGGATCTATGGTACAATCTCAGAATCTCTCCTCAACTCTATTCTCAAAAATCAGTGTACGGCTCATGATCTCTGGATTACTCTGGAAAATCTGTTTCGTGATAACAAAGAGGCTCGTGCAATTCAACTCGAAAATGAACTCCGGAATTCAACAATTGGTGATCTCCCAGTACACGACTATTGCCAGAAGCTGAAATCCATATCCGATACGCTCTCAAACGTCAATTCTCCGATTACAGATCGAGCCCTCGTCATGCACCTGCTCAATGGTCTCAGCTCCAAGTTTGATAACATCATCAATGTTATTAAACATCGTTCTCCACCATGCTCATTCGGAGACGCCAGATCAATCCTTATCGATGAAGAAAATCGTCTCAAAACAAAACGCCAACATGATTCCACTCACGCCGATAATGCTTCATCACCTCAGCTTCTCCTTGCAACAACTCCACATCAAAATTCACAACAACCTGAATTCGTCAATCAAAGAAACTACAACAACAATAACATAGGGCAATCCAACAACAACAACAGAGGACACCGTGGCCGTCAAGGAAGAGGACGAAACAACTACACCCAAAATTGGAACCCTCGACAACCATGGTACTGGTCACAACAACCACCTTGGTCACCACAACCACCTTGGTCTCAGTCCAACTACACCCAGAACTGGCCTCAGCATCAATTCCCTCGTCCCCATCAACAATTCCAAATTCAACACCAACATCAATTCTTCAATCAATTTCCACCTCCTGCGGCAGGGCTCCTCGGACCGTCTCCTCAACACCAAAATACGGCTTACGTTGCTCAAACAACTCAACCAACAACCTCCGAGTTCATTCCCACTGCTCTTGCCTCCGCTTTCAACAGCATGACTCTTCAAGATCCCGCGGATAATGGCTGGTATATGGATACGGACGCCACCGCTCACCTTGCATCGCAGCCAGGTACACTCTCTTTAACCAAAAACTTGTCTTCTTCATCTCTTCCTATTGTCACCGTTGGTAATGGCTCGTCTCTACCTGTCACTGCCAAAGGTTTCACTTCTTTACCAACATCCACTCGTACCTTACATCTCCAAAATGTTTTACTTTGTCCTGGAATTTTGAAGAATTTAATTTCCGTGCGTCAATTTACTAAAGATAACTCTTGTTCTATAGAATTTGATCCTCTTGGTTTTCTTATTAAGGATCTTCAAACTCGGACACCTATAATCCGATGTAACAGCAGCGGTCCGCTTTACTCCATAAAATCCTCAACCTCCCATCAAGCGCTCGTCACCAACACTATCGGAGCAAACGTTTGGCATTGTCGTTTAGGCCATCCGGGAAACTCCACTCTTCGATTTTTATCGTCTTCTGGTTTTTTAAAATGTACCAAACCGGATGTTTTTCCATTGTGTCATGCTTGCCAATTGGGAAAACATACTCGGCTCCCTTTTTCAACTTCTTCTTCTTCTGCGATTTACTCTTTTGACATTGTTCATTCCGACATATGGACCTCTCCGGTTCCCAGTGTTAGTGGAATAAAATACTACATTATTTTTTTGGATCAATTTAGTCATTTTCTTTGGGTTTATCCATTACGTCAAAAGAGCGAAGTGTTTTCAAAATTTATTCATTTTTACAACTTTGTCAAAACGTATTTTCAAAAACCCATTAAAGCTTTACAATGTGATAACAAGGGTGAATACACCAGCCGAGATTTTCAATCGTTTCTTTCTTCTCATGGCACTCAAACTCGGTTTTCTTGTCCCTATACGTACCAACAGAACGGTAGAGCTGAGCGCACTCTGCGAAACTTAAACAATCTCATTCGGTCTCTTCAGTTCCACGCTCATATGCCCTCCACTTATTGGGTCGAAGCTCTTCACATGACCTGTCATTTGTTCAACATTCTTCCCTCCTCCGCTATCGATAACGAAATCCCTTTTTCTAGACTTTTTCACAAACCCGTTTCCTATGATCACCTTCGTGTTTTTGGCTGCCTTTGCTACCCGAATCTCTCATCCACATCGGCTCACAAACTCTCTCCTCGATCCGCAAAATGTGTCTTCTTAGGTTATCCATCTAATCATCGCGGTTACCGTTGTCTAAACCTAAGCACCAACCAAATCATCTTATCTAGTCATGTTGTCTTCGACGAATCTTCTTTCCCTTTTCACGAAATCCCTACAACTACGCCCTCATCACCACCTCCATCTTCTTCATCTTCATATCCTATTCTTCAAACGCTTCCACATCCACTTGTCCCGGAAACTCCGGCTCCTCTTCCTCCTCCATCTCCTCCGCCGGCTCCTCCATCTCCGCCACCGGCTCCTCCGTCTCCTCCACCATCAACTCCCCAACCTCCCTCTCCACAGGCGGCAGCTCCTCCTCCTCCTCCGCCTGCTCCAGCTCCTGCTCGCTACCAAACCCGCAGCCGCAACGACATCTCTAAGAAGAAAATAATTCTTTCTCTCCACACCGACATCATATCTCCTCTCCCTCGCTCTCACGTTCAAGCCTCCAAAGATCCAAACTGGAATGGAGCAATGAGTAATGAATATGATGCTCAAATGAAAAGTGGAACATGGAAACTTGTTCCACGGCCCTTACATGCTAATATTGTGCGTTCTATGTGGTTGTTTCGGCATAAGTTTGATGCAGGTGGTAGACTCTCCAGATACAAGGCAAGACTCGTTGCAAACAGAAAATCACAAGAAATCGGGATCGATTGCGGTGAGACCTTCAGCCCAGTGGTCAAACCAGCGACAATCCAAACAATTTTACATGTTGCTACATCTCGCGATTGGCCAATACATCAACTCGACGTCAAGAACGCGTTTCTCAACGGCACATTGGATGAAGTCGTCTACATGCACCAGCCTCCCGGCTTCGTTGATCCTTCCAAACCCGACCACGTCTGCCTTCTCCAAAAATCTTTATACGGCCTGAAACAAGCCCCCCGTGCATGGTACCAAAGATTTGCCCAGTTTGCTACTCGCATTGGATTCAAACAAAGCAAGTGTGATGCATCCTTATTTATCATGCAACAAGGGACAGAGATCGCTTACCTTCTTCTCTATGTCGATGACATTGCTCTCACTGCATCCAATCAATCTCTCTTACGGTCGATCATAAACTCACTACATTCTAAATTTGAAATGATTAACCTTGGCAAACTTCACTATTTTCTTGGTATTGCTGTTAACAGGGACAACCATGGCTTGCATTTGCACCAACGGAATTACGCAGCCAACATTCTCCACCGAGCAGGCATGACGAAGTGCAACATCAGCTCCACGCCCGTCGATACCTTATCCAAACTCAGTGCCGATGCTGGTAAACCTGTAGCTGATCCAACGCTATATCGAAGCCTTGCCGGAGCTCTCCAATATCTTACCTTCACCCGCCCCGACATCACCTACGCGGTTCAGCAAATCTGCCTCTACATGCATGCACCTCGCGAACCACACTTCAATGCATTAAAACGCATCCTCCGCTACATCAAAGGTACAATAGACCACGGCATCCAGATCACTCGATCTTCACTCAACAAAATCACCGCCTACACTGATGCGGATTGGGCTGGCTGCCCGACAACTCGACGCTCCACCTCTGGTTTCTGCGTCTTCCTCGGCGATAACATTGTCTCATGGTCCTCAAAACGTCAAATTACTGTCTCCCGTTCCAGTGCTGAAGCAGAATACCGGGGCGTAGCCAACGTCGTTGCTGAGACTACATGGTTGCGCAATCTCTTACTCGAATTACGCTGTCCCGTAAGCTCAGCTACGATAGTTTACTGTGACAACGTCAGTGCCGTGTACCTCTCCACAAACCCAGTTCAACATTAGCGCACAAAACACGTTGAAATCGACATACACTTCGTCCGAGAAAGGGTTTCCATAGGCCAAGTACGCGTCCTCCATGTACCCTCTGCCCATCAGTATGCTGACATCTTCACCAAGGGTCTACCCTCGTCATTATTCACATCTTTCCGCTCCAGCCTGAGCGTTCGCCCTCCTCTCGCTCCGACTGCGGGGGTGTGATAGATTAGGAATGTCAATGATACGCTTAGTACATTAGGAATGTGTATAATTCTCATTTATGTAGAATGATCTCTTGTACTCTTTATAAGTCAATACAACACACAGGGAAAGGGCACCGATTGTGCTTCTGACCAATTAACACCCCACCCCGATACGTGACAGACAACCAAGGAACCACTACATTACGATTTCTGGTATCAAAAGAATCGGGCTAGACACGTATTTCCATTTAGGTTGGATAAAAACGCTCAATACTTACTATTTTCCCACCATTCGACAATAAAAATATGTTCAAACTCATGTCCTTCTCGCGTACTATGAAATGACCACCTCATTTAATGCTTTATATTCTCATGTGATATGTGCAAGTGACAACTCATGATACCTAAGAAAGATAGAAGTATGGGGGTCTGTCACGCCACACCTAACGTTGTACATTTAGGCGATCAGATTTATGGGAAGGTTTTGCCGAGCATCTAGCGGATGCGGATATGACATCCGACCCGAAGATCTGACATTTAGGCGATCAGAGTTAGGTGTGAAAGCACTGAGTACTCAATACAAGAACCATTCAACGGATCTAACATCCGACTCGAAGACCATGAATACGACCGGATATACTAACCCGAGTCAAGTAGCTTCTATAAATACCTTATTCCCTTCAACGAAAAAAAGTTTGTATTTCTTTTAGCTAAGTACGACGATATATTGTATTTGTTTTACCTTATTCCCGTAAAGTTGATGTGTGTAAGGTTTTAACCCTAAAATAAAATCACAAAAAATAATGCAAGTGACACTACAAGAAAACAATTAAAAAATGACTACAAAATTAGTCGCTTAATAGTCGCAAATATAGTATTTACGACTATTTAGCGACTAAAGAGCAGAGTCACCCATCCTTAGTCGCAAAATCTTGTAGTCGCATATTAGTCGTGAAATTGCGACTAATATGCGACTAAGTACAGAAATCAGAAAGGTGTCACTAATTAGTCGCATATTAGTCGCAACACCGAGTGACTAATATGCGACTATATTATGACTAANGTGCCTTTCTCGCCAAGAAACTGACCTATGTAAGACATTGCCACAGTCTTGTTTCCATTGCTTCCAGTTATGGTGAAGAACACTCTTAAGAAGAGCTCTTCAACAAGATTGTCCGCAACTCGCTGCCACTTTGAAAGAATCCTGAATCGTGCGTCTTGCGGTAACGTTTTGGTGACCGTGAAGACGGTTAGGGTTTCGGGAACAGGAACAAGCTTAATTTTCCATGATAAAATGATCCCGAAACTCCCTCCAGCACCTCCTCGAATCGCCCAAAAAAGATCCTCACCCATCACGCTTCTGTCGAGTAATTTGCCATTAGCATCAACAATCTTTGCGTCTAGAACATTATCAGCAGCTAGACCATACTTCCTCATCAAGGAACCGTATGCACCGCCTGTTATATGCCCACCTAAGCCTAAGCTCGGGTACACACCTGCAGGGCATCCATGAATCTTGCTCTTCTCTGCAATTCTACAGTTAATGAAACCAAATATTCAATTGTTAGATATGACGCTTGATGCGATTGTTTGATTGCGTTTGTTCATGGGGCCAAAGCCATTGCACTCTTGCCCCTACCCGTTTTTAATTGGGGCATGAGTCTTTGTTAAATTCATTAATTTTTAAATCAAACTTGCAAATCAAACTGCGGATCTTAATTAATATTTAAAAAACGGTTCAACATAATGTAGTTTAAAGTCAAATATCAGACACCGGTCATGGGTTTATATGTTGGATATATACAAAATTTTACGGGTTTTTAAAAAATTTGAGCAAATTTTGTAGAATCACTGTTAGAACATTTGAGAAACTAAAAAGCTGAATTTAGAACATTTGAGAAACTAAAAAGCTGAATTTTTTGTTTTATGTATATTATTTTTAAAAACACGTTTAAAAATGTATACTCCCTCTGTTCCTTTATATTTGTTGTTTTAGAGATTCATTTTTATTTCAATTTATTTGTTGTTTTTGACACTTTTTATGTAAAGTTAATAAAGTAGTATTGGAATCTGGATAAAAAAAACTTTTTCTAACATTCTCTTTCCAAAAAGTGATTATTTTTGAGCTTTTTTTTTATTTAAAAGATTATTGTAATTACTTTTTTTGTAATTAAATGAGTTTCTTAATATGCGTGAATTATGTTAAAAAAACAAAAAATATGGAACGGAGGGAGTATTATTTTAAAAATACACGTCACTTATTTTTTGTTTATTATATATTTTAAAACATAAACACAATATAATAAAAAAAAAGTGAAAATGAACAAAAAATGGTAGAAATGGCTAATACAATAACTTTGGTACTGTGTTTGTGTTTTTAAAAATGGTAGAAATGGCTAATACAATAAAATAAAGAGAAAAGGATTTTTTTTATTTAACATTAAAATAAAATAAAAAAATCATCATATGAAAAGGTATTTATACCCATTGATTTTTAACTAGAAATTATCTCTCAAATCATTCAAAATTATTTTACAATAATGTCAGATTTTATAGAATTTGTAGAAATGGCTAATACAATAACTTTAGATTTTGAATATTTTAACAAATGATAGATTCAATAAAAAGAGACTTAGAAGAAAAAACACGAAATCATCCCAAATCATTAATTCAGTATACCCATATAGATTTGAACTTAAAAATCATTAAAAACCACACAAAATTTTGATAGTATTTTTTAAACCAATAATACAATAACATATGATTTTGATTGAATTTCCAAATTAAAATAAACACCACTCAAAATGTGATATTTGTATAGAAAATTTTCATGTATAAAACGCAAACGCATAAAATGGTGTTTTGAAACAAAACGAGACTTATATATTACCTGTAATAAAGTTCACCTATTGTAGCACCAGCTTGAACCCAAGCACTATCGTCTTCAATATCAACTTTGATCTGTCTCAATCTCGACAAATCGATAATTATAAACGGTGTTTCGATCTGTGAAACATAAGACAGGCCTTCGTAATCGTGACCGCCGCTTCTAATACGGAAATGAATTCCGAGTTTCTTACAACAAATGATGGAAGCTTGGACGTGAGATTCGTGAACCGGTTTAAATATGAAACCCGGTTTAGGCATTGACTTGGTCAAGTACCGTTGATTTTGAGCCGTCGATTTAAGGACTTCAACGAAGATCGAGGCGTTTCTTTGTGGAGTGAAGAATGTTTTGTCGAGTGGGAAATAGACATTTGTGTTTTCGTGGATACATTTGACGAAGTCATCTTGTAGAGAGGTTGAAGAAATTGGTGTTATTGTGTAGAAAGAAAAATATAGAGCTAAAAACGAAATGCAAGATAATGCAGAAAGTGGTTTTGAAATCCCCATCCCTGAAGCATCCACAACCTAATAGTGTGTATATGCAAGAGAGAAGCCAAACACACAAGTATAGGCTTCAAGATGGAAATGGATGTCTATTGTTTTTTTGTCAATGAAAAAACTTGTTTATTTTTACATTTCGATTAAATAAATAAAAATCCTATTAAATATTTCTTTGGTGGTTATGATTATGTTCAAAGATGGCGTGCTAAGAGATGGGCCAGATGACGTGATTATCAAAAGGTTTGGTATTTTGGTTCACGTTAATTTAATTTCTCAGGAAATGGATCTTGAAAACGTTGACTTTCTTTGAGATTGTGTGTGGTTGAAAACTGCACATTAAGTTGACCAAAAAAATGCAATTACGTTAAAAAGATTCATCAGTTGTTTCAATTTTAGACACACATCCAAAATGCAAGATTTACTTGTAATTTCGTGATAAAATTAGTTCAAGACATGTTAAATGAAAAAAATGTCTAAAATGCTAAAAGAAACATTCGAGTGGAGAGGTCATTTTGATCAACAACCTTCTTTAAGAAAATATGAGTATCAATCATTATGTTTCTTACGTGGAGAGAACCATCCCATCAGCATTCTTTTTTTATGAAAAGGTTTTTTTTTTTTATCCAGAGGGGAAAGAGGTGTTACTAAAATCGGTAGAACATGCTATCTCGAATGTTATGTCGAGGTTTCTTTTATCACAAGATATTATTATTAAGATGAGAAATGCCATTTTCAAATTTTGGTAAAGTACCAAGGCTAATAATCGAGGATTTCATTGGCTCGCATGGGATAAGATATACGTCCTGCGGGATAAAAGAGGCTTCGGATTCCAAGATTTAAAGAATTTTAATTTGACACTCTTGACGAAACAATTATGTAGACTTATACGTTACTCCTCCTCCCTACTGACTCGAGTATTAAAAGAAAGATATTTGCGATATTCAAACCCTCGTTGTCGCCTTCCTATGGATGGAAAAGTATAATGGAGGCACAAAATCTGTTAAAACCAGGTCTTCGTAATACCATTAAATATGGGTTTAATACTAAAGTATGGAGCGATCCATGGATATCGGTGATCCCGACAAGGCCGGCGAAAAGTATTTCTACTACCCATTACCCTAATTTATATGTCAACCATCTAATAGACTTTGATTCTAAGAGGTGGCAGATAGAGAAAATCCAAGAGCTTGTTGACCCTGAGGATATCCCGCGAATTATGAGTCTCAGACCAGCCCGAACTTTTGATTTTAACGGATACACCTAGGTGCACATAAAATCAGCGAATTATACTGTCAAAACCGGGTATGAGGTAGCGTGTGAAAGTGAAGAAGTAAGTGGGGTACAAGAGATTTTGGAACCGAGTACTAATGCCCTCAAGAGTAAGATATGGACTCTCAAAACATCGAAAAAAATCAAGCACCTTATCTGGCAAGTGATCTCGGGGTGCGTAGCGTTGCGCAGCAAGCTGGTGGATAAACTCGAGTAGCAGGACCACTTGACATGATGATTCCAGGTAGTGAATTCTGATGTCAAGTTGATGCCTCTTGGGTAAACACGTATAAACTGTATGGAGGATGCCTTGTACTCTTTCATAATGATCTGACTGAGAAGCTGGGAGCATTCACAGATAACTCGGCTCAATCACCCTTGCACGCCGAAATGGAAACGACTATGTGGGCAATGAAATTTGCCCAACAAACTGGTATTTCTTCTATTCACTTTCAGACAGACTGTCTGCAGCTTGTTAGTTTGTTGATGAAGATGAGAAGTGGCTGAATCTCGTATCAGAATTTAATCATTTGCATTCTGGTTTTTTTGAGAGTTTTCTTTATCATTTTTACCTCGTACTTGTAATTCCCGAGCTGATTCCTTTGCAAAAGGGGCTCGAACCCGTGGTTTTGTTTTCTCCCATATAAACAAAATTGTTCCGGATTGGTTAGCCAACAAAGCAAACCTATTTAAACCTTTGTACTGATTAATGTTACTCTTTGGCCGGGAAAAAAAAACAAAACAAAACACAGCTTCAAAGACATCAAATTTGTTTGTTTGCCTTTAATAACAAACACATTTAATTGCTTTCCCGAATTTGGTGCTTATTATACTCTGTAATTTTTGTTTAATTCAACTTATGTAAGTTGTGAACCAGATAAAAAAAACTTATGTTCATTCAGACAGGGAAATGCTCTATCATTTATAAATTTGTGTAAATAATTTTGGTTGTGTTGATAAATATTTGATAAAATAACATAGTGTTAGAACACTTTCAAATATCAAATTCTGCGAGACAAAGGATCAGAGCGAGACTAGGTCAGAGGATAAAATATTGTTAAACCTAATAGTTTTAGACATTTTTGATAAGGATAAGTATCAGAGCCATTTTACAAAAGTTCAAACGAACGGGTTTTATTAGAATGAAACAAACTAATAATTACGTACAATTTAATAATTTTTTATTTTCTATTTACAATACAATAATGATTCAGATCGAAAACGAGGACAAAGCCTTCGAATACGAAATCAAAGTACCAGAGGCATCAGGCATGCCTTTATATTATCAGCTAGAACATTTGTTGAAATACAGAAGAAGCATTAATTGTTCGGATTTCTTTCTAGGTGCAATGTACCTTTATTCTTGTTTTACATAGTTGTGGTTGTAACATGAGCTTAGCTTCGAAGGGGCAGATGAGTTGGGATGCTCTGCTCGTGTCTGAAGATATTACCTGGATCAACCTTTGATTTGATCCTCACCAATCTCTCGAAATTGCCTTTGAAGTACTTAGTTCCCCAGATTTGAGCTTTTTTGAAGTTTGATTTCGTGTTCTTCGTGTTCTTTCCAAGGTCTAGATCTCTGTAGTTCACATATGACTGTCTTGGATTGCTTGACACATAAGGCGTCAAGAAACTGTACAGATCTCTGATCCAGTTAATATGTATACAAGGACTCTTCACTGTGTCTGTGTTATAGAGAATCTTGAAGATGGTTCCGTTTCTATGAGGGAAAGGGATCTCGGATTCAGGGATTTTAGCCATCATTCCACCGTAAGGAGTCCAAGCAAGGAACGAAGCAGACTCTCCTTGAAGCATTCTCTTGAAGATTCCTTTAAGCCCTAAAGCAGGTATAGGTTCTTTCACGATATCCGACTTTGATTTGAAGGAAGGTTTTCCGAAAGGCGATTTCACTTGAATCAAAGCCTCAATAGGAGTACTCATCGGAAATTCACCATTGAAAAGAATGGATTCAATCCAGCTCATTTCGGTACAATCCTTCAGAGTTAGCCCTAGCTCCGGAAAACCCTTGTTCATAATCTCCATCAAAGTGCCATTTTCGCCAAGAAACTGACCTCTGTACGATGTTGCCACCGTTTTGTTTACACCGTTTCCACTGACTCTGATTGTCACTCGTATGAAGAGATCTTCAACAAGCTTGTTTGCAACTCTTTGCCACTTAGAAAGAGTCTTGAAGTTAGCATCTTGTTCTAATGTTTTGATAACGTTGAAGACGATTAGGGTTTCAGGAACGGGAACAAGCTTGAGCTTCCATGCTAGAATTACCCCGAAACTAGCTCCACCGCCTCCACGAATCGCCCAAAACAAATCCTCTCCCATCGCCCTTCTGTCGAGTAATTTGCCATTAGCATCAACGATCTTTGCGTCTAGAACATTGTCTGCAGCAAGACCATACTTCCTCATCAAGGCACCGTATCCACCTCCTGTTATATATCCACCTATGCCTACGGTTGAGCACAAACCCGCAGGGAATCCATGGATCTTGCTCTTCTCTGCAATTCTGCAGTTAAACAAAAACAGTTTATATATATATATATAGAGTTTCAATGTTTGTTTGTATTTGGTTTTGCATTATTAATTAATCTATAATATATAAAATCGAAACATCATTGTTATCAATAGTGGAGTTACTTCTTTAATTTGACAAATTCTACATTCAGTTATGTCATTAGAAAATATTTTTTCAAATCTGTTTAAATATATTTTCTTCTTCTAAAGAGAAATATATATTCTTTTGTATATTGAAGTTTACATTTTTTGTCTTTGTAATGATATGATGGATCGTAGATACATTTGAAATTCTGCAGTTAAACAAAAACAGTTAACCAAAATATTCAATAGTGCTCTTATTGCGTTTATAGTTTTGTCGTTTGTATATACGCATGTCCTAATCTAGTTTATATAGAATATATATATATGCAAACATAGAATTTGGCATTTGAAACAAACGTGGTTTAGATTACCTGTAGTAAAGTTCACCAAGTGTAGCACCAGCTTGAACCCAAGCACTGTTGTCTTCAATATCAACTTTGATCTGTCTCAGTTTCGACAAGTCGAGCAATACAAATGATGTTTCGATCTGTGAAACATAAGACACGCCTTCGAAATCATGACCGCCGCTTCTAACACGGAGATGAATNTGTTTCGATCTGTGAAACATAAGACACGCCTTCGAAATCATGACCGCCGCTTCTAACACGGAGATGAATTCAGAGATTCTTGGAACATATGATGGAAGCTTGGACGTGAGATTCATGAACCGGTTTAAATATGAAACTCGGTTTAGGTAGTGACTTGGCCAAGAACCGTTGATTTTGAGCCGTCGATTCAAGGACTTCGATAAAGATCGAGGCGTTTCTTTCAGGAGTGAAGAACGTTTTCTCGAGTGGAAAATCAACATATGTGATTTTGTGGAGACATTTGATGAAGTCATCTTGTAGGGAGTTTGAAGAAATTGGTGTAATTGTGTAGAAAAAAAAATATAGAGCTAAAAACAATATGTAAGAAATCATAGGGAGTGATTTTGAAACTCTCATCCTTGCTGGGAGATTATGTTGGGGGCTTTCTTCGTTTGTCACTGAAGAAATGTATATATGTATAAGTACGAATACGAAAATTTATGTTAAGAGAAAAAAAAAATGAATATAAAAGATTATGATCATACAAGATTTATTAAGTTTAGTTGACTATGTCATTATCATAAGCTTCGGTCGTTATTTTTACATTGACTACGATTATTTTGTCTTATGATGGGCACACAATGACAGTCACTTGCTAACGACGTGATAGCCACTTTTCAAATGTCTTGAAAACGTTGACTTTCAGCTTATGACCTTTTCTTTTTTTTTTCAAAGCCTAGCTTGTTATCTTGTGTGGTAGAATTAGAAAACTAGGAAAATTAGAAATGCACAATAAGGTAAGAAGATACATATGCACATTAAGTCATCTGTTGAAATTGAACAAAACAATTTATTACTTATGATTTCAGTGACAAGATGGTATTAAACATACTAATTGACAATATGGTTAAAGATCGATAACGATTTTATCTAAATCGAGAAAACATAGTTTTATTGCCTTGGAAATCTGTTATTTGGTTTGCAACATGAGATAGGCTAATTTATAAATTTATAATTTTTATTTACATTTTATTTATCTTTTTAGTAAATAGATAAATGATTAAAAAAAAATTGCATGATAAAAATACAGTACATTGTACTTTTGGGGCAAACATATCAATTCTGGTTATAATTAACAAGTTGTCTAATTAACGCTGCGCCACCATTACAAACAAAGGCGCTAGGATTCCTTTTCTCGCTTCAGCTGGTTGATAGTAGGATTTTGCTAACAATTACTCAATCCTACTACACATGTCATTGTACTACACATGTCATTGTAGTATTTGTGGATCAATCCATATGGGTTTGTTGTGACAAAAAGAATTCATAAAACTTCTTAATCTAAGCAAGTTTAATGAAGGTTTTGGTATGTGATTAGTAACATAAAACAAAGTGAAAGACAAGTTATCTTCAAGATAAATAAAACACAAAACAGAGTTTCTAAAGGGTTTTTGTAAATTATGGAAAGATGAATCCAAGGTTATGGTTTTGATTTTCAGGTGCTTAAAAGTGTAATCAATGATGTCTTTCTACTCATATAAATGCTAATCCCCAAGCTTAGAACTTCAAGAATAGATTAAACCACTTTCATGGACTTAATCCTTTTATCACATTTCTAATCAAGAACAAACTTTCATTTGTGATCAAAGATGCAACAAGCATAAAGATTCAGTTCTAATCTGCAAATAAACACCTTAGACAATCACTTTCATAAGCTAAGTATGTAAATCTCTTGCTTAAATAAACCAGAAATTTTACTAATCTTTTGGATGAGAAAATTTCCTAGAAATCTAATTCTACATGATCAAGGTTGAAATTTAGCATTAAGAACATCAAACAAGAGGGGATATGGAAGAATTAACTTATAGACATCAAGATTAACACTCTAAACACCCTAGATCTAACCAACCTTGGATTCTAGAGAACTACTCACAACTCATGATCAAACCAATAAAAACTTGTAAAAACTTGATAATAAGCATTAGAAAGAGTAAAGGAAAGAGATTAGAGAAGAAGAACTCTTGAATTGAAGTTTTTGATCCAAAGGTCTTGCAGAAAAATCACCCAAAACAGAGAGAG
>JAHZTW010000001.1:342073786-342283405 GCA_020283515.1 Alliaria petiolata
CTGTTTGACTTGAAACTACCACCAAACGAAAGCTAACTCAAATATCTATGACTTTCATGAAGACCGCCGAGGCTAAATCGGAGTTGAAACTCTTCATCCGGCTCGATCTTTACTTATGTAGTGGTTTTGTGCTTCATGTCCATTTTGCTCAACTTCTTTTGGTACACTTTAGTTCCATGCCTTCCTCCAAGCAATGCTTAACCTCCATAATCTGCAAAGTCCTCCAATGTACCCAAAAACACTCTAAAATGCAACAAATATGCAATAACATAGGCTAAGACTCAATAACTCTAAAATGGATGCAAACTAGACTATATGGACAAGTTATATACATGAAACAATGCAAATGCTTTACTAAATGAATGTTAAAATGATGTAAATATGCTAACTATCACTGGTGTGGTCTTAACTCTCAAGGGTTTAAATGTGTGTGGTTTGATAGTGATTGCTCAGAATTGGTTAAGGTTATCAATCAAGGAGGACAACATCGAAATATAGGAGCTTTTGTATACGATATCAGAAAATAGATGTCTAGATTAATTACCTGAAGCTCCTTTGGAACATGTCCCTCGAAAGGCGAATGTTATTGTTGATACTTTAGCCAAATGCTTATGTGATTATGTTTCATCCCATTTTACTTCTCTCTTTAGATGCATTTCTCTTAAATGAGAGACTTTGGTGTGGGTCTTTTAAGTTTCCCCAAAAATTTTGTGTGCTTCTAGTTCTATGGGAAGAAACAAAACAAACTCTCTTCATCTCGGTACCGTAAAGTATAAGGAACTTAATTTCAACTTCTTGATTGAGAAAGAGAACAAAGATGTAGATAAAAGGTTTTACATATGAAAAAATGAGAATATTTGAAAGCCTTGCAAGATTTAAAAGACACAAACCCTTAAGGTAGCTTTTGTGGAATGTCTTACATTAAAAGGTTTGGGTAGAATATAACATTAGGTAGGGTAAAACATTCCACAAAAGCTAGCTTAAAGGTCTCGATACCTTTAGGTATTATGAGGGTTTCAACTTATCAGGTTGATTGAGGAATTGGTGATAAGTATTGAATATGAATGTTTATTGTATTGTGTTGTATTGATATGATGAGCATTACATAGCTATATATATTAGAATTACAAGAATCATGCAATGAATGAGAAGAATATATAACGGAGTGATTATAGGGATTGAGAGTGATCATAGGAATTGTGATGATACTCTTTCCTTAATACGCCCCCTCAAGCTCAAGGTGGTGACGAAGTGAAGTCGGAATCAACAATTTGAGATTGACCGAGAATAGTTGCATCTTGAAGATGAAGATGTATCTGTTTGGAAGAAGCATATAGCTAGGAATGAGTCATGGAAGACTTAAACATGGGATCAACAAGGATCATGGACGACAATGGTTGTGTGGAAGCATATGGCTTGATGAAGTCGTAATGACTTGATTTGACCGCGGATCAACTTTGGATGGCATGGAGGATTTTGTTGACAAAGTGAATGTCGGTGACGGTGAGATCTGGAATCTCGTGATGAAGATTTGACCGAGATGTTGGCCTTGGGCGGAAGGTGCAACAGAACAGAGAAGCTCTATGCTTGTAGATTCAGAGGCTTGTTTTATGAGCTTGAATTACGTTTAAAAAAAGAAAAAAAAATAGAAGCACTTTGGCTTGTTGATAGAAGCACGTTGGCTTGGAAAAGTGAGACAATGGTTTAAAGAAGCCACGATGGCTTAGAGTAAAACAAGAGAAAAGAAAATTGAAATCAAAGTAGCTTGATTTTGAAAGTACATGATTTCGTTTATGAAAACAATAAGCTATATATAATAGTTTGCTTTTAAAACCAACGAAAAATCAGAAGCGAGTGGTTGAAAAGGAAGCACAATGGCTTGAACCGTTATTGCTTAGTAATAGAAATAAGATTTGGAAGCACGTAGGCTGAGATCTTGAAAAATAAGAAAAAAGAGTTTGATCGTTAGATCGAAACTCGAGCATAATCTGCTCTGATACCATATTGAATATGAATGTTTATTGTATTGTGTTGTATTGATATGATGAGCATTAGAGCATCTCCAATGAGACTCTATTTTTGTCTCTAAACTCTATTTTTAGAGTAAAACCATCTCCAATGTTACTCTATATCTTACTCTAAAAATAGAGATCTCTATTTGTAACTCCAAATTAGAGCAAAACTTTTTTTCACAAAACACTCCTTTAATTTTGATATGTTTCTATTTTGTAACTAAACAAAAATTATATGTTTTATTTTTATAGTTAAATAAAATTACAATAACAATCCTACTACATATTATTTGAGAAGTCACTTTAGTTAAAAAAATCTGATTTGTTACTTACACAATGAAAGTTAGTGTATTTCAAAGATGACATGTAAATGTGACATGTCAAGTTTCCAAAAATAAACGAAATGTTTTGATTGGTTGAGTTAAAATTAAAAATTATAAAATTAAAACATGAATACACTAGATTATAACATTAAAATAACAAATTTAAATTAACAAAAAATAATAATTACTATGATTTCAATTTTTTTACATAAATTCGTAATAAATTTCATAAAATATGATTACAAATTTTTTACAACAAATATATATTATACTTTTATATAAAATAATAATATATTATCCAATAGGATAGTAAATACATAATACAATTTTTATCTCTTATTATTTTTAAATAAATAAACAGTTTATATCATACTCATATACAGTCTCATTGTATATTGAGAATTTGAGATAAGAAATAAAAAAAAATGTAACCGGATAAAAAATAAGAAGTAGAAGTAAAAATAAAAATAAATCTCTACAGTTTTGTTTTTCAGTAACACTCTCGTGTTTTGTTTTACGGAGTCATTTAAAATCTTAAAAAACAAATTTTATAATGCATATGTGTGCATGCCAACTTGCCAACCATAAGAAATTTATGTTATTCATCAAACCAATTCTTCAATATTGGATGAAGGGAGGAGCGGAGAGCTACCGGAGAATTTAATAAAATATGATTTAACAAATTTCGTAACAAATATATATTATAATTTTTATTGAAAAGTAAAATTACTAATAGATTATCCAATGTACTATATTTATTTTCATGATAAAGTCAAATATCAAATTTTAAATTTTTAAAAATTCTTTGTAATTTTTGTTAATATTTAATATAAATTTTATTTTGAAACCATATATCATAAAATGCTGAAAATAAGAAATTTTGATTAAATAAAAAACGATAGAAACAGTTTTCATGATTGTTCTTAAAAGGCAAAAACTGCATCGTGTAAAAACATAACGTTTGTTAAACACTAAAACTGTACATTTATAAAAACATAACGTTTATATAATATATAAAAAATTAATTAATACTTAAATATTATAACTATTTATGTATATAAAAAAATTATACATGTACATGCGTGCATGTCAAGCATAAAAACTAAAAAAATTATTATATGTTTTAATATTTTTCAGTTTATTTAGTTATCATATTTACACTTTTTATCTAAAGAAGTATTTTAAAATCTTTGATAATGGCTTTTTATCTTCAATTTCTATTGAAATATATAACATTTTTTATTTGATCTATCGTTATTTTTTATTATTAAATATTATTTTTTTGGACAAATTATTAAATATTCATATAATGTTATTATTAATACATAATTAGTATGTACGAATTGATCAACTTTAATATACAGTATTAATTATATATTAAACATATAAAATATTTTGTAGTCCGCACAATGTGCGGGCCGATCACCTAGTAGCTAGTTATGTAATGAAGTTTTATTTGTGTGGTAAATTTTTAATTTAAATAAAATCATAATTATATTAATTTTTTGTTAAAAATATAAAATAAATGGGTAAAATTTGTATATTTGTAAAGTAAAAAGTTTTTTTAAAAAATAATAACTAAATAGAAATGGAAGATATTTGCAAAAAAAAAAATTTAGAGTAGAAAATAGAGGTAACCATTGGAGCAAACCCCTTCTCTATTTTTAGAGTAAAAAATAGAGTAAACCATTGGAGATGGTCTTACATAGCTATATATATTAGAATTACAAGAATCATGCAATGAATGAGAAGAATATATAATGGAGTGATTATAGGGATTGAGAGTGATCATAGGAATTGTGATGATACTCTTTCTTAAATAATAAGAACCACTTGGGTGACTCGTAAGACAATGTTTCAAAATTTGACCGTAAAACAAAGTACTACGTACATGTATGGTTCTGAAATACGGAAGAACCGTTTATTTCTTCTAAGTTTATTTTATGGTTCTTAAGCCATTTTTCACGTCTCGAAATCGAACCAAATCTTAGAATTGTTCACTTGGGTAACGCATAATAAGCAATGATTCAAATTTGAGATGAAACAAAGTACCACAGGCATGCCTTTACATTGATAACAATCTCTGAAATACATTAACTGATTTTTTTCTAGTTTCTTACATGTTCTTCAGCTTTATTCTTATTTGATATAGTTTTCGTTATCATGAGCCTAGCTTCGAACAGGGAAAGGTGGGATGCTCTGCTCGTGTCTGAAGAAGTTCTCTGGATCAACCTTTGATTTAATCCTCACCAATCTGTTGAAATTGTCTTTGAAGTACTTAGCTCCCCAGGCTTGAGCTTTCTTGAAGTTAACCTTTGCGTTTTTCTTGTTCTTTCCCAAGTCTAGATCTCTGTAGTTAACGTAGGCTTGTCTTGGTTTGCTTGAGACATAAGGCGTCATGTAACTGTAGAGATCTCTGATCCAGTTTATGTGCCTGCTCGGTCTCTTGTCACTGTCTGGCCAAACTGTTAGGTACTGGATCTTGAAGATGACTCCTTTTCTATGCGGAAAAGGGATTTGGGATTCAGAGATATTAGCCATCATTCCACCGTAAGGATTCCATATCATCGCCGGCGAATCCTCTTTGAGAAACTTCTTGAACATCCCGTTAAGCCCGGATTTGGGAATCGGGTCCTTTACGAAATCCGATTTGGCTTTGAAGTTGATCTTTGGAAAAGGAGACTTCCCTTGAAGCAAAACATTGGTAGGAGTGTTGCTCGGGAATCCAGAAATGTAAACGATGGATTCAATCCAGCTCATTTCGACACAATCTTTCGGTGTTAGCCCTAGCTCCGGAAAATCCTTCTTCATAGCTTCCATCAACGTGTATTTGTCGCCAAGAAACAGAGCATTGTACGACGTCGTCACAGTCTTGTTTCCAAGATTTCCAGCTACGTTGAGGATCACTCTGATGAATAGCTCTTCGACAAGCTTGTCCGCCACCATTTGCCACTTTGAGAGAATCCTGTTCCCCACGTCTTGTTCTAACGTTTTGGTGACGGTGAAGACGGTTACGGTCTTTGGAACAGGAACAAGCTTGATCTTCCACGCAAGAATTACGCCGAAACTCGCTCCACCGCCTCCTCTAATCGCCCAAAACATATCCTCTCCCATCGAGGCTCTGTCGAGTAACTTACCGTTTGCATCAACGATCTTTGCGTCTAGCACGTTATCTCCACCGAGACCGTATTTCCTCATCATGGAACCGTATGCACCGCCTGTTATGTGCCCTCCTATGCCTAAGCTCGAGCACAAACCCGCGGGAAACCCATGGACTCTGCTCTTCTCTGCAATCCTACATGTAACAAAACAGTTTCTTGATCAAATATACAATCAAAGATTCAGTTCTTGAAAGATTCTTTTTTTACTTAATGTTGTATACCTGTAATAAAGTTCACCAACTGTGGCACCAGCTTGAACCCAAGCATTGTTGTCTTTGATATTAACATTGATATGTCTCAGCTTTGACAGATCCATCAATATAAACGGTTTTTCGATCTTTGAGACGTAAGACAGACCCTCGTAGTCGTGACCGCCGCTTCTGACACGGAGATGAATACCGAGTTTCTTGGAACATATGATGGAAGCTTGGACGTGAGACTCATGAATCGGGTTGAATATGAATCTTGGTTTAGGCATGGATTTTTTCAAGAACCGGAGATTCTGAGCTGTAGATTCAAGAACTTCGTTGAACATGGAGACGTTTTTCGCAGGGGCGAAGAACGTTTTCTCGAGTGGGAAATCGACATTTGTGTTTCTTTGGAGACAGTTGATGAAGTCATATTGTACAGAGGTTGAAGATGTTGGGGTTATGGTGTAGAATGAAAAAGATAGGGCTAAAAGAGAAATATAAGAAATTGTAGGGAGTTCTTTCGAAATTCCCATTCCTGCTTCAAGATGGAATTGGAAGTATATTGGTTTTTCTTTTTGTGAACGAAAAAGTATTTATATGAATATGAAAGATAGTTGAACAAAAAAAAAATGAATATGAAAGATTTGTGATAAAACAAGATCCATTAAATTAGCTGATGAGAGTATTAAAAAAAACTAACGTGCTGAGAATGGTGTGATTATTATAAGATGAAGTAGTTAAATTGCTATTATTTCGTGGTGACGTGACAGCCATTTTTCACGGCTTGAAAACGTTGACTCGTTGACTTTGTTTTAGCCTGTGTGGTAAAAAGTCAAAAATTAGATATGCACGTTAAGTTGAAAAAAAAATAAAACTGCAAGTAAGAGTCATAATCATATTGGATTCAATTCAAATACTCATCCGAAAAACCAAGATTTGCTTACTTGTGGTTTTGTGATAAAATAGTTATAGACATGTAAATTGACAATTGTGGTCGCAGATCGGATAACAACGTCGAGTTGATTATTCTCAAGAGAGATTTTCACAATAAAAAAAGAAAAATAATGTAAAAGAAAACGTAAAAAATGAATTTTCATTTGAAAACCTGTCATCAATTATTGAGAACACCATATAATACTTATCTTCTTCTCATTAGTTTAAGTTTTATTTTTAAATAAAAATTTAATCATAACATACATTTAAATATTAAAAAAAATATTTTTTTTTTTGATAACTTCAAAAGATTTTCATGGATGAGATGTTCTAACATTCTTAGACCATCTCCAATGCAAACTTCAAAAAATGAAGTTTGCAAAATTTCAAATCGTTCTGGGCATATAAACCGGAACTGAGGAACCAGATCCGGACTGAACCGAAAATCAAGGTTCGGTTCGGATCGAATAAATGCATAAAACCCAAACGGTTCTCATTTAAATTTAATATGATTCTCGGTTCGGTTCGAGTTAAACTCGAAAACCGAACGGTTACCCAAAAACCTGAACCAAACCATTAATGTTAGATATTTTAATTTTTTTATCTGACTAAAACATAAACTTAAAAATAAAAACCTAATCTCTCTTCATGCACCTCTTTCTTCTCTCTTCTGCGCCTCCTTCTTCTCCATCTCCATCTCCATCTCCAATTCTTCTTCTTCTTCTTAACCACAATCACATCATTGAACTCATTCTTCTCCTCCTCCGATTCTTCTCTTTCTTTGATTCGTCTTTTCCTCATATTTTTTCTTCTCCTTTTAACTCTTTAGATCTTTCTTCTCCTTTTGATATGTGATGAGCCCTGACCTTGGTGTGTTGGAATCGCGTCTCAGAAGAGGAGCTGAGGGATCTCTTCAGAGAGTGTGGAAAGGAGGCTTGATGCGGAACCGGTATTTGCAACGGCAAATCTCGGCCGCGGCTTCCTCGGCTGATGAAAAGGCCATCGTTTGTTGCAGGATTAGTGGATAAGGAATTGAAGGGGAAGGATGTTGTCTAGAAAAGATTTAGGGTCTCATATCTAATTCGGTTTTTCGGTTTCAAACCGAACCCGTTTTATTTATCGGGTTTGATCCGGTTCTCACACAAAAACACAAACCCGACCCGACCCGACATAGAACCGACCCGACCCGAACCGACCCGACCCGAACCAAAAAAAATTCGGTTCCTATTTGGTTCCAATCCTGTCGAACCCGAAAAACCCGAACCCGCTCGAACCCGATCCTATCCGAACCGCATACCTGAATGCCCATGGCGAACTTCAAATATGAAGTTTGAGGGTATTCTTTTTTCCAATGATAAAACTTCAAATTCAACTTCAAAAGAATTTATATTTTGCATTATAATCATCAATATTATTTATAATATAATCATAAAACTTTTATAAAAAAAAACTATAAAACATACTTTTAAGAAACACTACAATCAATATTAATTAATAAAACATTATATTATAATATCATATTTTACAAATAATTAATTGTGAAAATTAAATTTATGAAAATATATGTGAAATACTTATGAAATAAAAAACTGATGGTACTAAAATGTGTGATATAAAAGTTTAAGGATTGAAATGCAAAAGAGAAGATGAAACTTCATATTTGAAGTTTTAAATTTTAGGTTGGAATTCAAAAAGCTTCATATTTGAAGTTATGAAGTTTGGGTTGAATATGCTCTGACCATTTCCATCAATGAGGTTCTTAAAAACTTAAAAAAATCCACTCAAAATTGATTATTTAAGAAATTTTGAATGGGTTTCTTAAGTTTTTAAAAACCCTATTTATTATTATAATAATTTTTATTTGTTTAATATATCTTAAAAAGCTTTGCAAGAACTATTGATGGAGATATATAGGAGTTTCTAAAGGATTTCTTAAAAAAGGTTTTTAAATTAAAAAAAAATTAAAACAAATCTTTAAAATGGAAATAGTGTAAGAAACGGTTTTTAATGAAAAATTTTCAGAAATGTAATGTGTCCATTTGTGATTGGTGACCAATCACATTTTAGATAAAAAAAAAAAACAAAAAACAATTGGTTAGCAGTCTCTTTGGTTTTTTTTGCTCTTCGTTTCGTGAAACCTAAAATCAATCGAGGGTGAAGAAAAAAGAGGATTTCTTTGGCTCCTCCGTTTCGTGAAACCAAAATTCATTCGATTTTCACTGCTTCTTCATCTTCTCTTTTCAATTACAGAAGGATTCATCTTCTGTAAAATCCTGAATCGGAGACCCCCATCATTCTCTTTTCATCCTCCATCGGTTCGTCTATGGCCTCAGACTTGGTTAGAGGTAGAACCTTCGATTCAATCGGAAAAAGAAATGGTTGAAAGCTTTAGTTTTCTTTTCTTCTTCTTGTCTTCTTTGTGGAACATGATTGTTAGTGATATTAACACATGCGAGAAAGATAGAAACTTCAATTAAATCGTAGAAATAAAAAGGCTTAACCTTTAAGCGCCTATAGATTATTGATATAGATGAAACTGTTGTAGTAGTTTGGCCACAAATCGGCTTTCTGTTGTTAATGTAGCTCGAATCTTCCATTAATTCAGTCGAGCGGAGAAAAGCTTGAACCTTTAGCTTCTGTAACTTTGTAATTTCTCTAAAACTTCGTTAAATCCAGCTTCATCGCGTGTGAGAACTGGATCATATGGTTTATGGAACTTCTCTGTTCTTTGTTCTCTCTTTGGTTCTCTGTAACATTTAGACAATGTTGAGTTTTCGCAAGGTTCCAACTTTTGTTTTGTTTGTTGTATTTTGGCTGAACGCACTTCATGTTTTCAGGCACTTGGTTGGAAGAGACTGTTTCTGTCGGTATGGATGCCAGCAAGCTAGGCACTGATTCGACGGTTCTATCGAAAAAGTGGAGGAGTGTGTTTGCGCTGGTTAGCTACTAGTTTTTTTTCACAGAGTTAACTTGCTGGCATATGGTTGTGTCGCAGTTACAATTGTGTTCGCAGTGGATCCCTGAGTTGAAACATTACGCGCCTGGTGTCCCAATCGTCCTTGTTGGAACAAAGCTTAGTGAGATTTTCATTATCTTTTTGATCTTACGCCCCGAGTTACTAGTTGTGACACAGAGTGTGTGATGATGCTGCTCATGTCATCCAGATCTTCGAGATGATTCGCAGACCATCCTGGCGATGCACCGATTTCTACTGCTCAGGGAGAGGAGCTAAGGAAGCAAATAGGAGCACCTTCTTACATCGAATGCAGTTCCAAAACTCAAGAGGTATTTTTGATTAGTGTAACTCGTTGACAGATTTTTGGTGTTTATAATAATGCTAATGTTGATGTTTGAATGCAGAATGTAAAGGCGGTGTTTGACGCGGCCATTTGAGTGGTGATGCAACCACCGAAACAGAAGAAGAAGAAGAAGAGCAAAGCGCAGAAGGCATGCTCCATTCTATGATGACTGTTTTTTTATATATATTTGGTTTTGGTAATATTAATCTTCTCAACATTGAATCAATGCGTTAATGGACAGACATCCAAGCTTGGTTGGTCTTTTTTGTTCTTAATATTGATGGAGTTTGTCGGAATCAAAATCTTTTGCCTCCGCAGTTAACACACACACACCACATGATTTATATCAGTTTCAGACCCAATCATTTCTTCAATTGATCATATTTTATGTGTATCCCTCAGCTGTAGTTCTGCGTATGTTTCTAACATATCAAACATGTTTATTGATAAAGAATGTAACGAGAAAAGGAAAAGTGATGATACAAGTTTTATTTCTCAAGATTAGTCTTCATGCTCTCTCTAACAAGACGAGAATGCAAGGGAGAGTATCATTCAAACCATTCCGTTTTGATATAATATTTTTTTTTAAGAACCCTATTAGGGGTTTTACCAACAGAGCAAAAAATTAAAATCAAATATAAGAATTTTTAAAGGAAGAAAAAAGAAAAAATTATATTAAAAAATGTTTAAGAATCCCATATGGGTTTGTACCAATGGAAATGGTCTTATCTAAATCGAAAAATATAGGTAGATCAAAGCCATAAAAAAATTTTAAGAGATGGTTTTTTCTTAATCAATATTTTGTTCTCTTCGTTAACTTTGTCAAGTACAACTTACAAACGGCAAAGGTATTGTAGAAGCTAGTAGTATGTAACATGTTTGGTCAAATTCGTTTTATAAACCAAAATTTTCTATAAAGTCGGAAGACACATACATTTTTGCAAATAAGTTTGTTAGTTTTGATAAATATTTAATTATATAATTTAGTTTGTGAAAAAATTATACTATCGCATTCTAGATATATACTAGATCAAATTTAGTGGTCGACCAAAAGTTTTTTTAATGTTTTTACACCATATCTAAGGGTCAATTTTTTTAAAAAAAATACGAAATTATAAAAATTATTGGAGATAAGATTACTGAAGATCTCTAACATATTGTACATGGAGTTGTTCGTCATGGTCATGTTCAAGTATACGATTGTCAATCATGAACATGATGAAGTAGAACCGTGCCACGAACCGTGTCAATCATGTGTATCTAAGTGTTGTAATGCAACATGTCAATCATGAACATGATGAAGTAGTACACGTGTATCATGAATCTTTATAATGCAAATAGAATTGTCTGTTGTGGGTCATCTATGGAGGAACTGTTTGTCGTGTTTCTAAGTGTTGTTTGAATTTAAATTGACTTGTTTTGATTGAAATCATCATTTACCATGCGATAATAAATTAAAAAAAAAGTTTCTTCTAAATAAGTGTATCAGATGATGGAAAACAAAAAAAAAACTAGATCAAATAGTGAAAAGTGTTATACCAAAGAGCTTTAGCCATTTTGAATTCGCTAGTTACCTTCATGATCATCATCTCATCATCTTTTGGTTTAGGAAAAGGATTTTGAAAAACAATATATTACTCCAAATTTTACCAACAGGCCATTGTTGAAAAACTATATATTACTAATTAAAAACAACTTGGCTGACTTATACGAAGCATTGCTTCGAATTTTTAGGAAAAAGAAAATACTACAAGCACGCCTTAATATTATTAGCTAGAACATTTTCTGAATATATAGAAGAACCATTAGCTGATTTCTTCTAGTTTATTTTTATTTGATATTTCTTGTGCTTTACCGTCGAACCGGCATAAGTGGGATACTCTGTTCGTGTCTGAAGAAGTTCTCTGGGTCAACTTTTGATTTAATCTTCACCAATCTGTTGAAATTGTCTTTGAAGTACTTAGCTCCCCAGGCTTGAGCTTGTTTCATGCTCGACATCGCGTTTTTCTTGTTCTTCCCCAGGTCTAGATCACGGTAGTTCACGTAGGCTTGTCTTGGGTTGCTTGAGACATAAGGCGTCATGAAACTGTAGAGATCTCTGATCCAGTTGATGTGTCTGCTCGCTCTCTTGTCGCTGTCTGGCCAACTCGTGACGTACTGAATCTTGAAGATGACTCCTTTTCTATGCGGGAAAGGGATTTGGGACTCAGGGATTTTCGCCATCATTCCTCCGTAAGGATTCCATATCATCATTGGCATATCTTCTTTAAGCAGCTTCTTGAAGATCCCTTTAAGCCCTGATTCCGGAATCGGCTTCTTCACGAAATCGGACTTGGCTTTGAAACTATTCTTTGGGAAAGGAGACTTACCTTGAAGCAAAACATTAGTAGGAGTGCGGCTCGAGAATCCGGAAATGTAAACAATGGATTCGAGCCAGCTCATTTCGATGCAATCTTTCGGTGTTAGACCTAGCTCCGGAAAGCCCTTCTTCATAACTTTCATCAACGCGCCTTTGTTGCCAAGAAACACAGCATTGTATGACGTCGTCGCGGTCTTGCTTCCGTTGTTTACAGCCACGTTGAAGATCACTCTGATGAATAGCTCTTCAACAAGCTTGTCCGCGACCATTTGCCACTTTGAAAGAATCTTGTTCCCCACGTCTTGCTCCAACGTTTTGGTGACGGTGAATACGGTAACGGTCTTGGGAACACGAACAAGCTTGATCTTCCACGCAAGAATTATGCCGAAACTCCCTCCCGCACCTCCTCGAATCGCCCAAAACGTGTCTTCTCCCATCGCTTTTCTGTCGAGTATTTTACCGTTTGCATCAACGATCTTTGCGTCTAGCACATTATCTGCACCAAGACCGTATTTCCTCATCATGGAACCGTATGCACCGCCTGTTATGTGCCCTCCTACGCCTAAGCTCGAGCACAAACCCGCCGGAAACCCATGTACTCTGCTCTTCTCTGCAATCCTACAAGTAACAAAAACAGTTTCTTGATCACATATACAATCAAAGATTCAATAGTAAAAGATTGTTTGTTTGCTTAGTCATTGTTGCCTTTATTTATATACCTGTAATAAAGATCACCAACTGTAGCACCAGCTTGAACCCAAGCACTATTGTCTTTGATATTGATGTTGACCTGTCTTAGCTTCGAGAGGTCCATTACTATAAACGGTTTCTCCATCTCCGAGACATAAGACAAGCCTTCGTAGTCGTGACCGCCGCTTCTGACACGTAAATGAGTTCCGGTTTTCACTACAAGAAAGACCCCAAAATCCGACGGCCAAAGAGGTCGTAAATCCGTCGGAAATAATAGTTTCCGACGGATTTACGATCAATTTGGTCCGTCGGTTGCAGTTCGTCGGAAATATTGACTTGGTCGGAAATCCGTCGGAAATTTCCGACGGATTGGAGTCGTCGGTAATCCGTTGGAAAGTTCCGACGAATTACCGACGGAAAGATACCGATAGATTTCCGACGGAATGATGTCGTCGAATTCGTTCCGATGGGTTTCCGACAACCGGTAGTCGGAAAAGTTGATCGAAAAGTTGTCGGGATTCCGTCGGAGAAAATTCCGACGACTTTCCGACGGAAATTGTATCGACGGATTTGTGAGGGCTTAATTCCGACGGATATGTTTCCGACGGATTTCCGACGGATATTTATAATTCGTTAAATTATTAAATAATCTATATAAATTATATCGAATTTTGTTTTAAAATTAAAATAATAATTATTAAATAAAATTAAAAATTAAATTTTTATAAAAAAAAATATTATAAAATTATTTTACAAAATAAAAAACCAAAATTAAAATAAACTGTTTCAGACAAACGAACTACTGTGTAAACAAATGTGGAAACGAAGCTTCTATTATTTCCTTCATCCGGCGTAGCTATTCCCGTGTAGATTAGTGTGCAGACTCCAACTGTTCATGCTTCTTCCCCATTTGTTCGACAATCGCATCACGCTCTTTAACTTCTTGGCTAAGCTTCTGGATCTCCTTATGATATTGCGAAGAATAATGGAAACCCGAAGAAGAAGAATCAGCTCCATCGAATCTCGGAAGTGGGCCTAACCCAACGGTTCGGCCTTTTACTTTCCGAGTTTCCTAAAAAAAATAATTAAGATATTAGATATTCAAAATTAAAATTAAAATTAAATTTAAAATTAAAATAAAAATAACAAAAAAACGTACCGAGAGAACAATGTCATTGATCTCATCTCGGGTTAGCTGGTTCGAGGAGGACGAGTCTTCGGGATTTTCTTGAGAGAGCTGGGTCAAGCGATCGAGCTTCTTTTTCTTGCATTTCTCCACAACCTCCCGAACACCGACGTCTTGGACTTCCCCAGTCGTTTTGTTGGTGTGCCTCGTCTCCATAACGTCGAGGTAATCGGGAACGACTCCACCTGCTTCTATCGTCTTTGAAAAATAAAATTATATAAGAAACTATTTAATAAATTAAAAAATATGAAAAAAAATAAATTAACTTACCATTTCAGCCACTTGCCGTAAAGTCGATTTTGCGCCCCCGTTGTGAACATACATGCCCTTTCCTCCTCGATCACTCCTCCGGTTCTTCGAGTTTTTTTCGGATTGTATCTTTGTTGAAGGCCGACTCCAATACTCGCAAAAACCGTTCCAAACATCTTCCTCGAGATCCTTCGGCAGCTTTTTACCCTCGATAAACTTTTGCTTCCACTCGTACATGTGTCTCGTGTATTGGATGGCGGCGAACTTGTCGAACTCATCGAGAACGGTTTTGGTTCTCCGCCAGTCCCAAGTGAACTCTTGCTGTAAAAACAAATTAAGTAAGTTATAAAAAATAAAAAATTTATTTAAAAATTTATATATCTTTAAAAAAAAACTTACAGCCAAAGATCGATGCCATGACTCTTTCACGTCAGGCGCCATCGTTGAGTAGGTCTCATAAGGGTGGTGCAACATGGTATGAAGCATCCGCAATATGTTCTTGTTGATTTCAGGGTCCAACCCGAACCTGAAAAAATTTGTAAATTAAAAAAGTTTAGAAACAAATTTAAATTTAATAAAAATTTAAAGGGCAAAAAATATAAAAAAAAATTAAACAAGAAATTATCATGTGCCATCTTCGCAATCCGGATCGAGTTTGGTGCAGTGGTCTCGGTTCGGCTGTTGGACAAGTTCTTCAATAGAAATCTGACTGCGGGTAACAGATTCATGTGACTCCGGAACGCCAGAAGAAGATCCGCTATGTGCGGATCGACGAGAACGAGAGCGGCCACCACGAGAACGAGAACGGCCACCAGAGAATTCTTCCGGAGGAAATTCTCTGTATATTAGAAAAATACATACATTAGCATTAAAACAAAAGTAAAAAATATATTTTCAAATCTAAAATTCTAAAATTTCATATTATATAAATTATAATAAACTCTAAAATTTGTATATAAAAACGTTTTGTATGAAATAAAATTTGAAAATCAAAGAAAAATTTATATTTGTGAAATTCGTTTTTGAATAAAAACTTTAAAAAAATATGAATAAAAACTCTAAAATTCTTTTTTGAAGAAAATAAAAACTTAATTATATAATTTATAATAAAATCGTGTTTATTTTTTATAAATTATAATAAACTATAATATTTGTATAGAAAAACGTTTTGTATGAAATAAAATTTGAAAATCAAAGAAAAAATTATATTTGTTAAAATCGTTTTTTTAAGAATTCGTTTTTGAATAAAAACTTTATTTAAAAAATTATGAATAAAAACTCTAAAAATTCGTTTTTACATTATAAAATTTTTAAAATCAAACGAAAATTATATTTCTGAAATTAAAACCTTAAATCTAAAAACCCTAATTTCTAACATCCTAAAATCCGATTCGCATCTAAAAATCTAACTTTCTAACATCACCCAACAAACAACAACCTCATTTCATCCGGTTTTCTAATCCTCTACCACGATTTACACACCAAACTCTTAAAAAAAATATCAAAATCATAAAAGTATAAGAAGACTTACGAGTTTTCCATAGGGTTTGGCGGGATCCGGCGGTTTGGAGAGAGAGGGAGAAGAATTTGGGCGAGATCCGCGGCGGTGGTTGTCGGTGAAAAGAGAGAGAGGAGAAGAGAAGAAGAGAAATGGGGAAAAAGAAAGGGTTTTCAGTTTTTATATAAAGATTTTCGACGAATATAATCCGTCGGAAATCCGTCGGATTTTAAATGACAACTCATTAAAATAAATCGATACGCGGCCAGAGGACGCGCCTTCTCGAAAAATACGAAATCCGTCGGAAATCCGTCGGAATTGTCCGACCGATTTCCGACGGATGTCGAATATTCCGTTATATGTTGCAAGCGTTTCTATTGGCTAGTCAACGCATCACACGGATCGGTGAATAGGTTCCGTCGGAAATCCGTCGGAAATTTTCGACGGATTTCCGACGGATCTTTAAGGTTTAGGGTATATTTAGGGTTTAGGGTTTCAAAAATGGAAAATTTGTTATTCAACCTATATTAAACATGTTGCATTAACAAAAAATGTTAAGTGCATATCCGTTGGAAATTTCCGACGGATTTCCGACGGATTTGTTCGAATATTTGTATAATTCTTGTTTAGGATGTCAAAATTCAACTCTAGTTTTTTTTAAATTATTAAAGTTTACAAAAGTTTGATTCATAATTTTTTTGGGTTCAAATTCACAAATGTGTACTTTTAAATTTATAAAAACACTTGTTTAACAAGTTTATTACAATAAAAGGTTAAAAGAAAAAACTATTATAATTCTTCGGACTCTGATGAATAATCTGAAGACGCTGTATCTGATTTTTCCCCAAATTCTTCAATTTCTTCCTCTGAGTCCTCAAATATTTGATCGTCCACATCTACAGTTAAGTCAACTACGAGCTCTACTTCGAGTGAATGATCTATTGAAGCTAATGCATTAGTATTTTGTTGCAAAGGATCATTTTCAGATATCCCGTAAACTCTACCTTTCGGGTTAATTGGTGTCACTGTAATCCATGGGTCTTGCTTGTTTTTCACTCGAGGATAGGGAATATAGCATACCTACACCATAAAAATTAAAATTTAGCAAAATTCATGTAAATAAAAAATTTTAGCAAAATTCATGTAAATGAAAAATTTCCGATATATCTTTAAAGATTAAGAAATTAATAATAAAACTCTACCTGGTCTGCTTGTGAAGCAAGAATGAATGGATCATATTTCTGTAGTCGTCTTCTTCCATGTATTGATGTAACACCAAATTGGTCGTGTCGCACACCACTTCCATCTAATGGATCGTACCAATCGCATAAGAATGCAACGCATCTCAAGTCCAACATTCCAGGATAATGAACTTCTAAAATCTCGCGAAGGACACCATAGTACACAAGATCTCCGGATTGAGTGGATACCCCGTAATCAGAAGTCGGCCTGCTCCTATCATCACGAAGAATCTTAAAAGCGTAACCCCGGGTGGAATACATCATATGTGACCGAGCGACCGTAAGTGGAAATTGCACTAACTCTTCCAACCACGTAGGAAATAAATGACCTTCAGATGACTTTGTTGTAACCTGCATAAATGAGATCATAATAATTTAAACATTTATTATACATATATATGTTAAGATCAAATAATTAGTTCTACACTTACATAATATCGCAACCAACGTCCAAAATCTGCTTGTTTTAGCTCGATAAGCTCTTCCTCGGTTTTTTGCGGATGATTATAACTCATTTTAGCCATATAGATCCTATGAAAGTAAACAACACACGTAAAATTATATAAATGACATGATCAAAAATACATATATATATATATGTTAAGATAAAATATTCAAAGTGTTCAGTTTAATACCTCTCATATTCGTCAACTTCGTCGCAGTTTGTGAGAATATACATATGCAAATGATTATGCTCAACGGTTGACAACTTTCGCTTCTTCCCCTTTCCACTAAGTCTTCCAATCTGGGAGAAAATATTAGGAACATAGACCGGATAGAATGGTCTCTCGCCTCCGTCATCGTGTCGAGCGGGTCTTCGACTCTTTGTTTTAACTTGTGTTGGAAAGTAGAATTCCGCAAAATTAGAGGTTTCTTCATTGATGCTCTGCGCGACAATAGAACCCTCGAGTCTGCTTAAAATTTTCACCTTCTTTTTGAGATGAAACATATACCGCTCGAAAGGATACATCCAACGATACTGAACAGGCCCGCCAAGTTCTGCTTCTCGAGGTAGATGAATTGGTAGATGTTCCATAACATCAAAGAAGGACGGTGGAAATATCTTCTCAAGATTGCAAAGTATAACGGGTATTCTGTCCGCCAGGTTTTTGATACCGTCTAATGTAAGAGATCGCGCAGATATATCTCGAAAAAATGAACCAATCCCTGCAAAGTTTACATTAAGAAAAAATATATTCATAAATGATTAAAAAAAACTAATATTCATGAAATTCTTGATTAAAATATATAAGATATTTAATTGTTTTTAGTACCTGCAATTGCTTCATGAACATTACGTGGCAGAAGACCGGCAAATGCAAATGGAAGGAGGCGCTGCATCACAACATGACAATCATGACTCTTCATCCCAGAAAACTTTCCTTCTCCACGATCAATGCAGTTACGAAGATTAGATGAGTATCCATCTGGAACTTTTACTCTATCGGCAATCCAGTCGAAAAACACATCCTTTGAAGGTGCATCCAATCGAAAAGCAGGGACCGGGGCTTTTCCATTCACTGAAATATGTAGCGCCCTACGAGAACAATATTCTGGCAAGTCCAATCTAGACTTTACATTGTCCTTTGTATTCCCTTGGACATTGAGAACGGTGTTCATTATGTTCTCGAAAAAATTCTTCTCAATGTGCATCACATCTAGATTATGCCTCAATAAATGGTCCTTCCAATAAGGTAAGTCCCAAACAATACTCTTCTTGTGCCAATTATGTAGGTCGTCACAAGCATTCACAGAATAATGCCCGTTACCACCACATTCAACGGTCCTCTCTGCACAAAAATCTCTGAACTGAGTCAACGCATAATTTCCATCTAACTGAGGAGGTGGACCCTCAAATACTCGACGGTTCTTCCTAAACAACGTCGTGCTCTGACGATAAATATGGTCGCTTGGAAGAAATCGCCTATGACAATCAAACCAACACGTTTTCGTCCGTGCTTCAATTGGAATGCATCTGTGTTATCTTGACAACAAGGACATGCTAACCTTCCATGCGTTGTCCATCCAGATAACATGCCATATGCCGGAAAATTGCTTATAGTCCACATAAGTACCGACCGCATGAGAAAGTTCTGCTGACAAGAAACATCAAACGCCTCAACACCATGCTCCCATAACATTTGCAGCTCATAAATCAATGGTTGGAGAAACACATCAAGTGATCTCTTTGGATGCTCTGGTCCAGGAATGAGAATGCTTAGAAACAAGAACTCTCGTCTCATGCACAAAGTTGGCGGCAAATTGTAAGGTGTAACAATTACCGGCCACAATGAATATTGCCTACCATGCTTTTCAAAAGGATTGAAGCCATCAGTACTTAATCCAAGGTAGACGTTCCTTGCCTCATACGCAAAACTCGGATACACAGATTGAAAATGTTTCCATGCTCTCGCATCTGAGGGATGATCAATTTTTCCATCTGTTGTGTTATGCTCTGCATGCCATCTCATTGCCCCCGCTGTGCGCTCTGATTGATATAACCTCTTCAATCTCTCAGTTAATGGCAAATACCACATTCGTTTATGTGGGACTGGAACTCTTCCACTTGTTTCCTTATACCGAGGTTTCCGACAAAATCGACATGTCGAACGGTTTTCATCCTCTCTCCAGTAGAGCATACAGTTGTCGATGCACACATCTATCATTTGATAGGGCAATCCAAGGCCACCAACAAGTTTCTGTATCGCATAGTACGATTCAGGTGCAAGATTATCTTCAGGCAAAATATCTTTCACAAAATCTGCGATTGCATCCACACACTCTTCACTCAAATTGTAATCCGTCTTTATACCCATCATCCTAGTTGCAGCTGATAAAGGGGAATGTCCCTTTCTACAACCATCATATAACGGATGTTTAGCAGCGTCTAACATATCAAAGAACCTCCGAGCTTCTAAGTTAGGTTCTTCACCTCTATCTCCATACTCAGCAATCGATGGTATACTTTCACGAAACGCATCATTCACCATCTGAACATGACCTACAGTTTCTACTTGATCCGTTCTAGGTTCCTCTAAACTATCTCCAACAAATTGTTCACTAGTACTAGCAATATCCACCATTCTATCATTTTCTCCATGATAATACCAAATCTTGTAACCCGCCACAAATCCATTACAATACAGGTGTGACCATACTTCCCTTATCACGATGAATCTACGATTCCGACACTTTATACAAGGACAATAAATTTTACCGGATTTTATTGCTTTCGGCTGCATCGTCGCTAATCCCATGAATTCTTGCAAACCTTCTTTGTACTCTTCCGTGATAAGACCCGTTGCCGGAATTTGATGAGGCTTGTCCATCCATGATCGAAAATAATTATAAGGATCTGAAGAAGACATTTTTCAATATTTTAGATGAGATATTTTTTCTTTTGTTGTTCTTCTAGTGAATGAGAGAAGGGGGACTTGCATTTATAGGAAAATATCTGCACATTTCCGACGGAATTCCCACGGATTTCCGACGGATCTCTGACATAATTACAACGGCTAACTAACGGCTATAATATTCAAACGGCTAAAAAATCCGTTGGAAATCCGTCTTACCAATTTCCGACGGATTTTCGACGGTCTTTTTCTTTGCGAAAATATTATCGCAAAACCGTCGGAAATCCGTCGGAAATACCCAACGGATGTTTTCCGTCAGAAAACCGTCGGAAATTTCCGACGGTTTTCTGACGGATTTTACGCCGTCGGAAATTTCTGACGGTTTTCCGACGGTTTTTTTCTTTGTCACAATTTCGTCGCAATTCTGTCGGAAATATTTCCGACAGATAATTTTCCGTCACAACCTCCATCGGAAATGACCTTGTTTTCTTGTAGTGTTTCTTGGAACATATGATGGAAGCTTGGACGTGAGACTCATGAATCGGGTTGAATATGAATCTTGGTTTAGGCATGGATTTTTTCAAGAACCGGAGATTCTGAGCTGTAGATTCAAGAACTTCGTTGAACATGGAGACGTTTTTCGCAGGGGTGAAGAACGTTTTCTCGAGTGGGAAATCGACATTTGTGTTTCTTTGGAGACAGTTGATGAAGTCATATTGTACAGAGGTTGAAGATGTTGGGGTTATGGTGTAGAATGAAAAAGATAGGGCTAAAAGAGAAATATAAGAAATTGTAGGGAGTTGTTTCGAAATTCCCATTCCTGCTTGAAGATGGAATTGGAAGTATATTGGTTTTTCTTTTGGTGAACGAAAAAGTATTTATTATGAATATGAAAGATTTGTGATAGGACAAGATCCATTAAATTAGCTGATGAGAGTATAAAAAAAAACTAACGTGCTTGTGTGATTATTGTAAGATGACGTAGTTATGTCCATCAATTGCTATTATTTTATCTCATGTGATATGACAGCCATTTGTCGTCACACGACTTGAAATCGTTGACTCGTTGACTTTGTTTTCGCCTGTGTGGTAAAAGTCAATAATTAGAAATGCACGTTAAGTTGGAAAAAACAAAAAATGCAAGTAAGAGTCATAATCATATGGATTCAATTGAAATACTCATCCAAAAAAGCAAGATTTGCTTACTTGTGTTTTTGTGATAAAATAGTTCTAGACATTTAAATTGACAATTGTGATCGCAGATCGGATAACCCCGTCGAGTTGATTAACATCCTTATCTAAATCGAAAAAAACATTGTTAGAGCCATACAAAAAAAATTAAGAGGGGTTTTTAATCAATATTTTGTCCTCTTCGTTAACTTTGTCGAGTACAACTAACTAACGGCAAAGGTGTTAGTAGAAACTAGTATGTACCATGTTTAGTCAATTTCATTTTTATAATTTAGAACCAAAATTTTCTATAAATTCGGAAGACTTATATATATATATATATATATATATATATTTTGCAAATAAATTTGTTAGTTTTAATAAATATTTAATTAAACAGTTTATTTTGTGAAAAAATTATACTATCAAATTCTAGATATATACTAGATCAAATTTAGTGGCCGACCAAAAGTATTTTTTAATGTTTTTACAGCATATTTAATGGTCAACTTTAAAAAAAAACGAAATTATAAAAATTATTAGAAAATTTATAGGGTTGGACATTTCGATTTTCGATTTGGTTTCGGTTTAGTTTTTTTGGTTTTATGGTTTATTAGTTTTTATAAAAAATCAAACCATATAAAAACTATATATATTTCGGTTTGGTGCAGTTAGGTTTTCTTTGATTTTTAGTTATTCGATTTTATAAAAATTAAACCCATATAAAAACTATATGTAACTGAATTCGATTTGGTTTTTTTTTGTTTCAGTTTTTTTTTTAAAACCATAATACTAAAGAAAACTTTGATTCACGCAGATACTAAACAAATGGAAATAATAATAGTAGATTAAGCTAAAATCAAGCTACTAAGATGTTTTGTTTTGCCAGAAACTGTTTTGCTTTGTTTAATAAATAGGGTTAGGTTTCAACTTTTAATTGTTTCACATATTTTTCTTTTAAATATTATATTTTAAATTTATAGTTATGAATTAGTAAATTATAAAGATAAGTTCAATAAAAAATATGAACCTAAACTAAACTAATAAAATATAAATGATTAAAAATTTAATTTTAAAACCCAAAAAATTATTTGATTTTACGGTTTTTAACTAAAGCAAACCAAAACCTAAACTTTAACAAAAATAATAACCAAACAGATTTTTAGGTGATATTCTATTCAAACCAAATCATTTATTTCGGTTTCGATCGGTTTTTTTTTTTTTACTATATTTTTTCCCATCTCTAGAGATAAGATTACTGAAGATCTCTAACGTAAATGGAGTTGTTTGTCATGGTCACGTTCACGTATACGATTGTCAATCATGAACATGATGAAGTAGAACCATGCCACGTGTATCATGAATCTTTATAACGCGAACCGTGTCAATCATGTGTAATGCAACATGTCAATCATGAACATGATGAAGTAGTACACGTGTATCATGAATCTTTATAATGCAACTAGAATTGTCTATTGTGGGTCATCTATGGAGGAATTGTTTGTCGTGTTTCTAAGTGTTGCATGAACTTAAATTCACTTGTTTTGATTGAATCATCATTTACCATACGATAATAATTTTTTTTTTAAAAATAGTGTCTTCTAAATAAGTGTATCAGATGATGGGAAAACAAAAAAAAACTAGATAAAATAGTGAAAATTGTTATACTAAAGAGCTTTAGCATTTTGAATTCGCTAGTTACCTTCAGGATCATCATCTCATCATCTTTTGGTTTAGGAAAATGATCAAACCCACTTTACAAGAATTCAAATCAAAAAGGATTTTGAAAAACTATATATTACTCCAAATTTTACTAACAGGTCATTGCTGAAAAACTATATATTACTAATTAAAAACAACTTGGCTGACTTATACGAAGCATTGCTTCGAATTTTTAGGAAAAAGAGAGTACTACAAGCACGCCTTAATATTATTAGCTAGATCACATTTTCTGAAATATAGAAGAACCAATAGCTGATTTCTTCTAGTTTATTTTTATTTGATATTTCTTGTGCTTTAGCGTCGAACCGGCATAAGTGGGATACTCTGCTCGTGTCTGAAGAAGTTCTCTGGGTCAACTTTTGATTTAATCTTCACCAATCTGTTGAAATTGTCTTTGAAGTACTTAGTACCCCAGGCTTGAGCTTGTTTGATGCTCGACATCGCGTTTTTCTTGTTCTTCCCCAGGTCTAGATCACGGTAGTTCACGTAGGCTTGTCTTGGGTTGCTTGAGACATAAGGCGTCATGAAACTGTAGAGATCTCTGATCCAGTTGATGTGTCTGCTCGCTCTCTTGTCGCTGTCTGGCCAACTCGTGACGTACTGAATCTTGAAGATGACTCCTTTTCTATGCGGGAAAGGGATTTGGGACTCAGGGATTTTCGCCATCATTCCTCCGTAAGGATTCCATATCATCATTGGCATATCTTCTTTAAGCAGCTTCTTGAAGATCCCTTTAAGCCCTGATTCCGGAATCGGCTTCTTCACGAAATCGGACTTGGCTTTGAAACTATTCTTTGGGAAAGGAGACTTCCCTTGAAGCAAAACATTAGTAGGAGTGCGGCTCGAGAATCCGGAAATGTAAACAATGGATTCGAGCCAGCTCATTTCGATGCAATCTTTCGGTGTTAGACCTAGCTCCGGAAACCCCTTCTTCATAACTTTCATCAACGCGCCTTTGTTGCCAAGAAACACAGAATTGTACGACGTCGTCGCGGTCTTGCTTCCGTTGTTTACAGCCACGTTGAAGATCACTCTGATGAATAGATCTTCAACAAGCTTGTCGGCGACCATTTGCCACTTTGAAAGAATCTTGTTCCCCACGTCTTGTTCCAACGTTTTGGTGACGGTGAATACGGTAACGGTCTTGGGAACAGGAACAAGCTTGATCTTCCACGCAAGAATTATGCCGAAACTCCCTCCCGCACCTCCTCGAATCGCCCAAAACGTGTCCTCTCCCATCGCTTTTCTGTCGAGTATTTTACCGTTTGCATCAACGATCTTTGCGTCTAGAACATTATCTGCCCCAAGACCGTATTTCCTCATCATGGAACCGTATGCACCGCCTGTTATATGCCCACCTATGCCTAAGCTCGAGCACAAACCCGCCGGAAACCCATGTACTCTGCTCTTCTCTGCAATCCTACAAGTAACAAAAACAGTTTCTTGAAAAAAAAAGAAAAAAAAAACAGTTTCTTGCTAAAATATACAATCAAAGATTCATAGTAAAAGATTGTTTGTTTGCTCTTATTGCCTTTATTTATATACCTGTAATAAAGTTCACCAACTGTAGCACCAGCTTGAACCCAAGCACTATTGTCTTTAATATTGATGTTGACCTGTCTTAGCTTCGAGAGGTCCATCACTATAAACGGTTTCTCCATCTCGGAGACATAAGACAAGCCTTCGTAGTCGTGACCGCCGCTTCTGACACGTAAATGAGTTCCTGTTTTCTTGGAACATATGATGGAAGCTTGGACGTGAGACTCATGGAGCGGTTTGAATATGAATCCCGGTTTAGGCCTGTCTCTTATACACATCTAGATGTGTATAAGAGACAGGCACTATTGTCTTTGATATTGATGTTGACCTGTCTTAGCTTCGAGAGGTCCATTACTATAAACGGTTTCTCCATCTCAGAGACATAAGACAAGCCTTCGTAGTCGTGACCGCCGCTTCTGACACGAAAATGAGTTCCAGTTTTCTTGGAACAAATGATGGAAGCTTGGACGTGAGACTCATGGAGCGGTTTGAATATGAATCCCGGTTTAGGCATGGATTTAGTCAAGTACCGGAGATTCTGAGCCGTCGATTCGAGGACTTCGCTGAACATAGAGACGTTTTTCGCAGGTGCGAAAAACGTATTTTCGAGTGGGAAGTAAACATGTGTGTTTTTATGGAGACAGTTGATGAATTGATCTTGGAGGGAAACTGAAGAAGTTGGTGTTATGGTGTAAAATGAAAAATATAAGGCCAAAATCGAAAGAAATGAAAAGACAGGGGACGGTTTAGAAATTCCCATTCTTTCTATGTAAGGAAGGTCTGCTCTATTGATTGCTTACTCTTTGTTTGATCCCAACAGCATCTGCAAAATTCTGTCTATAAATGGACAAAAAAATCTAAAGCCCTTTTTACAAGCTCTCATTAAAGTTTCCACAAATGTAAACTTTTTGATTTCTTCTCTATGTAAATTATTGCCTAAAGGCCTAAACTTATATGATAAAGTAGTCACATTAATTACCAAAATTGAACGAAGTCAAAATTTTCATCATGGCATTGTTGATTTTAATGATACCACTTAAAAACTCAGTGCACATTTAAAGTTTTAAAGTACAAAACAAAGTTATTCTTTAAGAGACTTACCAACTTGACCAAAGTTAGTTACGTTTCACGGTGGAGACGACGACGACTTGACCAAAGTTAGTTACGTTTCACGGTGGAGACGACGACGACTGAGACTGAGGAACATTTTAAGTGTTTGAGTCAAGACGTTAGAAATATGAATGTGCTCGTTGGTTTTTAAAGGTCAATGACGACGAGTGTGAGACAACCAAATATTTCAAGTGACGTGACTGTGACGTTACGTGACGTTACCTGACGTGACCGACATTTATGTTCTCGTGTTTGAAAAACGTTGCAGTTTGTGTTTGTAGAAAACTGGAAGTTTAGGTGGCAAAATACTCGTGAATCTGAAAAATTCCGACAACTGTATAATTATTATAAGAAAAAGTAAATATCAAAAATTAGACCAGAATTGAAGAATATTTTAAATTCGTAATCTTATTAAAATTTGAGTCGTGAATAGTATAAGATATTCGCTCTACCTCCATCATTTATTTTCAATTTTTTAAAAAACAAACACAAGAAACAAAATTTTCTTAGCCGTGGTTGGTCAAAATCCCATATATACCAACACGATCTTGTTCTGTTAGGGTTGGGTTAGGTCGACTTTTATAAATGAGATGTAGAAAAATAGGTTCTTCAGTCCATATAGAATCATCCATCAAACCCACCAAATTCGTCAATATGTTTTCATTTGATGGTTTACTGTTGTCCGGTTCTGCATATAACCAGACACGCACGCTAAAAAAATTGGACTTAGATCAAAACAATACACGTTCACAGTCACAGGTCAGGATTTATAAGTTATTACGATCACGTAGATAAGTCTATAATATGAATGATGCTCAGAGATTAGCACGACACTATATTTTAATAAACAAAATAAAATTAGAATCGAGATAATGCATAGGGCGGCTCCAGAATTGTTTTTACCATGGGGCACAATTTTATTAAAAAATCAAGTATTAAACTTAAACTCAAAAATATATAACCATTAAGTAAAAGAGAAGAAAAACGGAAAAAAATAAAGTCATGGTATTTAAATTTGATGTAACGGTGGCTAGATCAACATAAAAAGACAAATATCGTTTCAATATTTCGAGCGAATTTTTGATTTTTTGGGTTTTTCTATTTTGTTTACTTGGTTTTTCGTGGGCTTTTGTGATATTTATAATGAACTCATGATGAATCAATAGAATTTGAAAGCTGATATGAAGATATTTAAATGGGTAAATCAGTTAACTTTCATTACTAAAGAAAAAAAAAATTAGTATGGGGCACGTGCCTCGTTTCCGTGGTCCTGCGTCCGCTTGTTCAGTCTTCAGTGTATAAAGCATATTTATATGTCGTCAGAAAAGGTTTGGATGGGGAGTGTGTGGGACAGGTCAATTATTTCCATTCTTTACACGCCATAAGCCGAGATAATGCATAGTTCGATCCAATATTTTTTAAAAATAATAGGCGGTAAACTCTAATTAGTTCTAATTTGTTTTATATTTATAACAATATTTTTACTATTTTTATCATAAATATATTAAACATGCATTTTAACGAATTAATCGGTCGCATATATATAAATCACACACAAATAATTTATTTAAATACGTTTTATATTTTGCCTACTAGATAACTAAACCAATATTTTGTTTTCCGGGTACGAAAAGAATTTGTTTTTCAAGACGAGAAGAATTTATTTATTAATTAAACAAATATATTTTTTTGGATATCATTAAATTAGTAAAGAATAAAAATAAAATTGGAAAATATACTCATGAACTGACATCTGATATGTGATCTGGTCCAAAAACTATGACATTCGAAGTTTTCGAATCGGATGAGTCTTTTGATTTAGAGTTTCAGATAGAATATAACTCAAAATATTATCAAAATATTTTTTTTTTTGTTTTTAGTATTTTATAAATCGACTATATGATCTAAAATATTTATCAAAATCAATTTGAAAAATATTAATATGACACTTTTTTTTAACGCCTTAAATTTATTAGATAGTGATAAGTTCATCAGATCATGTATCTGTCAAGAGAGTTTCAATGCGCCTGAATTAGACCTGAAGATGAATTGTGCAATTCCGAGCATCAATAAAGCTCAGCCTCGAACCAAACCAGGTAAGAATGTTTACTTGGCAGGACATTGAGTTCAAAACAACAAGAATCTCCCAAAGATCATTTCCGAGCTTCAAGATATACCCAAAACAAGCTTTGAAACATATATAGAGTAAATGGAGCAAGAAGTGGAATCTGAAACTACAAACGGGGAAACACTTGAAAATCTCAACTATTTCGACTTCAAGAGAACTCAAGAGGATTATTTCATCAAGGAATCCAAGCTGAAAGGACCAACATTCCCCCTGAACACTCCAGCTTCAAAATCAGCCTATACAAGCACAAACCGGGTAAGTACTTTTTATTATGAATTCGTGCAGATAATCCACAATAGCACATCGGTATTTAGAGCTTCAGGGAATCACTGGTCGAGCCTTAGTGAAGACGGAATTGTGTTTCTGTTTACAAGTCATGTTGTTTTGAGTCTTTTGCTTTCATTTGTGTCGACCAGTTTTGGTCATTAGCTGATAGGACCAGTATATAAGGTCCCCTTGCAGCCTTGTAATCTTTAGCCTTTTTCTAATCAATAAAAACTAGCAGTTTTTCTATCCTTAAGATTTATGGCAAAATCTTGTTCTTTATCTTAGCTTTGTTGAGACCAGTACCTCCATAGCTTAAAGAAAACCTCTGTGTTTTATCATTGGCCTTTCACAGCCATTGTGGTGCACATCGATCCCCCATCTTGTCCAGATCAGTTGTGGAATCAAGTTATCTTGTTTAAGTGCTAATTGTGGATTCATTCAGCAATCAATCCATCATCCATTGAAGCTGCGGATCTGAAAACTTTGTGTTATAAGTTTGGTGGACTCCATGCTTGTATCATTTTGGTATCAGAGCTAAAAGCTCCCATCCCCCAAGGTGAATTCGTTCCCCTCTATCCTTTTAAGATTATGTTTGTTTTTGATTCATATAAAACCCATAAAAGCCATAAAAATTGTTTCTGTTTGCTTAGTAGTTTGTTTATGTTGCTGTTATTATTTGATAAACGAAAATCTCATAAAAAGTTGCTTATGTTTGGTAGTTTTCTTTGTTTCAATTCTGTTGCCTCTAGTTTCTGTTTTGTTTCATCATTCATTCAATCATTCAAAAAAAAAAAAAATCATTCAGTTTTGCATCTAGATTCATTATCATTTTCCCAAAGTTCACAGCATTGTTGTTTTCTTTGCATCACCTTAACGAAAAAGTCAAAAAAATATATTTAGCATTGATCATCATAGACGTGTTTCCATTTCTGCATTAGCTAGAATCGTGTTTTCCATTCTTAGTTGTCCTTTAAAACGAATTGCCAATTCTGCATTAGTCAAAACCGTGTCTTACTGATTTGCATTCATTTTATAAAAAAAAAAAAGTATTCATTTGCGTTTTATTATCATTTGCTTGCATTTCTGGTATTCATTTGCATCATATTTGGCTGATTGAGTCGTACATATCATTGCTTGTGCTAGTTCTGATTGTTTGCTTATGTTCTCTTAGTTTCCAGAAAAATAAAAGCCCCTAAAATATTTTGATTTTTTTTGCTCATTATCGTTTGCTCATCTCTGATTGTTGCATTCATTCCATTCTGCTGCATCAGTTTCAGGTCCATTGCATTTGTCTAGCATTTGTTCTGTCTCATTATTTGCTGCATAAGTTATTACTTTCCTTATGTTTGTGTCTTACAGGTTGAAAACTCTAGAGAGTTCTTTATGTTTCAATTTAGTTCATGCTATTTCTGTCTTGTTTCTGCATTTTGTGTATGCATTCTGTTTTTATTATCGTTTTGTCATTAAGAATAAAAATTCGTGTTTCACTTCTGTTTAAGTTTGCTTTACTTGTTTTGTGTTCTTTAAAACCAGAAAAAATTAAAAGAGTTAAATTTTGTTTTCTTTGTTGTTTTGTTATGTTTATGCTTGTTTGATTTTCTGTTGTGCTTTTAATTGTTTGTTGAATCAATGCAAGAAACCACAAGCTCCAGAAGAACAATATGGAGGAAGAATACACTTGGAGTCAAGAGGTCGATTCTGACCAGAGCATGAGTGAGGAGGATACAAGATGATGACTATGGACATGAACCTGGCAGAGGAGAACCCGAGCCTAAACCACCATATCATGTTAGATATAACTCAAACCAGAAGAGGTGGTATGAAGAATATACTTTTTAGAGGAGAGGATCATATCATGAACCTGAGGAAGAGTCATGGACTGAAGATGACAGCTTCCAAAGAGGATATGAAGAAGAACCAGGACGTGGAAAGCTGAATCTCAAACCACCAGCCAGCAAACGGAGCCCCATTTATCAAACTCCATATAAACTCAAACATGAGGTAACTCCTGATTTTAATTGTAAATCAACTAATGAACTTGAACTCTATACATTTTGAGGAAAGCGAAACTACCTAAAGTGGGAGAGAAACATAGACGAGTGGTTTTACTACAGCCGCATCCATAAAGAGGAGAGGTTAGGTTATGCAATTGGCCAACTCGCTGGAAACGCTTACAAATGGTGGTTGCAAGAAAAATATGATCGCTGGTTTTACAAGGAGCCAACTATTACCACCTGGAGAGATCTTAAACAACTATTGAGGGATAAGTATGTACCAAAGGAATTAGTACCAAAGATCCAAGAACTTTATCCAAGAAGTTTCCTCAGCCACAAAGAAATTCCTAAACTAGTCAAGAATCAAAGTAAGTTCTATGATCCTAATACCCCTTTAGGAACTGACATGTTATAAGCATGAGAACAGGGGATACACTGCTAAGAAATATTCAAGCAAGAAAATCACATCCTCAACGGATTCAAGATGTGAAAAGAGGCGAGCAGTCCAAAAGAAGAAACCAGTCATAATCACAGATCAAAAGAAAGCTCCAAATATTGTCATGACTGAACCACAACTGGAATCAGCAGAGGTATTTTTCTCAAGAAGATTTTCAAATTTTGAGCAACTCTTTGAAAAGCCAATGCACTTGATCATGTTCACAAAAGTTCAGAAAGGTCTAGGTACAAAAGAGAATTTAGATCAAACTGGTTGCTGTGATCTGCAAGTAAATAAGAAACAAGAAGTTGTTTCAGCCCCTCACCATGACCAGGTACGAGCTACAATGCCACAATCTGTTTACAAAGGCCCCGAGACTGATCAGGAGAAGATGCTCAGCCAGAGTTAAGCATACCAGAGCTTAAACCGCATGATCAACCACTACAAGATAAGTCTTCTAACACTTTGAACTTACTTGAAGTAATCTGTTATAAGTGTCAAAACAGTGGCCACCTTGCTAAAGTATGTCCAAATAAAAGAGTAGCAATCTCCACATCTTTAGGACTGAAAAATAAAAGTGTTAAAGAGAGCCATGTTAAATCTGTTCTTAATATCTTAAATGCTAGTATGATACACTTGTCTTCTCCAAAGCATGTTGAAACAGGTTTCAGTGTATCTAGTGAAGAAGTAGCTCAAAAGGAGTCACCAACTCAAGTTTTAGATACCAAACCAGAACCAGGAGTTGAGAGAGATATAGCTATGAAGTGGAGAAGTTCAGAAGCTCAAAATTCATTAACTTGTCCACGAGAATAGAATGAGCAATCTGCCCTTGAAACACTTGTACCAGCTACAAAGAAGATGATAATCAAATCTGAGTCATTACAAAACATTTTGCGTGGTACACAAGTAAGTAAAACTCAAAACTTGATTCAGTGTTGGAATAATTTCATGACAAGCCATAGTTTAAAACACTGTGTTTGAAATTCCAATGTCAAGTATAATGCACTTGCTCTTTCCCTTGAGGGTTAGAAAAGTAACAGGTGCAACAGAGAAATATAATGGCCAAGGAGAAGCAACATCAAAATAGAGCACTTTGATGATTGTAGACGAGAAGGAATTACCAACCCAAGCTTCAAGCCAGAAGCAAGACATTACTCAAACTGTGATGACTCAAGAACGAAGTAAGTGTCTAAACTCCTTTGTGTTTAGTGAAATTCACATGTTTTCTGATGATGCAGGAAGAGTAGACACGAAATCTAAGCCTCCAGAAGAAAGAGAGGACATACATGAAGTTATAACACATGTTGAGAAAGCTCCGAAGGACGAACCAGATCATTCATTCAACCTGAAACCAAACAACAAGTGGAAACCGAAAGTAGAACAAAGATGTGTTCCTGCAATGTCTAACCACGAAAAAGTGTAGAATTAATCAACATGCTCATTATGATTCATTGAATTCTTTAATGCACTTGTCTTGTCCAAATGATCTTAAGAAAAATGTTGGTATGCAAGAAGGACCTAAGACGCAAGAAGTTAAAGTTTTAATCTCAAATCAAATGAGAGATCAAAATGACTACTTGACCTTTCTGAACAAGAAAATCAGTAGCATACCATGGAGAGGCGTCATGGCATTTATGCTAATCAAGCAAGAGCCCCCAGATGCACTACATCAACCCCATTTGAGAAGCACTCACAATATAACCCGAGGTAATTTTCTAAACCCTCACATAAATAAAAGAACTAACTTGAATTTTATGTGTGCAGATCATACTGTTTTGAGGACAAAACTTTGTGAAGAGGGAGGGTATGATGAGGTCATCAGATCATGTATCTATCAAGAGAGCTCCAATGCGCCTGAATAAGATATGGAGATGGATTTTGCAATTCCGAGCATCAAGAAAGCTCAGCCTCGAACCAAACCAGGTAAGAATGTTTACCTGGCAGGAAATGGAGTTCAAAACAACAGGAAACTCACAGAGATCATTTCCGAGCTTCAAGAGATACCCAAAACAAGTTGTGAAGCCTATATAGAGCAAATGGAACAAGAAGTGGAATCTGAAACTACAAACGGGAAAACATTTGAAGATCTCAACTATTTCGACTTCAAGAGAACTCAAGAGGATTATTTCATCAAGGAATCCAAGCTGAAAGGACCAACATTCCCCCTGAACACTCCAGCTTCAAAACCAGCATATACGAGCACAAACCGGGTAAGTACTTTTTATTATGAATTCATGCAGATAATCCACAATAGCACAGCGGTATTTAGAGCTTCAGGGAACCACTGGTCGAGCCTTAGTGAAGACGGAATTGTTTTAGATAGTTTTATTTTTATTTTAGCAAACTTTTCTTTTTATGTATTCTGAACGCTTTGTTGTTTCTGTTTACAAGTCCTATTGTTTTGAGTCTTTTGCTTTCATTTGTGTCGACCAGTTTAGGTTATTAGCTGATAGGACCAGTATATAAGGTCCCCTTACAGCTTTGTAATCTTTAGCCTTTTTTTGATCAATAAAAACTAGCAGTTTTTCTATCCATAAGATTTCTGGCAAAATCTTGTTCTTTCTCTAAGCTTTGTTGAGACCAGTACCTCCATTGCTTAATGGAAACCCATGGGTTTTATCATTGACCTTTCACAGCCATTGTGGTGCACATCGATCCCCCATCTTATCCAGATCAGTTGTGGAATCAAATTATCTTGTTTAAGTGCTGATTGTAAATTCGTTTAGCAATCAATTCATCATCTATTGAGACTGCAGATCTGAAAACTTTGTGTTATAAATTTAGTGGACTCCATGCTTGTATCAGATAGTAAAATAGTCAACCAACCAAATCGACGGTGTAGTAAATAACTGATACATTTTGTTTGAATCATAAGATTTTTTTGCCAAAATATATGATGCATGATTCTTCTCTCAGAGAGCAATGCGGCAATTTTGAAACCCAGTGCAATATATCGTACAAAAGGACTCCAATTTCCAAGTTGTCTTTAGATTAATTGATTACCTGTGTGAGCGTGTAGCTATCGCCTTCGAGCCATATATTACGAAGACCCAATGCCCAAACTGATTGTAGAGCATGAAGGAAACTCAAACCTCAGCTTGTAATGCCACTTCTATGACACTCCTATTTTACTTTATTCTTTGATTTAGTATTTTATTTATTTTTATTTTTGTAATTTATATTATTATTTTTACTAATTTTTATAGATCTGGATACGTGTATTAGTGAATCTGAATCTGAACAGTTGTTTCATGGATCCGCATCTAGATATCATAAAAATTCGGGATATCCAATTTGTGCTCACTCCAAAATAAAAGTGCATATAACAAACAAAAAAATGGTGTCCTCTCTCGAGATTATCTTGTTAGCAAATCGACCTCGATGGATTTTTTTCACTGGGCTTTTATATATGAGGATAAATTAAACACACGAAATATTTGCTAACTCACTCATTTCTAAAGTTAGGTTCCGGATTTGACACCACCAAATTAACCCAATACTATCTATTTTTACAATTTAGGCGTGAGAAACTTTATGGGTGGGAGTGTGGGACATGTCAATTATTTCCACTTATATAACTTTTCGTGTTTTATAAACGGAAATAAAATCTAGTCCCATCTTACCAGATTACACCAGACATGGTCTAATTGAGAACTATCATCTTCGGTTTGAATACGTAGAACAATATTGATAGACAAAAAAACCTCGGTTATCTTTTGATTCGGTTAGAACATTTTCAACCATATGTGGTCTTTATCTGAATAGTTTACTTTTTTATTTAAAAAAATAATATAAAGTACTTTCAGTATATCCTCAGTCTCTGCAAAAAAAATGGAGTTTTTGAGCATTTTGCTTTCTCTCTTTACACATTTTCTTCTGTTGAATCCTTCTCTTGCTCGTTTTCCTTCCATTTCAACTCATCCGACTAACCACGAATACTTTCTCAGCTGTCTTTCTCACCGGATAAACGACGTCACCGTCGAATCTAGAATCATACACACCCCTCAGAGCATCTGCAATGGTGGTTCTTAAGTGGGTTCTTAAAACAAAAAAAAGATTAAAATTGAACGAATATTAAAGACTTGATTCTTAATTTTTTTTGAATTATCCACAGTTTCCCAAAGGCTTTCTAGGCCCAAGGACTAATCTGTGCCCCCGGCGATGCCGAAATGTAAATTCCCAATATTAAGAACCAATTCTTAGTTGCTTTCTTTTTTCTCTTTCTCTTGTCATTCTCTCTCTTTCCTTTTATAATTAAATATTAATTAAGAACCAATTCTTAAGTTTTAACCATTGCACCTGCTCTAAACACTCTTCTTTTTTTTCTCAATCTTGAACTCTTCCATACAAAATCCAAGATTCTCCGTTCTCGAAACTCCTAAACCGGTCTCAATTATCACTCCGGTTCAAGCCACCGATGTTCGATCCACGATTGAATGTGCACGGCTTCACGATATCCACGTCAGAAATAATATAAAGTACTTTCAGTATATCCTCAGTCTCTGCATAAAAAATGGAGTTATTAAATTTAATTATGTTATTAAATTATATTAATATAATACATTTTATTTAAATTTTAATTATGTTATTAAATTATATTAATATAAAAAAAAGCTCACAAATTATTGGAAAATAAAGTTGAAAATTTTCAGATATCATCAACAGATTTCAGAACTGGAATACTCTGTTCATCACAGAAGAAATCCATTGGATCAACACTCGTTTTCACTCTCACCAATCTATCGAAATTGTTCTTGAAATACTTCACTCCCCAAATCTTTCCTTCTTCGTACTTTGTCTTCATATTCATCCCAAGATTATACATCCCCAAATCAACATCTCTAAAATTAACATAAGCTCCTCTTGGAGATTTCGAAACATATGGAGTCATAAAATCGTATAAACTCTTGACCCATCTCAAATACTTCTCTGTATCAGTTGCGTTCTTATCTTCTTCTTCTTTCCAATAAGCCAAATACTGAATCTCATAGAGATTCCCTTCTCGATGTGGGAATGGTGTTTCGTAATCCGCAACTTCACTCATTTTCCCACCAAATGGAGTGAGTATGATCTTTGCGAGTCGAGCCTCGGGCGCGTATAATCGCCTCCAAAGCTCTCGAATCGCGGTTTTTGGTATCGGTTTTTGGATAAAATCGTCTTTGCCCTTGAAAGATCTCGATGTACGCTTCCGCTCCGCAAGAGTGTCCATTGATTCTCCTTTGAGAAACCAGAGAACAGACTCAATCCAACTCATCTCTCTACAATCTCCAATCTCAAGACCTAATTCCGGAAATTTCTCTTTCGTTAACCCTAATAGATCGCTTGCCGGACCAAGATAAAGTCCCGGGAACGAGGCATAAACCGCGGTTTCGTTCGATCTCTGCAATATAACTCTAAGAAAAAGATGATCAGGTACCGTATCCGCAATATACTGCCAACTGTTGATGATTCGGACAGCCTCATTTTCGGATGTTTTCGTGACGTCAAAGACCGTTACTACGGACGGAACATCGACCAATCTAATCTTCCATGCTAAGACAATGCAAAAACTCGACCCGCCGCCTCCACGGATAGCCCAAAAGAAATCCTCACCCATGCCTTTTCGGTCAAGAAACCTCCCGCTCGCATCGACGATATGCGCGTCAATTACATTATCTACCGCTAAACCGTATTTTCTCATCAATGTACCGTACCCTCCACCTCCGAATTGCCCTCCGACGCCGACGGTTGGGTAAAGACCGGCCGGAAAGGCCAATGATTTGCTCGATTTCCCAATCTCGTAGTACAATTCCCCAAGTGTAGCTCCGGTTTGAACCCAACCGGTCCGGTTATCAACATCTAATGTTATAGACCGGAGATTTCTCAAATCAATGACAACGAACGGTCTGCTTTTGGTGATGTACGAGAAGCCTTCGTAGTCATGACCACCACTCCGAGTTCTGACGTGGATATCGTGAAGCCGTGCACATTCAATCGTCGATCGAACATCGGTGGCTTGAACCGGAGTGATAATTGAGACCGGTTTAGGAGTTTCGAGAACCGAGAATCTTGGATTTTGTATGGAAGAGTTCAAGATTGAGAAAAAAGAAGAGTCTTTAGAGGTGTGTATGATTCTAGATTCGACGGTGACGTCGTTTATCCGGTGAGAAAGACAGCTGAGAAAGTNCGTTTCAATATTTCGAGCGAATTTTAGATTTTTTGGGTTTTTCTATTTTGTTTACTTGGTTTTTCGTGGGCTTTTGTGATATTTATAATGAACTCATGATGAATCAATAGAATTTGAAAGCTGATATGAAGATATTTAAATGGGTAAATCAGTTAACTTTCATTACTAAAGAAAAATAAAAAATTAGTATGGGGCACGTGCCTCGTTTCCGTTGTCCTGCGTCCGCTTGTTCAGTGTATAGGGCATATTTATATGTCGTCAGAAAAGGTTTGGATGGGAAGTGTGTGGGACAGGTCAATTATTTCCATTCTTTACACGCCATAAGCCGAGATAATGCATAGTTCGATCCAATATTTAAAAAAAAAAATAGGCGGTAAACTCTAATTAGTTCTAATTTGTTTTATATTTATAACTTAATATTTTTACTATTTTTATTATAAATATATTAAACATGCATTTTTACGAATTAATCGGTCGCATATATATAAATCACATACAAATAATTTATTTAAATACGTTTCATATTTTGCCTACTAGATAACTAAACCAATTTTTTGTTTTCCGGGTATGAAAAGAATTTGTTTTTTTTCTCGACGAGAAGAATTTATTTATTGATTAAACAAATATATTTGTTTAATCTATTTGTTTGGATATCATTAAATTAATAAAGAAAAAAAATAAAGTTGGAAAAAATACTTATAAACTGACATATGATATGTGATCTGGTCCAAAACTACGACATTCGAAGTTTTCGAATTCGGATGAGTCTTTTGATTTAGAGTTTCAGATAGAAAATAACTCAAAATATTATCCAAATTTTTTTAATTTTTTTTTTGTTTTTAGTATTTTATAAAACGACTATATGATCTAAAATATTTATGAAAATCAATTTGAAAAATATTAATATGACACTTTTTTTTAACGTCTTAAATTTATTAGATAGTGATGAGATCATCAGATCATGCATCTATTAAGAGAGCTCCAATGCGCCTGAATTAGACCTGAGATGGATTTTGCAATTCCGAGCATCAAGAAAGCTCAGTCTCGAACCAAACCAGGTAAGAATGTTTACTTGGCAGAAAATGGAGTTCAAAACAACAAGAATCTCACAAAGATCATTTCCGAGCTTCAAGATATACCCAAAACAAATTGGGAAACCTATATAGAACAAATAGAACAAGAAGTGGAATCTGAAACTACAAACGGAGAAACACTTGAAGATCTCAACTATTTCGACTTCAAGAGAACTCAAGAGGATTATTTCATCAAGGAATCCAAGCTGAAAGGACCAACATTCCCCATGAACACTCCAGCTTCAAAACCAGCCTATACGAGCACAAACGAGGTAAGTACTTTTTATTAGGAATTCGTGCAGATAATCCACAATAGCACATCGGTATTTAGAGCTTCAGGGAACCACTAGTCGAGCCTCAGTGAAGACGTAATTGTTTTAGATGGTTTTATTTTTATTTTAGCAAACTTTCCTTTTTCTGTATTTTGAACGGTTTGTTGTTTCTGTTTACAAGTCATGTTGTTTTGAGTCTTTTGCTTTCATTTGTGTCGACCAGTTTAGGTCATTAGCTGATAGAACCAGTATATAAGGTCCCCTTGCAGCCTTGTAATCTTTAGCCTTTTTTTTTATCAATAAAAACTAGCAGTTTTTCTATCCTTAAGATTTCTGGCAAAATCTTGCTCTTTCTCTAAGTTTTGTTGAGACCAGTACCTCCATAGCTTAAAGGAAACCCCTGTGTTTTATCATTGGCCTTTCACAGCCATTGTGGTGCACTTCGATCCCCTATCTTGTCCATATCAGTTGTGGAATCAAGTTATCTTGTTCAAGTGGTGATTGTGGAATCATTCAGCAATCAATCCATCATCCATTGAGGCTGCAGATCTGAAAACTTTGTGTTATAAGTTTGGTGGACTCCATGCTCCTATCAGATAGTAAACGGATAATACATATAGTCAACCAACCAAATCGGCGGTGTAGTAAATAACTGATACATTATGTTTGAATCATAAGATGTTTTTGCCAAAATATATGCTGCGTGATTCTTCTCTCGATTTACATGATCCAAAGAGAGAGCAATGTGACAATTTTGAAATCCAATGCCGTATATCGTACAAAAGGACTCCAATTTCCAAATTGTCTTCAGATTTATTGATTACCTGTGTGAGCGTGTAGCTATCGCCTTCGAACCATATATTAGGAAGACCCAATGCCCAAACAGATTGTAGAGCATGAAGGAAACTCAAAGCCTCAGTTTGTAATGCCACTTCTATGACACTTCTATTTTACTTTATTCTTTGATTTAGTATTTTATTTATTTTTATTCTTGTAATTTATATTATTATTTCAACTAATTTTTATAGATCTGGATACGTGTATAGTGAATCCGAATCTGAACAGTTGTTTCTCGGATCCGCATCTAGATATCATAAAATTTCTGGATACCCAATTTGTGCTCACTCCAAAATAAAAGTGCATATAACAAAAAAAAAAATGGTGTCCTCTCTCGAGATTATCTTGTTAGCACAACGACCTCGATGGATTTTTTTCACTGGGCTTTTATATATGATGATTAATTAAACCCGCGAAATATTGCTAACTCACTCATTTCTAAAGTGAAAGCCGGTTAGGTTCCGGATTTGACACCACCAAATTTAGTCCTGCAAATTTCGGGACGGGTATCCGGTTCCCACCCATACCCGTTTCGATTTTCCCGTCCCGTTCTCGTTTCCGTTCAAAAAAGTTCCCGTTCAGGACCATTTATATTTTTCAAACGGGTACGGGAAGGGTACGGAAAGGGAACGGGAATACCCGAACTTCCCGAACTTCCCGAATTTTTTTGAATTTTCCCAAATTTTCCGGAAATTTTTCGAATTTTTCCGAAATTTTTCGAAATTTCCCGAAATTTTCCGAATTTTCCCGAATTTTTCCCGAATTATCCAAAATAATTATCCGTTTGGGAAAAAATTTTACGTAAGAGAATTTTCCGAACCCGTCCCGTCCCCTTCTTGTTTTTATGGATTCCCTTTCGGGAATTGTTATTCAGTTCCCAAATTTCCCGTTCCCATCCTGTACCCGTAAATTTCCGTCCCGTTTTCTGAAATTTTCAGGGCTAACCAAATTAACCCAATACTATCTATTTTTACAATTTAGGCGTGAGAAACTTTATGGGTGGGAGTGTGGGACATGTCAATTATTTCCACTTATATAACTTTTCGTGTTTTATAAACGGAAATAAAATCTAGTCCCATCTTACCAGATTACACCAGACATGGTCTAATTGAGAACTATCATCTTCGGTTTGAATACGTAGAACAATATTGATAGACAAAAAAACCTCGGTTATCTTTTGATTCGGTTAGAACATTTTCAACCATATGTGGTCTTTATCTGAATAGTTTACTTTTTTATTTAAAAAAATAATATAAAGTACTTTCAGTATATCCTCAGTCTCTGCAAAAAAAATGGAGTTTTTGAGCATTTTGCTTTCTCTCTTTACACATTTTCTTCTGTTGAATCCTTCTCTTGCTCGTTTTCCTTCCATTTCAACTCATCCGACTAACCACGAATACTTTCTCAGCTGTCTTTCTCACCGGATAAACGACGTCACCGTCGAATCTAGAATCATACACACCCCTCAGAGCATCTGCAATGGTGGTTCTTAAGTGGGTTCTTAAAACAAAAAAAAGATTAAAATTGAACGAATATTAAAGACTTGATTCTTAATTTTTTTTGAATTATCCACAGTTTCCCAAAGGCTTTCTAGGACCAAGGACTAATCTGTGCCCCCGGCGATGCCGAAATGTAAATTCCCAATATTAAGAACCAATTCTTAGTTGCTTTCTTTTTTCTCTTTCTCTTGTCATTCTCTCTCTTTCCTTTTATAATTAAATATTAATTAAGAACCAATTCTTAAGTTTTAACCATTGCACCTGCTCTAAACACTCTTCTTTTTTTTCTCAATCTTGAACTCTTCCATACAAAATCCAAGATTCTCCGTTCTCGAAACTCCTAAACCGGTCTCAATTATCACTCCGGTTCAAGCCACCGATGTTCGATCCACGATTGAATGTGCACGGCTTCACGATATCCACGTCAGAAATAATATAAAGTACTTTCAGTATATCCTCAGTCTCTGCATAAAAAATGGAGTTATTAAATTTAATTATGTTATTAAATTATATTAATATAATACATTTTATTTAAATTTTAATTATGTTATTAAATTATATTAATATAAAAAAAAGCTCACAAATTATTGGAAAATAAAGTTGAAAATTTTCAGATATCATCAACAGATTTCAGAACTGGAATACTCTGTTCATCACAGAAGAAATCCATTGGATCAACACTCGTTTTCACTCTCACCAATCTATCGAAATTGTTCTTGAAATACTTCACTCCCCAAATCTTTCCTTCTTCGTACTTTGTCTTCATATTCATCCCAAGATTATACATCCCCAAATCAACATCTCTAAAATTAACATAAGCTCCTCTTGGAGATTTCGAAACATATGGAGTCATAAAATCGTATAAACTCTTGACCCATCTCAAATACTTCTCTGTATCAGTTGCGTTCTTATCTTCTTCTTCTTTCCAATAAGCCAAATACTGAATCTCATAGAGATTCCCTTCTCGATGTGGGAATGGTGTTTCGTAATCCGCAACTTCACTCATTTTCCCACCAAATGGAGTGAGTATGATCTTTGCGAGTCGAGCCTCGGGCGCGTATAATCGCCTCCAAAGCTCTCGAATCGCGGTTTTTGGTATCGGTTTTTGGATAAAATCGTCTTTGCCCTTGAAAGATCTCGATGTACGCTTCCGCTCCGCAAGAGTGTCCATTGATTCTCCTTTGAGAAACCAGAGAACAGACTCAATCCAACTCATCTCTCTACAATCTCCAATCTCAAGACCTAATTCCGGAAATTTCTCTTTCGTTAACCCTAATAGATCGCTTGCCGGACCAAGATAAAGTCCCGGGAACGAGGCATAAACCGCGGTTTCGTTCGATCTCTGCAATATAACTCTAAGAAAAAGATGATCAGGTACCGTATCCGCAATATACTGCCAACTGTTGATGATTCGGACAGCCTCATTTTCGGATGTTTTCGTGACGTCAAAGACCGTTACTACGGACGGAACATCGACCAATCTAATCTTCCATGCTAAGACAATGCAAAAACTCGACCCGCCGCCTCCACGGATAGCCCAAAAGAAATCCTCACCCATGCCTTTTCGGTCAAGAAACCTCCCGCTCGCATCGACGATATGCGCGTCAATTACATTATCTACCGCTAAACCGTATTTTCTCATCAATGTACCGTACCCTCCACCTCCGAATTGCCCTCCGACGCCGACGGTTGGGTAAAGACCGGCCGGAAAGGCCAGTGATTTGCTCGATTTCCCAATCTCGTAGTACAGTTCCCCAAGTGTAGCTCCGGTTTGAACCCAACCGGTCCGGTTATCAACATCTAATGTTATAGACCGGAGATTTCTCAAATCAATGACAACGAACGGTCTGCTTTTGGTGATGTACGAGAAGCCTTCGTAGTCATGACCACCACTCCGAGTTCTGACGTGGATACCGTGAAGCCGTGCACATTCAATCGTCGATCGAACATCGGTGGCTTGAACCGGAGTGATAATTGAGACCGGTTTAGGAGTTTCGAGAACCGCGAATCTTGGATTTTGTATGGAAGAGTTCAAGATTGAGAAAAAAGAAGAGTCTTTAGAGGTGTGTATGATTCTAGATTCGACGGTGACGTCGTTTATCCGGTGAGAAAGACAGCTGAGAAAGTTTTCGTGGTTGGTCCGATTAGATGAAATCGAAGCAAAACGAGCAAGAGAAGGATTCAACAGAAGAAAATGTGTAAAGAGAGAAAGCAAAATGCTCAAAAACTCCATTTTTTATGCAGAGACTGAGGATCTACACGATAAGATGGATCTGAAAGTACTTTATATTATTTTTTTAATATAAGAAGTGGGCTTAGGCTACAATTCTTTTTAATTAAAGACGATTTTATCCAACAACCTACGTATAGTATAGTAATGATGTATAATTTTTTTTTTTGTTTTGTCGTCACCTTATTTCATTAATATAAAACAGATTAGGGAGAATAAGAGTTTGACGTATCAAGTTACATTCAGCCAAGTTAGCAAAAGAAGCACGGATATGTATTATTAAAGAACATGATTTATTTCAGAGATTTCTGACAATTATTTTTTTTATACTTCAAAACTTTTCAATAACATGGTGGTTGCTATGTACTGATTTACCAAATTAATAAATGAATGAATGAATTTTAAAATAATTAATTAAAAGTATACTGTTTAAAAAAAACAAAATTTGCCGTGGTGGTGGTATGGTCGGAGCTAGGATATGTTACAACATGCTTTTTTATCCGGTCCGGCCTGACCGGTTAGGCTCGCAAGCCCGCGTGTAAGGTTGTGCCGGTGTGCCTATCAAATTTCAGCCTAGGGTCTGTTTTGGATAGTTCACGTTTTATTTTCTTTTTTAGTGGAACTTGCTTTAGAGTTGTTTTGGTGAATAACCAAAAAGAAAAACTATATTTGAGAAACTAACCGAAGAAATAGAGAGAAATTGGCCGATCATGTCGTGCTTGGTGGTCCTGTCTCTTTAGTGTAGGCCTTGTTTTTGATTTCGACATTGATTCAATTATTTGGCTCATGTCAGTCTTCAATGTCATCATGAGTTTACATCACTATATATGATTACATATATAATGTGACTATGTGAGTACTGAGCAGTATATAATTTTTTCTTTTTCTACTAAGAAATTTGGGGCACAGTCACATACATTTTCTTTTCAACTTTTGTAGAGAGGTCATGTATATAAAAAATACATTTATTCAACCAATGATGTGAGTTTTTAGATGGTTTTTATAGTTTTTGGTGAACTAAGAAAGAAGTTATAATTAAATATACTTTTTAAATCACTAGTTCAATATTATAGAATTTTAAAAAGCAATTACAAATTTTAAAACCAATAACAGTGAATTGAATTTCGTACAACTTTTTATATTGTTTGTTTGAATAACATAAAATTTATCATTTAAACACTTACATTCCAAATACTTGATGGAATACATAATTTGTGAAACGAGATACAGTAAGCCAAAAGGATTCCTCATACTGTTTATAAAAGGTAAATTACTTTTCACTATAGCATGTCTTTTGGCTACTCTTTATTTAGTACCTCTATAATTGTGATGGTTTCTATTGATGTGAAAATTAATTATTTCAACCTGAATTTAGAGGGCATGCTTTATGCATTACGATTTACGAGCCTCGCCAAGATTACAAATATGACTCAGTGTAAGATTCTGATTTTTTTTTTTTAATGATCTTTTGAGTTTTATTAGTGTTACGTTTACAAGCTTGTTATTAACAAAGATTCTTTGGTTTCAGGAGAAAGGATTCTTAATCGTTAAAACATTATCTTGAGACCACTCAATAACAAAGAATAAATGAAGTCACAATAATCTCTTGATAACATTCTCTTTCCCTCACTCCGTTTTCTTAATCAAGTTTTACTTTTCCTTTTATTGCTGCTTAATAGTATTGTGCGTAAGGTGGTTTTGTCTATTTGTCTATTTGGTGTAGACACTGTTCATTTTTTGAGGACATTTTGTTCATTGTTATTTGTATAATTAATATTTATTTAACATTGGTCTAATTAATTGATTTATAAAAATAAACTTTGGTGATATTATGGATCCCAAACTATTTTGAAGCAGGTCAAAACTAGTAGTAGACAAAAAAAATTGTAGCTAAATTATGTTACATATAGCGAGAAGTTGTTACAAAAAAAGTTAAATGATAAGTTGTAGTAAAATTGTAATTGTAGCAAATCTGTTTCAAAAAATCACAAATAGAACGTAACAAAATTTGTTAGAAAATAGTGTGTAACTTTTTGTAGATATTTTGCTACGATTTGCGACGAATTTGTAATTGTCGCAAATTAGTTTAAAAAAACGACAAAAAATACGTGACAAAATTAAATACAAAATTGTTTGTATCTAATAGTAACAATTTTTTGCCACAGAATTTGTAGCAAATTTTACGTGACAAGATGAGACACTAATAGTAACCAAATTTTTTGTAGAAAATATGATTGATAGAATATAAAAATGTGTGTACCAAATTATAAATAAACCCACACGTTTTATGCAGCTAATTAGCCACAAAAAGCTACAAATTAAATCAATGGCTAAGTAGTGACTAATTAGCCACTAAAAACCACAAATTTTAGTGGCTGTTTAAATTTTAACAATGTAGCCATGGAATTTCCACTATTTATCCAAACCCTAAATTTTTAACCACTAATTATACACTAATTCTTAAATGGTAAACTGGTAAACATAAATATCAAATAATATACAAAAAAATTCATCATTTATAACAAATTTTAAAATTTTCATGTATAATTATTTTCTATTTCAAACTCTAAACCCTAAACATAATACATACTCATTATAAAAACCCAAAAACAAAATACAACAATTGTAGAAGCTTTCAGAAAAATTGAAATCTAATCATTTTTTCAATCCTAAACCTTCAATCCCAAATCCAAAAACATCAATCCCAAACCCTAAATTATGAAGTCTAACCTTTAAACTTTACATTACTCAAAGTCTCAAACATAAAAATTACATAAAAACAATAAAACCAAAATATATTAATAATTTTGCAAATGAAGTTAATTATAATTGAGACATGTTATCAAATGGTTTTGAAAATAATGTTTAAAACTAGATTAATTATGATGTTATTTTTTACTCACATATCTAAACTTTTTTAATTGGAGATAAAACAAAGATCACAAAAGAAAAACAAAATTGGGATGTAAAAAAGAGGATAAAACAATCCTGAATTTTCATTGGTCAATCTAAAGTGACAAGGATCACCCTTAATTTATTATGCACCGTTGATAAGAATAAATCTAACGGACAGAAAATCTCCCCCTTCTTTTTTTTCTCCTTCGTCTTCTTTATTCTATTTTCTTCTCTTTCTTCTCCGACATTGTTCGGCTTATTTGCTAGGTTTTCTTTTTAAGTCTTCTATTCTCTCTTTCTAAACTCTTCTATCTAAACCCAGATCTAATGGATGGTTACTATTCTACTTCTTCAACTTCTGATTTCATATATTCATTTGGGTCGGGAGAAGTCTCTCCCTTAAGTCCCCTATTGAAGAAGCCTTGTATGTCAAAGGGTGACAGGTCATGAGAATCGATGAATCGCTGGTTTTCTTGTGCTTCTTAGGGTTACCGGCGGCGTTGGTGAAGAGCGAGTTGAGGAAAGTAGTGAGTCGTCCGCCAGGAGAGATCGATTGCTTCACTTTTTTCAAGTCGGTGTATATCTTCAGCGCCTTTGATTTGGTTTGGTTCTCAAGAAGCTTGCTGTTAGGCTTTTGGACGCCGCCAGAGTGGTCGACGGAAGTTCCAATCGGCTTGGGCTGACGGGTCGTCGTAGAAGGAATCGGACTCGGAAGAGGAGAAGCCGCTGGAATCGGAGGAGGTGGAGTTGGAATATCTGAGGAAAACGGAGCTGGAGGTGGTGGTTCTCCTGGATTGAGCGGCGGTGGAAGACTTTCTTGGTTTTGGTTTAATGGTTTGGGCCATTGTAATTGGATCTTTCTTGTGTATCAACTTTGCCCTTATGGGCTTACTAGTGAAAAAAATATCCAAAATTTTTCATCTTTCTTGTGTATCAATTTTGTCATTGTAATTGGATCTACACTAATATGTAGTTGATGTTTGTATACAATTGTTACAAACTCACTTTTCCCAAAATTATAACAATTGCTACATAATAATTACCTATAACAATTTTGTTGAAATTTGCTGGTTTAATCCACACAAATTTAATAGCTTTTTGTAGCAATTAATCACAGCGTATTTGAAGCAAATATGTAACAATTTTGCTACAAACTTTTGGAAACTTTTTGTCTCTAATTGTTACGATGCTTTTCGTAGATTAATGTCTCTTTTAGCAACAATAACCACGAAACAATTTGTAACTAATTTGTTACACCCGATTTGTAATAATTTTGTATCAATTTAGTTACAAAATATTTTCTAACAAATTTGATTCAAAATGCTACATTTCACTGCTGTTTCTAATTTGTAGCAATTTGCTACAAATATTTACGACATTTGCTATGACCCTATAATTTCGCCGGATTGTTTTAGCAAATCAATTTATTACAAAAACAATTTTATACCCACAGATTAAAATGCAGCTATGTTAACATTTTCTTTAGTGTCATACGGGGGATCTTGACGTGACTGACGTCTATCAAATATATATATTATATTATTTTTCGTTTATCAAATATTTCATATCATGTTCGTATTCTTTTAGGGGCCGGTTCGAGATTGCTTACTTGACCTAATTCAACTTGCTTGCTCTTGAAGAAACAATTGGTTTAATAATAATAGGATTAAACGCCCGCCTAACCTCTATTTTTAGATTGATGTTTTTGATTGAGCCCCCACTTGCGTACTCTTGAAGAAACTGCTTCGATTCACACACTTAGATCATGAAATGCTTATTCAACACACAATCACACAAAGAAGTTACACACTTGGACCAGACTTGCACCATACTTGGACCATCAACTGTTGAACACACGGAGATGATTTCAAAAAAAAAAAAAAAAAAGCTCATAAATAACTTCCTTTCAAAGATGTTTCTCAGATATGGCCGGCGGATTTCAGCGGTGGAATGCTCTGTTCATTGCAGAAGAAATCTGTTGGATCAACACTCGATTTCTCTCTCACCAATCTCTCGAAGTTGTTCTTAAAGTACTTCACTCCCCAACTCTTTCCTTCCTCGTACTTTGTCTTCTCCGTCCCAAGATACATTCCCAAATCAAGGTCCATGAAATTGACATAAGCTCCTCTTGGAGATTTCGAAACATAAGGAGTCATAAGATCGTAAACACTCTTGACCCATTTCAGATATTTCTTTGTCTCACTCATGTTCTTGTCTTCTTTTTCTCTCCGGTAAGCCAAATACTGAATCTCATAAAGATTTCCTTCTCGATGAGGGAATGGTGTTTCGCGCTCTGCGATTTCACTCATTTTCCCACCAAATGGAGTCAATACGATCTTTGCAAGGCGAGCCTCGGGCGCTTCTAGGCGCCTCCATAGCTCTTGAATTGCGGCCTCGGGTATCGGTTCTTGGACAAAATCGTCTTTACTCTTGAAAGATATAGACGTACGCTCCCGATTCGCGAGAACACCAAGAGATTCTCCTTTAGGGAAATCGGCAAACCAGAGTGCAGATTCAATCCAACTCATTTCCGTGCAATCTTGAACCTCAAGACCTAATATTGGAAACTTCTCTTCCATCAAGGCCAATAGATCGTTTACTGGACCGAGATAATGTCCGCTAAATGAAGCCTGCACCACGTTGTCGTTTGATCTCTCCAAAGTTGCCCTGATGATCGTTTACTGGGCAACATACTGCCACTTGTTGATGATCCGAACAGCCTCATTCTCCGATGTTTTATCGACTTTAAAAAACGTTACCATCGACGGGATATCGACCAATCTAATCTTCCACGATAGTACAACGGCAAAGCTCGACCCGCCACCTCCACGAATAGCCCAAAAGTACTCCTCGCCCATTGCTTGTTGGTCAAGAATCCTCCCACGGGCATCAACCACAAGTGCATCGATCACGTTATCCGACGCTAAACCGTATTTTCTAAGCAAGGTACCATAACCTCCGCCGCTAAACTGTCCTCCAACGCCGACGGTTGGGTGAAAACCGGCCGGAAAAGCAAGGGATTTTGTGGTTTTACCAATCTCATAATACAATTCTCCAGTCATTGCTCCGGTTTGGACCCAACCGGTCCGGTTATAAACGTCTAGTGTTATTGACCGAAGATACCTTAAATCGATTACTACGAACGGTCTGTTGTACGCAATATAAGATCGACCTTCGTAGGCGTGACCACCGCCCCGAAACCTTAGATGGACACCGTACACCCGTGCGCATCTGATCACGGTTTGAACATCAGTGGCTTGAACCGGAGTGATAATTGAAACCGGTGTAGGTGTTTCGGGAACCGAGAATCTTGGATTTTGTATGGAAGAATATAAGATGGAGGAAAAAGAAGAATCTTTGGAAGTGTGTATGATTTTGTTTTCGAAGGTGTTTTCGTTTATTTTGCGAGAAAGACAACTAAGAAACTCGTCGTGGTTAGTGCGATTAGCTGAAACCAGAAGAGAAAGGTTCAAAAGAAAGAGTAAGAGAGAGAGCAAAAAGCTTGAGAACTCCATTTCTAAGATAGGTGATTGTAGTCTTGTAGATGTAGTGATTTATAGGTAAAAAGTAGATAAAAATCCCAACTTATAAAATTTGAGAAAAAAGCCTTAGTTACACGAAATTTGTGGAAGGAGCTATTTTCTTGTTCTATATTTCAAAATACGAAAATTTCATAAAACATCAAGTTTAAAAAAAAAAAAAATGACTGCGCCAAGAAAAAATATGTGCTCGAAATTGCATTAATTACTAGAGTCAATTTGGTAGACTACTAGATATGATAATTAAATTAAGATATAAACAACCAAAGAAAACGTTAGAAGAAATAAGTTAAAGGGTTTCAATCCTAAGTATTTGGTGACACCAAATTGCAAATATTGCCACTCGGGTGCGCATAGGATGTGATAGTGAATAAATGCATCAGAAAACGCGTTAACTTTAATTTGGTTGACAAGAGGCGTAAATGTCTAAATATAGCAATCTACCTTATAATATGCTATTATATAATTGATACCATATATTTGAATATAATGCATCGCTCGGGGAAGAAGGTTTTCCGCAAGTGAAGCCGCTTCAATGGAACCGAGAATACTGCATGTTCTGCAAGGTGCCCATATGATGAAATCCTGAGGTGTTTTTTGTTAAAGCAAGTGGGCCATGAGGCAAGAGGCAAATATGTGATTATTAAGATATTTTATGTAAATCAAGTTGTATATATATATATATATATGTATGCATGCATATATATGCATCTATAATACGATATATATGTATATATTTTTATATAGTATTATTGTCATATAAATAAGTTATATAATTTAATTTGTAGATGTCTAAATAAAATATTATCTCTCTATATTTGTATAAATGTAGAGCTCTAATACAATAAGTATGTATCCATATTTATTTATAGAGTAACTTTGAGTTATAAAATAGTTATGTATATACGTAGATGTCTAATATGATATATACATATATATATATATATATATATATTTACTTATAGAGTAATATTGAGTTACTCCCTTTGTTTCATAATAAGTGTCAATTGGAGAAAATGTATCTGCAATGTATGATGTATTAAACTCAAAACACATCCAGTTACATTGCCTATACATTTTCTCTAAATGACACTTACACTACAAGAAAAATCCGAAATTCCAACAGGCATATTCGTGTATAATTCGTTGGAAATCACGTTTTCCAACTAGTTTCTCAAAAATCTTATTTTGTCGGAATATGAACGTTGGAAATGAGCATTTGTCTAGAAATCGTCGGAATATTTACCAACGAATTATATTTGTTGGAAATTCGTCGGAAGTTATTGATGTATTATTTGTTGGAAAATCATTGATTACTTCAGTCGAATTTCCAACTATATTTTTCCAATGAAACATTTGTAAAAACTTTGTTGGTATATGCCATCAAATTTCTGACAATGCTTTTCAACAAAATATTTGTAAGCGTTTTATTGGTATATTCCGTCGATTCGGGTTCTACGAATCGGGCTATTTGGTTTGCCAAATTTACCATAATTAAAATTATGTTAAGTTCGGTTTGAAAATTAGTTTTTTGGGTTTGGTTACATGTTATAAACTTTTCCAAATTTAACCGAAATGTTTAATTAATTCGGTTTATTCATTCAATAAACTGATAAAAAAACTGATAAATGATAATGGGCTAACATGAAAAAAAAAAATATAAAAATTTACAACAGGCCAAATTACTAAAACCTTTTACAAATAAAATAGCGCAAGCCCATTATAAAAATTAGGGTTTCAACATGGTGACAATCGCGGCGGGGGTGGCTTGTGGCGGCGGCGGCGCCGCTGAGACAGCGAGATGGGCGAACTCGACGGTGAGGCGGCGAGAAGAAATATGGAAAATGATTGTGATCCGAGATGTGGCACCGGCGGTTAGTGGTGTTAATCCGAGATGTGGGCGGCTGATGGCAGCGGCGGCCAATGGTGGTGAGCATAGAGCGGCGAGCATGAGAGCAGCAGTGATGAATCCAGTTACATCACTTTGACGGTGGTCTGTTGGTGGCGGCGAGATCTGAGAAAAAAGTTAGGTTTAAAGAAGATGAGGAAGGAGACGAAGGGGAGAAGAAGAAGAGCAGAAACGAGAAGAGGAAACTTACTGTGAGACGAAAGCGGTGGAATTCATAAGCATCAGCGATGGAAGGAGAAAGGGAAGCAAGAAGTAAGAGAATAATAAAATAGTTAGATCTGAGTTAAGAAGAGACAAAGAGGAGAAGAGAACGAAAGAGAAGAGAAAAAGGTTAAAATAGGTGTCCGTTAGATTTAATCATATCAACGGTGGATGATAAACTTAATTGTGATCCTTACCTCTATGGATTAACCAATGAAAATCCAGTTTTTTTTTTTTTTGCATTTTGAAAGTTTAACACCTTCAATTTTTTTTTGTATTGTAGATTAATTTTGTAATTAATAGTAATTTAATGGTAGACTAACTATATCTTCAACACTATTTTCAAAGATATATTACGACATGTTTTAGTTATAATTAACTTTATTTGAGTTTTATAGTTTTGAGTTTTATTTTTATGTTTAAGAGTAAAGTATAAAAGTTATAGTTCATAATTTAGGGGTTGGGAGAAAAGTTTAAAATTTGGTATTTAGAGTTTAGAATTTAGAAAATGATCAGATTTGAATTTTTTTTTTTTGAAATCTTTTTATAGGTGTTTGATTTTAGGTTCTATGTATATATAATGAGTATATATATGATTATATATTTTGTAATGATTTAGAAAATGAAGATTTTTTTTTTAAGCAGAAAATCATGATTATATTTGAACTTTTTGAAAAAAATCATATGTGTTGGATTTTTGAGGTATATTATTGATGTTTCTGTTTAAGAGTATAACTTACAATTTACAATTTATTATTAAGGGTTAGAAGTTTAGGGTTTAAGGTTTGGAGTTTATGGTTTAAATTTTAATACTAAGAAAATAATTGTTTTTGAAAATTTTGAAATTTGTTACAAGTATTGGATTTTTTGTATATTATTTGATTTTTATGTTTAAGAGTTAACAATTTAAAAATTAACATTTATGATAAGGTATAGAATTTAGGGTTTAGAGTGTAGAACAAAGACAACAAACTTCCAATGAATATGTTGTTGGTAATTTTCGACAATAATAATATTGTTAGTAATTTCCGACAATATTAATTTCGTTGGAAATTTTTCATGACTTTCCTACTACGTATGTGACAGAATTCCGATAATTCAAATTTGTCGGAACTTTGTGATGCGTTTCCAACAAAACTAAATTTAGACAGAATTTTATGAGATATTTGTTGGAAATTTTCCAATGACCTTGTTTGTGAGAACTTTTTGTTTGAATTTCTAGTGTTTTCTTGTAGTGTTATTATGAAACAGAGAGAGTATAAAATAGTTACATAATCTAGTGAATCTGACAAGGTAAGACGCATGATGCTGTTCTTGTGGGAGATTCTGAGCGATCTGGTGCGAGCAGAACAAGACTGGTGGATGAAGGATGGAGGAGGGGTATGAAGATTTGTGTGTGTATATCAGTTCTATATATATATATATATATATTTGTTTATTAACACGTTATAATAATATATATAACATGTTATAACAATATAAAACACGTTATAAGAATATATAATGGGTTGCAAAAAAATTTATTCGTCATTCAATTTTTTATATCTCTATCATTGTATATAACGTCTTACTTAAGTAATATCAAAACACAGATCTAATCCAATTGAAGGCGAAAAATGAAATATGAGGGAATAAAAAAAACAAATCCAAAATAAAAATCAGCTACGAATTTTCTTTCGAAGACTACCTCTCCATGTTCAACAAAAATCAGCAACAAATTTGCTTACTAGAGGCATCCATGAACGAGGGGACGATCAGCGACGAAGAACGACGGACATGAAGTAATGTGGAGGGTGAAGATTGGGGCAGACGGTGGTGGATGGAGCGGAGATAGGTGCTGAGTTTGCCTAGGCCTTGTCGGAGCCACCGGAGGATTCGATAAAAGGGAAGAAGTTGGGGTGAGGAGGTAGTGGAAGAGAGGAGATGTTACGGCGGCGAAGGAAGAAGAGATGTAGAAAGAGATAAGAATGAGAGGCCAATAACACAATTTAAAGATTGCATTGAAGAAAATAAAACGAGGAGAGAGAGAGAGTGAGATAAAGGAGAGAGAATGAAAAAAAATAAAGAGGTAGAGGAGATAGAATGAGCGTGTGAAGGTAATATGGATTGAAAGTGTGGTCAAGTATTTTCATGTTGACACCTCTAAATGTCTCTTGTCATTTACTTAATTGACTATCGGTCTTTGTATGTCTAGTGAATTGTCTAAAAAAAATAGGGCGTAAGAGCAGCTCCAACGGTCAGATACTCTTTTGAGTATCTCATCTATTATTATATTAATATTCTTTTTATTGTTTTGTTTTTAATTAAATTTTGAGAAACAAAACATATACAACCACTCATATTGAAACACATGTCTTATGAGTCTCAAGGAGAGGTTCTGAAAACTCTCTAATCAGAAACGGTTTCTCTTCTCTCTCCTTCTTTCTAATTATTTTATTATAATTTAAATGTTAGGGCATGTGCATTGGAGACTTTAAAAGTGGATGTCTAAAAATTATTTTTTTGATTAAATTTAAATAAGTTTAATGTTTTAAGACATTTTAGTTATGGAGAGATGTCTAAAGCCCAAAAAAAATCCTATATTAGACACTTTTTATAAGTTTTGGATCTTTAGTCTTAAAATTTATTATTTTAATAATGTTATTAGATCTTTTAAAGTCTCCAATGCACATGGCCTTAGAGACTCAGATAGAGACCTGCGTTGGAGGTGGTCTAATAAGTTAGCAAATAATGGTATTCCGTATTATTCGTCGTACCCATCACCTGTTTGAGAAATAAGATAAATTTATTAAAGTTGGCCGAAAATATGAAAAAATAATTGAAGGCTAGAAGCACATGCTTCCTTCGCCTCTAGCCAAAGGCCGGCCATGCATAAGATAAGGCAATGAATTAATTGTCGGGGAATACATGCAGATGGATAATGCACGCTTTTCAATCGCAGTTTTTCAGCATTTCAGATAGCTACATTTTTTGTTACAAAAAAAATTTTTAGCTAATTTTTGTTACATATAACAATAATTTGTTACAAAGAAAGTTAAATACTAAATTGTAGCAAATTTGAAACTTTTTGTAGAAAATTTCCTACAATTTGCAAGAACGTTTTAATAGTAGCAAATCTGTTTCAAAACATCACAAAAAATTCGTAGCAAAGTTAATTACAATTATATTTATAACGTTTTGTAGATAATTAGCTACAATTTGCGTTAAAGTTTTTGTTGTGCCAAAATTGTTTCAAAAAACGACAAATTTTTTTGTAACAAAGTTAGTTACAAAATTTGGTTATAACATTTTGTAGATAATTTACTACAGTTTGCGAGGATATTTTTTTGTCGTAAAAATGTTTTAAAAACTACAAAATAATTGTATCTAATTTGTAACGATTTGGTACAAAACTAAAATTATCTCCAAATTGTATCAAATAGCAACATATATTATGTATCTAAATTATATATATTTTTTTAAAACTTGTATGGCCTAAGTTGGCCCATTTCTCTTCTTTATCAAACGCATATGTGCGAATGTGCGTGTTAAGTGTCTTCATCTTTCTCATTTTCTAAACCTAGCCGCAAAGGAATGAAAGAGAGGNAGACAATGGGTTGGTGTTATGGCAAAAAAACGACCAGGGACATCAAAATAAAGCACCAACGGCCTAAAGAAGCAAGACAAGAACTGAAACAAATGTCTGAATACAAGGCTTGAGATAAAGACAATGGGTTGGTCTTATGGCAAAAAAACGACCGAGGACATCAAAAGAAAACACCAACAGCTTAAAGAAACAAGACAAGAACTGAAAAAAAAGTTTGAAAACAAGGCTTAAGATAAAGACAATGGGTTGGTGTTATGGCAAAAAAACGACCAGGGACATCAAAATAAAGCACCAACGGCCTAAAGAAGCAAGACAAGAACTGAAACAAAAGTCTGAATACAAGGCTTGAGATAAAGACAATGGGTTGGTCTTATGGTAAAAAAACGACCAGTGACTTCAAATGAAAACACCAACGGCTTAAAGAAGCAAGACAAGAACTGAAACAAAAGTCTGAAAAAAAAGCTTGAGATAAAGACAATTGGGTTGTCTTATGGCAAACAAACGACCAGGGACTTCAGAAGAAAACACCAACGGCTTAAAGAACCTAGACAAGAACTGAAACAAAAGTCTGAGAACAAGGCTTCAGATAAAGACAATGGGTTGGTCTTATGGTAAAAAAATGACCAGGGACTTCAAATGAAAACACCAACGGCTTAAAGAAGCCTGAAGACAAGAACTGAAACAAAAGTCTTTAGACAAATTCTTTGGATGGGAAAAAAACGACCAACGGCTTAGAGAAGTCTTAAACAAAGACTAAGAATTGAAAACAGATTCTTTACTTTACTACCAACGACTTAAAGGTCATAAGACAAAGGCTTATGAATCGAGAACTATTTATGTTCGATAACCGCAAGGCTTAAAAGTGGAAAAAGGCAAAGACTGCGACGAAAGCAGTTAAACTCAGGGCTTAGGAAAAAATGACTAATGGTTTAAAAAGACTTGTTGGATGGACAAAAACGACCAATGATTAAAACTACCAATTGCTTAAAAAATTCTTAAAGACAAAGACAGACGAGAACAAATTCTTTGATTTACCACTCACAACTTAGAAAAATCTCTATGGGTTGATCTTTGGCTTGTTGGATGGAACAAATGACCAAGGGCTGAAATAAGCCGTAAGACAATGACTATGAATCAAAAACACAACCCTTAAGAAAACACCAAAGGCTTAAAGAAGTCTTAAAGACAAAGGCTATGAATCAAGAATTGTTTCTATTTGATAACCACAAGGCTTAAAAAGTAGAAAAAGTTGTGGGTTAGCTTTGAGTTTGTTGGATGGATATAGCGACTAATGGCTGGAAAAAAAAATCTATAAGACAAAGACTATTTCTTTGCAATCACCACTTAAAGCTTAGAAAATTCATTAGATAAAGATAACGTGGGTTGGTTTTCCACTTGTTGGATGGAATTAACGACCAGGGACTGAAGCAAAAGTCTAAAGACAAGGACTGATAGCAGGATTTTTGCTAATCAATTACTCAATCCTACTACACATGTCATTGTAGTATTTGAGGATCAATCTATATGAGTGTTGTGACAAAAAGAATTCATAAAACTTCTTAATCTAAGCAAGTCTATTGAAGGTTTTGGTAACTGATTAGTAACATTAAACAAGGAAAATTACAAACTATCTTTAAGATAAGAAAAACACAAAACAGAGTTTCTAAAGGGTTTTTGTAAATTATGGAAAGATGAATCCAAGGTTATGGTTTAGATTTTCAGATGCTTAAAAGTGTAATCAATGATGCCATTCTACTCATATAAATGCTAATCCCCAAGCTTAGAACTTCAAGAATAGATTAAACCATTTTCATGGACTTAATCCTTTTATCACATTTCTAATCAAGAACAAACTTTCATTTGTGATTAAAGATGCAACAAGCATAAAGATTCAGTTCTAATCTGCTAATAAACACCTTAGACAATCACTTTCATGAGCTAAGTATGTAAATCTCTTGCTTAAATAAACCAGAAATTTTACTAATCTTTTGGATGAGAAAATTTCCTAAAAATCTAATTCAACATGATCAAGGTTGAAATTTAGCATTAAGAACATCAAACAAGAGGGGATATGGAAGAATTAACTTATAGACATCAAGATTAACACTCTAAACACCCTAGATCTAACCAACCTTGGATTCTAGAGAACTACTCACAACTCATGATCAAACCAATAAAAACTTGTAAAAACTTGATAATAAGCATTAGAAAGAGTAAAGGAAAGAGATTAGAGAAGAAGAACTCTTGAATTGAAGTTTTTGATCCAAAGGTCTTGCAGAAAAATCACCCAAAACAGAGAGAGTTTCTGGAAAAGTTTTAGAAATAAAAGTCAACTACTTAATGATGATAAACAGTGTATTTTCGTCTTAAGGAAAGGAAATCTCGGGTACCATATCGGTATGATTACACCGGTATGACAGACCGATATGCGTATCGGTGTGAACCCACCGATATGTCAGACAGATATGCGTATCGGTGTGATCACACCGATACATCATACCGATACGTAGTAAAATGACCATATCTCTTGAACGGCTTCACTGTTTGACTTGAAACTACCACCAAACGAAAGCTAACTCAAATATCTATGACTTTCATGAAGATCGCCGAGGCTAAATCGGAGTTGAAATTCTTCATCCGGCTCGATCTTTACTCATGTAGTGGTTTTGTACTTCAAGTCCATTTTGCTCAACTTCTTTTGGTACACTTTAGTTCCATGCCATCCTCCAAGCAATGCTTAACCTCCATAATCTGAAAAGTCCTCCAATGTACCTAAAAACACTCCAAAATGCAACAAATATGCAATAACCTAGTCTAAGACTCAATAACTCTAAAATAGATGCAAACTAGACTATATGGACAAGTTATATACATGAAACAATGCAAATGCTTTACTAAATGAATGTTAAAATGATGTAAATATGCTAACTATCAACTCCCCCAAACCTGCCTTTTGCTTGCCCTCAAGCAAATAAATATGACAAATCCAAGAGAGATGTGTGAAAGTGGGAGCTCAAATCCAAAAATGCCAACAAGAGAGATCAAGCCATTGTCCAAGTTAATAATTCTAGGATGCATATCGAGTTTGTTCTACTTTAAAAATCTTAGCCACACTCATCGCAAACATGAATTGAATTCAAGTCTAGCCTACACAAGCCTTCCTATCCTTCATTCCTTTAACATTCATTCAATTTGTAACCATGGATCATGCTTATGCACTGCAAGTGAACTCATTTGGATAATGGAAAAGTTTATGAGATAAAAAATGATCTCATTCTTGTGGGTTTTCCATTGCAAGGGATCTCTCAAGAAAGAATGAACTTTGGCAAAATGCTAAGGGTAAAGAACAACTTGTGCATACAAGGACAAACTTCCATCTACCCAAGTACCAATTGCAATTTTAACCCTTATCTCTAAACCCAACAAAGTCCCTCATATTCTACCCTTTTCTTAAGGCATTTGCCTTCTTGACCCACACAATCTCCTCATATTCACTTCCATTTAAACTCTTAGGAGAAACTCTTCTTCAATCTTTGGTAAACAAATGGTTTTGGCTTTTTACCCTCATTACTTAGCTCTCCTTTTACTTTCTAGGTAAGCCAATCTAATCATCCTTCAGATGCTTTTGCCATTTTTGGCTTCTTTTCTTTTGTTTAACCTAGAGGCTTACCAAACATTTATACTTAGAGCTATTTTCAAATTTTCTTTGCCAGTCAAACCAAAATTGTTTCCCCTTATACATTCTCCAAATCTTTTATTATTTTCCCACCCCTTTTTTTTCTTTTTTTTTTTCTTTAGACAGCAACACAAGCCCCTACTTAAGCTAACCAACCTAGCTTATGTCTAGCCCAATGATGTGTGGCTAGTTCTACATGGAAGACTCTCCTTGTCGTGCTAAACCCAACACTTTTTGATAAGTTCATTCGAAAATTAAGCCTCACAACACACACAAGAGCTTTTTGGCTTGAAAGAAGGTTTGGTTAGGGGTGTGGTAAGCTACTTGGGATAACAAGAGAGTGGTAGAAAGGAAGAATACATCCCAAATATGTATATGGTATCCATGAGTCACTTACCAATGTATAAACATGATAATTGCAATGTAAGATTAATGGTTCTTATAAATAGGAATGAGTTTAATTCACAGCAAGTTTCAACCAAAACATGAACATCAAGACATGAATTCCAAGTGTGGTTCTATCTTAACTTCAAACTCATTTGAATGCATCAAACAATTATGAACGTGGACAATGGTTTTATCTCAAAAATCAGCATTTTACAAGGAAAACTTATCATTGCTCCCTATGCAATATGAATGCAAGCTTACATGAAATGCAACTAAACTCAATCCTAAAATGCAAATACTTCTAAATGGTTCTTTTTGGTGAAATTTCAAAATTTTCGAATTTTTTTTTTATTTATTTATTTTTATTTTTATTTTTTTTATGCATTAGATGATGAATGAAGACTCAAATATGTGAAATAGAAAATAAGAAACACAAAACATAAAGTCAAATCTCTCAACCTCTCCCCCAAACTTAAATTACACAGTCCCTTGTGTAATAAAAGTTCAAGAGAGACTAAATCAATATGACAAAATGATGAAACACAAAGCTAAATGATATGTACAATTGAGGTTGAAGTGTTACCTCTAGAATGGTATGGAGGAGGAGGACGAACCTGTTGACCACAAAGACTCAAAACACACATTATTGAAATAAAAGCTAGAATATATACAAGGATAAACATGGGAATGCCTCCCAAGAGCGCTTGTTTAACATCACTAAGCTTGACTTTTCGAACCCTTAGTCTTGTGGAGGATCTTTAAGTTGAACTGAAGTTCCTTCTCCTTTCTTGATGAACATGGTGTTTGCTCCGGTGTGTAACAAATTCTTCTTCTTTTTAGACCTTGTTCTTGCCCTCTTTGGTGTCTCAACTATAGGTTCCACCATCTTTTTTCCATCAAACATAGCAAGTAGGCACTCACCATCAAATCCTAATCCATCATACTCATTTTGGTCAAAAGTATCATCTTCTTTCAGCATCACACAAGTGAATCCCATCAGCTGACCCTTTGTATATGGTGTTTCTTCATCAGTTTTCATAGTAGCACATGTGATTGTGCCACAAAAACCTAAGGTAGAAGGCTTCATAGGATAGAAAACTTTATCATTCACACTCTTTAGAATCACCCTCTTGTTGGTGAAATCAAGGCTTGCACCAACTGTGTTAAGAAAGGGAGTTCCTAAGAGAAGAGGTAGCTTGGCTGCTTGAACCATGTCCATGACTATGAAGTCAGTTGGGATTAGACACTCACCAACCTTCAATGGATAATCTTCAAGAAGGCCTAGTGGTTGCCTTGAAGAAGCATCAACAAAGGTGATAGGTGATGGATATGTCTTCATGTTTGTAATCCCAAGCCTCTTAAAAATTTCAAAGGACATCACATTGACACTTGATCCAGAATCACACAAAGCTTCATCAATCTTCAAATCCCCAAGAGAGCAAGTAATCGAAAAATTTCCGGGATTACCAAGCTTTGGAATAGTCTTAGGCTCATCTCTTGTTGTGCTTGGTGGATCAAAGCTTTCCATCAGCTCTTCTACCTTCTCTCTATTAGCCAGCAAGTCTTTGATGAATCTTATGTGACCTTTGACTTGAGACAAGTTCTCTACATTGGGCAAAGGTGCACCAGCCTTCTCCATGCTTCCTCTAAAGCTTGAGAGCACTTTCTTTTGTGCCTTAGTCAAAAATCGCCCAGGATATGGTAGTGGTGGCTTATAAATAGGAAGATCGCTGTAAGAAGCTTCTCCTTTGTGGGGCAAGGTTGCCTCCATATCACTCTTCTTAGCCACTTCTCTTACATCCTCATCAACTCTCGCTTTCGTAGAAGTCATGTGTTCATCAAACACTCTTTTACCCATATCTTTAGCAACAACCATGTAGTCTTTTTCAATGATCACCTCCCCATCTTGAGCCTCAATGTCCTCATTGATTGTAGATGTAATCTCGTTGGAGGGTGACACTGCATCATGTGGACCTTCTAGTAGTTCCTCAAACTCTCTCACAACAAGTTCATACTCGTCTTCATTAGTAGAGTAGATAGCATTGCAGTACTCCTTTGGGTTAGTCTCCGAATTTCCTGGTAGAGTACCTTGCTGCCTTGATGTTGATGTGTTGCCTTTGTTTTCCATGTGCTGGTACTTGGAATTGAGTGTTTCTATCTTTGAGTTGAGCTTATTGAATGTTGAGTCCACCTTATTGTGTATTTTTGCCATCTTCTTGCTTAAGTCTATTGCTCCTTTTGCTTGGCCTTGTAAAATTTGCTTGAGCATATTCTTCATGTCCATATCCTGAGGTGGTAAGATTTGTTGTTGCCCTTGCTGCACAAAACCAGGTGGTTGTTGTGGTCTTTCATGAAAGTTGCTTTGAACTCCTTGGTATTTTTGAAAGTTTTATTGGTTCCCTTGATAGTTGTTCTTGGCAACAAACCCTTGTTGTTGGTTGTATGACACAAAAGGCTTTTGTGGAGGAACTTGGTTATGACCTTAGTGTGGGTAAACTTGATCTTGGGGGTTCTCCACATTGTTGCTTCTGTAGGATAGATTGTTATTGTTGTTGTTCCTATAGTTGTTGAATCCCCTTTGAAATCCTTGCCCACTAACATAGTTGACCTCATCTCTGAAATCCTCATTTGGTTCTTGATGAGGTCCATGGCTGTCTTCATAATCACCCATATAATGTACTGATTTTTGAGAAGCCTGCAGCAGCTTATCCATCTTGTCATTGAGGGCTTTCATTTCCCTTCTTCTTTGGTCTTCAGTATCTCCTCCACCTCTTGATGATCTATCATAGTCTTCACTATAATTTCTTTCACTTTGGGCTAGGTTCTCCACCAGCTGAAGACCATCTTCTACCTCCTTCCCCAGTAAATTTCCATTGCTTTCAGTGTCTAGAAGCATGCGAAATTTAGGAAGCACACCTCTGTAGAGAGTGCTTAGTAGATACTCTTCAGAAAATCCATGGTGTGGACATTGCATAGTGTAGCTCTTGAACCTTTCCCATGCTTCACAGAAACTTTCATTGCTTCTTTGAGTGAAGCTAGAGATGTCATTTCTTAGCTTTGCAGTTCTTGAGTTGGAGAAAATTTTTGCCAAGAAAGACTTCTTGCATTGGTCCCAAGATGTGATTGAACCTTGTGGAAGTGTCTTCTCCCATAGGTGTGCTTTGTCTCCAAGAGAAAATGGGAACAATCTCAGCTTGAAACCATCCTCTGAAATCCCATTGATCTTTGTCATGCTGCAGATTCTATCAAACTCATCCAAGTGGTCCAAAGGATCTTCCATTGGTAGTCCATGAAACTTGTTGTTCTGCACCATAGAGATCAGCCCACTCTTGATTTCGAAATTGTTGTTCTCAACTGGAGGAGGGATGATGCCTTGGCGATTGCCATGAGTGTTAGGTGCATCTCCAGCTCCAATATGACGTGGCTGTCTAGGTTGGTGCTGTGGCACTCTTGGTCCTTGAGCTATCTGCTGCTGATCAAGATAATGAGGTGGTGGTTGACCACCTGCTTCCTTCGGATTTTCCATGCCCAAGCGTGTTATATGGGCTGCTCTTTCTTGCTCTCTTCTTGCAAATGCTCTTCTACTCAGTCTATGAATGTTGTCTATTGGTTCAACAAGATCTTCTTGTCCTCCAGACCTCAAGTTCATGCACCTATAGAGAGGAAAAACAGAGCATGCAAAAGAGATTAGTAATGAACTGAAAAATAAAACTTAGTCTCAAGAGGATTTAAAATCCTAATGCACAAAACAAAACCCAAATGGCAACGGCGCCAAATTGATAACAGGATTTTTGCTAATCAATTACTCAATCCTACTACACATGTCATTGTAGTATTTGAGGATCAATCCATATGGGTTTGTTGTGACAAAAGGAATTCATAAAACTTCTTAATCTAAGCAAGTCTATTGAAGGTTTTGGTAACTGATTAGTAACATTAAACAAGGAAAATTACAAACTATCTTCAAGATAAGAAAAACACAAAACAGAGTTTCTAAAGGGTTTTTGTAAATTATGGAAAGATGAATCCAAGGTTATGGTTTTGATTTTCAGATTCTTAAAAGTGTAATCAATGATGCCATTCTACTCATATAAATGCTAATCCCCAAGCTTAGAACTTCAAGAATAGATTAAACCATTTTCATGGACTTAATCCTTTTATCACATTTCTAATCAAGAACAAACTTTCATTTGTGATCAATGATGCAACAAGCATAAAGATTCAGTTCTAATCTGCTAATAAACACCTTAGACAATCACTTTCATGAGCTAAGTATGTAAATCTCTTGCTTAAATAAACCAGAAATTTTACTAATCTTTTGGATGAGAAAATTTCCTAAAAATCTAATTCAACATGATCAAGGTTGAAATTTAGCATTAAGAACATCAAACAAGAGGGGATATGGAAGAATTAACTTATAGACATCAAGATTAACACTCTAAACACCCTAGATCTAACCAACCTTGGATTCTAGAGAACTACTCACAACTCATGATCAAACCAATAAAAACTTGTAAAAACTTGATAATAAGCATTAGAAAGAGTAAAGGAAAGAGATTAGAGAAGAAGAACTCTTGAATTGAAGTTTTTGATCCAAAGGTCTTGCAGAAAAATCACCCAAAACAGAGAGAGTTTCTGGAAAAGTTTTAGAAATAAAAGTCAACTACTTAATGATGATAAACAGTGTATTTTCGTCTTAAGGAAAGGAAATCTCGGGTACCATATCGGTATGATTACACCGGTATGACAGACCGATATGCGTATCGGTGTGAACCCACCGATATGTCAGACAGATATGCGTATCGGTGTGATCACACCGATACATCATACCGATACGTAGTAAAATGACCATATCTCTTGAACGGCTTCACTGTTTGACTTGAAACTACCACCAAACGAAAGCTAACTCAAATATCTATGACTTTCATGAAGATCGCCGAGGCTAAATCGGAGTTGAAATTCTTCATCCGGCTCGATCTTTACTCATGTAGTGGTTTTGTACTTCAAGTCCATTTTGCTCAACTTCTTTTGGTACACTTTAGTTCCATGCCATCCTCCAAGCAATGCTTAACCTCCATAATCTGAAAAGTCCTCCAATGTACCTAAAAACACTCCAAAATGCAACAAATATGCAATAACCTAGTCTAAGACTCAATAACTCTAAAATGGATGCAAACTAGACTATATGGACAAGTTATATACATGAAACAATGCAAATGCTTTATTAAATGAATGTTAAAATGATGTAAATATGCTAACTATCAAGGACTGAAACAAAAGTCTGAAGACAAATTCTTTGAATGGAAATAACGACTAGGGACCGAAACAAAAGTCTGAAGACAAGTTCTTTGGATGGAATTAACGAGACAAAGGTCAAGACAAAGACTATGATAGGAAAACATATTTCCTTACTTTAACTCTCTCGGCTTAGAAGTGTCTTTAGACAAAGACTATGGATGGGAAAAAAAAAACTAAGGCTTAAATAAGTCTCATGACTTAGACTATGAATAGAAAATTGATTATTTACTCTGCTACAAGGCTTTAAATAAAAAAAAAAGTCTTTAGACAAAGACTATATGATCAACGGCTTAAAGGTCTTTAGACAAAGACTATATTTTGATTAGTTGGATGGAGAGAATACAATCAACATATGTGACGACTAATTCATTATGATTTTTTTTTCCAGGTATGTGCTGCAAAAAGTGTTCTTACGTTCTGATTTCAAGTTACAGGTATGTGCTTTTCAAACTTGTAATTATAAAATTCACAAGTATGAGTAACATCTGTGAAGTAAAGACTAATTTTTGATTTCCATAGTACAGGTGCTTGATTAAGCATCAAAAATCTTACAAGATTTATAAATGTTCGCATACTTCAAAGCCTAATGCGCAGCGTATCTCCAAACCATTGACTTCTATGGGTTCTTCTTCCCAATCACTTGAGAATTCAAACACATACAAACATACACACTTGCACATATAAATACATACATACGTATTTGCATACTTGCTTTCTCGTTTACATTCATATTTGCTTCCATCTTTTATTGTTTACTAGTTTCTGTGACTTTGTTTTATTTTTTTGCTAACTTACTAGCTTCCTTTCCTACTTGCTTACTTCTTTCTTTTTTTTGCTTTCTTGATTCTTTGCTTTCTTTATTCCTTGCTTCCTTGCTTCCTTGTGTGCTTGCTTGCTTTCTTCCATGATTGCTTAGTTGCTGTCTTAAACAGTTTTTGCCATACCTGACAATCAGAAGCTCTGAGTCACGATAGTCTGTGAAAGCATTCATGAATCGATGCAAAGGCTCTCCAAGCGGCTGAATTCTCCAGATCTGGTTTTACAAAAACAAGTATTTATCTTGCATATAAGAAGTGATGGAACCGACAAGGTAAGTTATGTGACCATAGAAGAGGGGGTGATGGAGTAGCGGAAGCTAAGTAAAGATTTGAACAAAGAGAACTCGAAGGAGAACTCTCGGAACAACTTGGATCGTTCTTTATCGATTGAGAAATCGAACAAGGCTAGGGTTTCGAGAGTACTCCTCTTAGTGCTAAGCAAGGCAAAGCTCTTTGGAAAACTTGAGTTTCCTCTTGTTTGATTTTTCTTTTATTAATTATCAAAGTCTGAATTCTAAACAAAGCCTAGACTCCTTTATATAGCCACAAACATGATCCTAAGGCTAATAGGAATCCTAATTAAGAAGGAAATTGAACTAAAAGGAAACACAACGAAAAGGAAAACACCAACTTGACGGTCACGCAACCACCAACACCTAAAAGACATGAACCCTCTAAAAAACAGATAAGGATGCTCTGCATCAGGTCCCCAGGGGTAGAAGAAGATTCGCTCTCGAATCTAGAACGTCATTTTCGCCATGGTATGCAAAAATGTGTTTGACATTAAACTCATATGCAGTATGTATTTCAGGAGGAAGACGCAAACGGTAAGCATTAGCATTAATGAGTTCGACCACTTCAACCGGGCCTATCTTCCTAGAACGTAGTTTGTTGTACTCTCGAGCCGTTAACCTTTCTTTTGTTAAGACTACCCAAACCATATCACCAGGGCGGAACTCGACCTCACGACGATGTTTATCCGCATGTTCCTTGTATGAGTTGCTTGATGACTACAGATTCTGTCTTGCCTCTTGATGAATTACTTGTACGTTGTCAACAAAGTCAATGGCTTGGCCATGTATACGAATTTTATCTGGAAGTGGCGCGAGATCCAATAGACAACGCGGAATCAGGCCATACATGATTTTGAAGGGACAAAATCCGGAACTGCGATTGGTAGCATGGTTGTGAGTGAATTCGGCGATGCAAAGTTTGCTGTCCCATGATTTGAGATTGTCACCTACCAAACTGCGAAGCATGTTTCTTAAAGCCCAATATGTAACCTCCGTTTGGCCATCTGTTTGAGGATGATACACGGTATTCATATCGAGACTAGTGCGCAAAAGCTTCCAAACAGAACGCCAAAAATGGCTCAGGAATCGAGTATCTCTGTCTGAAACAATTGATGAAGGCAGTCCGTGAAGGCGATATACCTCTTGAAAAAACAATGATGCCACACGAATTGCATACGTTGTCTTTTTACATGGAATAAAATGTGCCATTTTTGAAAACCTGTCAACGACGACAAAGATGGAATCATGACCCAGTTGCATTCGAGGCAAGCCGAGCACAAAATCCATGCTGATATATGTCCATCGCTGTGTTGGAATTGGCAACAACAAAGACAAACCGGCGTTAGACACAGAACCCTTAGCTTGTTGACAAGTCCTACATCGCTCGACAAATCGAATCACATCCCGACGTAAAGAAGGCCATAAGTAAGAAGTGGTTACCAACTGAAGTGTACGATCCCGACCAACGTCACCTTCGTCATGGAGCTCCTTGATAATACGCAAACGCAAACTACAGTCAGGGATGCACAACTGATTCCCTTTAAACAAGAAGCCATCCTGAAGCGAAAACTCCGTCGAATGTCCACCTGTCACCTCACCCAAGATCCGAGCAAAATACGGATCAGAACAATAAAGATCAGCAAAGGTTGCAAACCCAGAAACCAAAGTATGCAACGTGGACACCAATGCATGATGTCTGCTCAAGGCGTCAGCTACTCTATTAAGCTTCCTAGCCTGATGACGTATTGTAAAGGTGAACTGTTGCAAAAATGCGACCCAAGTAGCGTGGCGAGAAGACACCTTAGCTTGACTATCTAAATGATTGAGTGCATCATGGTCTGTAAACAAGATGAATTCGCGATGAAACAAATAATGACGCCAGTGCTTGATTGTTTGAACCACGGCATAGAACTCAATATCATAAGTACTGTAGCGGATCCGCGCTCCCGATAACTTCTCACTGTAATAAGCAATAGGGCGCCCCAATTAACTTAAAACAGCACCAATACCCAACTTAGACGCGTCGTTATGTAGCTCAAAAGCTTGAGTGAAATCGGGTAAGACCAAAATTGGGGAGGACGTAAACTTCTCTTTAATATCAGCGAATGCAGACGAAGACGCTGTCATCCAATTAAATTTGCCTGCCTTCATACAATCCGTGACTGGGGCCATAATGCTACTGACGTGGGGAACAAAGCATCGATAGAAGGAAGCAAGACCGTCAAAACTTCGAACCTCTGGAATCGATCGCGGTTCTGGCCAAGATCGAAATGTTTCGACTTTACTCTTATCAACCGATAGGCCGTCTTTAGAAACCACATATCCCAAGAAAAGGACATGATCAGTTCCAAACTCACACTTATGCTTAGCGACAAAGAATTTATCGCGTCTCAGAACGTCGAGAACACTACACAGGTGAAGTAGATGTTCGGCCAAAGACGAGCTGAAAATAAGAATGTCATCAAAGTAGACGACGACAAATTTCCCAATAAAGGGGCGTAAGGCTTGGTTCATGACGTGCATAAACGTACTAGGTGCATTAAACAAACCAAACGGCATAACCAGCCACTCGAATAATCCTTCACGTGTCTTGAACGCCGTTTTCCACTCATCACCCGGTTTGATGCGTATTTGATGATAACCACTCTTGAGATCGAGCTTGGAAAATATTTTTGATGTACCAATTTGATCCAGCAGGTCATCAAGACGAGGAATAGGGAAACGCTAACGAACCGTAATCTTATTAATGGCTCGACTATCTACACACATCCTCCATGAACCATCTTTCTTTGGAATCAGCAAGGCGGGAACATCACAAGGACTAAGACTCTCCTGAATGTGTCCTTTTGCGATTAATCCTTCAACTTGACGACGTAACTCTTCATGTTCTTGTGGACTCATTCGATAGTGAGGACGATTAGGTAAAGTAGCTCCCGGAACAAGATCAATTTGATGTGAATATCTCGAAAAGGGGGTAAACTCAAGGGAAGGTCCTCCAGAAAAATATCCCTAAACTCTTGGATGAGTGATGAGAACGCCGGTGGTGGATCAATCGGAGTTGTCTTGGGGCTTGTTGAAGATGGCCGTAAGGCCAACAAGAAGCCGGTGTCCTTTAGTTCGGTCTCGAACTGAGCTCGCGAACGAAGGAGCATAGAGTGAGGCAGGTTGCCCGCAGTTGTTGGTACTTGTACCTTGACTTTGTTCTGAACGACAGGAAGGGATGATGGGTCGGGACTGGGAAGGAGGATGTTTTTGCGATTCTCAAACACAAAGCTATATTTGTTTTTCTTCCCGTTGTGGCAAGTGTCTCGATCAAACTGCCATGGTCAGCCCAAAATCAAGTGGCTTACAACCATCGGAGCGATATCGCAATATATAATATCCTTGTAGAAAGCTCCAATAGAAAAAGAAACCAATGCTCGATGGGTAATCTTCACCTATGTACCCTCCAAAATCCACACCAGTGTATATGGAGCAGGATGATCTTCTCGCTTTAACCCAAGTTTCTTTACTGCTGTTTCCAAAACGACGTTGCGACAACTTCCAGAATCAATGACAAAATTGCAAAGCTTGCTCTTAATAGTACATGTCGATCGAAAAATGTTGGAATGAAGCCATGGTTCTTCGTAACCTATTGGGGCTAAGAAAATCCGGCGAATCATTAACGCTTGTGCATTGCTATCGCCGCATGTAGGAGCATCTTTGAGCCTCTGATCGTCTTCTTCATCTGCTGGGTCATAAAGAGGATATGTCTCTTCCAGGAATAATCCTCAACATTGTTGGTGGGGACACGCCGTTTGTCGATGACCTGGTTCTCCGCAATTGTATCATTTAAGAGCATTAGGTCTTGTGGAGCGGCGCAGGGTTGTTTTTTCGGATGATGTAGTACCACGAATGGGTAGTTAAGTCTTGGGGGGAGTGTCCGTCGTTGCCGGCCTGGTCTCCGGATCCGTAACAGCTGAGCGGTTTCTCCAAGAATTCTGTGTATTCAACGAAGCTGTAGGTTTGGACTAAGATTCAAAGGCCGTAGCACGCCTATGAGCTTCCGCAAGCGTCGTAAGATCGAACTGAGCTAACGAGTTTTGGAGTTGCGGACGTAAACCACCAATGAACCGTGACAACAATTGAATCTGAGTGTCGTGCAGCTCGTTTCGTGTCAATAACAAATAAAACTACTCCGCATATTCATCCAATGTGCGCGTCCCTTGCCGAAGATTCTGCAGCCTTGTAAAGATTGTGCGATCATGATTCAACGATAAGAATTGGTCACGTAGGTGTTTCTTGAGCTTCTCCCATGTTGTAATACGTGTTTTGCCTAAGCGAACACGATTTGCTTTCAGTTGTAACCACGACGCCGCTCGTCTGCGAAACCGAGTTGCGACCAGAGCAACTTGTCTGTCTGGTGGGACATGTTTGAATTCCAGAACTTCCTCCACAGCAATAAGCCAATCCAATAGATATTCTCCTCGAACACTACCCTGAAATTCCGCAATATCGACTTTCAACCCTGCTTCCCAACGACGATCATTCATTGGGTTATAGTTTGGAATATATCTGTCCCCGGGGTGTTGTTGTTGGATTTGTGCTCGGATTAGCGGATTTTCGTTATTCTCAGCTTGTCATTCACCTGCAACCGCAACTCTGTTTGGCGCGTTTGCTGCAGCTAACAAATTTTGCTGATTTTTGAACAAAGTTTCGCCTAACGCTTGAATCGACTGTTAAATCGTCGTCAATAGAGTCTCATGCATCGCACGAGACTGCTGAAACGACGCCTGCATCGCTAGTAGTGTGTGTTGCATCTCCGTCCAGTTATCCTCCAGAGATGGTAGAACTTTCTTTGGTGGCATCACGACACTTCAATCAATCAAACCATAAAAGTTACTGTAATATGATACCAACTGATGGAATAGCGGAAGTTAAGTAAAGATTTGAACAAAGAGAACTCGAAGGACAACTCTCGGAACAACTTGGATCGTTCTTGATCGATTGAGAAATCGAACAAGGATAGGGTTTCGAGAGTACTCCTCTCAGTGCTAAGAAGGAAAAGCTCTTTAGGAAACTTGAGTTTCCTCTTTTTTTGGTTTTTCTTTTATTAATTATCAAAGTATGAATTCTAAACAAACCTAGACTTCTTTATATAGCCACGAACATGATCCTAAGGCTAATAGGAATCCTAATTAAAAAGGAAATTGAACTAAAAGGAAACACAACGAAAAGGAAAACACCAACTTGACGGTCACGCAAACACCAACACCTAAAAGACGTGAACCTTCTAAAAAACAGATAAGGATGATCTGCATCAAGGGGCTTACTCGAATGATCTCTAATGCATCAAAAACCGCCAATGCTGCACCAAACGCTAGATCAAGAAACTTAGGCTGAAACAAAAGACATGAGAATCTTAAGAAAGCTACTAGAGGAGCAGACTAACACATAACGGATTTGTTGAATCACCTGTAAAACTAGAGCAAGCAAGAACATTAAAACAGCCATCAGATGGTAGTACTTCCTTAGCAAGATTCTCTCAACTCTGCTACTCCTTGAGATGTTATAAGGGAGACAAACACAACCATCAATAGGACCCAGTAGATATATAATGACAATCTCTACAGAGGGAGAATGGTAAACACCATCGAGAAAAGTAGAAGGCCCAACAGTAGACCCTGAGAAGGAGAATGGTAAGTTCCTATTCAGTAACACAGTAAAGGTTATCCATTTTATCTTCTTGATTTTATTATCAACATACCTAGACGATTATGCCGGTTTCAGTTCTCTTTATTCCATAGCTTATTGAGACAAGATCCACATGTATCAGTTTCTCGAAAATCTGTAACAAAACTACATAAGTCATACAAAAGTTTACAGGGACGAAATTTCTGATTCATTTTTGGGAGCATAAAGTAACCAATAATGCATGACTTGTTCAAAATTAAAGAATTGTATAACCTTTCCAATTGTGAATGCCAAAAAGCCACCAAAATAGAGAACAAGGCCACTTGCCACGAGAAGTGCTTCCCCTACAAAACGTTTTCAATCAAATCCAAAGTTCCATAGAGCCAAAATCCATATTTCATGGCTTGTAATCAATTTCACGAACGCATACATTAAAACTACTACTTAAATCCAAGACGTGAATGGAAGTAGTTGTTGTACTTTACCAATTGAGGCACAAGAAGGGAGGTGCAAAGCAAATGTCGAATTAACTTCACAGCTGTGAGGCCGTGAAATAACATCCACAACATTTTCAATGAAGTGTTCAAGCCTGTTCGAGGTAAAGAACAAACAAAGGTTGGTCACCAATGAAAACCAAGCAAAAGAAAGAAATGACATATGGATCTTTAGTCTTTACTGACTAGTGTGTGATATCATTGAAAGTGAAGCAAAGCATGCTGCTCCATACAATATTGTACCACTTAAGCTAACACTTGTAAGCCAAACGGACGAGGACGAGGACCTAGATTCAGTTTTCTTTGCTTGCGACATAATCACCAAGAGATATATAAGTATGGCGCAGCAGCTCGCGGATGCTGGCCAGTACTTCACTGTCACCTGCGCGAGCTCTACACAAACAGAGATTAAAGCATGTTTGTGATCAACAATCCTTATATCTGAGCTTCCTCCTTACATCAACTCTTTTGATAAGCCCTTTTTGTACTACAAATTAGGAGGACAATTACAAAGATAATTATAAGTATGCTCCCATTCCACCTACATTCAGTATCCCCAAAGTGTCTTGAATTTCTACCTTGGCTGCCGAGTCCACTGTATATCCAAATTGTATCGATGATTTCATGAAGTTTATCTGTTGCCCTGAGACTCATTCATATTGTCTCTGTATACTGAGGAATTTAGGCTGAAACAAAAGGACATGAGAATCTTAAGGAAGCAACTAAAGGAGCGGACTAACACTTAACGGATTTGTTGAATCACCTGTAAAACTAGAGCAGGCAAGAACATTAAAACAGCCATCAGATTGTAGTACTTCCTGAGCAAGATTCTCTCAACTTTGCTACTCCTTGAGATGTTATAAAACCGCGAGACAGACACAGCCATCAATAGAACCCAGTAGATACATAATGAAAGTCTCTTCATAGGTTCAGAGATGGTTGGCTGCCTACGCCCACCCCTATAGTGCAGCTTCCGCCTTGAGCACCCCAAACTATTATCCTCTTGATTTTTCCCCCTCGACTATTAAATTTAATAACATTCCCCCCCCCCCGGAACTATTTTACTCTGCCCAATTCCACCTCCGTAGCTTAGAACGCTAAATTGCGGTCAAATCCATTAATTCGCGCTTATGAAATAGTGATTGCCCGTTTAACCCAAGTCTGAAACCCGACCAACCTGACCCAACCACCAAATTGACTAAACCAGTGTCAAAATAAAATTTGGGAATTAGGTTTTAGTTTTGTGTTTCTTCTCTGCGACCCAAAACAAATTGAGACGACGATACTGAGTGACCCGAGTGACAAAGAGAGAGCTTCAGGGAGACAGAAAGCAGAGACAATCGAGAAAAAGGAAACACAGGGTGTAGACAAATCAGAACCATGAGTAATTCTTCTTCATCTGCTTCATCTCATTTCACTCATCGTAGACAAGTAACAGGTGTTCCAACAAGATGTTGGTGTGGGAAGAAGCTTAGGACATATTGTTCTCAGACATATGAGAATCCGTTTAGGCGATTCTACAGATGCGAGATTGCATTGCAGGTTCATTAATTTTTTTTTATAAAAAATTCACAGTTATCTAAATTTTTCTTTATCGCAATTAACTCTTTATGCTTGTGTAAAGAAAAAATGAAGAACATCTCTTCAAATGGGTTGACGAAGCTTTGCTCCATGAGACCAGAATGGTGGACGCGAAGCTCCTCAGGCTTGTAGATGAAGTGAAAGAATTGAGAAGGAGATGGTGAACAACTTTGAGCTTCAGAAAAATCTGGTTCTTAACATGGAATAGAAGATGAAAGAGAAGATGAAGGAGGAGATGAAAGAGAAGATGATGATGACAAAAGAAACGATTCAAGAGATAGTTAAAAAGAGTATGGCGAGAGTTGGTATCACTGTGTTGGTTGTAGGAGCAATAGGATAGATTTGTGGAAAGGTTGTTATGAGTTAATTTAGTTCTGCAAAATTGTTGCGAGTTATGAGTTAGTGTTTGGAAAACTTGATATGAGTTTCTCTTTGATGGAAAATCTTGTAATATGGAAAAGTTGTTATGAGAAGTTTCTTGTGATGAAAAATCTTGATTGTTATCTATGTAATCGTGAAGAATAGGGCCCTGGAGAATACAAGAATATAGAGAGATTGATATGATAATATTTATTGTCTGAAACCAATGTTTAAAACATAAATAAAATTCATGGATTGCATACATCAATGATAATGATCCAAAAAAATTCTTATGTTTGAAAACATCATCAATAAGTGATCGTATACATTAATGAAAACACATAATATGGTTCTTGAGATGAACCTAAATCCCTTTTACTCAGTCATTTGAGAGGGCTGAGTTAGTGAAAGAATATCAGGTCCTTAAGATAAACCTGATTCCTGAAATTGAGCTTGAGATGAAAGTGAAGCCTGAAAATCAGAAAGAAGAGATCAGATTTAAGAGAAATAATACTGATGTAACAACAGCTCTATCGTCAAAAGAAACTACATACACGTGGGCATACACAAAACCATCAAATGAAAAGAAACACAAAAATGCAACTAACGAAACACTGTCCAACACTTAAAACCGCAATACAATCATGAAATGGAACTATTTGATTCTACAAACATCAACTAAAACCTGATTAGCACAACCATCAAACGAACACTACAAGCACTTAAAACCTGTTTCTAGCATTCTCTAGAACTGCAAAACCAGAAGCAAAAGGACAACAAAATCAACTAAAACCGCATAAGCATAACAAAGAGAGAAATCAATACCTGTAATGGATCTATTTCTTTGTTCTGCCTCGGCTTCTTCTTTGGACGTATTTGACAACCCGTGTAATTGTGGCCTTCTTCACCACAGTTCGAACAGTGAATTACACGGCCAGTCCTAGGTAATTTTTGAACTTCTTTCTTTTTCTTCTTTGGTGACTCATGCTTTCCTTTTATTCTCTTTTTTATCTTCTTCGATTTTTTCTTTTTTCCAGGCAAGTCAGGTTATGGAGGGTCGACTAACAAACGACAAGCTCTCTTCATTCAGAACGTGGTCCTCTAACTGGTTTCATATTTGTCTCGTAACACAGTTTCCATATATCTGTATTGAACCACGGATATACATAGTCATCAGCTTCCAAACCTGCATTTATCATAGCCCCTTAGGCATGTTCACACAGTATACCTATGAAAAACACAAATCCATTTAAAAACGGGATTTGAAATGGAAACATCTATTTAAGATAAAGGTCAAAGAGATGTACCTGAGATTTGATACTTTCCACATGAACAAGTTTGATTCCTTGTGTTCACTGTGTAAGAATTCCCAAAGAGGGACACTTCATGCACTCCATGAGTCGCTGCGTTTGTCAGCATGCTTTTTTCCAATGCAAGTTCCTTCTTCACATACTCTGAACACTTTCCTTCCCATTTCTGTGATATCACCCTTCTCTTTGCAATGTGGGCCATAGCCTGCCTTCGAATCATTTTCAACATGGGTACCAAGGCCTTTGCTCGAGCTTTGGTAATAGTTGAGTTGAATGACTCTGTTGAATTGTTAACAACATTCTCACAGTAGCTCCCAATTTTGTAAAATGCGAGAGACGAAGTCTCAAGTTTCTCTTTCATCACATCTGCATACAGACTCAAACTATAGTCCTGCAGCTTCCTACGATTCTCTTCAAACTCAACCGCAGTGTAGCTCCAAGCTAGGTTCAAAACCATCAGCTTTATCAAATCTTTGTCTTTGTCTGCATGCCCACGATTCTTCAAATTCTCCACAATATGCTTAACACACATTCTGTGTTCAGCAGATGGTAACTCATCTCTCACAGCATTAAGAAGTCCCTGCAAACATATTTTCAATTAGTACTTAAGCAAAAAACGCCTAAGCGAATAAACTTTCCTTACCCTTCCTCTATCCGAGATAATGACTATTCCATGTCTAGTTTGAAGACCTAAGTCATGCTTCAATAGCTTCACAAACCACGTCCAGTTTGGTCCATTCTCTTTTTGTACCACTGCCCAAGATATGGGATAAATTTGATTGTTTGGATCATGTCCAACAGTAGTAAGCAAGACTCCTTTGACAGCAGCTTTTAAGAATGTGCCATCAAGACCAATTATTGAACGACAAGTCCCACTCCAAGAGTTTTTTCAGGCTTGCTATACAAACATAAAACCTATCAAACACATCCTCACCAGTCGCATTACGATATTCCTCAACTATTGCAGTAGATCCTGGATTTGTAAATATGATTTCTTCTGCATACTCACGGAGATGAGCAAATTGTTCTTCATACTCCCTCTCAAGCCATTTAATTGCTAAAAGCCTACCTCTTTGGCACTGATTTCTTGTACTTACTAATTTTCTGTTCTCCTTGATAAGATCTTGAATGTCTTCAGGCATACAATCCGATTGTTCCCTCAACTTATTTAAGAAAAGATTTGCAATCACATGTGTGAGACAGTAACTATGAAAAGTGATGGGCCTTTCTTTTTTTAAAATCATTTCCTTTGGCACAAGTTGGCCCATTTCCCTTTTATTTTCAAAACGCACGTATGCATATACGGTGTAAGCGTCTCCATCTTCCTCCTCATTTCTAACCTAGCCGCACGGAAACCAGAGGAGAGAAAGTGAGAGAGGAAAACCGAGAGGAAGAGGAGAGGAGAGAAAGAGAAAGCGGGAGAAGGAGAGATCGTGAGGGGAGGAAGAAGAGGGAGGGAGAGGAGAGAGGAAGCAAAGTGGAGGAGAGAGATTCACCGGAGCCGCTCCACCACCAATACCTCCGTCCACTGCTGCACATCCACCACCACCGGAGAAGTCTACCAGCACCAGAGGAGAGAGCCGCCGCACATACCGTATCCATGCACGTTACCGTGGTTGCACATGAGAGGAGGAAATCGGAGAAGCGGAGCACCACCACCGACTACCACCATCACCGTCGTGAGTCGTGCATCACCGGAGGAGGAGCCACTGTCGCTGGAGCCCGAGATCCACTGCCGCAAGTCTAAGCCGTGAGGTGCTCGTGCACTTCTTTGGTGTTTCTTGTGCATCAAGTAACCTTCCAAAACCCTAGCGTCTCATTTCCGATCCGTTCCCGTTCATGATCGTCGTCGTTAAGGCTAAGGTGAGGATGGATCCTTGCTGCCCCTTATGCGATTTCCTATGCTTTGTGTTACCGAAACCTTGACTTGATTCCGTCGTATGGTGTGTTGCATGCGTGTGGGTCATTGTGGTAGGATCGTCCGGTATGGAAATTGGAATATGACCTGTTTGTATTAAGAACCGTAGAAGATGCATGTTGTGTACAAGGACGTGAGTATAAGTGGTCTTAGACTTAGTTATCATGGCATGTATATATATTATCGCAGGAAGCATATAAGTTGATGTGAATGATATATAATATTAATACCACTATATCGAATAAATGTTGACGTGTGTGTTGTGTGCTTTACGTGTATAAGGTGTATTTGTTTATTACTACTAATATGATATTAACGTGGGTTTGAATGATAGAAGTGTTTTAGTAACGTGGATTATATGGTATTAAAAAGGGATTAATTGGAGTAATATTATAATATGGATAAAATGTGTGTAGATGATTTGTGGTGATGATTAGAATTATCCATATGTCCAATGTTGGTTATATGCTGGGTTTTGGCAATAAGTGATGATTGCGCCATAGCTCATTAACGGCTAGCTAGTCGGAAACAACTGCGCACGCACGGCGTGGCGGGATGGATCAGATGTACTCAATAGCCCTTCGGGGTAGGGGAGAATCGTCCTACGGGGCGTATTTGTTGTATGTTTGGGTGTTGGGCTATGGCAATAGGTGATGTTAAGTCATAGTTCATTAACGGCCGTTTAGCAAGCCGGAAACAACCGCGGGCGCTCGGCGTGGCGGGATGAGTCAGGTGGACTCTATAGTCCTTCGGGACATGGGGGATTGTCCTTCGGGATGTGGCGGATTCGTCTATTCCTGCGGTGGCGGAAATGGGCAAGTGCTAGTTCCGGCGGTGGCGGGGACTAGCAGGTGTCGTCTTGGTGTGGTGTATGTGTTGTGTGGAGTCAGTCTCTGTGGCATTGGATAAGTCGTGTATCATGATGTGGGTTTAGGATTGGTCTAGGTGGGCGTGGTATAGTACTTCGTATTTGGAATCCCAGTTTTGGGTTTGTTCTCCTGGGTAATTCAAATTACTCATCCCTCCCGTCGTCTTCCCTTTTTCCCCTTTTGCAGGTAGTAGGTCGGAAATGACGGTTTAAAGATTAAGTTCGTGGATTTTGGGGTTTAATAAAGTTTTTCAATGTTCGATCCAAGAGTAAAACGCTGTCGTTCTGGAGGTGCCGGGAGCGAGGTGTGACAACAGGACTCTTTAGTAGCTTGCATTTCCCATTTCGAGTGCAACTGTGAGACGCATACCTAGTCTTGACAACCCACATCTGACTCGGTTTATCAAACGAGCAATACACTCTCCATTTGCATTGTCTAACAATGCCACATCTAAATGAAACCTTAGTCTTATCCCACGTATCTTGTCTGATGTTCCTAGCTTTGCTCAATGCATAGTCTAACACAACTTGCTTGAACTGATAGCCTGTATAGAACTTTGTTCCTAAGTCTAACTTATCACACTTCTTCTTTCCCATTCTTTTTTTTCACAACCAATTGATCTTCATCTTCATCATCCGAGCTCTCTGGGGGGGTGAATGTGATTAAATATAATAGTCGAGGGGGGAAAATCAAGAGGATAATAATTTGGGGTGCTCAAGGCGGAAGCTGCACTATAGGGGTGGGCGTAGGCAGCCAACCCGTTTAGAGAAGACAAATGTGAGCACTCTGCGATAGAGGCGTTATGAAAGTTAGATACAATCTTTACTTACCGACACTGAAGATAAGTAAATGATAGCAGAGATTTAAGTACCATAAGAAAGCATGCTGGTGGAAATCGTGTACAAACTGCATCCAAGAAGGAACAGCCACGACCATTAAAAATAGAAATGAAACAAAGAATAAGACAGACTTTCTTTGTCGACGGTCTCTCGTTCTCATAGAGCTTTCGTATATATGCAGAATAGATCTAAACACCATCGGGAAAAGTAGAAGGCCCAACAGTAGACCCTGAGAAGGAGAATGGTAAGTTCCTATTCAGTAACACAGTAAAGGTTATCCATTTTAATTTCTTGATTTTATTATCAACATACCTGGACGATTATGCGGGTTTCAGCTCTCTTTATTCCATAGCTTATTGAGACAAGATCCACATGTAAGAGTTTCTCGAAAATCTGTAACAAAACTACAAAAGTCATACCAAAAAGTACAAGGATGATTATAAGTATGTTCTCATTCCACCTACATTCAGTATCCCAAAGTGTCGTGAACCTCTACCTTGGCTGCCGGGTCTACTGTATATCCAAATTGTATTAATGATTTCATGAAGTTTATTTGTTGTCCTGAGACTCATTCATATTGTGTCCGTATACTGAGCAATATCTGAGCTTCCTCCTTATATCAACTTTTTTGATAAGCCCTTTTTGTACTATAAAATTACGAGGACAACTACAAAGATAATATTTTTTTTCACCGTTCCGCAATTTTGGAGTGTTACCAATCAGAACCTCTACCTTTTTCACGTGGAAAAATATATTTGATCACATGGAAAAATCTATTTGATCGATTGATATCGGTTTACTTTAGATTGGAGAAAGGAAAAAATATGGCAAACAGACAAGATAAGATTTTTCAAAAGAGAAAATAACTTTTTTATGTTTCAAAACTACAAATCACTATCATTTTAAATTTTGTGATTTTTACACTTTCACTTTAAATCATTGAATTAAAGGAAATCTTACTTCAAAATATTAAATTAGTTTTTAAGTTTGCATTGTAACAAAACTTCGAATAATTCTTCATTTTTCGCTAAAAATGAATGACATAACTTATTTTTTTTTGTCACTTAGAGAAACCTAAAGAGGCGATAAAAAGAATTTCACAATAGAATCCCGCCGCCGCTTTTTTCTTCTGACTCCGGTGGCTTCTTTAGCACCGGAGTTGGAGTCTCTTAATCTTTTCCTTTGGATTTTGTTTCTTAACTTCTCAATCTCGTTCTCGTTCCAAGTTTCTGATTTTGGGGATTTTGTTTCTTCAGATCTAGAGCAGATCTGGGATCTGTTCTTCGGATTTTTGCTTTTATCTTCGATCTTGAAGGTTCTCTTCCCTAGATCTGAGAGCTTGCGCGCTGTCGAGTTTGAGATGGTCGTCTATAGTTTATTGGTGTTTTTGTTTTGTTTCTCTGTGTTAGGTTTTGAATATCTCTAGTTTTTGGTTGTTCTTTTGTGTAGTTTTGTCTTCTCGCAAGCGGATTCCAAAACCCAATCTTGGATCAGAGCGGTTTTCGTGTAGATTGGGAGATCTGTATTCTCGCGACTTCAATAGATTGTGAGCTGGCTTCATTAGATTGGAGTACGAGACTCTTTAAGATCTATCAATTTAGAATCATCTATTGTGCTCTTTGCTAATTAGCAGTTTAACGTTTTCACTCTGTTTTTGGATTTATGTATATTTTCCCGTATCAGTCCATGTATAAGTCCATGTATCCCTCATGTATCCCTTTGAAGTTTTAATAAAAGTTAACATGACAAACAGAAAAAAAAAAAAAAAAATTTGTTTAAAATAATTAAAAAAAGAATAAGTGATTCTTTTATTTTTCTTATCTGAAAGTCGATGAAAATTTTACCCAGATCTAATAATCATTATTTCTTCCACTCCCAAACAAATGGAGTCATGGATTCATTTTACAAAGAGAGGCATGGCTTTGTTTATTCATTGTCATATTTGAAGATATCAATTCCAATGTGATTGAGATTGAGATTGGATTCTGTTTCAGAAAAAATAAATTTTTATTTTTTTCTGTTTGATTTTCAGTTTTTATCTTATATGTTTCAATCTATGTAGACTCTCTTACGTTTATGATTTTTAATTACATGAAACTAGATATAAATTTTGAACAACTAATGAACGGTTTTTGGTGGAATGAAGAAAAACACAAATGTTGTGCCCACTAATAAACCTTTATATATCGTCACTTCTAAAATCCAACACAAACGTGAGGAAATCTTAAAACATATAAGATTAATCATGATTTCGAGATGAACTAACTAAACCAAACTATGATTGTCTTGATCTTGGCTTGAGGTGTAAGGAATAATTCCTTATCATATTATGTGGTCTAATAGTCATCAATTTTCTATTGGATTATTGCTATTTTTTAATATTTGTTGATCAATTAAATTGGAAATGAAAGAGTTAATTCCTATTAAATCTCTACTTTGATGGACAGCTGAGATTACCCTAAGAAAAACCTAAAGATGAATTAGGTCATCTCTCCACTTATAAATAGATGCATTTAATCCATTGTAAAGGCATCACATTCATCACAATAACAACACCTAAAAGATTAGGAAATGGAAGAGAAACCTAAAAGTCTTATCTCATAGATTTTTCATCTTCCGCGACAATGGCAGGAGGTAATCCGATAAATCTTCTCATAATTCTATTATGTGATTATTCAGATGTTTGAAGATCTTAGGATTCATATCTTAGGATTCATGTAATCTCCTGATACCACATGTAAACTATAAATTACATGAACCTTAAGATCTTCAAATATCTGAATAATCACATAATAAAATTAGGAGGAGATTTATCGGATTACCTCTTGTCATTGTCGCGGAAGATGAAAAGTTTATGAGATAGGACTTTTAGGTTTCTCTTCCATTGCCTAATCTTTTAAGTGTTGTTATTGTGATGAATGTGATGCTTTTACAATGGACTAAATGCATCTATTTATAGGTGAAGAGAGGACATAATTCCTCTTTAGGTTGTCCTTAGGTTAATCTAAATTGTCCATCAAAATAGAGATTTAATAAGAATTAACTCCTTCATTTCCAATTTAATTGGTCAAAAAATATTAAAGAATAGTATTAATCAAATAGAAAACTGATGACTATTAGACCACCACATAATAGGACAAGAAATTATTCATGAGGAAGACAGTCGATGTATTTCAGTTTGCTTTCCTATGTATATTCTATTTTGTACTATGTTTTGCGTTAAGACTTTAATTTTATTATACATGCAACAGTGATTAAATACAAAATAAAATCTATGAAATTTCATTTTCTAGACGACTACCCAAGTTCTGAAGCCTTTGAAGAAGCCCTTGCACAAGCTTAAGAAAAGTCTCATGTGGCTGCCACAGTCATCGTATATCTCTCTTACAAAGATATAATAGGAAATATATCAAATAATTATCTATTTCATTGATGCTTCTGATTTGGTTTTATTGGTTTGGTTAACATAATTTAATTTGAAGAAACAAAATCCAACGTTAATAACGCAAGGAAAGTGGATAACTTCAAGTCTTAAACAAAACTCGTAAAAAAAAATCATCATCAAAACGAAGTTCTACGAACTGGGTCATATTAAAATCATAACTAACTAAAAGGAAAAGAAACCAAAACACCCAACTTCATCATATCACATTATATTTTGCCCAGTGTCGGTCCAACGTTTTGCAATACCCTATACAAATTTTAAAAACGTGCGTTTTTGTGTACTATGTTCTTGTTTGCAATAGCCGAGAGTCACGTTTGGATGGGTTAAATATTTTTTGGTACATTTCTTACAGTTGTTAGGACAGTTTCCAGAGAGAAAATGTCTTCGGTTATAAGAAGTGAGCGTTAAGCCTGCTTCATCTTCAGAATATCATGAATCTCCCGCTCATTCCCACGCTCGGTAGGATTAATTGCAAAACAATAAATGTGACCGCAATGGTATCTATTACCACGTCGCGACTCGAGTACTGCTTCAATGTCCTCTTTCTCACCAACCCCTTCGCCTTCCAGCATACTTCCAGCGACTTTGCACTTGCTTGAGCGTCAAATCAGGGAAGTCAGCCACCATCACTTGATGTATTTCATTGGGCTTCCGATTAACAGGTAGCAGAGAAGCAGCTGCCTCGTCCAATGCATGGGTCCAATAGAACCGACCAACACGGCCACCTCGCAGGCCACCAATAGCTGCTCCAGCCCCCGCTAGCCCAAAATCAACAAGAGTCGCAGGTTCAGCATCATTAACAAGAGTCTTAGGTTTAGGAGCATTAACAAGAGTTTCATGTTCATCATCAACAAGAGCCTCTTGGTGTTCACCATCGGAGGCTGCGGGAGACAGTAAGAGCCTTTGCAGGTACTCAAAATCAGAAACCGACTCAAACCCTATGGTCTTTAGCCACTTCACTGCGTCCAGCTTTAGGGAGGTACGCTTTACCCGAAGCTCTCTCTTCTTATCTTCCAGAAGAGAGAGAGCGGTCGTCAGCATCTCATCGGCAGACGATATCATGTCAATCTCTGACTCCACCTTGTGGAAGTTCTCACTGACCGACCTCAGGTTCTGAATAACACTCATCTTGATCTGATTATCCTTGATCTGCAAGAGATTTTCTTATCGCCGATCTTATCAAAACCAAATTAAAGAGCTGCAAAACAATCGCCGATTATCTTGTGGATTTTCTTTTTTATTCAATTTTTATTTTTATTTTTCTTTTCTTAAATTGAAATAGATCATTTTTTTTGTTTTTTTATTTTTAATTTTTTAATTTTAATTTTATTATTGAAATATATTCTTTTTCTTTTTTTTTCTTTTTTTTTTAAAATTCCATTTTTTAAAAAAAGTAATTTTTTTTAACATCTAATTTAACATTAACATGAACGTGAATGACAGAAATCCATATGTAGAACATGATCTATGAACGGAGGAACATAAAAATGAAAATCATAAATTCCATCGTCTCGAATCCTATGTTTGGCCATTAAATCTGCTGGTTGATTTGAAGCTCGACCAATCCAATGAAACTGAACTTCTTCAAACTTCATTTGCCAATGTCGTGCTTCTCGAATCCAATTATGGCAATCAAAGTTGAGTGAGTTGCTCATCATCAAATCTATTAATTCCTTATTGTCTCCTTCAAAGATAATCTTTTTGTAACCTTTACTCCAGCAATGCTACATTGCTATTATTAAGGCTTGACATTCACTGTGGAGTGCATTTGATACTCTTCTCCATCTTGATTGTCCTCCACCGATGTAAGCGCCATAATCATTACGAATTATCCAGTCGGCTTGGGTAGTCGTATTTTGATTTGCAAATGATCCATCAAAGTTACACTTATACCAGTCTTGAGGGGGTAATGTCCACTTGGAACTGGCTTCATTTTCGTTGTTCTTACTCACTCGAACTCTATTCCATCCCGTAGTCAAAGTAGCCTGATTTGCATATTGCCATTCCTTTGCTTCATTCCTTGCATACATCAAATTCTTTCCCCAAGAAATGTGCTTCTGTTGGAAGACCAAGATATTCCTACTTTTCCAGATTCTCCAGAGTATCGATAATGGCAATTGTTGATACTGTTGGAGATTTAAGACTCAAGTGTAACGTATGGAATTTACAAACTCCTCCAAAAATAAAACATTTTCTTTGGTGAATGCTTTCAAGTTCATTAGCTACTGGGGAGAATCTTCAAAGACGTCATATCTCTCCTAATGCAGTGTGTCGCAGATGTTGCCAAGCTGTGAAGTCAACCCAACATCTATTCTTTGAGTGCCCTTAGAGCATCAGCATTGGTAGTCTCTAAGAGAATCTCTCAACAAATATAAAATAATAGATAACATTATTAAATAAAATAGAGCTGATTTTTAATAATAAAATAATGGATGAATCTCTCAAAAGTTGAGAGACTCCTTCCAAAATCTCTCAAATGAGATTTTGTTGAGAGTTATCCATTATTTTATAATTTTATAATTTTGTATATTCTATTATTTTTTAAGAACCTCTCCTAAAGACTACTAATGCTGATGGTCTATCTGGTATTCTAAAATAACATCCTTACTGATTTAAATGCTTCGTTTGAGGATAAAATCAGATTTATTCTTTAATTTAAAATTTTTTATTATATAAAGTTGAATCCAACGTATATAAGATATATTATTTCCGCGAAGTCCTTGTTGTTGTGTTAACGTTGTTTTTTTCATGGGAAACAATAGTCAATTTGATCGGTTCTCGGTTTGGTTTCGGTATTGAATTTAGATTTTGAGCCGTTGAGTGTGAGAGAAAAAAAAAATGGCAAGCAGACAAGATAAGGTTTTTTTTGGAGTCGGGAGATTTTAACAGGAATCGAAGTGACGAAATGAGAGAATTGAAAATATCTCTGTTGCGATGGAGCTCAGTTTCAAGCTGCGATCTTTTTCATTCCCCGCCTCGGTTTCAAGTAAGCTTAACAAACCCCTAACTCTCAATTTTCTTTTCTTCTCTCTGATTCTGTGAAATTTGAATGGATATATGTTTGGTTCTGACCTAACAAAAAAACCCACAGATTTCTAAGATAAAATCTGATTTGATGAATCGAGTAAAAGCATTGACGACAATCCATCCAATTTTAGATTAATTTTTCGAGCTGGGTCTCAAATTCGTTTGATCGTCTTAGCTCTGAAGGTTATGGTAGTTCTCTAAAAACGATTGAAATTTGCACGATTTCAAGTTTCATATTTTCAATCTTGCTGTTTCATTACAAAACACTAGTGTCCGATTCAATATCTGCTTTTTGGTGTTAAATAGACATATTCATATTGCACACTTGTGGATATATATACTTACCGAGTTGATTTTAGGTGTTAAGGATGTGAGGTTCTTAAACTCGGTTTCGTTCTATGATATGAAAAAATCCGAACATCAAAGAGCTAAGAGGTCATCATCAACATCAACAGCGATTCCGGCTTTAGTTGAAACAGCTGTTTCTGTAGCGATTGCAGCAACAGTTGTTGGCACTGCAGCCACTCTTCTTGTTCGGAGAAGTACCAAAGCCTCCGAAGAAGCCGAGGTAGTTTTTTGTTTTTCTTCTAAGTATATATGACGCATGAACACAAATCTTGCATCTTGGTGAAAACTGATTATCTAAAATGTAATTGTAGGCTTCTATGAAAGAATGTGAAGTTTGTGGCGGTTCAGGAATCTGTTCTGAGTGCAAAGGTGAAGGCTTTGTCTTGAAGAAACTATCAGATGAAAACGCTGAGAAAGCAAGACTCACTGCAAAGAACATGGCTACACGATATACAGCCGGGTAATAATAATAATAGATAAATAAATAAAACTCTCCCTCATTTGTTCTTTCTTTCTTTCATTGATTCTCAACACATTTCTTCTTAGGCTTCCCAAGAAATGGAGCTACTGCACTAAATGTTCCTCCACGAGATCTTGTATAACGTGTGGTGGGAGTGGGAAGATAAGCTTCTAGTGCCTCCTTTTGCAGTGTACGTTAAACTCTTTTCTTCAGAAACATAATTCCAAATTTTAGCAGAGATTTCTTGTAATGTTTGATAACTCTCATATCAAACTTTAGTTTTACATTTGCAATCTTCCCATGTCATACTTTAGTTTAGTTTCTTCTTACTCTTTCTTGATTCTTTTAATACGATCTGTTTCTTAGACGTGAAGATTACTAAAGTCAATTGCTTCTTCTTTCGTCTTTCTTTTAAATCTATCTCTGTGACTTGTCTCCAAGGAAAAAATGTTTTCTTCATGTAAAACTTGTTGCGCCTCAAAACACTCTTCAGTTACTTGATCGATTCGTTGAATGAATAATTTGATTTTGGAAGACTTTTAAAGACGCGGCTCGTCGATTAAACATAGAAAAAACTGATGCAGAAGCCTTTTCATATAAAACGACATTTTACATCACGAGCACCGGGCTCACTGAAACCTCACTTATCAAGTCAGGATCTTACTCGGTACATCTCTCATAAGAGGAAACATAGAACACGAAAACATAAAGCTAAACTTTGAGGGTTATTTATATGTGGAAAAAGATTTTAGTGTGATTATCCCTTCAACTAGACATGAGCTGGACTTCCGGTCTGCGGTGTTGGAATATCAGCCAACACCGCTTTCCGGCCTCTCTCTGACCGGCTGTTTTCGGCGAACTTAATGCTTCCCTCGTGTAGTCCTAAGCTCTTCTCTTCCTCTGTCCATTCCGCTTCATAGTAATGCTCCTCCTTTGATCTCTCTTCGTGTTGCGATGGCCTCAAGAACATGCTTCCCCACTGCGGAAAATGAATAAATGCAACCGGAAGGGTACACACGACCGCCATAATTCCCATCAATGATAGTCCTTCAGCTGTACTAAACCTTGAAGAGGAGAAGAAAAGAAGTTGAGTAATCCCCGACCCGAAATTCCCTCCAGCTCCGGTTAATCCGGAGATAAGCCCAAGAGAACGCCGGGAAACAAAAGGAGCAACTCCGAAGAGGGCTCCGCAAGCGGCTTGTGTGCCTACGGAAAAGAGCATCATTGCTAAGATAGCTATAGGGAGTGTACTAGCACGGCCGAGCCAGATGCAGAAGAGAGCTCCAACGGTTTGTAAGATCCACAAGGTCCATAACCGTCCTCTCATTCCGAAGAGCCGTGCGGCTACATCCGAGGCGTAGCCACCGAAGGGACGGGCGAAGAAGTTTGCCATACCAAAGCTGGCTGCTACAATACCGGCTGTGTGAAGCGTAAGGTTAAACCTGTCGAAGAAGTATCCGGATATAACGTTGTTGATCGTTAATTCAACTCCCATAGAGAATCCGTAAAGAACGAATAAGATCCATGTTCTATAGTTCTTCACAGCGAACCAAAAGACCTATTAAAAAAATATATATATACAAGAAGAAAAATGTAATTAGAACTACTTACATTTGCTATTATCTCAAAATATTGAAATGTTTAATATTTTGTTTAATTATAATTACCTTGGAGAATTTGTCTTTGGAAACTTGACCACTCTTTTGGAGGGTACTGAGGTTACCGTCGGGGAGATCTTGGCCGAGAGTGAGGACAAGAATGCCCATAATGATCTGAAGGAAGCCAGGGATGAAAAAGGCGAACCTCCACGCTGTGAAAGGAGTTGCTCCGGTGAGTTTGATGACGTGGAAGACCATTGGCATGAGTAGCTGAGTAACGCCGCCTCCCATTTCTCCCCACCCTCCGGCACATCCGTTAACGAGTCCTATAATCTTACCATTGAACATAACGCTCGTCCAGTATTGGCATGACACGAACGTTGCTAAGCAAAAACCGATCATGAACCGCACGGCTAAGTAGCTTCCCGCATCAGCTACGAAAGACATCGAAAAGACGGCTGGAGCCGAGAGCAAAAGAGAGAAGGCTGTGCCGTAACGTGCTCCAAGAAGGTCACATACGGCACCCATAGCGAGTCTTGAGAAAATGGCGCCGGAGACTGATGCGACCCCGGCGTTTCCGATGTCGGTTTTGGTCAGGTCGAGGTTGTCGCGGATGACGGGGACTAGAGGTGCGGCCGCAAAGGTGGAGATGAAGCAAGTGAAGAAAGAGATCCATCCTAAATGGAAGGCTCTCATGTGTGGTTTAGCGAATGAGAGTGGTTTGAACACTTTTGCTCTATGTTCTGAGTCCACGGGTAAGGCGAACTTAGCTGTCGGATCGTCTGATCGAACAGCTTGAGACGAAGGGCCACCTTCGTCGTGGACGGAGAAAGAGAAGACTTGCTCTCTTGCCGTGACTCCATGCAAGGAGCTCCCAATAGAGCCGTCTTCATGAGAATGGTTCGGAGCCATTAGTCTTTTTGTTCAAAGAAAATGGGAGAAATTAAAAGAAAGACTCTAAACAATGAAGAGGGTTCTCTTCTTCTTCTTTGTGGCCTTTGTTGTTTTCTTTGTTTTTGGTGTAAGTTGGAAAAGAGAAATTGCTTAGTATTTATAGAGGAGTTGGAGATCTAAAGCATGTTGGGAAAAGTTAGGTGGATCCATTGATAAGATTTGAATAATGAGCTTTATTATTATTGATCAGAACTTATTTTTAATGTTTATGGCTTCAGACAATTTTGTGTAATTCACACGGAGATGAGAATATTCTACTATTAATAAGACCATCTCCAACGCTAGTATACTAAAAAGAGTATCTTGCCAATTAAATATTATTATTTAAATATAATTAATAAAAATAAATAATTTTTAATTTTAAAATAAAAGATAAACCATTGATACAATGACACCTAGCATAAAAGTATCAGAGACAGTTTCTTAGAGCTTGATTGGTTCTCCCGCTAGCACCCGCAAATGCAGCTTTTGCAGGTGGTAGCGGTTGTTGGCGTTTGGCAACAATCACACAAAACGCTTTCTACCGCGTCGAACTGCTTTGTATCGCTCAAAATCAAAAGCTCCTTCCAGCTAGCGTTTGCGGTTGCGGACGGTTGCGGGCGATTGCAGATGGATAACTCAAAAAATTTAAAATTAAAAAAAAACACAAATTTATTTAAAATTAAGATATATATATAAGAAAATTTTTTAAAAATAAGATTTGAATATTATAATTACAAATAAATAAATAAATTTGATATTTTTTAACTAATATTCATTAACAATCTTTCATAATTTTATATGTATAAGATCTATAAACTCTAACTATTTTGATAAATTTTCTCTTCATCACTAATGTAAATATAACAACTAAAAATTTTTTCATCTAACATCTCCATACAAAAAAATCAATTTTTCTATTAAAATCATAACTTCATCCAAACTAAAACAAATTGAGAAAAAAAAGTAATTAATTTTTATAATTAATTATGTTTTATTAATAATTTTATAGTTTTCTTATAATAATATGGTTTTAAATATTTTTTATAGTTATACAATTTGTTTATATTGTTAATTTATTGTTTAACCGCTATTACACCCGCAAGTTAAACAGTCGTAAATATCCCGCAAACGCACCCGTTTCTAACCGCTGTGCCAGTCGTACAACCCGCTTAATAACGCTGTTAACCGCAATCGCTCACTTGTGCAAATTCCCGCAACCGCAACCGCAACAGCTGGGTTTAAACAGTCAGGCCCTTAAAGTCCTCTTTTCAGAACCGGTTTTAAATATCTCTCTTGCTTTTTTTTATTTTTTCATTTTTTTATTTTTTAGAGACTCATTAAAAGCCCTGCGTTGGAGATGCTCTAAGCATATGTAGTATATCATATATGCATAATGCCAATTACGTGCCCAAATCAGAGTTAATTACACTACAACGCACTTTCAGAGATTGATATTACACTAATAAGCACTTTCAACGGTTGATGCACTTTCGCCTCGTGAAAAGACCTACCCACCCTTGATTTTACAATTTACCGTCTCTGTTGACTTATCATTACATACACGGCATTGTCTCAGTAAAAAAAAAAAATCCACAAACCACGGCGGCCAAAAACTCTGAAACCCTAAAATCGTTTTCTCCGTCGAGCCTCAAACTTCGTCTTCTCGCGCACCGCCGAGCCACTGCGTATTTGATAACCACTTTCTTTTCGGATCCTATCTTGTTTATCTCACCACGAACTCCACCCTAAACCTGCTTTACTTTCCGATTCGAACCACTGTCGATTTGCTTTTCCGAATCTGAAGGGGTTTCAGTTTCAAATGATGGTAGGTATGAATTTCTCTTTCGGATCTAAAGGGTTTAGTTTTTATTCCTCCGTCTCAATAGTTTTGTTGAACTCGTTAATTTAGTTTTGTTCGTTCAACTTTACTATTTGGGTTGGGTTTCCCTCGATTGAACCACTTCCTCTAATCGATGGCTCTCCAATTTCAGAATCGGATGGCTCGCTTGGATGGGACAATAAACTGCCCACAGGATTGTTCGCTACAGATCGGTTTCCAAAAAGCCATCTAAACGTACACTCGAAGCCCGACATCCTTACCTTCGTCAATGATACGCTTAGAGGCTCTCCTGAACTGGAGACAATTAAAAATTCCTGGTTTGGGAAGTTATTTAACCTTCCCGCTGCTAGATGCCCTGTTTCCGGCCAACTCATCCACGCACTGTTAGCAAGGCAACTGTTATCTAGGCGGAAATACGAGTTGTGGACGGTATTCGGTGGATAACCACTGCGTTTCTCTCTGGCTGAGTTTGCGACCATCACTGGGCTGCACTGTGGTGAATTCCCAGATGACTACGAGCCTGTCATTATGCCACCACCCAACAGAGACAAGAAAAAAACTAAGAAGGTGGATGCTTGCTGGAAGGAGTTCATTGGTGGAAACGCATACACGACATGCGCTGACATTGCAGGAATGCTTACTGATGAGAAGGACATGCCTAGCGAAAGAAGACTCCGACTCTCCCTCATACTTATAGTTGATTGTGTCCTCATGGCAAACCAACAAGTTCACAGGCCTACCTCTCGCTATGTCACTATGTTGTCTGACATAGATAAGTTTTTAAACTTCCCTTGGGGCAGGGAGTCCTTTCTTAAGACAATCTCCACCATGCGCCCCGGTCATAGGAACCCTGACGATGACGTACATCCGGTGGAAGTCCTCCGCATCAATCTTCAACAAGAGTCCTATTGGCTAATTGGCTTCCCTCTCGCGCTGCAGCTCCTTGCGCTGCAGGCCATTCCTTCCCTACTGTCTCGGCTGCCGGCTGCAGCTACAGACGAGCGCACAATTGCAGAGTTGCCTGGTCCAGGCCTCCCACCTTATGCTGCAATCAACTACGACGCCGTGATAAAGGCTGAGAACGATCCCAATGTAAGAAAATCTCTTCTCCATATCTATCAATCCATACTGCACATTGATTCTTAACAAACTTCTAATTAAATCTATGTTTTCATTGTTTTTTCCATCTATATGTCCACCCTTTAGTACAACTCGACCCAATAGAGGTTGTTGAGTGTTGGGGTGAATTTGATGACGACAAGAAAGACAACAAAGCTTCCTACATGGAGGACCTCATTTCAAGTGGATGCGTCTTCACCAAATCTGTCTGGCCCGGTGGGGACAACTTTCTGCCCATAATTCTTCCAAAAAAAATCAATACGCGAGGGGATCACAAGAAACACATTCTCAACCGGAAATTGGGGAAGCGTCCACAACTAAGTGTCCAACAAACTCTACCCCTTTCTAAGACTAACTTAGTCCGTCGTCAGAAAAAAAGGGAGGCGGCAGTCAACGATGCAGCGCCTACGAACACCGAAGAACAAAACCAATGGTTGTTCTCGCAAGTCCAACTGCTATCTGAGAAATACACAAAACTCGAAGAACGCACAACCCGCCTTGAAAACAAAGTCAAACAAAGGAGGAAACAATCAGGAGGTAAACTCTCCACTCAAAGGCGCACGTCTACACGGCTTAAGAAGAAAAAATACCCAAAACAGAATAAGACAGTGACTTCATCGCCACACTCACATGGTGGGATAAGTCTTAAAGAAGGATACGGGGCGACTAGCAAGTGGATGGAGTCAACCTCAGCAACTGCCTCCAAACAGAACCCACAAACTCCCCTACACGAGGTTAGTCATCTCGGCCTTCTTCTGCAATTCACTACAAACACAATATCTTTCTATAATTTAACATCGTCGCTTATCACAGTCCAACCCATCTGTGGCCAACCCCAAACAAAGAAAAAGACAATCCCTTGGCAAAGTCTCCACGGAAATACGCATGTCTCCACGACTTAAGAAACTAAGAGAAACCAAAATCGACAGCACACACACGTCCTCGCCACAATCACTAGGTTTCATAAGCCTCAGGGAGGGGGAGGGGCAGTCTACCCAATGGATGGATTCTACCTCTGTCGATGAGTCCGAACAGAACCCACAAACTCTTGTCAACGAGGTTAGGCTTCTATTCAGTTCCATATTTTTCTCTCTTCAGTAAATACATTTTAACACCTAACTCCAATTTCCGCTCAGACTGGACAACACGATGATGGTCAAGAGGCCCTGACATTTCACGGGCACGGTTGGGAAGGTAATGGACCTCAAATACATTGTCAGGCTGTTGACATTCACGGAGGGGAGGAACGACACTTGAAGGATCCGGATGTTTACGCTAACCCTGTGCATCGACATCAGCAAAATGCCCCGATGGACAAGGGACCTTTGGAAACAGATTCGTTGGATCAGCCTTCTCTTCGCACGCAGGGTTTGGTTTCAGAAAATTTCAACACAGATTCGCTGGACAAGGATTCGCTGGACAAGGCCTCTCGGGACAATGATTCGCTGGACAACGCCTCGCTGGACAAGACTTCGATGGATCGGCCTTGTCTTCGCACGCAGGGGTTGGTTTCGGAACCTTTCAACACGGACGAGCTGGACAAGGATTCGCTGGACAAGGCCTCTCGGGACAATGCTTCGCTGGACAAGGCATCGATGGACAAGGCATCGATGGACAAGGCATCGATGGACAAGGCTTCGCTGGACACGGCTTCGATGGACAAGACTTCGCTGGACACGACCTCGCGGGACAAGACTTTGCTGGACATGGCCTACCTGGACAAGGGATTCCTGGACAAGGCTACACTGGACAAGGCTTCGCTGGACAAGACTTCGCCCAACACTGAACCGTTCGATAAATCAGCAACCAAGGAGCCGTTTGACAATGCCACCGCGGAAAAAGATGTGCTGGACGAGCCTCCCTCAGTCAACGATCTTATCAACGCCACCGGCCAAACATCTCCGGCGGTGGAGAGAGATGAAACAGATTTAGTGTTTTCTACGATCATCGAAGAACTACGTGTGCTTACTCTACCTGAGTCGGTAAACAGAAACTAAACCCAACTATTCATATATTTCAACTGCTTCGCATTGTCATCCCATAACAAATCATGCAATAACAAATAGGGACCAAACGACGAAGCAGAAGACACCAAAAAACAACACCTGGACAGCAAACGTGGCAGCATAGCGAGCCAGGAAACGAGGCGGACCCATCTTTAATACAGGTTATAAATTTATACAAATAATACAACTACTCATTGTCTTTCTTGTATTTCTCTAAAAAAAAACCCCTTCCTCATTGGTCATAACAGCAACTCTCAACGCCACCGAGACGTTCTCTAATAAGCTCTCCGACGGTACAAAAACAATTAATACATGCACCAACACAAAAACTCCTTACATGCTGATTCTTCATCTTTTTGGCTTCAATAGGAACTCAATCAAAATAATCATCCAACCATCCACTCTCCTCTCCAGGAAACCACCATATCACTAAGCGACTCTTCAACATCTCCAGAACCACCACAACACATACCATCGGAACTTGAAACACAACTGGCTACAGCCTTGCAGAATTGGCCACGATCAACAGCGGATCAACTACTTACTATCGTGGACACGAATTTGTGGAAGCTGTTCCGTAAAACTCTTGCAGGAAACCCAACATTGTAAGCAACCTTAATTCACAATTTTTCTTTATCTATGTCAGCAACACAAAGTGTCTACACATATTTGCTGATATATAATGTAATGTTTAATTGATGTAGAGAACACTTCACGGAGGTTCAATTTGACTTTGACAACAATTTCTTCCTAGCCCTAGCTCAAAGTAAAGGGTGGGTGAACACAAAGGTACACTCTAACAGGAAGTCAATATGCTGTATATCTCTTACATCACACACTCTCACTAACGCTTCCTACATCACATGGAGGTCCTAATGTGGGCACTCAGCCACAAACACGCGAACGTCCTAAATGAAGAAAACGCAGACTTTGCTTCCCTATGGCTACTCGATCACCTAGAGCAAAAGTCCCGCCGTTTCATTAAAGCCATCAACAAGGACTTGCATCGCTGGGATGAACAGCTGAAGAAGTTTTTGTTAGCCCCGGGCAAAACATGGCTGCAACAGGTCAAGACGGTGTACGCTCCTATGATATTGGAAGGGAGGCACTGGTTTGGTCTGGCAATACACTTGGAGTCTAAGTTCATACATGTTCTCGATCCCAACCCTTCCCTCATTCCAGGGAATAAACTAGATGAATACATATAACCGGTCGCCACAATGCTGCCACACATCATCACCAAGCTGTGCCCACCTGGACCATCACAGAATACCAACACAGACCGATTCAAATGGGCACGATCTATGGGACTTTACAAGAACCTACGCAGCGGTGACTGTGGTCCAGTTTCTGTTAAGTTCATGGAGATGCACCTTAACAACGACCCACCACCGCATATGACCGGATTGACTGACCGCATCGTCGACAACTTCAGGAAAACATGGGCAATGGAGCTATACAAGGACCACGTGCTGCCCCTGTATTTCTCTAATGTCCCTGATCAAACAATGTAGGAAAAAAAGGATAAAAAACAGTTCCCATGTAACGATGTGCCAACCAAAATGTGGCAAACTTTTGTGTACTTTTAACAACTTAGTAATATTATTATAAGCCTTTCAACAATGTAGTTTTTAAAATAACCTCTCACTCTTTTAATACAATTCCCCTACTTCGTAACCTAATGTCTACATTTTAATGGATAAGATACACCAAAAAATACACCTTTAAAAAAATTACATCCACCGACTAACAATCCAAACTTTAGAAAGTCATTGAGGACACCGAATTTACGTTCACCCAGATTGTGTGCATAAGGTATGTGGAAGGGAATTCATCAATCGAGAATTCAACCCATCTACTCCCTACCTTGCTTGTAAGAATCTAGAAATTTATTCAACTCATACCGTGCACAAATCATATTCTTCCATCCACCTAATGACAATCCATAGTCTAATTCGAAATCGTGGACGGCGAAAGTAAAGTCCACAAAATTGGGTTAGAAAGGTATGTGGAATGGGGTTGATTCATCGAGGATTACATAATTTGATCCGCAAAATTTTAAGTAAGAATCCATACAAAAAACCAAAACAAACCCCAAAGACTTAAACAACTATTAACAATAATAAACGACAAACACAAAATATCGGAAAATAGATTGAAATTACTCAAACACAACAATGTTGCCATTACATAAACAAATTGCATAGACTACAAGTCAACTTCAATAATACAACAAATACAACGAAGGCAATCCAAGGAATGTCCCCCCAACAAAAACCAACTGGAGACAAACACTTCTACACAGGAAATTATAAAACTTACATAATAACATACCTACAATCCAAAGAAACCCCGTCTTCAAACCCCCCCAAAAAAATCACTAAACGCCTTCCGTCCTATTAAACTACTTGGTCGCATACACCACAATCGTTGTCATAAGAACCAAACCACCAAACCAAAAATAAACAAACTTCTTAAGACGATGCTCCACCACCTCCCACAACCTCTTTGCCCCCGCAAGCTCACCTTCCTCATCCGCCGTAATAGCTGCAGTTTCAGCCGCATCTACACTAAGTAGCTGCTGGGTCAAAGTGCGCACCGTCTGTTTCAGCTGCCTGATTTCTTGGATCTGCCTGCGTATCTGGTCTCTGGCATCCAACAAACTCTGCTTCTGCCAACCATGAGGCTTCTCATCGTCCGCCCAACAGAAAAACCCATGGCGTTCGCAATTGTAATACATCCTTCCAGGGTTCTCATCCGTCCACGACTTAGTCAGCGAGGACACTCTATTGCAGTAGCAGAACGGATCCTCCCTCTGACTTTGGCTAGGGCTAAATGAGGTCGCCCCGGACCCGGAGCTTATTGTTCGTTCCATAAATCTCGTTTAGTTGAAAATTAAGTTTTTAAGGTTATCTTTCGTAAACTTGTATTTATAATACATTGCCGACAATCTTCTATACTAACATACGCATCCAAATGATCATCATCCACAACCACTACAATCCACAGAAATCCATCCATCGGAATACATCAACAGAAATCCATCCATCAGAATACATCCACGGAAATCCATCCATCGGAATACATCCACAGAAATCCATCCATCGGAATCCATCCATCGAAATCAAACCTTCGAAATCCAACCATCGAAATCCATCCATCGAAATCCTTAAACAAGAAACAGTTCAAATGCGACCCTTCCTTCAGTGGCTACAAAAACAAATTAATAGAACCAACAAACCGTCTCGAAGTTTTACAACTCAGGCAGGAAGTGATACAGAATATCCCCAAAGCAAAATAAAATTCCAAACTCCCACCACAAAAAATAAAAAGTGTTAAACGTTTCTCCGACTAAATTAACAACTACACACAACAGTTGTGGTAATGTTAACCCCAAAATATATAACAAACACACATTTGAAAGATCCAGTTCAAGCTAAATTATAAACATACACAACATGGTTAACAACGTATCCATCTACTAGGATGCTCGGTGGATACGGAGTAAACCATCTTCATATTGAATTGGAACAGCTTGTCCGGTTGTGCCCAGCCACCCCGCAACGGCCACACTTGTTAGGTATCTCTTTCTTAACCTTCAATACCTGCAACAAAACACAACAATTAAGTTATAAACTTTATACATCTTTAGTTGAAAACAAATGGGCAAATTGTTGTAAAACTTACTGAAACTTCGCCCACCGAGTGGAAACGTGATTCCTGAGGCCTACCCCGTCTCCTCCTAAAATCAGGCGGCATCACCACTAACTTACTAACCTCTTCCGGAATATTATAATCAAAAGCCTCCTCTGGAGGGGTGATAACCCCTATGTACGTCTCTGCCCATGTACTGGGTTTGAACGCATCACCAACAAGCGTAGTGTAAGCCAAACCATAACGATCCGCAGCCATCAAAGCGTGTCCACAAGGGATCTTCAACCTATCGTACAGGCGACAAGTTCATTTTTTTCCCTAAGTAGCACCTGATGCTTCTTCCCAAACTGACCAACAATCTCACAACTCCAACTTGTCACAAGGTTAACCTTACTACCCTTGCAGTTTAACATGTTATCCGTCATCACTTTGTCCACTTCCGGTGGCAAACAACCTCTATGCTCCAGTGATTTTTGCCTCCTAGCATTAAACCATCGTGTCATCATACTCTGTATGAATTTGATCAACTCTAAAATTGGTGATGCTCTGCCCTCCTTCAGAGCTTTATTCAACTGCTCCGCTGCGTTGCTAGTCATAACGTTATACCTCTCACCGGCAAAATGTGCTCTGGTCCAATGAGATATCCCTATTTTCTCAAAGTACTTAGCACACAATGCATTTGATGACCGAATCTTTCCAAAAACTTCACGGAATGAACCAACACGGAATGCAAAAGCTGCACTAACTACCATTTTAGCCAAACCTTCGTTTTTAAAACGTGAATTGACATTCCGTGCCAAATGTACAATGCAAGCCCCATGGTGTGCACGAGGATACACCTTTCGCTTCGCTGCATATATCGATGCAGCTCGGTCTGATATGATAGTCAACGATGAACTATCAGCTAGAATCCTCTCAAGTTTTTGCAGAAACCATGTCCACGCATCTTCGTTCTCACTGTCGACAATACCGTAGGCTAGTGGAAACACCTGGAAATTTGCATCCTGACTACTCGCTGTTAACAATACGCCCTTAAACTTCCCACGTAGGTGAGTACCGTCCAGTACTATCAGATGTCGAAGTCTCCTAAACCCACTAATAGACGCCCCAAACGAAAGAAAAAGATACAAAAACCTCTCTACACCAAATTCATCAGGCTCTGTCTCCAAGTCTGCAACCGTTCCAGGGTTTGCCAGTTTAAGCATGTACAAGTACTCGGGCAAACCTAGGTACGAGTCATCATCCTACCCTCTAACGTCGGCAACAGCCTTTGATTTTGCTCTAAAACATGTCATATAAGTAGCCGACACTCGCAACTCCTCCATTACTAACCTCTGCAACTCAGCCGCTTTTGGACCATTTTCAGGATCGCCATATTTGGCTTTAAACACAGCAGCTATAACACGGGAAGTTAACTTCTTCTTACAGCCATTACGCGTCTCAATGTCGCACGTATGCTTCAGCTGAGCTTTCTTTATTTCGTAGTAACCACAATCCTTAAACTCCTTAGCCAAAATCCGCCAATCACACTTTGAATCAGTGCAACTAACGACAAAATAAGACCTCTTCGTCGTCGTCTGCCTGAAGTTGAAGACCTCTTTAATTGCGTAAATGGCCAGAGCTATTTGGCAGTCTTTTTTACTAGCATATACCTTTCCCTCGTACACACCATCGTCATCCACACCCAAATCCATATCCGGGATGTCGGCACTTTCGTATTTGGTGTCGTCAAACAACGGAGGTATATCGAACTCCTCATCGTCTATCTGATCCAGGCTCCTCGGTTCAGAAACTCTAGTACCATTAGATTTTCCTCCACTATCTGTAGGACATCCACGGCCAAGTCTATGTTTATCATTCTTGTCCAACGGATCTTGTCCCCTAAAATCCATCCAAACACCATTGATTGTACGTCCATCCTCATCCATCCGCCCACTCCTGTCCACATGCGGAGTGTCCATCGTTGGCGCTACACTTTGGTTACTCTGTGAATTTCCCCAACCGTCGCCTTCGGTCTTCCAGCCATCATTGGCGCAGCTGCCACCCCCAGTGATCACGGCATGGTTGAATGCATTATTTGAAGTGCAAAACACTACCCTAGGGTTTTGGCTGGGGTTGCTAGTAACAAACCCATTATCAACATCGTTTGGGCGACACATAAATTCGACAGCATCAGAACCACCAAGGGCGTCTTCTAATAGTGGTTCCCAAAACTCCTCATCAAAACCTAAAGAATGGACATCTACATCATCCACACATACCCGTCCACTTCCCTCCGAGTCAGAATCCGACAGAACAAAATGTGCATCACCATCTTCCGTCTGCGCCCTCTCTCTTCGCAGCCTTTCCTCAGTCATCTCCACGTGGCTTAGGATTTCTTCGTCATCTATGTCCAAGGGATACGTTTTGGAACCAGCCGATGACCGGTAGCCACCTACATCATTTGAGCTTAAGCAACCTTTCCCAGAGAAAGAACCATCCTCAAACACACATTTCCTTTTACCAATAGCAGCGGGGGTTATGAATCCCTTACCTTCCTCCACACAAACCGGTGCAACGTTTCTAACCGTATCTTTCCCGAAAGAAACAAATAGATTAATCCCTTCCTTCACATGGTGGTGCTTGCTGAAGTAAGCAATGGAGCCGTCGTTAGTTAACATAACCGGCGGTGTCGTTATTCCAGTCGCAAGCTCACCAGTGTTTGGCGGCCAGTAACTAAGTCCTACGTTCTTTCTGTAACTTGCATTGCCAAAGAATTCAACAAGAACGTTTTCTTTAAGCTCATCAATGCTCATGCCCTCACGGAACGTCACCACCCTAGACATCTGCTTCTTATCTATTACGAAATCCCACTTTTGCTCATCCGAACATCGCCAAGCACCACAAATAACTAAACAATGATCTACCATCCCCACAGTTTTGGTTCCCATCCACCAATAAATCTCTACCCCGAAACCGTACACTGCTTCGCCTAAGTTTTGGAATTTCTCTTCTTCTTTTTCTACTACAAGATACAGAACAATATACCTTTTACCATAGCCAGCTGTAGCTATGAAATTTACACAACCTACCAAAGGGGACTTGTCTATGTCAGAACCACATGATCTACTTACCATTTATTACCAATACAAAAGAACGGCCTTGATTAAAAACTTTTTCCTACACATTTACCCAAGGCCCTGGTCCACCTATTTAAAGCCGCGAAAAATTTTGAATCAACCAATGAACCTTGTTATCCCGTCCATCGCAACACATTCATCGTGGATACCGGATTTCGTACGTGGACAGACACTCTGTGTCCATCATATGTGTCCATCCTCTGGGTTTTGGTTCCCATCCACCAATAAATCTCTACCCCGAAACCGTACACTGCTTCGCCCAAGTTTTGGAATTTCTCTTCTTCTTCTACTACATGATACATAATAATATATCTTTTACCATAGCCAGCTGTAGCTATCATATGTTGACGACTACAACCTCGTACGGCCAGATGACAACAAACGGAACCGAATTGCACATACGACGTCCAACCAGAGGATAACAAATGGAACAAAATTAAACAGCCGACGACAACCAGTATTGTAGGAACCAAAATGGAAGGCTGATTCGTATCATTAATTAACGTTTAACATCGGCAAATACACAATCCAATGTTAGTCGTGGAAAGGAAGGCTCATTTGTCTTCCTCAACACAATTCCGGCGAAAGTTAAATCCCAAAAAATCTTACTCTTTCATTAAGGACACAATTGGACTTTCGCATTACAAAAACCAACCCAAAGTCCCTTACTAGCAGAAAGTACCTTTTCTGTTACTTCCAAACTCAAAAGTGCCTTCCGGTGTAATTCACTCTTGGTACGTCTATATGGACAAAGATTCCTTTAGGGTTTGAGGGAAGCGTCTCCACCATGACGACACAATCTTGTTCGGATTCGAGGAATAAAAAAGCGAAACTCCAACAGATCCCATTCGATCTCGTTAGGGAGATACTCTTGAAACTGCCCGCAAAATCAAAGCCATGGGATTCCACATTCAACAGTCCAGATTTCACCGACTCGTTCTTCAACGTATCTTCGTCTCACCCCAAGATACTGTTCTCATGTCTATCAGAGTGCAAAACGTTCTTCTTCTCATCGCCGCAGCCTCGAAATTCGTGTCCTTTAACCGCCAGTTTTCTTATGAGCTTCCCAAATTATTGTCCCTCCGTCATTTGTCGTCAATGGGATTTTGGTGCAACGAAAGATAGTGTGCAATCGATTTGTAACCTTCGCACAGGACAGTTCTTAACCTTACCCAAAATAGAAAAGTGTCGTTATGTGGTAGAAGGCTGTTTAGGGTATGATCCAATTGGCAAACAACTCAAAGTATTGTGTATCACCGAGTCATATATTCACTCTGGACGCACCGGTTATACTCAAATGGAGCATCAAGTTCTAACATTAGGAATTAGGAAAAAACTGTCATGGAGAACCATCACATGTGATATANTCGTTTTGGAAAGTAAATAAAGAAAAAAATGTTTTCGCAAGTTGTATATAACAAAAACTCATGAAGTTCTCTTTCAAAAAAACAAAAAACAAAACTCGTGAAGTATTAAGTTTCGTGCATGTTTTCAACTCTCATAATTTCTGAATCGGAAAGTATAACTCATCTATCCAAAATAGAGATATATGCTTATGCAGTTTTAGTCCACTTAGTGTGAAGATTCACATTCATTTTGTTTTTCTCTGTTCTTATCGTGTAATATATTAATTTGTAGTTATCTTCATCAATAGTATTATATAAAAATATCTTCGAAAATTAAATGTAATAACTTTTTTCAATGATATAAAATAATCGTCTAGACTCTAGTCCAGATGAAATTGTTGGCAGATAATATTCCGCATATGCTCGCAATGGAACCGACTGATAAGTTGACTTTCTTACAGCTTCCAAACTCTGTACCATCCCTATGTTTCTTAATTATTTATTGGCTGCGGAAATAATAATCTTACAACCCTTATGTTTAGCTCTCTGAAAACAAAATGTTATATAATCGACTAAAACCATTCAATCATATGTATGCTTAATCTTCTCCGCTTTAACTCTCCAAAAACTGTATGACCATGTGTGATGTGTCATAGTTGTAACGTCTTTGTTATTTAAATTGCAAACCTTTTCTCAACAAAAAAAAAACCATTCAATTATTTAGTTAACAAAAGTTAGAGAAAATCATTTGTCAAGTTTATTTTCATATATACACATTTAATTAAAATATATATTTAACTACTGTTAATTTTATTTGTAGTTTAATGATTATTATTAGAATCATTGACTGGTTATCATCCAGATTTATATCTGATTAAATGTGTGTTTAAATTTGAGATTTTTGACAAAAAGATGTGATAAATGTTTGTTAAGTACATGAGTTAACTGTAACCAAATTTGAATAAGTGAATTAACTTATACCGCTTATATATTCTAGGTTTTATATTCATTTTAGTTGTATGATTTTTAATACGTTTTCAAAGTGATGATTTTTGTAGCGATTCACGACATAATATTATTTTAAAATCAATTTTTGATCGTATTGACAAGATTAATTTTTGTTTGAATTAGATCGATTATACCAATATTTTGTTGGATCGATTTTGATTCCAGTTGTGTCATGTGTGTATGAATTTTCAACCTAAATATAACTAGTACTAAGTACATCAAACTATATTTTTTGGATCAGATCAATTTTGGTTCGAGTCATACATGAATGTTCATGTTTTTTTTTTTTTTGAAACGGGCCTATGAATGTTCATGTTGTGTTACTATATTAATCTTAATGAGTATTCAACTCACGTTAATTGACAATAAATCAATTACTCTATATTTATATACCCCATTTTATCTCAGACCGGTTCTTAAATGTTTTAGATTTATTTCAAACTTAGTCGTGGGCAAGGAAAAAAAGTCCAACCTTCTTTATAGGTAAAGAAAATTCCAATCATGTGGGGAGGTCAAACAAAAAAACTCTTTAACCATCGATATTTCATTACGGATGGTCGTTGACTTGTATAAAGTGTAAGATTTGTACTTAAAGTAGTTGCAACTTGTTAGATTTATATAGACTATATATGTATATATCACTATCAAAGATTTAATGCACAGAAAGGGTTTAAGTTTCTATCATATTTGACATTTCTCTTAAAGCATAAGAATAATATATAAACAATGGTAGCTCGTGTATTTCAAAGAAAATGTTCTCTCCACTCCATGAAATCTCTAATTGTCCTTGTAAAATAATTTTTTGAAAGATTCTTTTAAGAAAATTAGTTCACAACTGATCATATATATAAGAGGAAACACAAAATATGCTCCATCTAGTTTTCAAAAACTATTTTTTTATTAGTTTATAATTAGGGAGTGATCCGAACTTTTTTTAACTTGAATGTAGTCGTCGAATAGCCTATTCACCGAATTTTTTGATAAACCTAAATCATAACATTATTTCTACTGCACAAGTAAGAATGGTTAGATTTAAAAGTTGAGGGTTAAGAAAATGTATTAAAATTAGATTTAAAACCAATTTTTTGGGGAATAAATTCATCATTTCAAAAGTTGAGGGATAAGAAAGTTGTTATAAACGGGGCTATTTCGCAAATATTCAAATGGGAAAGTATTTCCATAATCGCCGCTTGAATTACGGCAAGTTTCACGTAACTATCAAAGTATCAACGTGGGGTTGTTCAGCTGAAAAGTGGGTGATGATGATGCTTATCGTAGTTTCTGATAGGCGTACTTTACATTAATGATAATTAATTTGACTTATATAATAGTGTAAACAAAGTCGTCTTTTACGACTACTATTTAATAATATACCGTACAGATCACAACTTTTGTTTGTCATGCTTTCTTTCTCCTAATGACGTGGGAGATGTACGGGCCTCTGACTCTGATCCTCATCATTCAACACATCTGAAACCATTTCCCTTTTTTTTTAAAGCAAACACACAACACAATACAATGCATCTCATTTACGTTTCTTTTTTCTTGCCAGCTATATGTATGTATACGGAAAGTTCATTTATGACACTTATCAAATTGATTTTTAGTTTTCTTTCTCTTGTTAAAAAAAATCATTTGAAATCGAAAAGTGTATTAAATTAAAAAAAATGTTATGCATATATGATTTGGGTAAAAGTAGTTATGGATATTTTGTACCATAGTCCATAGTAGTTATGGATATTTTGAGTTTATATATTCTAAACGGTAAAAGTAGTTATGGATATTTTGTACCAACTTGTTCGTTTTTGTGTTCGGTGTGAGATTAAGAATAATGAAAACTGATAAGTAGATTTTTCGGTATCAATTACTCAAGCTACTCATATCATTGTAATACTTAAGAATCAATTCAAATGGAGAAGTTATGACAAAAAGAATGCATAAAACTTCTTAATCTAAGCAAGTCTAGATGTTTTGTGTTTAACTACCAATCTATGTGATCAAACCAAGCACACCAACTAACAAAATGAACTAAAACCTTAAGCAAACACTTAAGCAAGACTAACAAACGGACTTATGACTAATTAGCTACTAAACTCAATTAACAAATGACTAAAACGAATCCAAGGATGGGGTTATTAATCTAAGGTGTTTCAAGAACCAATCTATGATGTCAAACAATCACAATAATAGCTATTCCCTAAGCTTAGAACTCAAAAGCAAGACTAATCCATTTTCATGGCACTAACCACATCATTAAACATCCTTTTCAAGATCAAACTCTCATTTGTGAAAAGAAAGCTAACAAGCATTAAATATCAGTTCTAAAATGTTAATAAACATCCTAGACAATCACTATCATGAGGTAGGAATGTAAATCCCTTGTTTAGTTGATTGGGGAATTTCATCAAACACCTTGTGGGTGTGAAATTCCCTAAAGCCTAGTTTTAGCTTGATCATGGCTAAACTAGCATTAAGATCACTAAACAAGGAAGGAAATGAAAGAATCAAAGCATAGACATCAAGATTAATCTCTAAAATGCCCTAAATCTAACCCATCCTTAGACCCTAATGACCTACTCACTAATCATGATAAAACCCACAAATCCTATGAAAGAAATGTTGGTAAACATGATTAGAAAGAAGAGAGATGAAAGATTAAACAAGGAAAACTCTTAAATTGCATAAACTCTTAAGAATGTCTTACAAAATCACTTAAAAACCAAAGGGGAAAGTTTTCTAAGCAAGAACAAAAGGTACTTAAGAAAATTTAGGTAAAATGTATTTATAGTGAATAGTGATCGACCCGGGTCAACCCGGAACAAACCGGGTTTTGACCCGGTTTTTGGCTTGGTTAAGTAGTCGCATCGGTTTGCCAAACCGATATGGTGCTAACCGATGCAAGCAATAGACTTCGTCGGGTAGTGTCTCGGTTTGCTTGTCCGAGGTGGCCAGATTGAGGTAAGTTCTGGAGACTTCGTTTCGGTTCGTCTGTCCGATGTGACCAAACTGAGACAAACTCTGGCGGCTTCGTCTCGGTTTGTAGACCGATGCATCCTTGTCCGAGGCGTTCTCTGGTTGGCTTGCTTCGGACTGCTATGCACGCGCACACCGATGCATCCAGGCCGATGAATCCCCTGGAAGGTCCGTCTCGGTTTGTTGCCAGATGTGCTCCTAACCGATGTGGTGACAGACAATCTTTGTCAAACCGCGTTTCAGCTCTTTTTTTATCCCAGCTCATCCTCCAAACTCCAAATGGTCTCCTTAGCTCCAAGAATACCTGAGAAACACTTCAAATGCAGCGAATGTACAAAGACCTAGGCTAATACCTACTAAATCTAAAATGAATGCAAAATAGACTATATTGGACAAGTAATATGCATGAAATGATGTAAATGCTACACTAAATGGATGATAAAATGATGTAAATATGCTAACTATAAAAAAATCATTCTTACTTGTCTCGAATTCCTCCAAGTATAGCGAGAAAGCCAATAATTCTTCCATATATATTAAAATAATTATTTGGACTAGTTTTTAGACTTTTAAACCGATTAATCAAAAATTAATCGAAGACTAGTTTTTAGATTATTTTAATATTTTTTTAACTTGTTAATGCATTACAACTTATAGTTTTGATATAATATTATGTTTAAAATTGCATAAACTCATAAAATCGAATTTTAGATCCAATACATTATGATTTTCATTAAAATTATGAACATAAATTGGATTCATCAAATTTTAGACCAAAATAAAATTGGGCTAGATACTCACCTAGGTGGGAATTAATCGGTATAAACGGAAATAAATCAATTTAGGCGGGGATTAATTGTATATGCGATTTATTGGCTCAATTAGGCTAAAATCGGTGCAGAAAATACATGTAGAACGCCTAGCTGGCTAGGCAGCCGATTTTTCGAACAGGACGTAATGATAGCATGGAAGAAGGATTATTTTTGAAATTAAGTTTTGTTGGTCCATCATGTCATGGAGGTCTAAACTAGTCCTATATATATATGACTTACCCTTTGTTATGGTTAATAAAGTACGTAAGTTTAAATTATGTTTCTATTATGATGACATAAAAAAAAAAGGAGAATCTAAATTTTGAATAATATATATATATATATATATATATATATTTGTTAAAGGACCTAAATAGAATCTAAATTTTGAATAATATATCCTTTAATAAAAATAGAAATTTCGAATAACATGGTTAAAGAGTGAGAAGTCGTGTGTTTCCTGGGAGGGATCTTGAACTGCTCTTGAACTGCTCGCGCTGGCCGAAAGAGATATATAGGACTTTCTGATTTAAAACATCTTGGATAATAATAGAAATATCAATGAAATATCTTTCAAGTGGAAAAAAAAAAATAATAATAGAAAAAAAAGAATATATAATAACATGGTTGAAGAACCGTGTACCATATACGTCCATAAGAACAAAGAATGAAAATTAAGAAAAGGTGCATTGTATATATAAGCAAGCTATATGATATAATATGGTGCCGTTTCTGAATGAAAGTAACTAACGATCATTTACTTCAATAGTACTATTTTATATCTTGTGTCTACTATTTTTTCCATTCGGAAACAACGTGGTTGTCTTTTCTTTCACTATGGTAATATGGTCTTCGCAATCAATTAAGAAATATATATATATATATATATATATATATTTTTTGCTAATGATGTAAGATTGCTCAACAGTTTTACAGAGATTAACAATATGAACTGTTTAGTGACTGATGACTTACTTAGTCTAAATTATATGGCAAGTTGGGATATGGATCATAATTAAAGCACTCACATGTAGATGTTAATTTGACCATTAACTACTCTAATGTACTCTAATATTCTTGTAACAACAAAAAAAACTACTCTAAACTATTCTTCCCGTAGAAAAAAAAATATACAAAACCTATTAACTACTCTAAATATTTCAACAAAGATTATTTTACAAATTATCCAAGAGAAATGACTTCCCAATAATTTACATACCAGTAAACCAATTACTACACACACTTGCTTCCGCATTCGCTTTATGTAATTTATTACTGAAAACGTCAATTTTCATTTGTTGTTGCTATGTCGCGCGTATGATATTTACTAATATAAAGATCAATATATAAACTTGATTACTTATGGTTTAAATAGAATAGGCATCTTGTAATATTTTTTTATCTGTTATTATAAAATTTACTTGATGGATACATTTTACCAAAGAAACGCGTCTCATTCTCAAAATATCTCTTTAAATCTTGTCTTCGAGTGGTTTTCATTGCATCAGCGTATATTAGTGGGATTCGTGTCAATTACATTAACTATTCCCCGTACAGAATATTACTCTGTTTAATTTAAAAAGGATTACTATGTATGTCTAACTTAAGTTTAACTGTAATTTCAATCACGATTAGTCACTATGTATGTCTTAAATGGTAATAACATTTGGTTTTTATACAATTTAGGAGGCTATTTTGAGTTTTTATTCGGGATTCTTCGGTTATATTTTAAAAAAATCAAAAGGTGATTATATATATTTTTAAAATTTGATCTTATAAACATAGACGTAAATGGGGAAAATATGTTTGAAACAATCGAGACTTAAAACCAAATACTAGTATATAACAGCGGCAATTGGGTTATACTTAACACTATACATCCAAATTTTATTTTGCTAAATTGTTAACATTTTGTTATATGAAGCTAAAATTCTACAACTAGACGTATTCAAATTTTTATAATCGAAAGAAACCATAATTTTAAAATTTGAATCGCTGACAAGTGGCAATGGACGTTAGTATTATAATCACACCAGACTTTGGTTCTAACATGCAGTTGTGGAGACAACGCGAAAAGTGGAGCAATCAAACCACGTTTGTTGACTTTCCAAACGCGTAAGATACGCGGGACAAAGTACATATCAAAATTATGGCCACGATGAAAAGATAACCACTTGGTCTTATATAGACATATCCACCGATCCATACTTTATTTATTTAATCGACCGTACAGATCATCATCATCATCTCCCACTTTTCAAATCCAAGCTGTACTATATTGATCTCTTCCGAACGCAAGCTGACGCTATTTCTCTTCTTTCTTTCTTGTTCCTTTTAAATATTTTTTTGATATTATTACTCTCACATTTTGGATTTCAAGTCGAGATACAATATAGATAAAGATATAAAATATGTAGAAAAGAAAAATGTTTCGTCTTTCTTGTTGCTAAAGATCTCAAGCTACACACAATCTTATTCAATCAGTTGAGCTACCGGCTCCGGGTATTATGAACAATCTTTGTCATATGTTACCTTTAAGGATTTGATTAAACCTAAATAAATCTGTACCAAGAAATTATGGATTTTTGCTTTAAAAACATTGATAGGTAAACTACTAATGCATGAAAATACAAACAAAAAAAAACATTTCAATTTCATGAAAATAAAAGGTATAAATGATGTTAAAAAAACCTTTACGTAAAACAAGAAACAAGCCACACAAATCATTAAATTATGTAGCTCATAGTTTACGAACCATTTAGTAATAAAACTTATTAAGATCCTTAGCTATGTAACACCGTGAAACACCAATGTATAGCCCATATAAACGGGAGAATAAGCTCTATATACCATAACATGTGATTTAGTGATTGATCAACGGGATAATAGTCTCACCACATATGTCATATGTGTAATGTGTGTACATGTGGAGATGAAATGCTATTCCATGACTAAACATAAGCTGGAATTCCATTTTCTGGTGGCGGGGAGGCGCCCTCCAGAACCGCCTTTCGGCCTCTTTCTGATCGACTATTCTCTGCAAATTTAAGGCTACCTTCATGCAATCCTTGCCGCTTCTCTTCATCAGTCCACTCCGCGGCATAATAATGCTCTTCCTTTGATTTTTTCTCATCACTTGTTGGTCCAAAAAACATACTTCCCCATTGCGGAAAATGTATAAACGCAACTAAAAGCGTAAAAATCATCGCCATGATTCCCATCAGGGACAAACCATCAGCAGTGTGGAATCTAGATGAAGAGAAAAAGATCAATTGAGTTAGTCCCGACCCAAAATTTCCTCCTGCGCCGGTCAGCCCTGATATTAGCCCTAGAGAGCGGCGCGAGACAAAAGGAACGATGCCAAAGATGGCCCCACAAGCAGCCTGCACGCCGACTGAGAAAAGCATCATGGCTAAAATAGCTATAGGAAGTGAAGTAGCACGGCCGAGCCAAACACAAAAGAGACCACCAGAAGTTTGTAAGATCCAAAGGGTCCATAACCTCCCTCTCATACCGAAAAATCGAGCTGACATGTCAGATGCATAGCCACCAAGAGGACGAGCAAAGAAATTAGCCATACCAAAGCTGGCTGCTATCATACCAGCTGTATGAAGTTGCAGTTGAAACCTGAAACGTAAAACGTAAAACGTAAAACACAAGAAACGGATCAGGTTACTTGTGTTAAAAGAAACTTAAGTTCGAAAGAAAATTATTATATTTGTTAATGTAATGGAAGCCAAACCTGTCGAAGAAATACTCTGAGATAACATTGTTGATAGTCATTTCGATTCCCATGGAAAAACCATAGAGCAGGAACAAGACATATGTTCTGTAGTTCATCACAGCATACCAAAACACCTACAATAAACAAAAAAAAATGAAGATAAAGTTTTAAGTAAACGGGAATTCTTATTTTTATTCAACTTAATTATGAAATAGATTTATTTTAATTTCTATATACGAATCTAATGTATTGGCCAATATTAAGAATTGTTTTTGGGTAACGGAATGGGATTTAACGGCCCCATATGATATATGCAAATATGAAATATATATGTGCATTCAAAGAAATTAACCATCAGTTTCAATATAGACATGTGATTTATTTGTCTAAGTACCTTAGAGAACTTGTCTTTGGAAACATCTCCTTTCTTCTGTAGAGTACTCAGGTTTCCATCAGGAAGATCTTGTCCAAGAGTGAGGACAAGAATGCCCATAACAACCTGTAGAAACCCGGGGACGAAAAAGGCGATCCTCCACGCCATAAAAGGAGTGGCTCCGGCGACTTTGATGACGTGGAAGACCATCGGCATGAGTAGCTGAGTCACGCCTCCTCCCATGTCTCCCCACCCTCCGGCACATCCGTTGACTAGCCCGATGATCTTGCCATTGAACATGACGCTCGTCCAATATTGACATGACACGAACGTGGCTAGACAAAAACCGATCATGAACCGGACGGCTAAGTAGCCACCAGCGTCAGCCACAAAGGACATGCTGAACACTGTTGGAGCCGATAGCATCAACAGAAACGCCGTTCCGTATCTGTTTCATTTTTAACATATATACGTTACCCATTATGGACATTTAAAACGAAGAAAAAAGGAGAGAATTTAATTTAGCAGGCGAAAATGATATGTATATGTAGATCACGATAAGAGGAAATGATTACTCTTTGTATCTCCCATGATACGATGTGTGAGTGTAATTATAGAAAATGTTTCATATTGGTGAATTCTAGTTCATCTAATGCTTATGTTGATGCTAACAACATTTACGTGTCCACATATAAATATAAAACATAATAAGTATACCTAGCCCCGAGCAAGTCACAAACAGCACCCATAGCGAGTCTAGAGAAAATGGCGCCGGAAACCGAGGCAACTCCAGCGTTTCCGATATCATTTTTGGTCAAATCGAGGTTATCTCTGATGATGGGAACGAGAGGTGCGGCGGCAAACGTCGAGATGAAGCAAGTGAAGAAAGAGATCCATCCTAAGTGGAAAGCTCTCATGTGTGGTTTTGTAAATGAGAATGGTTTGAATACTTTTGTTCTATGTTCTGAGTCAACCGGCAAGGCAAACTTAGCCGTTGGATCATCCGATCGGACGGCTTGAGGCGCAGGGCGGCCATCTTTGTCTTCTACCGAGAAGGAGAAGACTTGTTCCCTGGCCGTGACTCCATGCATGGAGGTCCCAATAGAGCCTTCTTCTTCATTATGGTAAGCCATTGTTGTTCCCAAGAAATGGGAGAAGAAGACTCTTTCTTCTTGAGACACAACGTGCTTCTTGTTCTTCTCACGCCTTTGCTTTTGCCTTTTTAGGTTTGTCGCTTTTTATTTTTCATACCATATATATATATAACCGTAGAAATGTGGCATATTCATTTGGGATAGTAAAAAATTAAGATTTGGTATTATAAGATTATTAATAGTTTATTAGATTAGTCTATGAATAATTCTTCTTTTATACCGAGTTATATATATATTTCTTTTAACTTTTAATTCGAGTTATATTTTTCACAAGGTTCTAGAAGCGCCTAATAAAACAATTGATTGGCCTATATATTAATTTCTAATTGGATATTGATTTACGATAGAAAAATCAGATTTCATAACTCTTTAAATTAGTTGCTAACTTAGATATATGATTGGTCGTTAAATTAGTTGATTCTCTAGTCGATTTATCGTTAAAGGCATGTTGCCGCAACCATATCGACTACTAGTGGTTTTTAGCAGATAGGTCTACTGATCCACCATTATCATTATATTGTTAATTTGTTGTGTATTGCATGAATTTTAAAATATTTGGAAGACGTAAAAAAGGACATAACTTTCTTGGATGCTAATGTAAGGGATATCCAACTTCCGAAACAGTGTTAAATAATGTACAGGTCGTTGACAACATGACGTTGTATATATATATAATATATATATGTTTATGTATCACGCTGACAATGTTTTTAATTAATTAGAATATCAACTTGGTAGACCTCACGAAGTCATAACCAAGTGTTAATCGTCAACTAGCAGCAATGTTTTTTTTTTGTTGCTAAAGAATCAACTAGTAACAATGTTGTCATACCCAGGTTAGAAATATTGTAGTACAAAAGAAGTTAATACTTGTATACATTCACTAAAATTGTGTTTTTATTTTGAGTATTTGCAATGGGTAGTAATATATAATAGAGTATTTAGTTCTCTCTCCTCTCTCACTATTCATCAAGGTAAGTTAGCTGTTAAAAACCTTTTTTTATCTTTCTTTGTACTATTTAATTACACATTTGGTTTTTTCTGATTTCTGGTGACGGCAACAATGTTAACAGCCATACTAATAGTAAAAACAATAACAATGATGATTGTGATGGAGATAACAATGGTAACAGTAATGTGGGGGGGGGGGGTCGGTGGTGACAAAAACATGGTTGATGATAATAGTGTTTATCAGTGGTGACAATAGCATGGTTGATGATAATAGTATTTGAATATCACAATTAACATGATAATTTTACATTGCTAACTGGTTTAACATATAATTTATAGCGATAAATGAGTTAACATATATGATATATTACTTGTTAACATGTATTTTTACATTTTGATAATTTATTTAACATGTTAATTACATAATAAAAGTATTTATATATGCTAACAGTGTTTTCAGGTAAATTGTAACAGTGTTTTCGTAAACGTAAACAGTATTGTCGAACCAAAAAGTGAACAGTGATAACATAATGGCATTTTTGTAATAAAGTTAGATAAAAAAAAAATTTTGGTATAAAATTTGTTTCTCTCTGTTAATTATCTAATTTTAAATTATCTATTACCATTTTTTAATTATCAAAGTTTCTATGTATATTGATTAAAATCACTCTTTTATTGTGTATTCCTTATAAAATAGTGATATGATTAAAATTATTCAATTTTTTTTTTAAATGAATAGATTATCTATTGATCAAAGGTAATTCTTAACCCGAAAAAAAGAAGAAGAATTAAACGTATCACCTTGTAATATTCTTTGCGATTATCATTATAGAAAAATGTTCATCAAAATTAGTTCATGTTGTCGTGATCAAACATATATAGGCTTACATTAATACTTCACCTACTTTTGGTATAATTCATGTTGATAAAATGAAATGAAATTTCTTGATTTGATATTATTAATATTATTATTTGCGATGTTTAACTTGCAGTTGTTATTCTTTTTTTTTTTGCGAAAGTGCAGCTGTTATTCTTTCTCTTTCTACATTAACAAATTTTTTTTTTTTTTACATTAACAAAATTGTAAGTTTGTATTTTGTAACCCGCATATTTAAAATTAAACTTATCATTATAAACTTTTTTTTTTTGACTTACGACTAATTTCACAATCCATAATTCGTATTAGATATGTATGTACCTACCAAAGCGTATTTGGTGTTGCCGTACGATAACGTAGTTTTGGTGCGCACGGCACCGGCATATGAAGTTGATCGTTATATTCTTGCTTTCGCCTTCAAGCCTCCTTTTTGTCCTCTCTTGTTGACTTATTATCTTTTAGTAATATTTTTCTTTTGGATGGTAATATTTATTATTACATTTGATTGCTACATTTTACCGCAGAAACCACTTACAAATTTGGTTATATTTTACTTATTTTCGTAAATAAATACAAACATGGTTATACATGACGTATCCTACATACAAATTCGAATCGCAAAGCTTTCCAATAGATATTTGGTTATATATTTTGTTCGTTAGAACGGTGATGAGCACTTCTTTTTTTGGTCTAGCAAGATGAAAATTATTGTGAGAAGAAAATGAAAAGATTTATAAAAGAGTTATGAATGGATACCTTGGTTAGAAGCGAGCATGAATCTATAATTTGTATATATATAATCTATTGTGTACTGTAACCACAGGTTCAAAATGAGTTATGAAATAATTAATTTTGTGTGCATAATTTTTAGTATTTTAAATAAGGAATAATTTAGAAATAAATTCGCATATAAGTGAACCCACGATGAATGGCGGTTCACTCATATACGTGGGACGATATTTTCTCAAAAAATATCTTTTTTTTTTTTTGGAACGTCTAGATTATTAACCAAAATATTTTCTCAAAATGATGAAGAAACAGAAAGATAGTCAGAAGCTCTTATCAAATGAAATAGAAACGATGAGTATTATAATGACCGTACAGATCATGCGTCACACAATCTTTATCACCAAATACAGGCTGTATCTGTAATACTAAATTAAGCATATTTCTGTCCCATCAAACTTTCAAAAGCCAAAAACTGAAACACTTTCCTCATTTTCTATTTCGTAGACAGAAATAATTTATTTTTCTGACAACTTCTGTCAACTTTGAGAACAATTTTTGAAAGTCAAAAGTCAAAACTCTTCCTATAAATGCGTTCGATTTAAATCACTATTTTGAATGAAAAATGTAAACAATACGAAAAGGATTTTACAACTCGGTCTCCTGAACTTGCTAGAAGGAAATTATATATATAACTAGTTGGTAAACCGCTCTACGCGCAGATGTATCACTTATTTTTATCCATTTTTATGTATTACATTTGTTGTATATTATACCTTTTTGAGATGGGTTTTCCTTTCTCATCCGTATCCGTTTCAAATTTACTATCCTATTTCCAATTCCGTTCAAATATTATCCATTCGAAATCATTATTTTATTCAAATATGTACATAAAAGGAAATAATATGAGGTAAATTACCTCAATTATCTGTTTAAAATTTTAATATTTTTAAATTATATAATATTTTCTAAAATTTTCCGAACTTTCTAGAATTTTCACAAAATATGTCATTACCCAAATTATTGAGAGTTTGTGAAGAGAATTTTCCCAAACCCGTCCCATTTATGAATTTTCTGTTCCGGTTATTTACCGAGTTTCCTTAGGAAATTGTTTTTCTTTTCCCAAATTACCCATTCACGTCCCATATCCGTATATTACCGTCATGCAACTTGAAATGTCATGGCTAACATATATCTTTTTTTGGTTTATTTATTTTTCCATGTTTTTATAAATTATTTATTTTCTTATATCGCTTCATACTTGTCTATTAATGTTTGGTAATTTATTTTTTCTGTTTTTATAAGTATAATTCTGTATATTTATTGTTTTCTAAGATTATACCTCAGTCGAAGTGTTAGTTGTGTTTTAAAAGATTTAAATGAAAAATAATTGATGATTTGAATGCTTAGTAGGACGCTTAGGTGACGAAATCCGGATTACCCGTTTACAAATTTTAAATTTAAAAAATATATATCATTTTCCAAAATTTCTCGGACTTTCCCGAATTTTCTCAAAACATATGTCCTAAAATTGACTTTTACCCAAATTATTCAGAATTTGTGAAGAGATTTTAGATAATAGAATTTCTCGAACCCGCTTTGTTACCTCAATTTTCTGTTCTATTTGTATCATATTCCCTTAGAGAATTGTTTTTCCTCTTCCAAATTGATCAATTCCCATCCCATATCCATAAATTACCGTTATAAAACCCGAAATGTCCAAGACTAAAATATATCCTTGTTTTTAGTTTATTTATTTTTTCAATGATTTTGTTTATTAGATTCTCTTATTGAGTTGTTTTTCTTCTACCAAATTATCTAATTATGTCTCATCCATAAATTACCATCATGAATTCTGAGATGCTCATGACTTATATATATTTTGTTTATTTATTTTCTCATATTTTGTTGATTTTTTATTTTTTATAACATTTTATAACGTTTTGTTAATTTTTTTTCTGTTTCGAAAATTATAATTCAATTTATTTATTGTTTTTTCACATTATAGTTGAATATAAATGTTAAGTTGTGAATTTTAAAACAAAAATAAAAAATAATTGATGATGTGAGAGATGGAGTGGCTGCTGATGTGGCGGAAGGAGAAGAGAGAAAAGGTAACTTTATATATATAGATAGATTAGCCAAACCTCTCTCCATATAAGCCATCCACATCATCAATTTTTTTATTTTTTAAATAGGCTTTAATATATTTTGGGTAAATATATTTTTGCGCTTTCACACATTAATTTAAAAATAAAAACATACTTATTCTAAAAAAAACACAAAACTATAAATTCTTTACAAAAAAAAAATCATAATGCTATTTCAAATAAAAAAACAAAGAGAGTGGATTAGATCAATGGTGAAATAACTTTCTTCATATCGCTGAAAATAAGCGACTGAAAAAAAAAGAAACTAATTTAATATATATATTAAGTAGGGAGAAAAATATACACTTAAAATAGCGTATAAATATAAGAAAAAGTTTTCTAACAATTAACATATGACAATTTATATTAGGAAAATAATTTCACAATAGGTTTACATATTTTGAGATTAAAAAAAACTAAAACCATTATTTAAAATTAAGAAAACAAACAAGAACCAAATTTAAAAATAAAAACACACTTATTCTACAAAAAAAAAAAATTAGAAATACTTTTTTGAATAAAAATTGATAAAGTGTTATTTTGAATAAGAAAAAAAAGAGTGGATGGAATTAGCACTGGGCATTCCAGGTTTTAGGACGAGAATTTATGAGTACGGGACGGGAACGAATAATTTTGAAATTGGAAAAAAAATCTCAAAAGGGAATCCGATAAGAACGGGACGGAATTTTTGGGTTACGGGACGGATTCGGGAAATTTTTAACTTAAAATATGTTTCCAAAATTTCAATAATTTGGGTAAATATCAACTTAAATATTTCGGATAATTTTGGGAAAATTATGGAAAAATCGTAATATGTTGGAAAATTTCAGGAAAATTTCAGGAAAATATATAGCGTTTTCAAATTTTAATTTTTTTAAATGGGTAATTTGGGTACGTAATCTCATATTCGTTCCTCTCACGTACTCTTTCCGTACCCGTTTGAATAAAATAAATGATCCCAAACATATAGTTATTTTGAACGGGATTGAGAATAGATGGAAAATTCGGGATAGGTACGAGACGGAATGAGAAACCTGTCCCAAATTTTCCAGACTATGTTTGATGGTGAATTCAATTTGTTGATCACGCTAGAAATAATGGACATAAAAAAAATTGAATAGATATATTGAGTGGGGAGACATATACACTTACAACATCATATAAGTATAGGAGGAAGTTTTTTAACAATTAACACATCACAATTTATGTTAAGAAAAGAACTTCATAATAATATGTGTACATATTTTAGGATAATAAAAAAATTAAAACAACATCTAAAATAAAAACAAAAACAAAACAAAACCAAATATAAAATAAAAATAAACATAATAATAATATAAATATATAAAATTATAATATACAAATTTAAATTAAATAAACCGCGCAACTCGCGGGTTGATCTCTAGTGGGATACTAATAAGACATTACTTATAAATGCTAATCACCACGTCATGTTAGCTAATGAGATGACTAAAGTGCCTTTACTAGAAATATCTACCAATTTTAAATGTTCACCGCTTAATTCAATGAATGACACTGTATTATTTTCACCAGAAAAATTCCCAATTTTCTGTTCAATGATATTTGAATTGTATGCATGCTAACGATTCCATATGGGCCTCAGATTTCACTAAAATGGGGAAAAAATGTAGAATATAACTGGGCTTAACGGGCTTCTGTTAAAGTCCATCAATGGTAGGATTTTAGCTTCAACAATAGTTAAAAAAGCATAAGAGAGCATAATTAGCCAGTAAATCATTATTAAGGCCGGGTTAGGAGAAATGACCAAACAAAACAAGTACTCTTAAACAAATTAAGGATTCTTTGGTAACCAAAATAAACCAAAAACCAAGACCAAGTTCCCTCTTCCGGCCGGTCACCGGATTATATGACAGGATCATAAAAGTAAACTATTCATATAGATGAAATAAATTAACTTGTCGAAATGGTGCAGAAAAAGGGATCCAATTAGAAGGAAAAAAAAACAGAAAATTATACTTTAAACACTTCAATCAGTTTTGGGAAACCTAAAGCTATCTAGAAAAGGCAAAGAGGTCACGAGGCATTCAAGAGAACTGGATCACTCTGGTTAGCCAAAACCTGATGGTCATCAATGATCGAACCATGTTTCCCGACAGCAGCCGGAATACTCAGTGAGTGTTTCCTCATCTTGGCTTTATCCGAGGCCGCTACAACCATTATGTTCCTGTACTCAAGAGATTCAGTCAATGGCTGGTTCGCTGTCCTGAGGAAAAGGTCGAGGTTTTGGATGTATTTGTCGTCTTTGTTGGGCTTTGTTGTAGCTTCTTCCTTGTGGTTTTTTCAGAAACCATGGAGATTGTGTCTCGTGACTCTTCTTCTTCGTCTTTGTTGTCTGTCCAGTAACTTTTGTCTTCCATTACTTTAAACCCAGATGCAACACTTTCCGTCGGTGAAGACGTGTTATGCCATTCAGACCTAGGTTAGAGTCAGGATGAGAAAGAGGTCGAAACCTGGCTGCGGGCTCAAGAAAAAACATCAAGTCCTTACACCTGAACTGTAAATTCGAAGTTAAATACTTTTCCAACACCTGCGGGACGAACCAGTTAGGAAGGGATCACGCTCTCAAGCTGTACAAAGTGCAATGTACAGCGATCGAATGATCTTACTTCCAGACTGGCCCTTTCGACCCATTTGTAAGGCATTGATGCTTCTTTGAATCCCTAACACAGACTCCGGTCTCAGGCTAATAACGACTCGCTAGAATTCCTTCCGGCCGGTTCTCCGTGAAGGAATTTGGTGGGTTTTAACTCTTTAAGACTGTCAAATTCCTATTGCCACAAGATCATGCTTATTGAATCTATGTACTCAGATCAGAGATTTACCTGGTGATTGGCAGCGGAATGGATAGGTAAAACGAGATCTGGAGCGCCTCAGATCCTGCGCCTCTATAGCTAGTCCACACGCACACAAGACTGGATCAGGGATGCTAGTGCCTCTGGGAGCTTCTGAGTTTCTTACTTGACGGCTAGGGCAATTTCCTTGGTTACCTCTTAGTGATTTCGTGGCTCTGACTTACATATATAGGAGTCAAGCACGAAATCCCATAAACCCTTGGATTAACCGGTTTAAATTCAGTAAGTTAAATTAAACCCGGTATCATTAATCCCGAGTAGTGTCGATCGACACCAATAGACTGTGTCGATCGACACTCTCATGTAAACTCAATATCAACGTGTAACAATTACACATTGATGAGATCATTACTTTAATGATCATTCCCAGTATTTGTTATCCAGTTTGCTTAGGTGTGTGACCCTATAGGATCATATGATGTTGGCAATGAGTTCACAACTCATAAGTTATAAGCGGCTTCTAGCAAAGCATTATAATTACTCAGCATCACATGATAGTCTTATCTCGACTTCACAACTATATCAGAGTGTATACAAGTATGATCTCCAAGACATTCCCTTCAATCTCCCACTTGTACTGGAATCAACTTATTCCAATAATCCCTTTGTCTCTATATCTCGATTCAGCATAAAGCAAGAACTCGTGTCATCCTTATAAAGCCAAATCATGTTTATCGAACTCTGATTTTGTACTGATACAAGCAAACGACTGACTTTCAGCTCGTTTGAGTGTGGCCACACTTTCTTTCAGTACCAAATCTTCGATAGGCCCAGAGATATTTATCTCCCGTTATATGGGAGGGACAAATTCCATCTTGTTCCATCCCCTGTTCCCCACGCACTTCATGATATGCCCAATCAATGTCTTAATAGTCACCAGTTACGGTTGACGTTTAACAAAGTCAAAGCAGACCAATTCATATGCAGGAAATCATGATGAACTCAGGTCTAAGGACTATACTCTATAGTCGTAATGAGAAACTCATATGACACTCATATAACAATCTTGTTGAGTTCTCATTAGTGGGTCATGTCCGATACTGTGTTCTCAACACATACCTATGTGATTGACTTTGATACCCCTATCAATGACACCATGAAACTTGGTCATCAGTCACATCACATACTAATCTTACGTGGTCATTAATGTCCCAATTTAATGACCTTCGACTAGGGACCTTAGTAATTTATGACATTTATAATTTATAGGGTTTCATGATCAAATCACGTATTTGATGACCTATAAGAATGTCTCAAATTATTTTGGGACTATTATTTGATTATTCAGTTATGCAATTAAATAATACTGAAAAATCTCAATAAATAAAACATAACCCAAGTATGTTTACATGAACATCAAAAACAAAAATAAATAACTCCCACTCAAACTAAGATTACTGCTCAAGAAATCTAATTCCCATTGCAGCAACATGATACTCATGCTTAGGCCGTGGAAGTGGCTTGGTCAGAGGATCAGCAACATTATCGTCCGTCGGAACTCTGCTGACCCTCACATCACCTCTCTCGATGATCTCTCGTATCAAATGATATCTTCTCTCGATGTGTTTGGACTTCTGGTGTGATCTGGGTTCCTTTGCTTGAGCTATGGCCCCATTGTTGTCACACAGCAATGCCACAGGCTCAGATATGCTAGGAATCACACCAAGTTCAATGATGAACTTTCTGATCCAAACAGCCTCCTTTGCCGCTTCTGAAGCAGCAATGTACTCAGCCTCGGTCGTGGAATCCGCCACGGTGCTCTGCTTGGAACTCTTCCAACTAACTGCACCGCCATTCAGACAGAAGACATAACCAGATTGAGATCGGGAGTCGTCTCTGTCCGTCTGGAAACTAGCGTCAGTGTATCCACTCAGCACAAGCTCATCACATCCACCGTACACCAAGAACTTATCCTTAGTATTTCTCAAATACTTCAGAATTGTCTTGACGGCAGCCCAGTGATTCTCACCGGGATCAGATTGGTATCGGCTCGTCATGCTCAAAGCACAAGCGACATCCGGACGTGTACATAGCATGGCATACATGATAGATCCTATTGCAGAAGCATAAGGAATCCTACCCATACGCTCTCGCTCCGCAGGTGTCGAAGGACACTGCTTCTTGCTGAGAGTGATGCCATGTGACATCGGAAGCAAGCCCTTCTTGGAATCATGCATATTGAACCTGTGTAAGACCTTATCGATATAAGTGTCCTGACAGAGTCCAATTAGCCTCTTCGATCTATCTCTATAGATTCTTATTCCAAGAATGTATGCGGCTTCTCCCATATCCTTCATCGAGAAGCAACTTCCAAGCCAAGTCTTTACAGACTGAAGCAATGGAATGTCGTTTCCAATAAGGAGTATGTCATCTACGTATAGTACGAGAAATGCAACTGCGCTCCCTTTAGTCTTCTTGTAAACGCATGGTTCCTCTTCGTTCTTGATGAAGTCAAACATTTTGACCGCTTCATCAAAACGAAGGTTCCAACTCCGAGATGCTTGCTTCAATCCATAAATGGATTTATGAAGCTTGCATACCTTCCCAGCGTTTTTAGGGTCTGTGAAACCTGGAGGTTGTGTCATGTACACATCCTCCTCCAGAATCCCGTTAAGGAAAGCTGTTTTCACATCCATCTGCCAAATCTCATAGTCATGATGAGCAGCAGTCGCTAGGAGAATCCGAATAGATTTAAGCATGGCGACTGGGGAATAGGTTTCGTCATAGTCAATACCATGAACTTGTTTGAAACCTTTTGCCACCAATCTAGCTTTATAAATCTGAACGTTTCCATTCACATCGATCTTCTTCTTGAAGACCCATTTACACTCGATGGCTTTTACACCATCAGGTAAATCAACCAAAGTCCATACTTGGTTCTGTGACATGGAACCCATTTCGGATCCAGCGGCCTCAAGCCACTTTTCGGAGTCAGGGCCCATCATGGCTTCTTCGAAGTTCGCAGGTTCATCGCTGTCAATGATCAACAGATCATGGCAGTGAGTTACGAGAAATCCATATCTCTCGACCTCGTTGCGAATCCTTTCGGATCTGCGAACTACAGGCACCACAGGTGTTGGTTCCACAACCTCTTGTGAATCCAACGGCTGTGTTGGTTCCACAACCTCTTGTGAACCCAACGGCTGCTCTTCCTCATTAGGTTGAGTAGCGTCCTGTGATTCTCGAATCTCTTCGAGTTGTACTTTACTCCCACTGTCTTTCTTGGAAAGAAATTCTCTCTCAAGAAAGATACCATTCCGAGCAACAAACACTTTGTTCTCGGATCGGTTGTAGAAATAGTACGCCTTGGTTTCCTTAGGGTAACCTACGAAGTAGCACTTATCAGATTTGGGTGCAAGCTTATCAGTTATCAATCGCTTGACGTAAACTTCACAACCCCAAATTTTAAGAAAAGACAGACTTGGAACTTTTCCAGTCCATATCTCATATGGAGTCTTTTCAACTGATTTAGATGGAACTCTGTTCAGCATAAACGCAGACGTTTCAAGAGCGTATCCCCAGAAGGATAACGGTAGATCCACATGACTCATCATCGATCGGACCATATCCAATAAAGTTCGATTCCTCCTTTCAGATACACCGTTCCATTGAGGTGTTCCAGGAGGAGTAAGTTGTGAAACGATTCCACAATCCTTAAGATGATCATCGAATTCTTGGCTCAAGTACTCACCTCCACGATCAGATCGAAGAGCTTTGATACTTTTGCCAAGTTGGTTATGTACTTCATTTTGGAACTCCTTGAACTTTTCAAAGGATTCCGACTTATGTTTCATAAGATAAACATAGCCATTTCTACTGAAATCATCAGTAAATGTAATGAAGTACCTAAAGTTTCCTCTATCACTTATGCTCATTGGGCCACATACATCTGTATGTACAAGGCCCAACAAGTCACTGGCCCTTTCATTTCTCTTATTGAAAGGGTTTTTAGTCATTTTGCCCATTAAGCAGGATTCACATTTTTCAAATGATTCATAATCAAATGAGTCTAAAAGCCCATCTCGATGGAGCTTTTGAATCCTCTTCTCATTAATGTGGCCCAAACGACAATGCCAGAGAAATGTCGGGTTTGAGTCATTAGTTTTAAACCGTTTGTTAATTATGTTATAGACCGGCGTTGATTGGTTGAGAATATAAAGCCCATTCTCTAATGGGGCGCTACCATAGAACATATTATTTCGAATGAAAGAGCAACATTTGTTCTTAATCGAAAATTCAAAACCATTCATGTCTAAAACAGAAATAGAAATGATATTCCTGCTTATTGCAGGCACATAGTAGCAATTCTCCAACTCTAAAATCATGCCAGAAGGCAAAGACAAATGATAAGTTCCTACGGCTAATGCAGCAACTCTTGCTCCATTTCCAACTCGCAGGTCCACTTGTCCTTTCTTCAGCGTTCTACTGCTGCGCAGGTCCTGCATATTAGTACAAATATGAGCACCACAGCCGGTATCCAATACCCAAGAATTAGAACCTGAATATGAAACAACATTTACTTCTATAACATAAATACCTTTGGATGTCGTCTCATACGACTTCTTCAGGTTCTTCAGACCTTCCAGGAATTCTTTGCAATTCCTCCTCCAATGCCCCGGTTTCTTGCAGTAAAGACAAATGTCAGCATCAGTGGGGCCACGTTTGGGCTTGGAACTCGGCTCAGGCTTGTCCTGATTCTCAACCCGGACAGCCTTGGCCTTTCCTTTGCCTTTAGCGGGTTTCTTAAACCCTTTACCCTTCTGTACCATAAGTACTTCAGGTTTGGCCTTCTTGATGTTGGGCTCTGCCGTCTTGAGCATGCCATGCAGCTCATTCAGTGACTTCGTCAGGTTATTCATATTGTAGTTTAGAACAAACTGATCGAAGCTAGACGGCAGGGATTGCAGGATGATGTCCGTAGCCAACTCTTGGCTAAAGGGAGAGTCCAGTCGAGCCAGGTTATCAATATAACCCATCATCTTTATGACATGAGGACTCACTGGACTGTCCTTAGACAGCTTGCACTCGATGAGGGACCTGACCGTCTCGTACCTCTCAATGCGAGCCTGCTCCTGAAACATAGATTTCAGGGTTGTGATCATCTCGATCGGTGACCCCGCGTTCTCGTACTGCTTCTGCAGCTCCGAGTTCATCGTGGCCAGCATCAGACAAATCACATTTGTCACATCATCCGAATGCTTTTCCCACTTGTCCTTTTCATTACTGGGAGCATTGGATCTCGGCTTATCAGGAAGAGGCCTTTCAAGGACATAGTTCTTCTTTTCCTGTCTGAGAACTATTCTCAGATTCCGATACCATTCCAAGAAGTTGGATCCCTTCAATTTTTCCTTCTCAAGGACGGATCTCAACGAGAATGAGCTAGTGTTGTTGGTTGACATAGCTGAATCAAGAAAAGAAGAGAGTTTAATTTGTTTTGATGTTTCAAAGGATGAGTAATCTTAACTATTAAGAAGACTCACATTATATTCTAAGTCAATTTTCCTCAATTTAGAATATAATGATCCAAGATCCATATTTCACTGAAATCTGAGTGAGCTTTGGCTCATCGCCCAGACTTCAGTTATTTAGGTAAGCAATCCATTTGCTAATCATATCCAATATGACTCTTGTCTCGGATTGATATCATATATCAAAACCGATCATGTGTCTCCAGGCCCAAAACCATTTTGATAGCCCAGTCAAACAAACCAATCCTTTCAGTCATGTAGTACCACGATTACCACCTGCCGTACTCGTGTAGTTGTGAATGCCTTGCTTTGGCAATCCCATCATACAACAAAACAAGACTTGGCAGTTGACATGAATTGGGAAGACTTAAATGTTTGATATTACGTTTGAGGAATGAAACATGTATCTCATTACATATCATATATGTATTTGAGAAAGATTAGAATTAATATTCTTAAAAAAAAAACTTTTTAATCTAGTTAAATTGATTAAGTTTGGAACGCCGAATCTGTTCTAGTGTCGATCGACACCAATAGCTTGTGTCGATCGACACCTCATGATTCGAAATTGCATGAAACCCCTTTTCAATCGATCTAATCGCGGTTAAATATCTAACCCGATTAAACCAATCAATTCCGGTTCAATCCAATTGAACCGGTCTCGGTTTAACGCATGTGTCGATCGACATAACTCTTGTGTCGGTCGACACCAGCTAACCAGTTTAACCGTGATGCAATCGATTAATCCCGATCAGACCGATCGCATTAATCTGGTTCAATCCAATTGAACCGACAGCGATCAACGCGTGTCGATCGACACAACCCTTGTATCGATCGACACAGCGATTTCCGGAACGTCGATCAATAGATCGACACTTAGTGTTTTACGCTGCGTTTCAGGCCCGTGTCGATCGACACACGCTTGGTGTCGATCGACACAGCCGCGCAGAAACCTAATTTTACTCTGCCCGTGTCGATCGACACACGCTTGGTGTCGATTGACACAGCCGCGCAGAGAACCCTAATTTTCTCCTTTTCCAAAACGATTTTGAATGAAAGATCTAACATGCAACTTTTAATGATTTCAAAACTCAAATTCGAATTCATTACACATGAACAGCATGTTACAGATTCAATTAAACATATGGCTCTGATACCACTGAAGGAATTTGGTGGGTTTTAACTCTTTAAGACTGTCAAATTTCTATTGCCACAAGATCATTCTTATTGAATTTATGTCCTCAGATCAGAGATTTACCTGGTGATTGGCAGCGTAATGTATAGGTAAAACGAGATCTGGAGCGCCTCAGATGCTGCGTCTCTATAGCTAGTCCACACGCACACAAGACTGGATCAGGGATGCTAGTGCCTCTGGGAGCTTCTGAGTTTCTTACTTGACGGCTATGGCAATTTCCTTGGTTACCTTTTAGTGATTTTGTGGCTCTGACTTACATATATAGGAGTCAAGCACGAAATCCCATAAACCCTTGGATTAACCGGTTTAAATTCAGTAAATTAAATTAAACCCGGTATCATTAATCCCGAGTAGTGTCGATCGACACCAATAGGCTGTGTCGATCGACACTCTCATGTAAACTCAATATCAACGTGTAACAATTACACATTGATGAGATCATTACTTTAATGATCATTCCCAGTATTTGTTATCCAGTTTGCTTAGGTGTGTGACCCTATAGGATCATATGATGTTGGCAATGAGTTCACAACTCATAAGTTATAAGCGGCTTCTAGCAAAGCATTATAATTACCCAGCATCACATGATAGTCTTATCTCGACTTCACAACTATATCAGAGTGTATACAAGTATGATCTCCAGGACATTCCCTTCAATCCGAACTAAAAAATTATCGGTTCACCATGGCTGAATAAGTGTCCATGGGCGACACCATCCAGCTAAGCCTATCCCATTGTCTAGGTAGATCCATGACTTCCCAACAAAGCGCACGACCATCCAACCTAGGCGAGACTAAAACGATGGCTTTACACCACCGGCCCGATCAATGCACAAGGGATGCATCGTTTACTCGTATTGGACTAATGCCTAGGTGGATCCATGTCTTCCCCTGAAAAACACGACCATCCAACCTAGGCGAGAGTGAAATCGATGGCAATGAAGCCACCGGCCCGATCAATGCACAGGGGATGCATTGCTCACTCGTATCGGACTAATGCCTAGTTGGATCCATGTTTTCCCCTGAAAAACACGACCATCCAACCTAAGCGAGAGTGAAATCAATGGCCATGAAGCCAACATTCCGATCAATGCACAAGGGATGCATCGCTCACTCTTATCGGACTAATGCCTAGGTGGATCCATGTCTTCCCATGAAAAACACGACCATCCACCTAGACGGAATCGAAACCAGCTGTCAAAACAGCAACAAACCGACTCGCCGGAAAACTCGCCGGAAAATTTTTCTGGCGGTCTGCTCCGGCGACCGGCTCCCGGTGATCGGACAATTCCATCGGACAGACATGCACCACCAATCCCTCGGACCCATCCCACCCCAGTTCGGCCTTCCCCCCATCCCACCCCTTGAAGAGGGTCAACCCCTATATATGCATAATGGCACTTATCCATTCTCCCACTAGTATACATTAAAAAGGCTGAGGAGCCACTTTCAATTTAAAACAAAAATACTGAGAATTTTAATCTGATTTTTTGCATGCTTCATAAGCATGATGAAACCTTATTTGTTGTAAATTTTCATAATTTTATGGGCGCTTTTACTATCTCTTTTGAATTTCACAAAAATTAGATTATCATGGCCCAACCGGACATCCGGAGCAACATTTGATTTGCCAATGACATCCCAAACTCTTTAGTGATGTATTTGTTATGTTTCACCACCGTCAAAACACTCACCCTCCCCGGAAAATGGATTTCCTAGGAGATCAGTCGCATTTTTCAAGTGGCTCTTCTTTTTCTCCCTATGTAATCTCGTTCTTTTCCCCTGTTCATACACCTTTTCACTTGAATTCTCTCCAACTACAGAATCTTCTCTGGAATCAACTTCTGCTGATTCGGCCCCGGAGCTGATGTCTTCCCCGAAAATCTCCGCTCTCTCCCACATAGATTTTGCTAGCAGCTTAACTACATCCAAGTTATTCTTATCACGAACACTCTTCCGTTTCTCCAGAGTATATGCTTTTTCACCTGTGCTCTTCTCCCTGATTTTAGAAGTGTCTATGGCACCACCACCAACCTCGTCGTCCTCAAAAAAATCAATTCACTTTCAGAGCTCTTTATATTATAAATATTACTTCGTATATTTATAACATACAGAGCTATCCCACATATCAAGAAGACGTAAGCAATGACATAAGCAATGTCGTCAGCAATGACGTATACAATGACATAAGCAATGACGTAAGCAATGACGTATACAAGCACTCAGAAGTGTCGGTACCACGACTGGACGACACGCACTCACTTAAGTGTCGGCACCACAACTGGACGACACGTATCAACGCCACAACGCCTTCTCCTCTCCTATAAATACCCACCTCTACCAAGCGAAGAAGGCACAAGCATTTTTCAGCATCTACTTCTCTCACTAAAAATATCTCTCTAAACACTCTCAAAGTTTTTACTTTTAAATTTTGTAAATCTTCAAATCCTTATTTCAATCTTTAAGCTTCAAGCAATAAGTCTGTAAGTTTATAAAAGTTTTAATAAAAACGTTTACTGTAGCAAAAGTACTGTTGCTTTTACTGTCCGTTAAGTATATGCTTTTACTGTTCATTACAAGATTTTAATCAAATGGTATCAGATGCTAAAACTTTCCAAAGTTTTCAAATATAAGTTAATCCTTTTGATGTAAGATATTGCAAAGTTTTATTTTAAAAATGTTTTCAAAAGCAAAGACTTCTGTTCTCATCCTATCTAAAACCCATTCTTGTCCGATCCCAAACCAGTTAACTGAAAACACTGTTACTGTAGTGTTCCAGGCAGCAAGTCCAGAAAGGCTGTAAGATCGTTGGCAAGCTCAGTTGTGTCTTCGTAAAACCTGGTTAGTATCACCCTAGTATGTGTTTAAGCTTAGTCTGAGTCATGGCGTCATCCTTTAGAAAGCTTTTTAAACCAAAACATGCAGCATCATCATCATCAAATAATACAATTAATTCAAGAGAAATTATATCAAAATAACATCTTTCGATCAAGAATTATCAAAAGATAAATTACCCCATATTAATCCAGAAACAATATATAAAATCGGAACTTTTGATTTTAGAACCGCTTATTCAATAAAAGAACATGAACAAACTTTATCATTACAAAATGAGTTTGAAGAAATAAAACTACTATCGTCAATTGCCTTAGACAAGTTTAAACAAAAAGGATTTAAATATCTCCATTTTGGACTCGTCCAAATAGCAATAAAACCTCTATCAATCACTGGTATTGATTCACCAATACTCATGCTATTAAGAGACAAAACACTACTAAAATTTGAGGATTCGCTTGAGCAGTTCAATCAAATTTACACAATGGAGCAGTTTATTTCAACTGTGCCTCAAACTTTCAAGTAAGTTTACAAGATTCAACATTACTCAATACGCTAGTATTAAATGTCCAATTACCAGACACTAAATTTCAACATGAAAGACACATATACTTGTTACTTTATCGGATCTATTTTAAACAATCAACATCTGAATTTAACCCAAGATGTTTATTACAAGATGATAAGGGAGAAACGACTATATTCGCAGTCCATAGTAAGGACACGCCAAATGCTACTTATGCACCTAAACAATTAAGATGGAATGAAATAACCATTCCAGATCAATGGAAACTTGATATAACTCAACCAATACGAAATTTCGAGCAAAGAAGTATTTCAAGAATAATAGAACAACATGATGGAAAAATATTATAACAGTTTGGTTCTATGAAAAATCCATAACCACCTAGAATAAGTTCTTATTATTCTAGAGCATCTTTTTCTGAGTATCGTACTAAAAAATCTAGTACATATTCAGAAACATAAAGTGTAAATGAAAACATTAATCAAGATCATCCAATTTTATTCAAAGCACCAATTGCTGAACCAGAGCAAAACCTATATCCAACATCACCCACACATTCAGATTTTAAAACCGGATCTATAAATGTAATACTTAAAGCTTATGAAATCGATAAGCAATACATTAAAAGCGATCTTTATTCAAAAGAAAATAAAAACAAAAGAAACTGGTATTTCAAAACCTTTTCTAAACAAAAAACAGAAAAACTTAGAGAAAAATGGTATAATTATATGATATTAAAAGAAACGGATATCCCACTCTTTACATGGTTTGAATCATATTCTATAGAAAACAATATAGATTATCCCTTCAAACCAATAAATACGAATTCAACCTTAAGTCAAGTATGGGAACAAGTAAATGTTGATAAGGTCAAATCGATCCATCCACCATTAAAAAATTTAAAAATAAATACTCCTGATAGACTAGTCATAGCTACACCATTTAAAACAGGAGCAAACAAAAATGACAAAGATCCAATTGTCATGCAAGATATTAAATGAATTTATGAACAAAATAATTATCACAGTCAACTATTACATACAATTTCTAAATAAATAGATACTATTGACAACAAATTAAATGAAAATATTATATCCAAAGAAATGTCTACTCAACATCCTTTCGCATCAGTATCTGCACCTATTTTTAAACCATTAACAAGAAAAATTACATTCCCAGAAAACGAAATAATAAAATCAATTCTTAAAAGAATAGAAAACATAGATAAAGGAAAATGAATTAACATAATAGATGAAAACGATAAGGAATCTATACAATCAGAAAATAATCAAGAAGTAAATCGAATAAGAAATCACACAATGAGATCAAATAAAACATATTACAAAAGACATACTCCACCTGATTTATTGTTCGAAGAACATCATAAATTTTCCAGTAACGTTTATACCGGTGATGGTGTAATCGAATGGAATATTGATGGATGCTCTGAATATGAAATAATGAATCTATTTCAAGAAATGGGCATGGCGTCTATAGCATACAAAGCTAGAGGTCATGAAGATAGACAAGCATGTGTAATATTAGTAACCGGATTTAATGGAACATTAAAATATTGGTGGGATTACTCTTTAGATGAAATTAAACAAAATAAAATTCTTAACCATGTTGAAACAATAAAAATAGAAGATGATGAAGGTTTTATCATAGAACAAGAAAAAAAAATGCTGTAGAAGTTTTAATACATACATTGACAATGCATTTTATTGGTAATCCAAATGAAGAAATAGAAAGTAAAAAATTAGTCCTAACAAATATAAGGTGTCAAACTTTAGGAGACTTTAGATGGTATAAATATATATTTATAACAAATATATTTCAAAGAAAAGATTGTAATCAACCATTTTGGAAAGAACGGTTTATCTCAGGATTGCCATCGTTCTTTGCAGACAAAATAATCAATAAACTAAAAGAATATGCTGGAGGACAACCTATTAATTGGAATTCCATAACTTATGGTCAATTGTTTACATTCATTAAAAAGGAAGGATTAATATTATGTCAAGATCAAAAAGATAAAAAACTTAATGATAAGTTCAAATTTAAGTTAGTCATGGGCGCATTCTGCGAACAATATGGTTTTAAACAACAACTTAATCACCTTCAAGAGCTAAACGTTTAGAATATAGACAACGAAGATCTAATAATATAAAACCCTATAAAAATAACCGATATCACCAAAACCATAATAATTTTAATAAAAAGTCAAATAATCAATATTACTCAAAAAATAATAAAAATAAAAATTACTCAAAAAACAAATTCCAATCAAATAAAAAAGGCATAGTCTGTTGAAATTGTAAAAGACCAGGACATAGATCCACAAAATGTAAAATGAAGAAAAAAATAAACGAAATATTTCAAGATCAACAAGATATCAAAGAAAAATTAGCCGAACTATTATTAACTTCAGAATCTGAAATTTCAGAAGAAAGTAATAATAGTGATTATTCAATAAATGAAATAGACAATTCAAGTGATTCTTCCTCAGAATCTCAAGAATTATCTGATAATTTATGCAATTGCAAAATAATCAATATAATAACTAACGATAGCGATAAGCAATTTTTATTAGATATAATAGACAAAATCGATGATCCAGATTTAAAAAGAGAATACTTAATAAAATTAAGAGAAATATGATAGGGCTCATGTTTTACCCTAATAAAACTACTGCAAGTGCACAACAAATGCAATCGTAGTATAAGGGGTATCGAAATCCCAAGGGAAGTAGATGNATGGAAAGGATGCTGAGCCACCAGTGTGAAGTAGGAAGGCTTCAGCTCGAAGTCGTTCCTCTGAAATGCAGGAGGACGGATCGCAGCTCTATTAGCATAGAACTGGTCTGGGCGGTTGTACTCGCCTAACGTTCTTCCACGTCCATCTTCTGCAGGGGCGATTTGCATCGCTGGTTCTATGATGACAGCGCCAGCCTCATCAAGTCTCTGGCCTTGGGCGTTCCTTCTATTGCCTTGTAGGTTAACAAAGTCGTCTTCCTCGTTGCGTATCATGATCACAGGTTCTGCCATCTCAGTCTGTGCAGGGTGTCGTTCGATACTAGTGGTGTCGTTCGACACTAAGGTTGGGTGTTGATCGATGCTTTCTGTGTCGATCGACGCTCGGGCAGATTTGCGGTTCGTACGTTCGAGACGGCCTAGTTCCTGGTTCAGTGCGATTAGTTCCTCTTCCTTGTTGCTTCTGGTACTGGGCATGCACCTGCAAGTGCACAACAAATGCAATCGTAGTATAAGGGGTATCGAAATCCCAAGGGAAGTAGATGCTACACTAAGGTTTCTAAATTCAGATTATGCTAGGTCGAATAATAAGAAAGTAAACTAAAGCAAAAAATAAACGAGTATCACGAAATAGGTTCTTAAAATCAGGAGACTAAGACGCTAGGTTCAGGGAAACTCTCAGGTGATCTAAATTGCAGGTCTAGACAGAATGCTAGGAAATTATTAAGATCCATTCTTGAGCTCGAAACACTGATGTAAAATCAACCAACTCTCGCTTGGAAGATTATCTATGCCTAAACCCTAAAATTCCAAATCTCTTTGCAAATTCTAACAATTCAAACAAGCATTAAAGTTCAGGTTCTATTGTTCACAAAATTCATAAACCAAATCTCTTTGCGAATAGGTATTTTGCTCATCTAACATTAGTTCAGGCAATCAATAATACTCTCACATCTATTAATTAACCTAAGATCAGATTCTAGGTCGCGAAGCTAGAATAAACATTAAACACAAATCCAGATGAAGAACTCTAATGATTTTATCCTAACAATTCATCAATCACCTTTGAAAAACCCTAAACCTAACTAGCAAACTACTCAGACATGATTAATGAAACAAAAATCATAATTTGAATAGAAGGCATAAGAGAAATCAATAGAATCAAAGGAGTTCCAAATTTGTTGTGAAGGAGTCAAATTCTTCTCTCTACAGTCTCTCTAAAAATCTCTCTCTAAAATAATGTGTGTGTTCTGCCTAAACAATGGCTGAAAAACTCTATTTATAGGCCTAGGTTCGCATCTTCAATTCCTTGGAAGATTAGGAAAAGTCTTGGAGATTTCCTTTTCTTCAAAAACTGGAAACTTCACACTTCTGGAAATTGGAAATCCTGGTGTCGATCGACACAGGGAGTGTCGATCGACACCTTGCGTGTAAATCCACTCTCTCAACTTCATCACTTCGGCTGCTTCTCCAAAATGCTCCAAAAGGTTCCAGATTCTTCCATTTAGCTCCAAACATAGTCCAACCTGCAAAGACTCTAATAGGGCTCTAAAAATACCAAAAGACTCTATAAAAAGACTTATATCATGGTCCAAAAACGGGTAAAAACCATGATATATCAACTCCCCTAGACTTACCCTTTGCTTGCCCTCAAGCAAAACATAAACTTAGAATGAAGTAGAAGTTTGAAAACAGAAACTTCCAGCTATCCTTTAGAACGCCACATTGATTATCACTTCTTGAATCCACATGTTATAGAGCCAACCTTAGGTAATATATCAGCATACTTACCACAAGCTTAGCAATCTCCCAGTTTGAATCCAGATCTTTTCCTTGGTAAAATTTCGAACTCTAACAGTGGTATTGCCACAAAACTTTACAAATTCTTTGCCCTTCCTTAGTGCATGAACAAGACATTTTTTATACAGCTCTCCTATTTTCTCTTCCCTTAGTCAACAGCTGCCCATTTTCAGGGTGTTCTAAGATCTTTTCATTGACTCTTCTTATTCTTTTAAAGTCTTGGGAAATAGTGCTACTCTCTACTTTTGTTCCTTGTGAGGAGACGGGTTCAAGAGCACTCACTAATATTGTTCCTTGTGAGGAGACAATCTCATGAGGTTCTTTGCACTATTCCGAGACTTAGACTCTTTTTTCTTTCTTTTCTTTTCTCAAGGGAAGATCAAGGAGAGACTGCAATGGTCTATCTATTCATACTGAAAGAAGAATCAAGTTCAGCGCATACCTAGTTCTTATAAGGGGATCTGAACTCGCCCTGTTAGACTGATTCCACTTGCAGCTTTCTACTTAGTAAGACCTGCAATCAACTCTAATAGCAATGGTCCTTCAAGTGTCAACATTCTGTGGTTAGTTCCTAGAAAAACTGAAAGTTCCAACTGATTTTGACTCAATAAAACAAAATATTTTAAAAATTTTAACTCAAGATAGACTCTTAAAACAAAACACAAAGTCAGTAATCACCTCCCCCATACTTAAACAACACTGTCCCCAATGTTATCAAGCCCGAAGTTGGCTAAAAGAAAGATTAGAAACAACTTAAAAGACCAGATAGAAGACTTACCTTCGTCTGCGCGTGGTGTCGATCGACACAGAGGGTGTCGATCGACACTGGTCTGAGTCGAGTCCAATATCGCCTTTTTTCAACTGACTGAAACTAGGACTTAGTAAAACCAAAATAAAATAAAAAGAAAAATGTACCTAACAGTGGGTTGCCTCCCACTCAGCACTCGTTTTCAGTCATTAGCTTGACTGTGTCGGGGATCAGACGTCTGGTGGATCAGAGGGTGGCATTAAATGCTTCCCAGACGAATGTCTTCTCATCCATGGCGGTGTATAGGCATTAGGTGCATGAAAATGACCAAGGAAATGAGGAATAGCAGCAGGGTGGGCCTTAAGTTCGGGTGGGACACTTCGTTTTCCTGCAGCATAATCAAAAGAAACACCAAGCCTTCTACGAGAATCTTGTTGCTTACATAAGCGTAAAATAGCTTTTGAACCTTTGGTATTCTTATCGATAAGATCAGGGGGTTTGAAATTGATTCCAGGGAGTGCGTACCTTTGCTTCTTTCGAGGTGCTCCTTCTTTGATCTATAGGACGTGGAGGCATCTGTTTGACCACTGGTGATGGATTTGAAGCATTGGAATCAGCTTCTTGTGTGATCCGCGTAGGGTGTCGATCGACACTAGTAGTGTCGATCGACATCACATTTGTAGCTCGAATATCTTCACTTTTTCTGCAATTCAGCTCCGCAATCCTTGCTTCCATGATGAACACGTCTTCCTCCATCAACTTGGCATTGATTAGAGCTTCATCTTCGCCTAAAGTCTTGAAGATATGATTGTTTCCACTCCAATCTTCTAGATCAACAACTTTCTCAGAAATTTAAGCTAATGCCTCTTGAACAGCCACCTTGTTCACTTGCTCTTTAGAATCCAGCTCCTTGACATTCCCAGCAGTAGAGTCATCCGAACATTCCAGGATTGGATCTTGATCCATAGATATCTCTACTGAAAAAGATTGACCATTGATGGTGGAAGGTCCCCTTAATTTGTCCATGTCAAAATTCATGACAACATCACCCAAGTCAAGCTCTATTTTCTCTTTCCTCACATCAATAATGGCACCAGCTGAAGCCAAAAATGATCTTCTCAAAATAAGAGGATCTATAGGTTCTTCATCATATTTCAACACCACAAAATCTGTAGGAATCATGCAACCTTCAATCTTCAATGGAACATCTTCTAGAACACCTTATGGGATTCTTTTGGATCGATCAGCTAGGACAAGGGAGATTCTGGTTGGCTTGAAATCAGTCATTCCAAGTCTAAAAGCAACTGAGTATGGTATCAAGTTGATATTTGAACCTAGATCGCAGAGAGAACGAGGAAACCTTCCTGTTGAGATTGAGCAATCTAGCACAAAGTTTCCTGGATCAGGTAATTTTTCTGGAATCCTTCTCTGAATCACAGCGCTGACTTGTTCAGAAACCCACACCTTCTTCTTCTTCCTTGGAACTATGTTCAAGAGAATTGCATTCATGTCTCTGGTAAGCAATGATCCTTCCTCACGGCTTATACCATTGACTACCATTCTCTTGACATACCTTCTTAATGCAGGTGAAAGTCTGACTGCATCAACTAGGGGTAGCTCAACCATCAGCTTATCCATCATTTCCTTGCATCTGGCTTCTTCTATCTCTTGTTTAGACTTTCCAGGAGGCCTGAGATAGGGTATTTTAGGCTTGTACACCCTTTCCTCTGCAATATTTGAAGCTTCAGCACGATCTGGCGAGGTCTGGGCATGGTGTCAATCGACACCCAGCTTGTGTCGATCGACACTGGTTTTCTGTGTCGAGGATGTTGCGTCGAGCAGGGTCGATTTTGGTGAGTTAGAGTTCGAAGAATCGGGATCTTCTACTGGTGTCGATCGACACTCAGCAGTGGTGTCGATCGACACCTGCTCTGCAGCATCGTGTTCTTCATCTAACTCTTCGATTTCTTCAAAGCTCAGACTCCTTTTCAACATTGGTTGAAAGCTTCTTTAACTCTCGGTCGTGATGGCATTCACGTGGTGTCTCGGATTCACGTATGTCTTTCCAGGAAGAAATCCCTCTTGTCTCTTCAAAGCTCCAGCAATTTGAGCAACTTGAACATCCAATTGCTTCATATGAGTATCTAGAGACTCAATTTTCCCATTAAGATCTGTGTACAAAGCATCAATCTTCCCATTGAAATCCACTGTCATCTTCTGCTGTTCTTCCAGGATTTGCTCTATCATAGACTCCATCTTATTGTCTTGTGCAGGAGGCTTCTGGTAAGAATAAGAACCATAGCTTCTTTGAAAGTTGTTGTTCTGAAAAGGCTTTTGGTAAGAAGAACCATAGCCCTGCTGATTGCCAAACCTTTAACCTTGAAATCCAGCACCATTGATGTAATTGACTTCTTCTTGCTCTGGTTCAAAGGTCTCCACCTCATTAGCAAAGTGAACTTGCTTCTTCCCCACCAAAAGATCCAGCTTTCTGTTAACCTCAGCTATTTGGCTTCCTCCATTTGCACCAGCTTGTTGTCTCCTTTCAAAGTCTACGTTTTTGGTGCTGTTACAAGAGGCCAAATTCTCTATGAGCACCATCACGTCATCTGGGTATCTGGTGTTGAAGTTGTCATTGCTCGCAGCGTCTAAAGGCATCTGTTACCTCCAATCGATCCCTCGGTAAAAGATATCGATAAGTTGCGGCCCACTGAACCCGTGGTGTGGGCAATCCCTCTGATACGATCTGAATCTCACCCAAGAAGCTTTGAATGCTTCAGCAAGTCCTTGGAAGAATGTGGTGATCTTCGTCCTCAGCTCTTCTGATCTCGCATCATCAAAGAAGTTGCATAAGAATGCATTCTTTGTATCTTCTCAAGTGGTCAAGGATCCTGGATCAAGCTGCTTCAGCCAATATGATGCATCTCCAGCAAGCGAGTAAGGAAACATCTTGCAGAAGAGATAGTCATAGGTCACTCTATTAGCCTTTATGCTTGATGCGAGGTCCTCGAATCTCTTTATGTGGTCCATCGGATGCTCATTAGGAAGATTATGGAAAGGATGCTTAGCCACCAGTGTGAAGTAGGAAGGCTTCAGCTCGAAGTCGTTCCTCTGAAATGCAGGAGGACGGATCGCAGCTCTATTAGCATAGAACTGGTCTGGGCGGTTGTACTCGCCTAACGTTCTTCCACGTCCAGCTTCTGCAGGGGCGATTTGCATCGCTGGTTCTATGATGACGGCGCCAGCCTCATCAAGTCTCTGGCCTTGGGCGTTCCTTCTATTGCCTTGTAGGTCAACAAAGTCGCCTGCCTCGTTGCGTATCATGATCACAGGTTCTGCCATCTCTGTCTGCGCAAGGTGTCGATCGATACTAGGGGTGTCGTTCGACACTAAGGTTGGGTGTCGATCGATGCTAGTTGTGTCGATCGACGCTCGGGCAGATTTGCGGTTCGTACGTTCGAGACGGCCTAGTTCCTGGTTCAGTGCGATTAGTTCCTCTTCCTTGTTGCTTCTGGTACTGGGCATGCACCTGAAACCAAAGATAAGAAACTAAATTAGTAACAAAAATAAAAACAAAACCTAGTCAAAATCCTAGTACTAGATTCCGTAGGCAGCTATTACTTCCCCGGCAACGGCGCCAAAAACTTGATAGGGCTCAGGTTTTACCCTAATAAAACTACTGCAAGTGCACAGCAAATGCAATCGTAGTATAAGGGGTATCGAAATCCCAAGGGAAGTAGATGCTACACTAAGGTTTCTAAGTTCGAATTATGCTAGGTCAAATGGAATGAAAGTAAAACAAAGCAGGAAGCAAACGAGCAATCACGAATTAGGTTTCTTGAAATCAGGAGACTAAGGCGCTAGGTTCAGGAAAATTCTCAGGTGATGTAAATTTCAGGTGGAAATTATTAAGATCCGTTCTCGAACTCGAAACACTAATGTAAAATCAACCAACTCTCGCTGCGAAGATTATCTATGCCTAAACCCTAGAATTCTAAATCTCTTTGCAAATTCTAACAATTCAAACAAGCATTAAAGTTCAGGTTCGATTGTTCACAAAATCCCTAAACCAAATCTCTTTGTGAATAGGTATTTTGCTCATCTAGCATTAGTTCAGGCAATCAATAATACTCTCGCATCTATTAATTAACCTAAGATCAGATTCTAGGTCGCGAATGTAGAATAAGCATTAAACACAAATCCAGATGAAGAACTCTAATGATTTTATCCTAACAATTTAATTCGACCTAACAATTCATCAATCACCTTTGAAAAACCCTAAACCTAACAAGCAAACTACTCAGATATGATCAATGAAGCAGGAATAATAATTTGAATATAAAGCATAAGAGAAATCAATAGAATCAAAGGAGTTCCAAATCAGCTCTAAAGGAGTCTGATTTTTTCTCTCCAAAAACCCTAAACTTCTATGTTTCTTAAAGTATGAGATTATGCCTAAACAATGGCTTTGACAAATCTATTTATAGGCCTAGGTTCGCATCTTCAATTCCTTGGAAGATTAGGAAAAGTCTTGGAGATTTCCTTTTCTTCAAAAACTGGAAACTTCACGCTTCTGGAAATTGGAAATCCTGGTGTCGATCCACTCTCTCAACTTCATCACTTCGGCTGTTTCTCCAAAATGCTCCAAAAGGTTCCAAATTCTTCCATTTAGCTCCAAACGTAGTACAACCTGCAAAAACTCTAATAAGACTCTAAAAATACCAAAAGACTCTATAAAAAGACTTATATCATGGTCCAAAAATGGGTAAAAACTATGATATATCAAAATAATAAATCAAGAATATTGATTAAATACACCACAATCTTTTAGTTTAAATAAGATAATTGAAAAATATCCAACCCAAAGCTTATTTAAACAAGTAACGACAGATGAATTACAAAATGAAGTTAAACAACTCAAGTCTCAAATAAAAGACCTACAAATACTGATTAACCAACAAGAATTAAAACAATTACAAATAGATGCAAGATTAGTAGTAATAGAAAATGGCAATAATACTTCTCCAAGAAAAAAAATCCTAGAAGATAATAATGACGAAGAAATACAAAATAATGAAGACTATATTCAGATAATTAATAAAATTAATTATCAAAAATGGTATACCAAAATTACCTTGCATATAGGTAATGATTTTAAATTAAATATCATAGAATTAATGGATACCGGAGCATATTATAACTGCATGCGTGAAGGAATTGTACCAACAAAGTACTACGAGAAAACCACTGAACGCCTGAGTGGCGCAAACGGTAGTAATCTACGAGTACAATACAAATTACCATGCGCTAATATATGTAACCAAGGTTATTGTTTTAAAAATCAATTTATATTAGTAAAAAATCTATCACAAGAAGTTATTTTAGGCATTCCATTCTTCATCCAAATTTATTCATTTAAGGTAACTGAAATAGGAATAACAACTAAAATAGTAGAATCAAAATTATTATTCACATTTCTATCCCCAATGAAAACTAAAGAAGTTTTACATCTACAACAAAATACGATTCAAAAAACAATCAACCTAATTAAAAATAAACAAGACCACATTCATCATTTACAAGATGAAATAACTCATAAGAAAATTGAGAAACAATTAAAAACACCTCTTGTAGTAAGAAAAATTAAATCTTTAGAAAATTATTTAATAAATCAAGTATGTTCTGATTTACCAAATGCATTTTGGGAAAGGAAACGACATAGTGTCGAGCTTCCTTATATTAAAGATTTTAATTAAAAAGTAATACCAACAAAAGCACGTCATATTCAAATGAATAAAGAATAACTAGAAACTTGTTAACAAGAAATAACCGATGTACTTAAGAAAAAACTTATTAGGCCATCCAAATCTCCTTGGAGTTGTTCGGCCTTCTATGTTAATAATCAAGCAGAAAAGGAACGTGGAGTACCAAGACTTGTAATCAATTATAAACCACTTAACGAAGTTTTACAATGGATTAGATATCCAATACCCCATAAAATCGATTTATTAAAAAAATTATATAAAGCAAAAATCTATTCGAAATTTGATATGAAAAGTGGATTTTGGCAAATCCAAATAGCAGAAAAAGATAAATACAAGACTGCATTTACAGTACCCTTCGGCCATTACGAATGGAATATAATGCCTTTCGGCCTTAAAAATGCACCTTCTGAATATCGACATATAATGAATGATATATTCAATGGTTATTCAAATTTCATGATAGTTTACATAGACGATGTTCTAATCTATTAAAATTCAATAGATCAACATTTTAGTCATTTAAATACATTCCTAAGCACTGTCAAAAAACAAGGCCTAGTCATATTAGCTAAGAAAATGCATTTATTTCAAACTAAAATAAGATTCTTAGGTCATAATCTATATCAAGGAACGATAACGCCAATTTCCAGATCTATAGAATTCGCATATAAGTTTCCTAGCGAATTAAGAGAGAAACCCCAATTACAAAGATTTCTAGGTTGTTTGAATTATGTTTCAGATTTTCTACCCAATCTTAGAAAGACCATTCAACCATTATTTCAACGTCTCTAAAAAAATCAAAACCCTGGTGTAGTGTCCATACCAACCTAGTCAAACAAATAAAAGAAAAATTTAAAACCCTTCCTTGCCTTTCTCTACCAAATCTTGAGCAGATATGATAGTAGAAACCGATGCTTCAGAATTAGGTTATGGAGGTATCCTTAAGCAGAAACTATCTGAATCCAAACGGGAATCTATAGTTAGATTTCACTCTGGAGTTTGGATAGGTCCCCAACAAGCCTACTCCACCGTTAAAAAAGAATTCCTTTCAATCATAAACTGTATTTCAAAATTTCAAGACGATTTAATAAACAAAAGATTTTTATTAAGAGTCGACTGTAAGTCAGCAAAAGAAATATTACAAAAAGATGTTAAAAACCTAGTTTCAAAACAAATATTTGCCAGATGGCAAGCTATTTTATCAGTATTCGATTTTGATATTCAATACATTAAGGGTGAAAATCATTCTTTACCCGACTTTCTAACAAGAGAATATTTGCAGGGAAAATCAAACGGTATCCAAATAAAAGATATTCAAAATGACGGATCATAATCAAAAGAAACCGATGACATCATCGGACTATATCAAGAATCAACCACATCTTCAAAGCAAGCCCTCGACTATTCAAAACACTTTCTCGGCCCTTGCCGAATATCCACCCTTATCATATAAAAAAGCAGTTATTACCGAACCATCTACTCAAGCTTCAACATTCGCTCCCAAAACTACACAAGCAACTACACAAAAGTCTGAATACATCCTTAAACCACATAAGGAACACATCATGACAACTCATTTCCTTAAACCAGTTACCCTAAGAGAACTGCAAACCTTTACCAACAGAGTCTTCTATGAGGAAAACCTATTCAAAACTGATAACCTTACCAAGAACCGTACCTTTTATGAGTATATTCTAGTAGACTCTGAGTCTGCGGAAATTACTCATCACCTTGACCCAAAAGACCAAAAACGCATAGCCTATTCAACCTGCAAAATCCTAAGGATTTGCTCTATCCAAGACCTTGGTTTCATCAACCTCCACACTATCAAGCCATTCTCTAATCTCGGCTTCCATATCCAAGGTTACTCCTACGTGGATTATCAAAATGCCTTTTTTAGGGCTCTCTATCTAAGGGCATTTGACCATTCGTGGTTCTTATCCTTTGATATCAAATGCTCAAAAGTCATTCCAGGATGGTTTTGTGAGTGGTGGCACTAGTTCGGTCCATCCCCTGAAATCTACCCGGAAGAAATAACCAAAACCTCCTTAAGTTTGGCACTGAAAGCCAAGAATCAAGCCAAGCACCAACACCGGTCATTCACCGACCTCCTAGCCCAACTTTTCAGGCGGATCATCTGCCAAAACATCAGGCAAAAATAAAAAGAAATTTCTAAAGTGGCTTAACAACCTAGCCCAAGAACTGTTGTCATCTGACGAAGATGAAGATGACGATGAAGATATGCAACAGCCGAGTTTGATCCATTTGGCGGTCTCCTAGCCTAATGTCCCTTCGAAGCATAAAAAAAAAATTAAAAAAGAAACAAAAACAAAAAATAAAAAAATATATATATAAAAAAAAAAAACATGGCAGCAGATTTGATGCAAGAGCAGACGTTCAAGCCAAAGATACTACACAAAAAGTTGAGAAAGTGAATAAATAATTGATATAAATTATTTTAAACCAAATTAATGCAAGTGGTAAAGATTATAGTGTAATTATTTAAACTTTTTTTTCATATGTGTATTGAGAAGCTTTTTGATGACGATACATCAGCATGACATTCTTGGAAATTACGATGAGGTTATTTTTTTAAAATGCTCTCAAATAATATATAGGATATTAAAATTCAAAATTCGTAGGTTGGACGTGATTCGTTATAGAATATAGCATGTCAAAGCTTTATGATTTTAGTTGTACGATTACACAAAACCTAGTGGTCCGACTCATATTTAGTTGTAAATAACAAAATTAACATTAATAAAATTTAAATCATCTCTCAATATCATCTTTTATATTTTGTTTTGTATTATTATTAGCATAGCTATTATAAAAATCCCACTGGTAACAAAATAAATAAATTAAGAATTGATTTAGCATTTTTGGGTGTGTGTGTGGGGGGGGGGGGGTCAAATATGTAAAACCAATTTTTTCTTAAGATACTATCACAGTATCAATTAAACCAAAAGAAAACAAAAAATCATATAGAAGGTGAAAACCAAACAAAAATCCTTATATATTTATTAGTTTTTGTAACGCATATCTCTATTCATTGAGCAATAATTTGGAAAAGGGATTACATTATGATTCATCCTTACATTATCTATCTTATCATCACAAAACATAACCAGTGATTAATCAAAGTATTAATTAACCTTCTTTTTTTTTGTTTAAGCAAACTTCTAATTAACCTTAGAACATTTTATGCGAATTTCCCCATTTAACTCTGTTTTCACCCCGATTGCACTCATAGTTTTCATTGCAAACGCAAATACATGTTGTGACCTCTCTTGAGTTGCGAGATATACCAGCTGGTCCACCACCGCTTGGGGAGTTTGGACATTGTTAAAAAGGCTCTGATCAATCTTGAGGACAGCACTTCCGTTGAGGATGTTCTTGAAAATGGAGGTGTCGAAGATGAGTTCGCTTCCCGTGTCTAGAGCCACACGGCTGGAACCGTCCCCGTCTATGAGACATGACTTCTGCAGCTTCGCCAAGAACAGAGGGTTGATGGTCAAATCAATGGTGCTTCCGTTGATGCTGTATATCCTATCTGTGATGACCTTGCAAGCCGCAGTTCCAATCGTGTGCCCTCCTATTTAATTAATCAATTGAGACCATTGGTTATTGTTCTATTTAAATAACGTTATCAATGAAGATATGCATTGTAAGAGATCTAAATCAATGTAACTTGAATTTTTTAAAAGATTTTGGTATGCAACGATATGATGCGCCGGTCTACAAATGAACAACGGATTTATGATAAAACAGTGTCATTTTTTCTGTAGAAAGATAATAAAAATAGTAGACAACATATAATATACCCTAATGGTTATACTCACTGACCTACGAGAGCAACGAAATCTTCCGTGTTAAGCCCGTAAGCAGCAAATGTTTTGAGCGTATCAGTGATGGAGTCAGCAAGAGACGGGAGATTTTTGACGTTGGCTGCCAATGAAACTTTTCCATCTTTACGTCCTAGTTTTACTTCCCAGTATGGTCCTTTCGTCTGTACATGTCCATTTTATATGCGCACATAAAAGGTTAACTAATTTAATCTATTCTAAGAGTTATGATCAGTAATATAAGATTTTGAATTTTTGTTTTTTCAAAAACCGTGTGAGTTCCAAACCTTCAGTCCATAATCTCTCTTAGTACCCGGAATCAGCCTTTAAATATTTAGATTTAAAAAATATTATTCGTCTCAAATGGGGTTTGAATCCGGGTTCCATTTGTACTAGTAGTAGGCAACCACACCTTTAGATATTTTAATTCTTTCTTATGAAAAACAACAAAAGATTTCAGTTTAGTTAAAAGTTTTTTTGTTCGATATGTCAATTCATTAGATCTATTATAGTTTAAATAACTAATAAGATAAAAAAGTTAAATCATACAACGGAATTTCATCTTTTAACATTTATTCTCATGAAATGTAACACTGTGACATTATACTTTAATTTTTCCATTTCCAAATGAATATATATTTGTAGTGAAAGTAATATATGTATATTTTGATAATAGTAGTAATATACTTACTAGGACAACGGCATCACGAGCGGCTAAAGCTAAAATATCGGCACACGAAACAACACCAGGACACACGAGCTCAATTTGTCTTTTGATGTCTTCAATGATTTCGAACCCACGAAGGTTGAGGTTTGCATCTGCGGTTTTCTCGGTGTTAGGCCCCGAGATAAGCACTGAGCCATCACAACCTTCGACAAAACAATCACTATAGTGCAATTTTAGCATGGCCGGTGCGATGTTTGGTTGTATAAGGAAATTAGCTTTCATGGTTGCTCGGACGATCGATTCTGCAAGAGGGCACGCCATGGAGTAGAATCCTTCAGTTAAAGTCTGACCTTTGACTGAGAGCGGACGGTAGTTGAAGATCATCAAGATCATGAAGGAAGAACATATTAGTGATCGATCAAAACCCATATCTCCTCAAGATTTGGTTTTTTAAAAAGATCAAAGACTTTTTTAGATGCTTGATGTTTTTGATATATACGAGGGGGATTGGATCAAGTTGACCACGTTTTGGGGGATTGATCGAATCTTGAAAGCACGTTGGTTGACCTTGTTTATTACTCAAATTAAGTGTATCGTTAGTCGCATGGTGTGTAGAAATTTTTTTTTTTTTTTTGGTGTAGAATAATTATATATTAACTATTATAGCCAGGGTTGGCGCGAAGTCATATAACGTATAAATCACACCATACTCATTTTCTATTTCTGTCCCATCAAACTTTCAAAAGCCAAAAACTGAAACACTTTACTCATTTTCTATTTCGTAGACAAAAATAATTTATTTTTCTGACAACTTCTGTCAACTTTGAGGACAATTTTTTAAAGTCAAATTCAAAACTCTTCCTATAAATGCGTTCGATTTAAATCACTATTTTGAATGAAAAATGTAGACAATATGAAAAGGATTTTACAACTCGGTCTCCTGAACTTGCTAGAAGGAAATGCGATACTAATAAGACATTACTTATAAATGCTAATCACCACGTCATGTTAGCTAATGAGATGACTAAAGTGCCTTTACTAGAAATATCTACCAATTTTAAATGTTCACCGCTTAATTCAATGAATGACACTGTATTATTTTCACCAGAAAAATTCCCAATTTTCTGTTCAATGATATTTGAATTGTATGCATGCTAACGAATCCATATGGGCCTCAGATTTCACTAAAATGGGGCAAAAATGTAGAATATAACTGGGCTTAACGGGCTTCTGTTAAAGTCCATCAATGGTAGGATTTTAGCTTCAACAATAGTTAAAAAAGCATAAGAGAGCATAAAAGTAAACTATACATATAGATGAAATAAATTAACTTCTCGAACTGTGATATATCATGGTTTTTACCCATTTTTAGACCATGATATAAGTGTTTTTATAGTCTTTTGGCTATTTTCGAGTCTATATAGAGTCTTTGCAGGTTCAGGTACAATTGAAGATAAATTGGAGATTTGGATGCATTTTGGAGCTTAATGGAATGAAGTCACGAAGTGATGAAGTCAAGACTGGAATTACACGCAAGGTGTCGATCGACACCATGTAGTGTCGATCGACACCAGGTTTTCCAATTTCCAGAATCAAGAAGTTTCCATATTTTGGAGAAAAGGAAATCTCCAAAACTTTTCCTAATCTTTTTGGGAATTGAAGATTCGAACCTAGGCCTATAAATATAGTTTTTCAGCCATTGTTTAGGCATAATCTCATACTTTAAGAATCATAGAAGTTTAGGTTTTTGGAGAGAAGAATTTGTCTCCTTAGAGCAAATTTGGAACTCCCTTTATTTATTCTATTGATTTCTTTTATGCTTTCTATTCAAGTTATGATTTCTGTTTCATTGATCATGTCTGAGTAGTTTGCTTGTTAGGTTTAGGGTTTTTCAAAGGTGATTAATGAATTGTTAGGTCGAATTAAATTGTTAGGATAAAATCATTAGAGTTCTTCATCTGGATTTGTGTTTAATGCTTATTCTAGCTTCGCGACCTAGAATCTGATCTTAGGTTAATTAATAGATGCGAGAGTATTATTGATTGCCTGAACTAATGTTAGATGAGCAAAATACCTATTCGCAAAGAGATTTGGTTTAGGATTTTGTGAACAATTGAACCTGATATTAATGCTTGTCTGAATTGTTTGAATTCGCAAAGAGATTTGGTTTTCTGGAATTTAGGCATAGATAATCTTCGCAGCGAGAGTTGGTTGATTTTACATTAGTGTTTCAAGTTCAAGAACAGTGCTTAATAATTCCTAACATTCGCCTAGACCTAGAATTTGGATCACCTGAGAATCTCCCTAAACCTAGCGTTTTGTCTCCTGAAGTTTACATCGCTTTTAATTGCTTTCTGTCTTTACTTTTATTATTCTTCCTAGCTTAATTCGAATTTAGAAAACTGCTGTGTGACTATCCCTTCTCTGTGGATTCGATCCCTAAGTACTACAACTGATCTCTTAATTTGAGAGAGTTGCTTAGGGTAAATTTGACCCATATCAAATTTTGGCGCCGTTGCTGGGGAAGGAGATTAGTTGCCTACATATTTCTAGTATTAGAAGTTTGTCTAGGTTTTTATTTTTGTTTTTGTTACTAATTTAGTTTCTTCTCTTTCGTTTCAGGTGCATACCCAGTATCAGAAGCAACAAGGAAGAGGAAACTAGACACAAGAACCGAGCATCTGTCCGCGTGTCGATCGACACAACCAGTATCGATCGACACCACTCAACATCAGCGTCGATCGACACCTCTAGCGTCGATCGACACCCGTCGCAGACAGAGATGGCGGGACTTGTGATTTTGACAAGGGATGAAGCTGGCAATCTGTTCGATACGGAAGGGCACCGAAGGAACAACCAAGGCCAGAAAATAGATGAGGCTGGCGCCGTCATCATAGAACAAGCGATGCAAATCGCACCTGCAGAAGCTGGACGTGGAAGAACATTAGGCGAGTACAACCGCCCAGACCAGTTCTATGCTAATAGAGCTGCGATCCGTCCTCCTGCATTCCAAAGGAATGACTTCGAGCTGAAGCCTGCCTACTTCCAGCTCGTAGCTCAGAATCCTTTCCATGGTCTTCCCAACGAGCACCCTATGGATCATATCGAGAGATTCGAAGACTTGGCTTCAAGCATTAAGGCCAATGGAGTTACATATGATTATCTCTTCTGCAAGCTTTTCCCTTACTCGCTTGCTGGAGATGCATCATACTGGCTGAAGCAGTTGCCACCAGGATCTTTGACCACATGGGAAGACACAAAGAATGCATTCTTATGCAATTTCTTTGACGATGCGAGATCAGAAGAGCTGAGGATGAAGATCACTACATTCTCGCAAGGACCCACTGAAGCATTCAAAGCTTCTTGGGTGAGGTTCAGATCTTACCAGAGGGATTGCCCACACCATGGTTTCAGCAAGCCGCAGCTTATCGGTATATTCTACCGCGGAATTGATTGGAGGTACCAGATGGCCCTAGATGCTGCGAGCAATGGCAACTTCAACACCAGATTTCCAGAAGGTGCGATAGAGCTTATAGACAATTTGGCCTCTAGTAACAGCACCAAGAACGCGGACTTCGAGAGAAGACAAAACGCAGGAGTAGGAGGAAACCAAATCGCTGAAGTCAACAGGAAGCTAGACAACGTACACAATCTCTTGGTGGGAAAAAGGCAAGTTCAGTTTGCTGCAGAAGTGGAGACCCTTGAGCCAGAGCAAGAAGAGGTTAACTACATCAATGGTGCTGGTTTTCAAGGACAGAGATTCAACAATCAGCAAGGCTATGGTTCTTCCTACCAGAAGCCTTTTCAGAGCAACAACTTCCAAAGAACTTATGGTTCCTCTTCTTACCAAAATCCACCTGCGCAAGACAACAAAATGGAGGCCATGCTTGAGCAACTATTGGAAGGACAGCAGAAGTTAACAGTGAGTTTCAATGGCAAGATTGATGCACTGTATGAAGACCTGAACGGGAAGATTGAGAACATACACTCTCACATGAAGAAGCTGGATTTACAAGTTGCTCAAACCGCAGAAGCTGTTCATAGGCAAGAAGGATTTCTTCCTGGGAAAACAGATACAAATCCAAGACGCCATGTGAATGCCATCACGACAAGGAGCAGAAGCAAGCTGGAACCAGAGTTGAAGTAGAACCTAAGTGCTGAAGACCTTGTGGAGTTGGAGTAAATTGAAGAACAAGCTCCATACGCCCCTGCAAATCCAGTGTCGATCGACACAGAAGAGTGTCGATCGACACCCGAAGAACATCGCGAAGTCGAGAGCTCGAGCCCGTGTGTCGATCGACACAAGGCTGGTGTCGATCGACACCATGCCCAGACTTCACCAAATCGCGCTGAACCTTCAAACCTCGAAGAGGAAAGAGTGTATAAGCCTAAGATACCCTACCCACTACCTCCCAGAAGATCTAAACAGGAGAGAGAAGAAGCCAAATGCAAGGAGATGATGAGTAAGTTGATGGTTGAGCTACCTCTAGTTGATGCAGTCCAACTTTCACCTGCATTAAGAAGATATGTCAAGAGAATGGTTGCAAATGGCGTGAGTCCTGAAGAAGGAGCACTGCTTACCAGAGATATAAATGCAATTCTCTTGAACATAGTTTCAAGGAAGAAGAAGAAGAAGTGGGTTTCTGAACAAGTCAGTGATGTGATACAGAGGAGAATTCCAGAGAAGTTACCTGATCCAGGAAACTTTGTGCTAGATTGCTCAATCTCAACAGGAAGGTTTCCTCATTCCCTCTGCGATCTAGGCTCAAGTATTAACTTGATACCATACTCAGTTGCTGCTAGACTTGAAATGACTGATTTCAAGCCAAGCAGAATCTCTCTTATCCTGGCTGATCGATCAAAGAGAATCCCAGAAGGTGTTTTAGAAGATGTTCCCCTGAAGATTGAAGGCTGCATAATTCCCACATACTTTGTGGTTTTGAAGTATGATGAAGAACCTCCAGACCCTCTTATTATGGGAAGATCATCCTTGGCTTCAGCTGGTGCCATCATTGATGTGAGAAGAGGGAAGATAGAGCTTGATTTGGGTGATGTTGTCATGAATTTTGACATGGACAAGTTAAGAGGACCTTCCACCATCGATGGTCAATCTTTTTCAGTAGAGTTGTCCATGGATCAAGACCCAATCAAGGAGCTTGATACTGAAAAGCAAGAGGATAAGCTGGTTATTCAAGATGCATTAGCTGAAAACTCTAAGGAAGTTGTGGAGCTTGAAGACTGGGGTGGAAATGATCATCTCTTCAGGACTATGAGCAGAGAAGATGTTCGAATCAATGACAAGTTGATGGAGGACGATGTCTTTGTGATAGAAACAAGGATTGCAGAGCTGAGTTGCAGAAAAAGTGCAGAGATTCGAGCTGCAGAGTCGGTGTCGATCGACACCCCTAGTGTCGATCGACACCCTTCGCGGATCACACCAGAAGTCACTTCCAATGCTGCAATTCCATCACTAGTGGTCAAACAGATGCTTCCACATCCTACATGCCATAAACCTCGAAGGAAGCAAAGGTACGCATTTCCTGGAATCAATTCCAAACCTCTTGATCTTGTCAATAAAAACTTTAAAGGTTCAAAAGGTGTTTCACACTTATACAAGCCACGAGATTCTCGTAGAGGGCTTGATATTTCTTTTGATTATGCTGCAGGAAAACGAAGTGTCCCACCCAAAATAAAGTCCCACCCTGCTGTTGTTCCTCATTTCCTTGGTCAATCTCATGGACCAAATGCCTATACACCACCATGGATGAGAAGACATTCGTCTGGGAGGCATTCGATGCCACCCTCTGATCCACCAGACATCTGAACCCCGACACAGTCAAGCTAATGACTGAAAACGAGCGATGAGTGGGAGGCAACCCACTGTTAGGTACGTTTTTCTTTTTATTTTATTTTGGTTTTACTAAGTCCTAGTTTCAGTCAGTTGAAAAAGGAGACATTGGACTCGACCTTGACCAGTGTCGATCGACACCATCAAGTGTCGATCGACACCATTCGTATACAAAGGTAAGTCTTCTATCTGGTCTTTTAAGTTGTTTCTAATCTTTCTTTTAGCTAACTTCGGGCTTGATAACACTGGGGACAGTGTTGTTTAAGTCTGGGGGAGGTGATTACTGACTTTGTGTTTTGTCTTGAGTCAAAAGTTTTCAAAAATTGTTTTATTGAGTCAAAATCAGTTGGAATTTTCAGTTTTTCTATAAACTAACCACAAGAAGTTGACACTTGAAGAACCATTGCTATAAGAGTTGATTGCAGGACTTACTAAGTAGAAAGCTGCAAGTGGAATCAATCTAACAAGGCGAGTTCAGATCCCCTTATAAGAACTAGGTATGCGCAGAACTTGATTCCTCTTTCAGTCTGAACAGATAGACCATTGCAGTCTCTTCTTGATCTTCCCTTGATAAAAGAAAAAAGAGTCTAAGTCTGGGAATAGTGCCTTTGTCATGAGCCTGTCTCCTCACAAGGAACAATATTAGTGATGATCTTGAACACGTCTCCTCACAAGGAACACAAGTAGAGAGTAGCACTATTTCCAGAGATTTCATAAGAAAAAGAAGAGTCAATGAAAAGATCTTAGAACACCCTGAAAATGGGCAGAAGTTGACTAAGGGAAGAGAAAATAGGAGAGCTGTATGAAGAATATTTTGTTCAGGCACTAAGGAAGGGCAAAGAATCTGTAAAGTTCTGTGGCAATACCACTGTTAGAGTTCGAAAATTTACCAAGGAAAGGATCTGAATTCAAACTGGGAGATTGCTAAGCTTGTGGTAAGTACATTGAACATTTCCTAAGGTTGGCTCTAATATCATGTGGATTCAATAAGTGTTAATCAATGTGGCGTTTTGAAGAAGTACTTGAAAGTTCCTGTTTTCAAACTTCTACTTCATTCTAAGTTTCTGTTTTGCTTGAGGGCAAGCAAAGGCTAAGTCTGGGGGAGTTGATATATCATGGTTTTTACCCATTTTTAGACCATGATATAAGTGTTTTTATAGAGTCTTTTGGCTATTTTCGAGTCTATATAGAGTCTTTGCAGGTTCAGGTACAATTGAAGATAAATTGGAGATTTGGATGCATTTTGGAGCTTAATGGAATGAAGTCACGAAGTGATGAAGTCAAGACTGGAATTACACGCAAGGTGTCGATCGACACCATGTAGTGTCGATCGACACCAGGTTTTCCAATTTCCAGAATCGAGAAGTTTCCAGTTTTTGAAGAAAAGGAAATCTCCAAGACTTTTCCTAATCTTAAAAGGAATTGAAGACTCGTACCTAGGCCTATAAATATAGTTTTTCAGCCATTGTTTAGGCAGAATCTCATACTTTAAGAATCATAGAAGTTTAGGTTTTTGGAGAGAAGAATTTGTCTCCTTAGAGCAAATTTGGAACTCCCTTTATTTATTCTATTGATTTCTTTTATGCTTTCTATTCAAGTTATGATTTCTGTTTCATTGATCATGTCTGAGTAGTTTGCTTGTTAGGTTTAGGGTTTTTCAAAGGTGATTAATGAATTGTTAGGTCGAATTAAATTGTTAGGATAAAATCATTAGAGTTCTTCATCTGGATTTGTGTTTAATGCTTATTCTAGCTTCGCGACCTAGAATCTGATCTTAGGTTAATTAATAGATGCGAGAGTATTATTGATTGCCTGAACTAATGTTAGATGAGCAAAATACCTATTCGCAAAGAGATTTGGTTTAGGATTTTGTGAACAATCGAACCTGAACTTTAATGCTTGTTTGAATTGATAGGATTTGCAAAGAGATTTGGAATTCTAGGGTTTAGACATAGAAAGTCTTCGCAGCGAGAGTTGCTTGATTTTATTGTTGTGTTTCGAATTCAAGAACAATGCTTAATAATTCCTAACATTCTGTCTAGACCTGAAATTTAGATCACCTGAGAATTTCCCTGAACCTAGCGTTTCGTCTCCTGGACTTACATCGTTTTTAATTATCTGCTTTCTTTACTTTTTATTATTTCTACTTAGCTTAATTCGAACATAGAAAACTGCTGTGTGACTATCTATTCTCTGTGGATTCGATCCCTAAGTACTACAACTGATCTCTTAATTTGAGAGAGTAGTTCTAGGGTAAATTTGACCCATATCAAACTGTTGCAGAAAAAGGGATCCAATTAGTAGGAAAAAAAAAACAGAAAATTATACTTTAAACACTTCAATCAGTTTTGGGAAACCTAAAGCTATCTAGAAAAGGCAAAGAGGTCACGGGGCATTCAAGAGAACTGGATCATTCTGGTTAGCCAAAACCTGATGGTCATCAATGATCGAACCGTGTTTCCCGACAGCAGCCGGAATACTTAGTGAGCGTTTCCTCATCTTGGCTTTATCCGAGGCCGCTACAACCATTCTGTTCCTGTACTCGAGAGATTCAGTCAATGGCTGGTTCGCTGTCCTGAGGAAAAGGTCGAGGTTTTGGATGTATTTGTCGTCTTTGTTGGGCTTTGTTGTAGCTTCTTCCTTGTGGTTGTTTTCAGACACCATGGAGATTGTGTCTCGTGACTCTTCTTCTTCTTCTTCGTTGTCTGTCCAGTAACTCTTGTCTTCCATTGCCAGATCATCGTACTCTTCATCTGATTTTGTCGATTCCTCATCCACCGATCCAACCTGGTTTAAGATTTACATGTAAGAGTATTGAACTAGCCGCAAGATACACCAACAACAAGAGAAAATGGCATTTACATCCTCCCAATGAATCAATATTTGGTTTTATACCTCTTCACGGTTTCGTTCATCATTGTTATCGCCAAGATCTTCATCAGAATCTGGCTCCGCAAAATCATCATCGACTTCTTCATCTTCATCGCTTCCATCTACAGACTGCTCCTCCTTACGCTATACGGAAGATATATGAATTGATTAAACAACCTTCATATTATGATTTTAAACATTGATTAGTGTAGATGATTTACCTCTTTCGAAGGCCCTTCAGATAACCGTGGAGAACTGCAGCAAGAAGAGTAATGCCTGCTTCCGGTTTCAACAAAATCTGCTCTCGACTCGTCTACACTCCCGGCGTGACTAGTCGCGCCATCGTTAGGCCAAGCGCTGACCCCAAGGAGACCGAACTGAAGATTCACCGGCTCAGCTTTCTGTAGGTATCCGTAAATGGGATGCTCTGTTCCATAGTCCATCTCGGTACCAAAGACTGGCTTCCCAATATCATTAACGGAACCAACAGGCCAAGTTTTTGCTACAGTGCCGTCAGTTTTCAGAAGAGCCATCAAACGCCTAGAGGAGCCTGTTCTTTGGATCAGCTGAAACATTCCCTTGGAACTTAATGAATTGGCTGCACACTGGTTCCTGTGCTCGTCGTCGATAACAGCAACGGTGTTTGTGGTTGCATCATAGAGCTTCTCTCCTGCTTCGCGTCTACGCAGGCAACTGAAGACTGTCGCGTGGATTGTAGCCACGCTCTTGTCGACGTTTGTGTTGTTTATCTTAGGAACGAGATGTTTGTCAGCTCGTTTGCATAGATAATCCTGTATTGTTCTGATGTTACGTATATATTTTACATACTTATTCTTCGCCGGATCCAATGTCATGTACTTTGCTCGGACTGCGAATCGTTCCAAGTGTTTCTCCTCATTGGCGATGTATACCATGAAGGGAACAATCGAAGGGTGCTTTTTCATCAGTCCCATCTGCAGAAAAGAGAAAAAGTTAGATTGAAAAGACTTTGTAGCCTCAAATCAAAATGTGTAAATGAGACACAGATAAGACNAGCTTTCTCTACACAGTTTGAGCCACCACCTCCTTTTGCAAATTCAGGCTCCTTCCCATGCTCTGGTGATGACTTACAAGATCCCTCACTTCTTATTAACTCGTAAACCCTGCGGCTGATCTGCCAACATAGAACAAAAGAGAGAAAAAAGATTATCAGGAATCTATCAACGAATGAAATACTCCTTGTCCCTAAACCAAAAAGCAAAAGAAAAAGCTGCAGTTCATAAAGATGGCAGAGAAAGCAAAAGATTTTACATAGAAGACTAATATTACTATCAAGCTGTCAGAGAAAAACAACAGAACTCAGTAGAAACTATGTCCTTACCATATAGTAGAAAGATTATTATAGACATTGATGACTGAACACAGGAAGAAAGATGTGCAATATTACTCAAGAGGATATCCCAATTCCCAAAGCAGCAAGCTCAATAGTATAACACAAGTTTCCAAAATAGAGAATGAAAACATAATCAACCAAGAATAAGCAGTATAACACAAGTTTCCAAAATAGAGAATGAAAACATAATCAACCAAGAATAAGCATATAGACTCCTTGCTAGATCACTACACATCAATGAAACAACCCCAATGCTACAAAGTCAAACTTAGATTCACAATTTCGGATGAAAACAGAGAAACTTATCCCGGAGAAGAAAACGCAATCAAAAGTCAAAATCACCAAATCGACATTCTATAATAAAAAAAAGGCATAATCGCGATCACCTTGAAGGCGTGACGCGCCTTGCATCCCATGAGCTGAAGAGTACTCTGCAACACAGGACGCGTATACCTAAACGAATCCTCCCCATTACCGTCTCGTTTCGCCGCCGCCGCTGCAACCGCGTCGTCGACCACCACCAAGTACAGAACCTTCGTCGCCTCCGTCATCTCTACAACCAATTGAACAAACGTGAATGAATCTCAATCCGAATGATTTTTGGAATTTCCAGAGAAAAAATCAAACAATCAGAGGATGAAATTGGGAATGCAGGGGAAGGTAGAAGAGAATTAATCGGTTTTACCTGTTCGGAGAAAAATTTGGATTTCACAGATCGGAGAAGAGAAATCTAGGGTTTATAAATGAGGATCGTGTTGGTTTTCTTTATAAGAAGAGGAAAAGGAAGAAGAATAAGAAGAAGAGAGGAAAGATATTTTCGCCATTTTTATTGTCACTCTCTCTCTCTCTCGCCTTCAACGCATCGCTCGAGGAGAGAGCCTTCACGACTTGTTTAAGAAACCTTCTTCTCTCTCTCTCTCTCTCTCTCTCTCTCTCTCTCTCTCTCTCTCTCTCACGTATCTTTTACTTTTACAGAAACAAAACAATTTTACAAAAACCTTCCTATCGCTTTTTTAAAAAAAATTGGCTTTGTTTTATCTTTTTCGAAATCAACCAGCATCTTACTTTTCTTGACAAAGACATCCCTAGATTTTGTTCTTAGATCGAATTGACCCTCTTATTTTGGCTTTTATATTTTTCGACAGAAATGTTAAATAGTTTTTTTTTGTGATGCCGATGGGGTTTTCTTTGGGTCAATATTTCAGTTAGAACTTAGAAGTTTCAATATTTCGACATAAGGTTAAGAAGTTTCACCGATCCATTTGATCCGGTCTCTGTCAGCAATTAGCAAAAGAGTAACTTCTATGGAAGAAGTAGATAAGATCTCTAACCATAAGAAAAATTAATAATCTCATATATATATATTTTTGTTCCTCTAAAACACCCCTATGAACTTGTGTTTTTTTCTCTTTACGAGTAAATCTATCTTTTGATTATAACGGTCATTATTATGGTTTAAACTCTGAAAAAAACGTAATAGCACAGTAAGCATGATTTTCAAAAACTGAATATGACTTAAAGAAAACTTATGCATCATCATACATGCACATACTTTTTTTGCTAAAAACATGCACATACTTGCCAATTAAAATTGTATCAAATTCAAAATATAAGAAATATAAAAATGAATTACGTGGTAGAGAGACTTAGGAAGAGAATGTGCATGTACCTTCACAAAAATCGTCTTTGCACAAGTCTATGAATTTGGAGATACATGTGATTTTAGTTTGTGTTGGGTTTTTCTTGTGATGACAAAAACCATATTTATAGAGTTTTGTGATTCTGAAAATCCCATAGTATTGAATTAATGGAATTAAATATTCAGTAACATGTTTTCACATAATCTATTTAAAATTTTGATTATGAATAATTCATTTTTGACAAGAAATTAGATATGACTAAAATTTAATAGATAAATATTATATATTTAGAAAAGGGGTAGTGAATTAGTTTAAATATTTATATATTTATCATATATATGGTTATATTTATATATTTTTGAATAAAACTATTTTTTTTTGGTAACAGAATAAAATTTTAATATATACATATATATATGAGAAATCTTTTGAATTTTGAAATAACTAAAGTATTTCCATCAAATTATATATTTTATATATATTCCTTTCTATAAAAAAAATCATGGAAAGTTAAAGGTTTAAAATAGTTAATTTGGAATAGTTATTTCTTAAGACTTAAGGTAAAAGACAAAGAAAATAAATCTATTCACAAGATTCACCGTGTGTGCAAATTAAAGGTTTACTGGAAACTAAAATAATTATTAATTTGGAAAACCTATTTCTTAAAACTTAAGGTAAAATCGGAAAAGACAAAGAAAATAAATAATTAAATCTATTCACAAGATTCACCGTGTGGGCCCAAGAAGTGGTAAAAGTGTAAATCTGGTGTGGGAACAATGGTAATAAGGTTGAACTTTTTTCTTCTACGAATAATTTGTACTTTGTCGGGCAGGAACTAAAAAGGACAAAGAAAGTGGGTTCCATCGGTAGAGAACAAAGTTCAAACGTTACATCCATTATGTTCGAGCCATCTATGGAGTTGGTCAATTTTTCATATTAAATTTCCTATTGGACATTAGGAAATTACAATCATCACCATCATATATACTTCTTCTTCTTCTTCTTCTTTTTTCACTAAAATTCAAAGTCGAATACATGGTCAATTTTAATGAACTTTCTTTTTAATCATTAGCATCTATCGGATCTAATAAATATACTTAACATTTTATATAATATTAAAGCGAATTGAGGTTTTTTTTAATACCAAAGCACCATGATAATAAGAGAAATACAGGTGACCAAAAGAAAGATTGTGAAAATTACAAGGTCATCGAATACCTATTCTTTCTCTTATTTTTACCGTTCCATATGAAATCATTGCGGATTACCTTGTGCTTTTATTTTTCAAAAAAAAAAATTTTTAATATCAAACAATCTCATGATTAGTTGTACATAATTCATTTTATCTAAACAAAATAGAAAGTCATATATAAAAAAGGGAAAAAAGAAACGGAGAATTATAGAAAGATAAAGCTTGCAAAAGAGGCGCGAAGTCGTGATACTATCTTTTTCCATGTAGATTACACTCGATCAGTGGATTCGGATCCATTGGATTTACGATCTACCGACCAAACTTAATTTAATGTATAGGGTTAGTTGAAAAAAAAAAAGATAAAGCAAAATGGCAAAAAGAGCAAATAGTGTTTTAATTACTTACTAGATTCTAACAATTTTTTAAAAAATATTAGTTTTTATAATCTATAAAATATAATATGAGAATTGAGAATTAAAATATGTTATTTTTATAGTTATAAGAATTACATATTGTTTTTATGTGTTATAAGAGTTGAAATTAAATATTGTAAGTACAAAATTGTGAAATTGAAAATAAAACATTAACGAGTTGTTATTAAAAAGATAATATATTATTAATTTTATATAAAAAATTATGTTTTTAATATTGTATTGGATTTTTATCTATTACTACATTTTAAAGGTTTAAATAGTTAATTGTATTTTTTAAGCGCACTCATGTTTTTAATTTAATAATAAACTAATGAAGGTTATTAATATTTTAAACAAAAAATATTCAAATTTAACAGTTAATCAAAGCATATTATTTTTTAAACCTAATTTGTTCATATGCTTCTTCTCCGTTTTACTTCTTCTCAGTTCTTCTTTGTTCTTCTTTTTCTTCTCCGTTCTTCTTCTTCTCCTCCATTCTTCTTCTTCGTACTAATGAAAGTTATTAATATTTTAAACAAAAATATTTGAATTTAACAGATAATCCAGCCATTAATTTTTTTAAACTAATTTGCTCATATTCTTTTTCTACGTTCTTCTCCTTTCTTCTTCTACGTTCTTTTTCTTCTCCGTTATATTCTGCTTTTACTCTTTTTCTCCCTTCTTCTTTTTTTCAGTTTTCTTCGTTCTTCTCCATCTTCCACGTTCTTCATTCTTCTCAGTTTTCTCCGTTCTTCAATTCTTTTTCTTCTCTGTTCTTCGTTCTTCTCAGTTTTTCCATTCTTATTCTTCTTCTCCGTTTTTCTCTGTTCTTCGTTCTTCTCAGTTTTCTCAGTTACCCCATCCTTGTTGTTATAGAAATTGTCTCCATATGAACTGTTGGTTAAGAAGCAACCTGATTACTCATTTCTCAAATCCTTTTGTTGTTTGTGTTATGTGTTTACTTTACAAAAGGATAGGCATAAGTTCAGTCCTCGTGCTCAACAATGTATTTTTCTAGGATATCCATCGGGTTACAAAGGCTATAAGGTTCTTGATTTAGAAACCAACAGTGTGTCTATATCTCGCAATGTCATATTCCATGAACATGTTTTTCCTTTTAAGTCACAACAACTTCATTCACAACATGTTGATCCTTTCTTTGAATCTATTCTCCATGTGCCTATACCTGTTGTTCTTGATTCTATGATCTCCATTCCTCATACTGCTCATGCACCTCCATCTCACACTGATCATGCATCTTCCTCTCACATTGATCATGCATCTACATCTCACACAGCTCATGCATCTGCACCACGCTCTAGTGTCCAATCTTTATCACAAGAGACCGTTACTCACGACACAGGACATATGGTGCTTCCCAATGTTAGGACAAAGCGTACTGGTAAAGCCCCTAATTACTTATCTGATTACCATTGCGCCTTTACTCAAATTTCTACTCCCATTACCAAAACTACTTCTCCTTATCCTTTGTCATCTGTTCTCTCCTATTCCAATCTTGCACCACCATTTCAGTCTATTGTTCTTTTTTACTCTTTTGAGACAGAACCCAAAACCTTTAAAGAAGCCATAACATCCAAAGTTTGGAATGAGGCTATGAATGTGGAATTTCAGTCTATGGCAGCTAATGGTACCTTTACTGTTGAATCTTTTCCTGATGGCAAGAATGTGGTTGGTTGCAAATGGATATACACCATCAAGTATAATGGTATTGTTCAAAGATACAAGGCTAGATTAGTTGCTAAAGGTTTCACGCAACAAGAAGGTGTTGACTTCACGGATACATTCTCCCCGGTTGCTAAGATGGCTAGTGTCAAGCTCCTGCTCGGTCTTGCTTCTAACCATGGCTCGAGCTTAACTCAGATGGATGTCACTAGTGCTTTTCTCCATAGTGAATTGGATGAGGAGATTTTTATGAGTTTTCATTTGGGATACACTCCTGGTCCGTGTGAAGTCTTACTGCCGAATCCTATTTGCCGTCTCCACAAGTCTATCTACGGTTTAAACAGGCTTCCAGACAATGGTACCACTGTTTCTCCTTTGTTTTCCTGAAGAATGGGTTTCATCAATCTTCATGTGACAATTCTTTATTTGTCAAACTTTCTGGCTCATCATTCATTGCTCTTTTGGTATACGTTGATGATATAATGATAGCCAGTAATGATGACAATGCGGTCCAATCTCTCAAGAACACCTTACATCAGGCTTTTACGATCATGGATTTAGGTCTTGCTCGGTTCTTCTTAGGCCTTGAGATTGCTCGTAATGCTATAGAGAAAATATGCCATGGATTTGCTGTATGATGCTGGTTTATTGGCTTGTAAGCCTTATGGCGTCCCATGGATCCTATTGTTTCCCTCAGTAACGATTCAGACACTTTACTACCTGACCCGACCCCTTATCGCGAAATCATTTGTCGTTTTCTTTACCTCACCATCACATGACCTGATATCACTTTTGCTGTCCATCGCCTAAGTATCGAAAGCTCCGAGATTGTTAACCTGATCGAACCAGCTGAAATTCGTGAGGAGACATGCGACGGACAAGAGACGGTCGCGACAAAACAAGACCAGCAGAATGAGTACGGATTCGACCAAGAATGGATGGGAGCGATTCGAACTTACATAATGGATGGAGAGGTCCCCACAGACAAGTGGGCAGCACGCAAGCTCAAGGCTCAGGCTGCCCGTTATATCCTACTCGATGGAGAAGTTTTCAAGTGGAGGTTCTCATGACCGTTAATAACTTGCGTCGAAGGGAAGGAAGCTCGCCGAGTAATGAAAGAAGTTCACGGAGGATCTTGCGGCAATCACAGCGGTGGAAAATCCTTGGCAATAAAGATAAAACGTCACAGATACTACTGGCCGACCATGATAAAAGACTGCGAAATTTTTTCACGGAAATGTGAAAAATGTCAACGCCACGCCCCGACAATTCACCAACCTACCGAGCTGCTCTCCTCAATATCGTCCCCTTACCAGTTCATGCGATAGTTAATAGACATCGTTGGCCCGCTGCATCGCTCCAAGCAGAAGAGATTTCTGCTAGTTCTGACAGATTACTTCTCCAAGTGGGTCGAGGCAGATTCTTTCGCCAGTATCAAAGACGTCCAGGTCGAGAATTTCGTCTGAAAGAACATTATCTGCCGGCATGGTGTCCCGTACGAAATTGTAATCGATAACGGGTCACAATTCATTTCAACACGTTTCGAATCTTTTTGCGAAAAGTGGAAAATCAGACTAAGCAAGTCGACGCCTCGATACCCACAAGGCAACGGGCAAGCTGAGGCAGCGAACAAGACGATACTTGACGGATTGAAAAAACGCCTCGATGCCAAGAAGGGAAGATGGGCAGACGAACTCGAAGGAGTCCTATGGTCGCATCGGACCACCCCGAGGCGAGCTATTGGCGAGACACCATTCGCACTCGTCTACGGAACGGAGTGCGTTATCCCTCGTGAAGTGGAATTTCTGGGGGTACGACGACGACTCCTCTCAGGACAGGAAGGCCTCAACCACCTCATGCTTTTGGACGAAGCAGATCTAATCAACGAAAGACGCGACCAAGCACTCATTCGCATTCAAAATTACCAACAAGCCACTGCAAAGTACTACAACTCCAATGTCAAAAGTCGGAGATTTCACGAAGGAGAGCTGGTCCTTCGCAAAGTCTTCCAAAATACAGCAGAACGAAACGCGGGGAAACTGGGAGCTAACTGGAAAGGACCGTACCGAATAACCAAAGTGGTCCGCCTAGGAGTGTACGAGCTCGCCAACCACTCGACAGACGCTTCGGTACCACGATCATGGAATGCGATGCATCTGAAAAAGTATTACTACTAAGTAACTCGTCACAAAAACACGAACTACGGTACGTAAGCAGCTCGTCTCATGACGAGTTCAATTGCCCCCCTCCCTAGAAAGGGGGGGGAGGGGGAGGGAGTGGGGTACGTATATTCATATACTCCCACGCTATGTAAACCAAAAATATTCTTGAATAAAAGTTTACTTAGCTCATTTCACCAACTCTTATCACTTCGTTTGTTGTTGGCCACAGTACACGAACGTCTACATCCCAAACGGGATCTCAACCTTCACATTCTTTACGGATCATAAGGTTCTCTACATCCTCCACGGATTTAAGCGCGCTATATAAATTCAAACTGAGTATATCTTGGTCTAATCCCAAAAGGTATCCTAACAGCTGTTCTCTAAACAGACTCATAAGTCGACTAACACGCTCAAGTACTAAGTTAGAAGAACACTCAAAACCCAACTCTTACATAACGTTAGTCCTCGCCACCTCGCGAACATTGAACGGCTCGAACTATATCGCCTAAGCGTGAGGTAACTTAGTATGTTCGGCTAAAGCTCGATGAACATGTTCGGCTAAAGATCGATAAACCGCTCGAGCCTAAGCATCGTCGGTCTAACATCAAGACTTCAGCAGACACCAAATCACTCCGGCGTAAACCCAAAACAAAAAAATCGTCCAAACCCCCGAATCGCCCAACACGGTGGACCAAGACATCTCGCGAACGTTGCGCTGATGCAAGAAGTAGGTGCCAAATATGATATAAGAAAGAATGTTCGGCAAGTTGCCTACAAGCAAACATTACGCGGCGTGTTTAAAACTAACTCGGGGTTTCAAATTTCCTCGGTTCGGCGGAGTCACAAGTTATGAAAGATTTCAGCAGGATATAAAACCAGAATCGCATAAATATAATGTGGTGGATAAAGCCGTCCAGACACTTTGTTCAAAAGACAACGATAACAGAAATAGTTTTAAAGATAAAAAAAATCAGACAACAGAGTTTGGGTCGGCAGACTTGGCGTTAGCACCCTCGGCGGACTCTGCGTTAATGTCCTTGGCAACGTCGTCCTTTGGAGAGAACTCAACGGACCTTTTCTCGGAAAGCATCTCCCCTATTCGGGGAGTGTTGGCGTTCGACCCGGAGGGACACGTGACCCCAACCTTCGAAGCCGAGACTTCAAGCGTTTCCCCACCTGGGAGACTTGGCAACGGTTCCGTTTGTACGGGAGAAGGCTTCAAATCTCCACGAAGATCCGTTGGGAGCCGATCAAACTCCTCGTAGGCACCCGCCATTTCGGCTTTACACCTCGTCAGCCTCGTCTTTTCGTCTTCAAGAGCGGGAGGATCAGGACCTTGGAGAACGTCGATGAACTGGAGGTTCCCCTCGACCTCGGCCAAATCGGCAACCCGGTCCCGGACATCTCCCTTGAGCAAATCCATTTTAGCCTCGGCACGCGAGATCCTTTCCCGGTACTTATCGGCAAGTTCACGGCTCGCCTCTTGATGCGCCTTCTCAAGATTCGCCTCATACATCTCTCGCTCGGACGAAATCTGCCTCTCTAAAGAAGCCAAGTCAGCCTCCAGCTGAACCCTTTGATCCAAGAGACGCGGCGTCTTTTTCTTCGATTCATCGCGCTGACGCTTGAAGACATCCCTCTCGGCTTGGAGGATTTTAACGTGTTTCGCAAACTCCTCCGCTTTCCTAGCATGGCCGGCCTCCGCCTCGTCAAGCTTCGTCTTCAGGGATGTGGCAGCTCCGCGAGCATTCTCGATCCGTCTCTGGTCGTTCCGGGCCTCCGCCTCATACCCGAGAACAATCTAATTGGCTGCGGCGGCAAACTGCACAAAGAAAGGCGTAAAGACGAGAAGCAAGGTGTGTCGGAACAAAAATATCCGTCTAACAAAAATAAATACCTTAGTCGCTTTGAGAGCCATCTGCGCATACTTCCTCCGATTGATGAGTGTATCCGGCGGGGGGAAAAGATAGCCCGGAGTGAGAATCTTTGAGAAAAGAGTCGCCGCGACCTCGGGGTCATTATAAGACTCCACGGTCACCTTAGGACCAGCCTCGGGAACGCTGGCCTGCTTTGCGTCCCCCGGCGCCCGCTTCGTTTTCTTCGATTTCTTTGCCACGGGCGCTCCGGGCACATCAGCTGCGGGACGCTTCCCGGCCTTGCCTTTTTATCCGCGATCCGGTCGACGGCTCGGGGGCGAGAAGGGATCGAATCCCCAGGCCTCGTTCCTGATTTAAACCCGAGACTATCTCTTTAGACCCACTCGGGGTCTTCTGATTGGGGTCGGGGGCTGTTATCAGATTCGGATCGCCCGCAGCCACGTGCCCCCGCTCGGAGGTCTTCTCCGTATCTCCGAGCTCGGGAGCGTCACGCGCGTCCTGATATATCATGGTTTTTACCCATTTTTAGACCATGATATAAGTGTTTTTATAGAGTCTTTTGGCTATTTTCGAGTCTATATAGAGTCTTTACAGGTTGAGGTACAATTGGAGATAAATTGGAGATTTGGATACATTTTGGAGCTTAATGGAATGAAGTCACGAAGTGATGAAGTCAGGACTGGAATTACACGCAAGGTGTCGATCGACACCATGTAGTGTCGATCGACACCAGGTTTTCCAATTTCCAGAATCGAGAAGTTTCCAGTTTTTGAAGAAAAAAAAATCTCCAAGACTTTTCCTAATTTTAAAAGGAATTGAGGACTCGTACCTAGGCCTATAAATATAGTTTTTCAGCCATTGTTTAGGCATTATCTCATACTTTAAGAATCATAGAAGTTTAGGTTTTTGGAGAGAAGAATTTGTCTCCTTAGAGCAAATTTGGAACTCCCTTTATTTATTCTATTGATTTCTTTTATGCTTTCTATTCAAGTTATGATTTCTGTTTCATTGATCATGTCTGAGTAGTTTGCTTGTTAGGTTTAGGTTTTTTTAAATGTGATTAATGAATTGTTAGGTCGAATTAAATTGTTAGGATAAAATCATTAAAGTTCTTCATCTGGATTTGTGTTTAATGCTTATTCTAGCTTTGCGACCTAGAATCTGATCTTAGGTTAATTAATAGATGCGAGAGTATTATTGATTGCCTGAACTAATGTTAGATGAGCAAAACACTTATTCGCAAAGAGATTTGGTTTAGGGTTTTGTGAACAATTGAACTTGATATTAATGCTTGTTTGAATTGATAGGATTTGCAAAGAGATTTGGAATTCTAGGGTTTAGACATAGATAATCTTCGCAGCGAGAGTTGGTTGATTTTACATTAGTGTTTCGAGTTCTAGAATTGTTCTTCATAATTCCTAACATTCTGTCTAGACCTGCAATTTAGATCACCTGAGAATTTCCCTGAACCTAGCGTTTCGTCTCCTGAACTTACACCGTTTTTAATTGCTTTCTGTGTTTTAAATTCCATCTTTCTACTTAGCTTAATTCGAAATTAGAAGTTCGTTGTGTGACTATCCCTTCTCTGTGGATTCGATCCCTAAGTACTACAACTGATCTCTTAATTTGAGAGAGTTGCTTAGGGTAAATTTGACCCATATCATCGAGGCAGAAGGTTTCTTAGGGCATGAAGAACTCATACCAGAAGACTGAAGCTTGGAACTGAGGTACGAGATCATATGTTGAATCTGATCAGTTGACATTTTCCCATTTACCTCTTCAGATCCTGCTCCTTTCTGATGCTGAAGAGGTTCTACAGTTGCTAGATTCGCACTGCCTACAAAGATACCTTTCTGAATTCGAGGATGTCCAGGTGGATAACCATGGAGTTTGTAACACTTATCAACCGTATGCCCAATCCTAGAACAGTGAGAGCACCTCGGCTTCTGGAATTTCCCTTGTGTTGCCAGGATAGCATTTTGATATGAATCCATTCCCTGAGTCTGAAAAGCTGAAGGAACAGGTTGAATCCGAGAGGTGAAACTAACAGCACGCTGACTCTCGTCTTGATCCAACATGTTATATGTCTCATTCAAAGCAGGTCTTGGTTTCATATTTAGAATCTGACCACGAATGTTGTTGAAGTTATCGTTCAATCCCATGAGAAACTGGATGATCCGGCTTGTTTCAGTATCTTCAAGTAGCTCTTTGGCCTGATCACAGTTGCATTTCTTCACAGAACATGACTTTGTGTTGGCAATTTGCTCCCACAGTGTCTTCTTCTTTGTGAAGTAAGCCGAGAGATCAAGAGATCCTTGTTTGAGTGTCATCACAGCTTGTTCAAGTTGGTATTTCCGTGGCAGATTATTCACTTTGAATCTACTGAATAGATCATTCCACATCTATACATCATCTTGATAATAGAGAATAATGTCGTAGATTTCCTTATTCACAACATTAAGGATCCATGATTTCACCATGCTATTGCAACGACTCCAGATTTTGAAGTAATAATCATCCTCCGAAGGCCTAAGTAGATATCCATCTACGAAACTAATCTTATTTTTCGCATCAAGACTAATTCGCATGGCTATAGACCAACTGTTGTAATTACTTCCATCAAGAGTGTGAGCAACAATCGATAAACCTGTATGATCAGACGAATGGAGGAAGAACAGACTACGAGTATTGTCGATTGATTCAGTGATCTTCGACATCGATCCATGTCCTCCGAAGCTTGCCGATCTTGTGTATCAGTTTTGTTTTGCAATCGCATCTTCCGGTTCGTCGTAATCGCCCGATTCGTGTTGAAATTTGACAGCAGAAACCTCATCTCCAGTCGTCGCACCTCGAGTCTTCATTTTCCCCCCTTTCTTCACCATTTTCGCCCAAAATTGATTGTGCGGAATATCAATCAACAACAATGGAGATGAATAATCGGTGAAATTTCGAAAACATTGAAGAGAAGAAGACGAAATCAATGGATCAAGTGGAAGAAAAGCTTTGATACCATAATAGAAGCCATGAATAAAGATTTGTGAAAATGATTCTTATTTCTCAATCTGTACAAGAGAGTTGTTACAAGGCTTATATACACTTACGTAACCGGTAACAACTAAACCAATCTTCACAATTAATCTAAACCGGACTAAACCAGATACAGTAAAACCTCTATAAATTAATAATGTTGGGAGCATGAGCTTTTATAAAAATTTATTAATTTATAGTGATTATTAATTTATAAATATATTATTTGGTTTAAAAACTAATTTTGGGACTGACAAAAAATATTAATTTAGCGAGGTATTAATGAATCTAGTATTAATTTATAGAGGTTCCACTGTACTATACTTTAATAGAGCCAACACCAAACATTTGACTCTTTCTATCGAATCCTGAATCAGCTCTCATTCAGCATAGTATGAATACAAGTATATAATTGGATGCATTATAACCGTCGTTAACTGATCCATCTAACACCAAGCAAGTGCATAAAAGCTTGAATTCGTTCTTCTGCAATCATTTTATGACACTCTTGAAGCTTATACGTAGTCATATAACATAGTGATCTCTAACAAAGAACACAATTATGTCAAATACTATAAATGACTGATGAAAATAGACTGTAACCGAATAAAAAGATCGAGAACAACAAGCTCAGACTAACCGGAGATCGCAAGTAGTGGCCATAAGACCGTTGTAGATTCCTTGTCCCAAATGTTGATAAATATCCCTCTGCCAAAACGAAGAAATATAAAGAAGAACAAGATCTTAAGTCATCATTGAGTAGAGTTTTAAATCAAGCAGACAAATGTATGAGCTTTTCTGTAATGCTATAGAGATTAACCCACAAGTAACATTTTACCCACACAAAAAAAAATTCCCACAAGGACTCCAATACGAAGTGTGAAATCGAAACTTCATCAAAATCTATATAGGAAACGCTTGAAGAGCATCGATTCTAAAACAGATAAATACCTCTTGCGAGCTGTTTAACAATGGCTGAAACCTGGAAAGAATTGGGATTTTTATGCCTAGGTCTTCCTCGAGCTCTCGCCTGCACAGTCTCGTTCCATATCCGGCTCCTGCCTGCACAGTCTCGATTATTCCGTGGGAATCCAACTCAAGTATCCCCGGTCTTCGATTCCAGTTATAGCCATTCCTCTCGCCGAAATCGCCATACAAACCCGGCGCTTCGATTCCAGTCTTCGTTCCGATTGAAACGAGCCGTCGCTCTCCGCCATAGACTCCACGGTGTCCCCCGTCGTATCGGAAGAGAAAGGAAAAAATATAAAATTTGGTTTTTATTAAAATTACCCAAACCAACCAAAAACTGACACATCATCGGTTCTAAACAATTCTAAAAAATCTTTCCTAAGAACCGTCCCTAAACTATTTCCCATTTTAACCAATTATTTTTTTTTTATTTTTTTTCTTTAGAACTTCTTTAGAACCCTTTTAAAACCATCAATGGAGGTGCTCTTATGACCTAAAAAAAGAAAAAAAGAAAAAGAAAAAAAAGAATGAGATAGAATGAAAAAGGATTCTCAAATGAGAATCTTTAAGAAATTTTTAATTTCATAAGATACGCTGTCTTTTAAATTAAAATGTAATTTGTAACGTTTTGACCGCCCCTATCAGCGAAGTCCCATATATTTTCTGTATTGTGAACCTCCGCTCCTATCCGACGGTCGGTGCGTTATTTTTTTCGGTGGCCCGAGAGACTTATGTATGATATATCATGGTTTTTACCAGTTTTAGCCATGATATAAATCCATTTTATCGAGTCTTTTGGTATTTTTAGAGTACTATTAGAGTCTTTGCAGGTTGAACTACGTTTGGAGCATAATTGGAGATTCTGGAACTTTTTGGAGCATTCTGGAGGAAGCTGCTAAGTGATAAAGTCAGAAGCCGGAATACACAAAGAGTGTCGATCGACACTACATTGGTGTCGACCGACACCAATCGGGACCGCCCAAATTTTTGGACTTCAACCAGAAAAAGAAAATCAGCTGAAGTTTCCATTATTTACAAGAATGATCCTGACGCGATTTTACCTCTATAAATAGGTTTTAAAGGCATTGTTTAGCCAATATATTATTTTCTGTTTTTGAGACTTAGAGAGAGATTGATCCAGAGCTTTTAGGGGAGACTATTATGTACTCTTCTGAGAAGATTTCGAACCCCTTTGTTTCTATTAATCTCTTTTATGCAAACTTCTTTATTCATGATGTTTTCTTCATTCACCATGTCTGAGTAGTTTTCTAGTTAGGTTAGGATGATTTAGGGTTGATGATGAGTTTGTAGATTTATTATTGCTTTTAGGGAAATTAATTGGATCTTCATCTTGATTTGTGCTTAACTTGATTTCTTAATTGATCACTTAGAAATCAAATCCTAGGTTGTTTAATAGATGCGAGAACATTATTAGTAACTTGAACTAATCATAGATGAGCAAAATACTTATTCACAAAGAGATTTGGTTTAGGGATTTTGTGAACAATCGAACCTGTTTTTAATGCTTGCCTTAGTTGTTTGAATTTACAAAGAGATTTGGAATTCTGGAATTTAGGTATAGATCACTTCTGCAACGAGAGTTGATTGGTTTTATATTAGTGTTTCGAGTTCTAGATGGTTTTAAATAAATCCCTATTAGCATAATTTCTACATTCTTGGATTCAACCTGAGAATTATCCTTGCCTAGCGCCTTAGTCTCCTGAACTTTAAGAACCCTTAATTTCGTTTACTGTCTCGTTTAGTTGTTTAATTTACTTTTATTGATTTGACCTAGCATAATTTGAACCCAGAGACTATAGTGTAGCAATCTACTTCCCTTGGGATTCGATAACCCCTTATACTTCAACAGCATTGATGTGCACTTGCAGTGTTGATTATTTGGGTAAAACTTAGACCCTATCAATTTACTGATTCTACAATCACCAAGTGATATTTTCTCGTAATTTGACCTTACTCACACGGTTTCGCAGAGGACTTCCCTGAAGGTCATCCATCCTAGTCCTACTGCAGCATAAACACGATTAACTCTGAAGTTCTCTCAGGGTAAGTGACCGGAAAAGGTAAGTGCACTTTGATGACATAAGTAGCTAAATCAATCCATTTAAACTTATTCAAATGGGCCGGGCCCGGATCATTACAATTCTCCCCCACTAAACGGGAATTCGTCCTCGAATTCTGATCCCGTCAGTGTGAACCCTAATCCTCAAACCCCAAAACAGTCTCATGGAACATAACCAGTTTGACTAACCTGACTCTTATACCAATTGTAACGTCCTGACCGTCCCTACCAGCGAGACCCCACATCTTTCCCGGATTGTGGGTCCCCGCTTCTGTTCGACGGTAGGTGCGTTTTTTTTTTCGGTGGTCCGACCGACTTATTTACTGACCCTGCAATCAATACGTGACATTTCTCCGTGTTTTGACCTCACTCGCACGGTTCTGCAGAGGACTTCCCGGAATGTCACCCATCCTATTCCTACTCGTGCGACAAAGGTAAGTGACCAAAAAAGTAAGTGACCAAAAAAGTAAATGCACTTTTTTTTTTGGTCAGGGGAAGGAGACAATTGTCTCCTCCAACTTATTATAATCAACTAAAAAACGTTACACGTGCACATTACGTGCTATTGTCACTCCATGAGTATCGTCCATGAAAATCGAAATAAGCTCCTCAGGCGGAGACTCTAACATAGTGATACCTAAAGGAAGACAAAAAGCATAGTTAGCTAACCCATCTGCAAGGCGGTTAGCCTCCCTATACACGTGCGACACTCGGACTATCCAGTCCCTCGATAAGAAGCCATGGCACAATCGTACCAGGAATGACAGAGGATGATCCTCGCTGATCCCTTCTGTCAGAAAACCCACCACTATCACTGAATCCACGTCCAGTTCCAACCGTGTAATGCGCCGATCCCAAGCCATATACAAATCATAGTACACTCCCCATAGCTCTGAAAGAGGCGCTGAACATATCCCAATGTTCAATGAAAATCCCCCACACCAGGTTCCTTCTCCGTCTCGCAGGACACCTCCTGCTGTAGCTAACCCCAGATTACCGTGAGAAGCTCCATCTGTATTGAGTTTGGACCATCCTACCGTGGGTGGTATCCAAGCTATTTGTCTCTCAACTCTTCCTCTCCCTTGTGACCTACCTCTCACACTGGTATGCGCCTCCACTACTTCCTTAGCCAGATCTTTAATGAATTTCACCCTATCTTGGCACTTCTCATTCGTCCCAAAGATGTTTCCACACCTCCATTTCCAGCCCCACCATATTGCCAATGCAAACGTCGTGGACCAGGGACAGCCTCCGAGCTATCCCCCAAGTTCGTATATACCCATTCCAAAATCGTCTCTGCAAAGAACCTTTGCCTCTTACTCGGCGGAACAATCCGGTTCCAAATGCCCGACATAGCCGGACAGTCTCTAAGAACACGAATAATTGATTCCTCTGCTCCTCTACATATTTGACAAACTCTCGTGATGCATAGATGCCTTCTCTATCGCTCCATGTTTGTCATTAGCGCCTGGTTCCCTACTAACTAGAGGAACACTTTCACCCTTTCCGGTACTACGACGTGCCAAACTCTGTCAAAGAAACTTTGCATATTTGGGTTTGCTATAGTCTGTTTTATGAGAAACGAGTGAGCAGCTTTCACCGTGAACCGTCCATCTTGACTTTTTTCCCCACGTAATTCTATCTCTAGCTCCCGTGATGTTATCTAACACCACATACAGTAGCTGCAACTTCACATGAGAAGAAATATATGGGGCTATGCGATCAAAACTCCATCCCCCACCATCATTCCATAGGTATCGGGCACTCAAACTCACCAGTTCTTCTGGAATTGGGCTCACTGCCATCTCTGACAACGGGACTCTTAGCAACCATTTATCATTTGCCTTTTATCCTTAGTAAATGCACTTTGATTACATATGTAGGCAAATCAATCCATTTAAACTTATTCAATTGAGTCGGGTCCGGATCGTTACATAATTATATTAAAATATTAATAGTTTTTTGTTTGTAAAACTCTTTTAAGGTTCTGATTATGTAGGGAGATGCGCTTAGGTTCCAAAAATTTATTTTTAAGAAAAAAAACTTTAAAAAAAAACAATACAGGAAAAGTTCATTAATATTAAATATAAAAATAAGAAAATTATCAATGCTCACGTCCAAAAAAATGATAAAACTCAAAATCATTCCAAACACAACAAAAACTAAAGGACAATCATAGAAAAATGAATAAATAGTTCGAAATCCAAAAAAACTCCTATGTTTACATTTTTGAAACACCAAAATGTTACTTTTAGGTAGATGAATGAAGTTTTGTGATGTGAATTGATAAAACACTTATTAATTATTTTATTTATTTATCATTATTCCATGTACTGTATATTATTGTAATTGGTATGTATTCGATGAAATCACATTTTCAAAATACTAAAAAACTCGCATACTCATTCAAACCCAAATTATTAATAATTTTGGCAAAATATTTTTAGAGAGAGTTTTCAAACTTTATATGTTTTAAACTTAAATCTGTGTAGTTACATGAAAACTTGAAAATTTGGATGGTTACAAAGACTTGTATATATGAGATTGTGTTCGTTTGGCGAACTTGGTATAAAACATTCGTACCGGAGATCAGATCTTATACCAACCGGAATCGAACCACTTGATGAACCGATGATCCAAAATCCCAAATATCATAAACTGAAGAAGACGCAAGAAGAGGATCTTCAAATTTCCGAATAAAAATCACCACAAAGTCGAAGACGCGACTACACTTTGCCGTCACTCTGGAATTGTAATTTTTGTTTCTCCCTCAGTTTGATTTTTATTAAATTTTTCATTTTTAATCACTTTCTCGGATTCTGTTTCTGATTCTTCCCATGTGTGTTCGATTGTCCTCTCTCGATTTCGTAATCTTAAAAATCTGACGGAAACGGTACTCGTCTCGGTTGTTTAGTTCTTAGAGTATCTTCATGCCCTTTTGTTGTTTGATTAAATGCCCCAATGAGACTATATAATCAAAGCGTTTCTTCACTCTGGTTTTTTTGTGTTCTTCTTTTCGAAGGGTGAAATGGTTTAATCCCAAAAATAGGTTCTGTTTTATCTCTTGCATAGGTTTTCATTAATCCTATATTGAATATTTTTCGCTCTGTTTATACAGATACGAAACCGTCTGTAATTTTTGATACTTTTATCTCTATAAAAATCCAATCTTTCTCCATTTTTTCTTTGTCAAAATTCTCAACTTTTCTTGTAAAACATCGTAATGTACTTTCAGAATTTTGAGTCTGAGGAGTATCTATGGCGGAGCCGAAGCTTAGGGTTTTAATGGTCTCTGATTTCTTCTTCCCAAACTTCGGTGGTGTGGAGAATCACATCTATTATCTCTCTCAATGCTTGTTAAAGCTCGGACACAAGGTCAGTCTGAGATACAAATGCTCTCTTTTTTTTGTTTTTGTGTGTATTTAGCTTTGGTGAAATCAAATTCTCAAAGCCCTTCTATGCGTGTTGTGATTTCATACAAGTTTCAGCTTTATTATTAATAGCTGTAATCAAGTAATGTAACTTATTGAGATTGNTGGTTGTACTAGCTGAACCTGATCCGGATGATATGGTACGAGCAATCGAGAAGGCGATATCAATACTCCCGAGTATTAACCCCGAGGAGATGCACAATAGAGTGAGTTCTGTTTCATATCTAAATACATACTTACGCCTTCTTCTAAGCCTTTGATATTCTTTTCTTGCTTGTTGCTACTATATAGATGAAGAAGCTCTACAGTTGGCAAGATGTTGCCAAAAGAACCGAGATTGTGTACGACCGTGCCTTGAAGTGTTCAAATAGGAATCTTCTTGAACGTCTATCGCGGTACATTGTACATCCTTAGGCATTAAGATCGATGTAAAAATCCCGTTTTTGGTTGATGCCGATGAAAACCCTGATTATTTGTAGATTCCTCTCGTGTGGAGCTTGGGCAGGGAAGCTATTCTGTATCTGTCTCTTATACACATCTAGATGTGTATAAGAGACAGGTCTTACAGTTCAGTTTAGCAGATATAGACCAGGCTATATGCGTCTCACACACGAGCAAGGAGAACACTGTGCTAAGGTCTGGATTGTCTCCGGCAAAGGTTTTCATGATACCGAATGCTGTTGATACCGCGATGTTCAAGCCTGCTTCTGTCCGGCCTAGTACCGATGTCATCACTATAGTTGTCATAAGTAGGTTGGTTTATCGGAAAGGCGCGGATTTGCTCGTTGAAGTCATTCCAGAAGTATGCCGTTTATACCCCAATGTGAGTTTAAAAACCTATCAGTAAACCGCTATGTCTCTTTGGTATCCGCATTTAGTTTCTTTTTTTGGTTTCTTGAAAGGTTCGTTTTGTGGTTGGAGGGGATGGACCAAAACATGTGAGGCTAGAGGAAATGAGAGAGAAGCATTCTCTGCAAGATAGAGTCGAGATGCTAGGTGCAGTGCCGCATTCTCGCGTGCGCTCTGTTTTGGTAACTGGCCATATCTTCCTTAACAGGTGTGTGATAATTCTTTAACACTTTTATATGTGTTTTCAAAAGTTCATAAATGTTTCATCCTGTCTCTTATACACATCTAGATGTGTATAAGAGACAGCCATAGTACACTCCCCATAGCTCTGAAAGAGGCGCTGAACATATCCCAATGTCTGTCTCTTATACACATCTAGATGTGTATAAGAGACAGCCCCATAGCTCTGAAAGAGGCGCTGAACATATCCCAATGTTCAATGAAAATCCCCCACACCAGGTTCCTTCTCCGTCTCGCACGACACCTCCTGTCTCTTATACACATCTAGATGTGTATAAGAGACAGAGACAATAAAGTGGGGTCTATGCTGGAGCAACTTCTGGAAGGACATCAGAAGATAACAGTGGATTTCAATGGCAAGATTGATTCACTGTACCAGGACCTGAACGGGAAGATAGAGAGCTTAGCCTCTCATNTTTTCTCTTCACGATTTTGTATAGGTCTTACCAGATGACATGGTTGTACTAGCTGAACCTGATCCGGATGATATGGTACGAGCAATCGAGAAGGCGATATCAATACTCCCGAGTATTAACCCCGAGGAGATGCACAATCGAGTGAGTTCTGTTTCAAATTCAATGCTTACGAGTTAAGAACACCTTTGATATTCTTTTTTGGTTGTTGCTACTATATAGATGAAGAAGCTCTACAGTTGGCAAGATGTTGCCAAAAGAACCGAGATTGTGTACGACCGTGCCTTGAAGTGTTCAAATAGGAATCTTCTAGAACGTCTATCGCGGTACATTGTATATCCCACTCATCAAGATCGATGTAAAAAACTCTGTTTTTCCGTTGATAACCGATGAAAACTGATCTTTGTAGGTTCCTCTCGTGTGGAGCTTGGGCAGGGAAGCTATTCTGTATGGTTATGATCGTTGATTACTTGCTTTGGCGTTTACTTCAGTTACTGCAGGTGAAAATTGTTACCCAAAATCAACTCATCCTCTCTTAATCCTTTTAGTTAGATATGTAATATGACCAAATCTATATTCTCATAATGTGATTTGCTTCAGCCTGATAACGATATCGAGGAGGCACCCGATGTCCTTATCCATCATGAAGAGAAGAGAAATTGAGTCAAACTTACAAGAACTGATGTATGTATTTTGGGATTCATAAACAGAGTCAAGCTTACACAATTTTATTTAGAAAATTGCGACAAAGAAGATAACTTTACAAGAACTGATGTATAATGTATTTTTTGGATTCATAAATTTGTTCTTTATCTTTTGATAACGGTAAATTTCCAATCAAGATTTTACATTTGTCTTTGTGCACGGCCAAGGTCCCGTCGATAGCCTCGTACCGGTTCCATAGAGATACAGTTTTCATGTATAAATGTTTGCAACACATAAAAATATTTAGAAGAACAAAAGAAGTGAGATAGAATCAAAGAAACATTTGTCATAATAAGTCTAAAAAAAATGTTATTGATTTAGCAGTCATAGACGATGTACAAAGAAGTAGGAATGCAAAACAACTCAATAATTAATCATCACAAAGCAGCAACCTTCTGCTTCTACCATTTGCAAGCCGCTTCGAGAATCTTGAGGTTCATCGTCTGGAGTTGTTTAGGGAAGAGATAAATCAATATATTCTGTTGAACCGTCTTCTCCAGTGACTAGCTTTCTCTTCTTTATCTTCTTGGGCATCTTCGATTGTACAATACCAACATCTCCGAGCATACCAAAGCTAGCTTCCATCTTCAGCCAATCTTCCAACAGCGTAGCTTCGTTCTTCCTTCAGCTCCCGGTGTAGAGTATCTATAGTAAGTGTAGGCTCTCTCAAAAACCGCTCTGGCGCGTCAGATGCAGTCTTCTTCTTCTTGTTCCGCCTTAAACTTTGCAAAACTAACCCACACCTTGTAATGCTTTGTACGGTCCAAGAGCCGCGCTCATATAAACCTCGTGTCCTCTCTACTTCCCCTTGTGACATCTCAAAATAAATGTACGTCTTCCATAGCAGCTCGGGCATGTCAAGAACATACTGAGATATCGAAAAGCTCAAAGATAGCTCTAGCCCGTTCTGTTTCACCAAGAGACATCTCAAACTCTGTATATGTAAAGACCCGGGCCCGGCCCATTTGAATAAGTTTAAATGAATTGATTTGGCTACCTATGTCATCAAAGTACACTTACCTTTTCCAGTCACTTACTCTAAGAGAACTCCAGAGTTAAGCGTGTTTATGCTGGTGTAGGACTAGGATGGGTGACCTTCCGGGAAGTCCTCTGCGGAACCGTGTGAGTGAGGCTAAAACACGGGAAAAGGTCACGTGGTGATTGCAGGGACAAGTAAATCAGTCGGTCGGGCCACCGAGAAAAATAACGCACCGGCCGTCGGACAGAGGCGGGGCCCACAGCCCATGAGAGGTGTGGAGCCTCGCTGGTAGGGGCAGTTGGGGTGTTACAAGTGGTATAAGAGCCAAGGGAAGTCAAACTGGTTCTGTCCCAGGAGACTGTCTTGGAGTTTGGGGGTTAGGGTTCACATTGGCGGGATCAGAATTCGAGTACGGATTTCCGTTAAGTGGGGGAGAATTGTAACGACCCGGTCCCGATCCATTTGAATAAGTTTAAATGAATTGATTTGGCTACGTATGTCATCAAAGTATACTTATATTTTCCGGTCACTTACCCTAAGAGAACTCGAGAGTTAAGCGTGCTTATGCTGGAGTAGGACTAGGATGGGTGACCTTCCGGGAAGTCTTCTGCGAAACCGTGTGAGTGAGTGTAAAACACGAGAAAATGTCACGTGGTGATTGCAGGGACAAGTAAATCAGTCGGTCGGGCCACCAAGAAAAATAACGCACCGACCATTGGACAGGGGCGGGGAGGGCACAGCCCGTGAAAGGTGTGGAGCCTCGCTGGTAGGGGCAGTCGGAGTGTTATCGTATACTTCCTCCAAGCCTAGCAATTCTCAAGAGAACATTCAAGAAACCGCTCGTATAACTCTAATATACGAGCTTCTCTTATAATCGGCTGGGCGGTGATTTGAATCGGCGCTAGGGTTTTGTTCTTCACCTTCATCGGCCGTGGAAGCTTCACGTTGGAATATTTGCCGGAGTCCATTATGTTTTCTTTTTCTTTTCAGATGTTGCGAAAGAGTGTGAATGAAGAAAGGGATGTAGCTCATTTCTTATAGAAAAGACTGTGATGAATGATTATTTCAAATTCTGATTTCTATTGTGATTTGATTTTCATGAAAAGCGCGAAGGAAAAGGAAGAGAGTTGTTTGTTGTGATTTAAGGAAATTAAAACATAGAAGAATTGGCCACACATTAATTGCTCTTTTAGGCAAATTTGTATTGACTGAAGTTGCTTCATTCATAGGAAACTTTTGTACCTTTGTTGGTTAAATCTTTTCTTTCAAAAGCAGTGGCATTAAAGAATAAGCTAACGATCAAGTACTATCGTTAGATATAATCATATAACTCATATTCGGAATTGCGATAGGTATGAGTCGGGCGTTCATGCGTGCTTAGTGAATTACCAGAAAAATGAAATTCGGAAAGTACTCGAAAAACAATTTTTAATGATTTAATATATATTAAACATTGAAAGTTGTTACACATAAATTTTTTAAAGATTTATAGAAAAACCAATTTAGATAATAAATAAACTAATATTTCTTCCAATACAATATCCCTCGCACGCGCAAATATATTATTAACCTCGTGTTCCTAGTCACAAACTACTAAGTTTAGTCAATTCGTACCCAAACTCATAGAAATATAGCGGATTAGAGTCTAAACTATTTTGGTGTGCTAATTAGTACCTCAACTCTTAATATTTTGAATATTGATACCTGAACTTCGTGTTGTTTAGCCGAAATCAGCCTTGCTCAGTTTCCTGTTAATCAACCTTCTTGTTCCGTTAACGGAGCTGAGTCAGCCGCCACGTCAGATTCCCTATTGGAACCATGACCAAAACAACGTCGTTTTGGTCATCGAAGAATAAAAAAAATGAGCCCAAAACAACATCGTTTTGGGCTTTACAGAATTTAAAAAACAAAAAAACAAAATGTTGCGTTTTGTTAAAATAGAAAATTCATCTTCTTCTTCGTCGTGCTCGAAAGAATACTAATTGGTGAAGAACAATGTTAGGGCTCGTAGTCGAAGAGAAGGGAACAAAAGCGAATGGCGACCTCATTGAATGAAAACGCATCATCAGGCTATTCTGGTATGTTTCTAGTGTGAATTAACTTCTAAACACGAATTATAGAAAACATTGATGGATAATTCACTTCTAATTGTGAATTAGAAATTGCTGGGAAATTTGCAGGATTTACTGCAAGTTGGACTCGTGGTGTTTTTTTTTGGTGTAGAGGTGTGCCCAATGCTTGTAGGCAATGATAAAAACATCAGGAACGGTAAAAAATCGCGATTATTCTATTGTTGTCCGCTGGGATCCGAAAATGTAAACATTTTATATCAGTTTATTATGGTTTGGTCATATGTGAGTAGACTGTTAAGAAAAATAACTGATTCACGGTTTCTTTGTACCTGGTGTATCTTGTCTTTACCACGAATGATTTTTCTTGGTTATTTTTCCAATATATGTCGGTTCGTTAATGTTATTTCTCCCGCATAGGGGAAATAAAGTCAATAAATGGTATATTATATGCATTTGTATCTTATAAATTCTTCTAACAACCTACGCTTTTTGTTATAATTTTAAAATGGACGATTCATTTATTCAATTGTCCGAAGATTATAAATGGATCAATTTTTTTGATTTTTACGGGAGACTGAAAATATATGGACTTTCTATAAAAACGATTTTACTGACAGGATTTATTACTACTTTAGCTACTTTAGCGGCTTTTCCAGTTACTCGGGATTCCTGATTATTCCATTTCCTTATGTTAACAATGTACAACGGTCAAATAAGATCATTTTCTTCTCGAGATATTTTACTTTTTTTTCATCATGTGGGAATTAGAATTAATTCCCGTTTATCTACTTTTATCCATTGTCAGGAAAAGTATCATTTGTTCAAGTGGGCGGATGAATCAATTGTAGAAGAGATTGAAGAGATGAAGAAAACGTTTGAAAAGATGGAAGTTGAGACAAGAACTTGTGAAGAAGTGGTAAATGGCTTTGAGAAAGAGATAGAAGACATGAAAGGCATTGTTCGTAGGATTGAAAAGAAGATGGAAGCAATGAAAACCGAGGTTGAAGGGCATGAAAAAGGAGTGAAGAAAATGCTAGAAGAGTTACGTTTCTTGAAGAATATGCTCATGTCTAGAGTTGTTGTGATTGCTTGTTACTATTACTTCTGGGCATATGTCTTTGTCGATGAGTGTTTGAGAGTGTTTGATGTAAAATGATGGATTTGAGGTTCTTGTTTGCCTCAAGAATTGGTATTTTGAATATTGGATTTAATTTTCTTCTAGGATATTCTGTACTTTGGATTTCGATCACAATGGATTGGTATTTTGAATGTTGGATTTATGTTTCTTTTGTTACACCACCGAGTATGTGTGTGCGTTACATGAAAGGATAAAAGCAATTAATAAAAAAATCAATTGTTTCATACAACCAAAATCAAGAAATGACTAATGTTTGACATCACCAATAATGTCAAATACCAATCCGAAACCAAGTCTTCTGTCTTGTATGTCTTCTTATTGTCGAAGACAACACGCAACACATGACGACATGGTATCCTTGTGAAATCCCATCTCCTACACTTACATGTCCTCTCCTTCATATTAACCGTGTAACTTTGACCTTTCTCACTAACTTCAAAGATGCCTGAACGTACATGGATTCTCCTCATATTTTTCACTTCTTTTTCCTCTTCAGCTATCACTAACCCAACTTTCAGACTATGTTTGCTCTTGTTCTTTCCAGTTTTTTTCCTTCTTAGCGCAATCCTCACCATCGCTTGTCTCCTTATTGTGTCCAAGCTTTGAATCAATGGCATTGAACGCGCCTTGTCAATAGCCTTGTTGTATGACTCTGAAAAATTATCCAGAGCATCTTCACAGCAGGATGTTGTCTTGAAGTACGGGCGGCTACAATTCTCTGGATTCATACTCATAAATTCCTCAAAGACACCAATATCATACGCCTTCATCTTCTTCAAACTTGCTTCATGGTCAGCCATGTTGAAACTCTCCACAACTTGCCAAAACAACCCTTTCATCCGAGGCTTTTTCGGATGTATCTTCTTCATATTTCCATAAATGTGTCTCGCACACATTTCATGTTCAATCTGTGGTAACTCTTGGTTCACAACATTAAGTAATCCCTGCAAATTACACAAAGAAACTTGTTAACACGTAAGTAGATATTGAGTCCAATAGCAATTTCGAATCAAGAGTTACCTTCTGCCTATCTGATATGAGAGTGAATCCATCACCATTTATAAGATCTAAGTCTGTCTTGAGATGCTTAATGAACCAAATCCAGCTGTCTGTGTTCTCTACTGGAACAACAGCCCAAGCAAAATGGTATATTTGATTGTTTGCATCTCTTCCACAACTACCAAGAGTTGTCTTTTTTTGTTGGAATTCAAGAAACACCCATCAATCCCGAAGATTGGTCGACAATGATCTTTCCATGTCTTCTGCAGTCCAGCAAAACACATATAGAAACTATCAAACACCTCTTTCCCATTACCTCCAATCGATGCTAGAAGTTCCACTGTCGAGTCGGGGTTTGTATTGTGTCAATACAAGAAGATAATTATATATTGAAAACACAAAAATATAGTCACATAACCGAAAATTTACTCTAGAAGTTCATCTCGGTAGTCTTTCATCCTTGCATATTGTTCACTGAATTCTTCTTCAATGAGTTTCAACGCTTTCCTTTTTACCTTACGACATTGATCAAGTGATGGCGCCACATTGTATCGCTCATGGATTCTTTCTTGCGTCATCTTAGGCTTCAGCAGAGGATCGTCTCTCAGCTCCTGGATATACATGCTACAGATCACACTATCTGTCAATATCTTACAACGCTGATCCTTGTAACATGAATGTTCCTCTTGAAATGACTTGACCATCTATTGTGAAACAGATTCCTCGTAAGATCAGTAGATTCTCCATGTGCATGTCTCGATACCACACTTAGCCTCATATTTTTTTAGCTGCCCGTCTCGTGAACTTGATATTCCAAACTCCTTTTAAAGCGTACTCCAGCACAGCCTCTTTAAACTCAGTCACGTTTTCAAAGACTTGTTTAATCTTAAGCTTTCCACTTCCTCTTCTCCAGCCATCATAAAGAACCATCTCCTTATCTGCTCCTTCACAATATGATCTACGAGGTGTTCGTTGGTAGTCATCATTCTCCTCCTCATCCACAAATGTGGCCACTATTTCTTCCACAAGATCTTCCTCATCACATATCATCAGTTGCTCTTCCTTTATCTCTTCTCTCCTCTCCTCTGTTATCTCTTCCTTCATTATCTCTTCTCTCCTCTATTATCTCCTCTTCTCTGTTTGCTCTTCCTACATCTCTATCTATGTTACTGTCATCCAGTGGCGATCCTAAAATTTTTTTTTACATGGGTCATAAACTAATTTATATATTTTTTAATTATATTAATGGTATAAGATATAACAAATTTTTTAATATGAATACATTTGAGGACATTTGAACCCGGATTAGGAGGTTCAAATTAAAGAAACTGAACCAACTGAGCCACAATTTTTCTATTGTTTCAACTTAAATTTTTAATATATCATATTTAAGGTGGGTCAAGTGACCTCCCTTCCCTTCACGTGGGTCCGCCCCTGCTGTCATCTCTTCTCTTATTTTCTTCATCATGCTCCATGTATATCTCAACTGATTTGCACCATCTAGCCGCCTCACACATTTTGGAAAAGTTGTCAACACCAAGACACAAGACCTTAAGCTCACTCAAATCTTCATATGACATTTTGTACCACGCTCGATGATCATACAAACTCACGGGCAAGCTTTGATACAATGCATTCGCCGGTGTAAGAAGCCCAATAACAGAACCACTGCAGTAATAAGTCGTACCATCCTCGTACGTTTCGAATTTCCCTCCATGATTGATGACAAACATGGTATCCTCAAAATCACTGAAAAAATCGATAATTTAGTAAGAAGGGGGAGAAGAGATGAATTTTATAGTGCCATTGATTAAACAATACAAAAGCATCGATTAAACAATTAAAAAGCATCGATTAAACAATTCTAATTAACCGATTAAATAAATCAAAAACACCCATTAAACAAATCCAATTTGATTCTACAATAAACCATAAAATTTTAAATTTACCTCATTTTTGACAAATTGAGACCCACGTAGTTGATTGGAGTCGAAATTTACTTGTGTGGTGAGACCACCGATTATACCGACAAACACAAAGATTTCAAACCTAGAAAACTATTTCTCTGTCCTCGTGAAATCGCAGTCAACGAAGAAGACGACATCTCATAAGGTTAACAGTTTTCTATTTTAACAAAACGCAGCGTTTTGTTTTTGTTTTTTTGTTTTAAGTTTTCTGTAGAGCCCAAAATGACGTCGTTTTGGGCTCATTTTTTTGATTCTTCGGTGACCAAAACGACGGTCACGGTTCCAACAGGGTTCCAACAGGGAATCTGACGTGGCGGCTGACTCAACTCCGTTAACGGAACGGGAAGTTGGCTAAAGGGAAACTGGTCAAGGTTGGTTTCGGCTAAATAACACAAAGTTCATGTATCAATATTCAAAATATTAGGAGTTGATGTACTAATTAGCACACCAAAATAATTTAGGATCTAATCCGCTACACTTCTATGAGTTTGGGTACGAATTGACCGAATATAGGGACTGATACTAGCTAGACTCAATGAAACCATTACTTATAGAGATTCATATATACATAAACTCAATACTTACAACATACTCAATACTTAATAAATCATTTAGAAAGCGTTAATCAAGTCATTTATGAACCCTTTGCCACGGATTACATACGTACTCACCATTAGGTTAACTTGAGATCATTCAACGAACAATCAAATAAATTGCACAATCAAAACTCCATATCATCCAAACAATCTCATAATTCTAAACAATTTTTAATCAGGAGAAACCATTATCACACATTCGCAATAATACCAAAACTCTTTTAAATGGATAACACACATGCATAAAGATAATGTCTTAATACACCCGAAATCTCTAGTAACCATACTAGACAATAAAATGATGTCTATTCACCTCACCTGAGATTCCAGTAAAGCACCTAATATGTAGCTAATCTATGTCAACCCTTCTCTTCTCTGACATATCTGCATATATGTATACATGGGCGGAGCTACTTGAAGAGTAATGGGTCAGCTGCCCCCTATAATTTGCCAAAATCTAGTATGATTATCGTAAATTTTATTAAATGCCCCCAGAAAATTTTGTTGTTTGCCCCCATTTCTTTTTTTGGTTTCCAACTTTTTGCCAAAAAAAACTTCTTCCCATTTCCAGTCTAAAATGTTTTAATTAGAAATCAAAACACAATCTAGAATCATTAATAGTATAATCTCAATTATTTCAAAAAATATTATTTCTACTTCCCCAAATCTATTTTGAAATTCTTTTGATTATTTATTTATTGTACACAATATGTTGGCTTCCTTTTTTGTATTGATTATTTAATTTACTAAATTTGAAATTCTGTCAATAATAGATTTTAAATTTACTATCAAATATATTTTATACTATTAAAAAATCATAAGGTAAGGTTTAATAGACTTGTAATATTTTCTCTTATAAGTTATATATGTTACATCCCCTATATATTAATTGAGAAACATTTTTAAAAAGTATGCTTACTTTTTGAACTATTTACAGTGGTGCCATTTTGCTGATGTGTCACCACCACACTTATTCTCCTATTATTTTAATACAAATTTCCTTTTTTGGTTAGACTAATTACATTATATACCTTTAACCATTTATTACTTTTAACATTTGATTTATTAAGATATAATTTATGACTAATTTCCTTATATTATTTATTTATACATAATTCAACATTTAATTTATGAAGATATTTTCTTTCTTTCTATTTCTTAACAAAAAATATATCATACTAATTATTTTTTTAAACACTATAAAATATATCATACTAATTTTTTTTTTTAACACTATAAAAATATATCATACTAATGTTAATAGAACCATATAATATAACCAAATAATATAAATATTTAAACTCTACAACAAGTTAAAATATTATATCAAAAATTCAAAATATTAAAAATAGTTTAATATGTTAAAAACAAATAATATTATAAATATTTTCTTTCTTTATGAAGAAACCATCATTTAATTTATGAAGATATTGTCTTTCTTTCTATTTCTTACCAAAATTATATCATACTAATTATTTTTTTAAACACCATATTTCTTCTCTTATTTTTGTTTAAACTTAGTTTTGTAAGAAAAAATATATAGATTTTTTATACATGTGTTATAGTTCGATTTTTTTATCATTTATATAAATTACTCAAATTATTAATAAATATGAGTATGTTTTAAAAAATTCCACATTGAAAATGAGAATGTGTAAATAGTTCAAAAATCATTATAAAAAAAACATAAATGATTAAAAAAACTGTAAAAGTAAGAAGGTTAATTTAATAGATATCCATACATATTATTCCTATATATATATATATATATATATATAACTCATTAAGTTATTTTATTTTAAACAATTTCAAAATCATCTTTAATAAAATTCTTTATTAATTTCTCATCCTGCGCAGGGCGCATGTTATCACCTAGTTGTTAAGTTAAAACTCGTGTAAACAATCATGTTATAAACAAATTCAATTATGAAAATATATAGTGATACTAGTCTAATTATTTTAAAAAACTATAAAATAAAATTTGTTTTATATTTTTCATTCATTTTTTTTGTTTTGCGATTTTTTATATATTATTTTTTTGTTATATATTTTATTTCCGATAAATAAAAGTTCTGGCTGGCTCCGTCACTGTATGTATACACATATGACAATGAGACAAATTAAAAAGAATGAATGTAGTTTAAAGGAGGATAGGGTTAGGGTGTGGTACCAAACTAAGGTGAAAAAACCCTGAATGTCTTTGATCCGTTTCCTAAAATCGAGCCCTAGATAGAACAAAATTAATTCAGGTTAATGTCTAATAAAGATATAATTACTATCCGATCCATCATAATCTTGCAAGATCAATTTTTTTAAGGGTGGGAGTCTAGTCATAATCAACAAAAACTGGCTAATCATGAGGAAAACCTAACTCCGACAACAGTTGATGATCTCACGCATAACAGCTACCATTGTTCAATACTCAGCTTCAGCGAAGATTGAGACACGGTTTGTTGTTTCTTAAAGCAATATACAAGTTAAGAGTCTTGGCTAAAAACTACCCTATTACACCGCTATGATATATGCTTTGCAAAGCAGCATAAAGTCTCTGTCCTTATTCAAAATCAGTCTTTTGAAAATTTTGTTTAGAAAATTGCGAAAAAATCAGATAAGTTTCCAAGAACTGATGTATATTAATGTATTTTTGGATTCATAAATTTGTTCTTTATTTTTATCTTTATATATAATATTGCTAAATTTTCAATCAAGATTTTACATGCATTTGTGTTTTTGCACGGCCAAGGGTTCGTCGACAGCCTTGTACCGGTTCTAAAGAGATACAATTTTCATGTAAAAATGTTTATAGTTAGTCCAACACATATAAATAATTAGAAGAACACAAGAAGTGAGATGTAATAAATAAAAAAATGTTACTGATTTAGTAGTTAAAGAATTAAGAATACAAAACAACTCAATAATCATCCCAAAGCAGCAACCTTCTGCTTCTTCCATTTACAAGCCGCTTCAAGAATCTTGAGAATGGGAACTTGGAAGGGAACACTGCTACTCGCCATCTTTGAGAGAATCAACTTGGCTTGCTACCACTTTGTTGGGAGAGGAAATTTTTTATAAGCTCTTTTGAACTCTTTTATAAACGCTTTACAAGCTTTTAAGAGGTCTTTATAAAACTTTATAAAGTTCTATCTTTTTATTGTCTTTATAAATTTGGTTATATTTTACAACGTGGGGGAGATGGCTATTTATAGCCTCCAACATACAAAATATCTAAATATTTTAATCTTAATCTAGAGATTTCTATTCATTAATTAACTAGACAAGTGTTTATTTCTACAACTCTCTAGAGCATTTTAAGGAGGTGGAAGTAATTAGATATTTCTAGAGAAAACTCTAGAATTTGGATCAAGTGTTATTGGGTTACCAATTATTCAATATTTAATCTTGATCCAAAATCAAGTTTACTTTCCAACAGCCCCTCTTAAACTTGATTTTGTCACTCCAAGCAAACTCTTCATCTTGACAAAATCTTCACGCTTAAGTGGCTTGGTGAAGATATGGCTACTTGATCATTCGTCTTCACGTACTCCAATTGCACATCCATTTTCGTAACACATTCTCTAATGTAATGATAACGAGTGTCAATGTGCTTGCTTCGATCATGGAAGACGGGATTCTTTGCCAAAGCTATTGCTGACTTGTTGTCCACAAAAATCTTTGTTGGCTCCTCTTGTGGCAAACTTAACTCCTTTAACAAGTTCGTAACCAAATAGCATGACAAACACACGAAGTAGCCGCTACATACTCCGCTTCACAAGTTAAAAGAGAGACAATAGATTGCTTCTTCGACATCCATGTGAAAGTTATTTCTCCAACTAAAAACACAAAACCATTTGTGCTTTTTCGATCATCTAAGTCTCCACCCTAGTCGCTATCGCTATATCCAACAAGCCTGTAGTCATCGAAAATAGAGTAATACAAGCCAAAGTCTATGGTACATTTGATATAGTGAAGGATGCTCTGAAATGAGTGGTTGTTGGATGCTCCATGAATCGACTCACAACTCCAACCGCATATAGGATGTCGGGCCTTGTGCACGTCAAGTAACGTAGACTTCCAACCAAACTTTTAAAGAGTGTTGGATCCACACTCTCTCCTTCTTCTTGTTTTGATAACTTCGCTCCACATTCCATTGGAGTACAAACTGGATTCGAGTCATCCATCTTAAACTTCTTCAGCACCTCTTGAGCATAACCTTCTTGAGTAATGAAGATTCTATCGTCTTCTTGCTTCACTTTAATTCCAAGGTAGTAAGGCATCAATCCAATATCGGTCATCTCGAATTCTTTTGTCATATCCATCTTGAATTCCTTGAACATACTTGGATTGTTGCATGTGAATATCAAGTCATCTACATACAAACATGCAATCAATATATCATTGTTTTTATTTTTGATATATAGTGCATGCTCATATGGACACTTGGTGAAGCTTTTCTCCTTGAAATATTTATCAATTCGAGTATTCCAAGCTCTTGGTGCTTGTTTTAACTCATAAAGTGCTTTCTTTAACCTCAAGACTTTGTCTTCTTCTCCTTTGACTTTATAGCCTTGTGGTTGCTCAATGTAAACGTCTTCTTCAAGATCTCCATTTAAGAAGGCTGATTTTACATCCATTTGATGTATCTTCTAACTCTTTTGGGCTGCCAATGAAATAATTAGTCTAACTGTATATAATCGAGCAACAAGAGCGAATACCTCGTCATAGTCAATTCCGGCTCTTTGACTATAGCATTTTGCCACCAATCTTGCCTTGTATCTTTCAACTTCTCCTTTAGAGTTCTTCTTTGCATTGTACACCCATTTTACACCAATCGCCTTATGCTAATGTGGAAGTGAAGCTAACTCCCATGTCTCATTTTTATGTAATGACTTAATCTCTTCATCCATTGCATTTCTCCATGTCTTCATCTCCATTGCTTCTTGGAAGTTCATGGGTTCGCAGTTCGCAAATAGACAAAATAAAGTGAGATTGTCTTGATTTTCGGTTACCTCGTAAATCTCTTATAGACTTCTAAAACGTGGAGTCCTTTCACTCGAGCTCTCTTCTCCTTGAACACTTGATGTTGGCGAAGTTGGTGGTGTAATAGGCTCCTCTCTTGGTTGCTCCATATTCTCTTCATCAACAAATGGAAAGAAGTTGTAGTTTTCAACATTTGATCTTCAATCTCATTCTCCTTCTTCGTCAAAAATGAAATTTTGACTAACGATTGTCTTCTTTGTATAAGGATTGTAGAGCTTGTAGCCTTTTGAGTTGGCATCATAACCAATGAAAATGTATTTTTCACTTTTATCATCTAGTTTGCTCCGTTTCTCGTCCAGTACATGAGCGTGAGCAATACTCTCAAATACTCGTAGGTGTGATACACCGGGCTTCCTCCCACTCCAAACTTCTTGTGGTGTTTTTCCGGAAACACTTATTGTTGGAGATCGGTTTGATAAATAAACCGCGCATGCAACTGCTTCTGCCCAAAACTCTTTTGGTAGTTTCTTACTTTTCAGCATGCTTCTCGCCATCTCAAGAATTGTTCTGTTTTTTCCTTTTTGCCACTCCATTTTGTTGAGGAGTTCTCGGTACCGTCAATTGTCTTCTAATGCCGTTATCTTCACAGTATTTTAGAAATTCTTTGGACATGAACTCTCCTCGACGATCATATCTCATGGCTTTGATCACAAGACCACTTTCCTTCTCAACATGGGCTTTGAACTTTTTGAAATTTTCAAAGACTTCCTATTTTTCTTTCAAAAAGTAAACACATGTTTTTCTTGAAAAATCATCAATAAAGAGAAGGAAGTAGTTACTCTTACCGAGTGATCTTGGTTTAATCGGGCCACAGACATCTGTATGTATGAGTTCCAATGGCTTCCACGCTCTTATTTCTGACTCTTTTGGAAAGCTCATTTTGAATTGCTTCCCAAGTAAACACCCGTCACAAACTTGATTTGGATGATTGATGCAAGGCAATCCTCTTACCATTTTTTTCTTGGAAAATAACTCCAAACCTCCAAAATTTAGATGTCCATAACGTAGATGCCAAACCAAGACTTCCTCCTTGTAGCACATCTTGAGACATTGTGCGATGTCATTTTGAATGTTAAGAACAAACATTCTATTCTTTGAGATCGGCACCTTGGTAATGAGATTGTTGGCTCGGTCTCTTATTGAAAGGCTATTATCCTTAAGTCGAATATCATAACCTTTCTCTAGGAGTTGTCCTAGGCTCAAGATGTTGGTCTTCATGCTTGGAATGTAGTAGATGCTGGAAATGAATTGATGATCTCCATTCTTCATTCGAATAAGAATATTTCCTTTACCTTTCACCTCCATCTTTGATTCATCTCCTAACGCCACGTCTCCATTCACCGACTCATCAAGCTCCACGAATATCCTTCTTTTCCCGCACAAGTGATTGCTTGCACCGCTGTCAAGGTACTACTTGTGGACCTCATCTCGTTCATCTTGCTTGTACGCCATTAATAGCATATCATTTTCTTGATTTTTCTCCTCAACATAATTGGTCTTCTCTTCAATTCTATTGTTGTTTGGAGCCTTGCATTCGGAAGCATAATGTCCAAATTTCCCACAATTGTAGCATTTAATATTTGACTTCTCGTACCTTGATTTTGGAACTCCTCTTCCACGACCTCTTGATGAGTTTTCTCTTCTTTGGTTGGTGTTATCTTCATAAGACCTCCAACCTCGTCCATAACCATATCCACGACCTCTTCCTCGGACTTGACTGCCACCTCGTCTTGGATGACTTCGGCCACCTTTTTCTTTAGCTGGATCAATGCGCATCTTGAGTACTTGTTCTACAATATCTTATTTTTTCTTCTTCTTCTCTTCATAAGCTGGTAATGACCCAAAAAGTTGCTCTATCGTCATAGTATCCAAGTCTTTTGTCTCTTCTATGAAGGTGACTATATGCTCAAATTTTTGATCCAACGATCTAAGAACTTTCTCCATGATTCTCACCTCGTCTAACTTCTCGCCGTTTCTTTTTAGGTTATTAATAACCGTCAAAAAACTCTTGAGAAGTAGTCTGAGACGAGTTCACCTTCCTTCATCTTCAATGCTTCAAATTCTCCTCTTAGAGTTTGAAGACGTACCTTCTTAACTTGCTCCACTCCTTTGTAAGAAGTTCGAAGCTTCTCCCATGCTTCTTTGGCCGACTTTGCTTCTACGACCTTCTCGAACGTATCTTCATCTAATCCTTGATGGATTAGGCAGAGAGCCTTCTTGTCTCTCTTTCTTGAGTCTCTCAAACTATCCTTTTGAGCTTGAGATAGACCACCATCATTCTCCGGTTCAACGAAGCCTTTCTCGACGATCTCTCACACATCGTGAGCTCCTAGGATCGCCTTCATTCTTAGACTCCAATTGTCATAGTTGCTTTTTGTGAGCATGGGAACTTGGAAGGGAACACTGCTACTCGCCATCTTTGAGAGAATCAACCTGGCTCTGCTACCATTTTGTTGGGAGAGGAAACTTTGTATAAGCTCTTTTGAACTTTTTTATAAACGCTTTATAAGCTTTTAAGAGGTCTTTATAAAATTTTATAAACTTTTCTCTTTTTATTGTGTTTATAAACTTGGTTATATTTTACAACGTGGGGAAGATGACTATTTATAGCCTCCAACATACAAAATCTCTCAATATTTTAATCTTAATCTAGAGATTTATATTCATTAATTAACTAGACAAGTATTTATTTTTACAACTCTTTAGAGCATTTTAAGGAAGTGGAAGTAATTAGATATTTCTAGAGAAAACTCTAGAATTTGGATCAAGTGTTATTGGGTTTAAGCCCAATTATTCAATATTTAATTTTGATCCAAAATCAAGTTTACTTTCCAAATACAAATGTGTTTGTTCATGTATTCAAATGGAAGAATTATTGTTTCCATGTAAACCCTTGCTCAAAAGAGAAATGTATTTTTGACATCTCCAAAAAAAAAAAAAATTATTTCCATGTATTTTTGATATCTCCAAAAAATAAATAATTATTTGCATGTAAATTTATCTCTATAAACATCTCCAAAAAATTTTCAATTAATTAAATAAAACTATTAGTGTAATTTTTAGGAATTTTCCTAATAATCGTAAAACGAGTAGATAAAAAAATAACACAAATAGTTGTATATTTCAATATATAGTATTTATTTTCAATATGTAGTATTTATGATATTATATACATGTATACAGCTGTACGTGATGTTAATTATTTTATTTCACCTCAATATTTTTATGAAGATTTAAGAAATTTTTATTTAGAAATTTATGTTATTTCTACATATATATTATATATATGTATATGTGAAATTAAGGATTTAGACGTTTAGATTAATGTCATTTTTGGATAAGTTCTATGAAGTTACCTGTAATAGTGGACATGTGTATCTTCGTTGTCAAAAAAATGTGGACCTATCTTTGTATTTTTTCTATATAGCTGATTCTATATTTTCTTAAAATCAATTAATATTTAAATTTATGAGTATTAATTACACATACTTGAATTATATATATAACTTCTTCTTTTCTTTTGTTAGCTGAATGGTATTTTGTATTTTTCTAATGTAAATCTTCTATATAAACCAAGCAAATGAACATACTCTTCCACTTACATTTACAAAAGCAAAACTAGGAACAGAAAATGGATTTGAGAAATGATAAAACCAACAAGCAAAAGGCAAAGTCATCTAAAGACCGCCATGTGAAAGTTGGAGGTCGTGACCGTCGCATCCGCATTCCGGTGAGCTGTGCTTCCCAACTATTTCAGTTAACAAAAGAACTCGGTTTCAAAACTGACGGCAAAACCGTCGGGTGGCTCCTCCAAAAGGACGAGCCTGCCATCGCCGCCGCGACCGGCCACGGTGTGAACACCACCCCAAATGGTTTTAACTTTTAACCACTCAAACATAAATTTTATTAATAATCAAGACATTAATAATTATACTCTTAGTGGTGACCAATACTCTTTTGATCACTCTACCCCTTATGAAGGCCTAAGTGGTGTTTCTAGCCCTCCCATGACGACGGAGTTTGCACTGTTAGCAAATATTTCGGGAGACAATGAAGAATTATTCTCGAGTGGAATGGTGTATCAGAAGCAGCCTGTTATGCTACAGGCATCGATGCCTCAGCCGCAACCACAGCCACAACCGCAACCGCAACAACAATCACTGTTTGAGTTTGATATTGCTGCGGCTGAGAAGTCCTTTATCAGCTGAACCAGAATAGGAATTAGGAATGTTCAACTATAGCTCGTTTTAGTTCCGGTTGCTATATGCTTTTCTGTTTCTTAATTCATGTTTTTTCAGTTTGGAATGTTGAACTAGAGTTGTTTTAGTTGGGTTTGCTATTTGCCTTTTTGTTGTTTCGTTTTTTTTCCAATTAAAATGAATAATAATAAGTAAAATCGTTTGCGAAAAAAAAAGTAATAAGTAAAATTAAATTTTCATCTTTAGTCCATGAAACTGAAAAGAGAATCATGATTGGAGTTTAGTAGAAAATTTGTACTAAACTCTAAAATGCCGAGCTTGAAATCTATACTAAGATTCTAACTGGTGACTATTAGAGGAACAATAAAAATAAAAGGAAAAGAATGAAAATGAACAAAATAATAAAAATCATTGGGAATGAAATGTATAGAAATAATAAGTAATGTTCAACTAGAGTTGGTTTTAGTTGGGTTTGCTATTTGCCTTTTTGTTGTCTCGTTTTTTTCCAATTAAAATGAATAATAATAAGTAAAATCGTTTGCACAAAAAAAAAGTAATAAGTAAAATTATATTTTCATCTTTAGTCCATAAAACTGAAAAGAGAATCATGATTGGAGTTAACTAGAAAATTTGTACTAAACTCCAAAATGCCCAGCTTGAAATCTATACTAAGACTCTAACTGGTGACTATTAGAGGAACAATAAAAATAAAAAGGAAAAGAATGAAAATGAACAAAATAATAAGTGAATGGGAATGAAATGTATAGAAAAATGGCGAGCTTGAAATCTATACTAAGACTCTAACTGGTGACTATTAGAGGAACAATAAAAATAAAAAGGAAAAGAATGAAAATAAACAAAATAATAAGAATGAATGGGAATGAAATGTATAGAAAGAAATAAATAAATATTTCCTCCCCAAATTTGATAAGAAATATTTTTGTTTTATAATTCCCATTAAAATAAGGAATAAAAATGAATGGTATGAAAAAATATTACTAGTAAATGGTAAAAAAAAATTAAAATGAAGAGGAATTCACTATTCCTCCTTGTTACTTTTTTATCACACCATTCACCCCCTAAATTAAAAAAAAAATCGATTTGGTAAAAGGCTAAGTTTCAAAAAAGAATTAGGCATTCGGCTATGCCTGGTTTCATAGTAGTAAACAACAGAAGGGTACCGAGGAGAGAAGATTTTGAACTCCAAATTACACTTCATGCCATCGAACTGCACGTGAGAGACTTCTCTTAAATGTGCCGACCAGTTGTCATTTTACTACCATCAACTTGCGCATTAACTGCCATATTAAATGAAATAACTCGTCAAAGAATAAATGTCTAAGCTTAATTTCGATCAATAATAGCGAACATAAATGAGAAATTGAACAAAACTCAATAATTTTATATATATATCCACAATATAGTATGCATGTATATATTTGTATATATATATGTCTAAATAAAATATAATCTCTCTATATTGTAGATATGTAAATGTCTAATATGATAAGTATGTATACATATTTACTTATAGAGTAATAATAAGTTATGTATATATATGGATGTATATAACAATATGTGTGTATATATATTTATTTATAGAGTAATATTGAGTTATGAAATATGTAAATATATATAATTACATATTGAGTTATTCAATATGTAATATTGAGTTATATAATGTAATATATTTCTCATTGATGTTCGATTACATACATATAAAGTTTTCCGAATATCCATATAATTGTGTAATATAATTATGTTCAACTTAATATACATATATACATTTACAATATGATATGTACGTTTATATTATTATATAGTATTATTGACCTATAATTTAGTTGTATAATTTAATTTGTGGATATCTAAATAAAATATTATTTTTTTGTACTTGTATATATGTAGATGTCTAAGATGATATGTACATATACATATTTATTTATAGAGTAATATTGAGTTATGTAATAGATATGTATATATGTAGATGTCTAATACGATATGTACGTGTATATATATATATTTATAGAGTAAAATTGAAATATGAAATAGTTACATGATCTGGAACGCAGGCGGTGGCGAAGGAAGACGTAAGCGGTGACGAAGGAAGACGACGAGATAGGATGCGTAATTCAAGAAGTGAAGTTACAGACAAAGCGAATCTGAGCGACTAGGAAAGGAAAAGGAGTCACAGGCGGAGGAGAATCGCTGAAGGATGGGGACTGGTGCGGTGTGGGAGGATTTAGAGACGATGGTGGACGGAGCAGAGATAGGTGCTGAGACCACGTAGGTTTTGTCGGAGCCAACAGAGGATTTTGATTATAGGGATGAAGTTGGATCCGGAAGCGGTGAAGAATGAGAAAAAGTCAATTTAATTGGTTTCATTTAATGGAAAAGGCATTTTAAAATGGACATAGCGCGTGGGGATAAAAAAGTCCGGTCTGATGGCAAATTAGTTTAGTGTTTGGATCTTCATCAGAATATGTCGATTCTCTAATTTAGATGTCAAATTGTGTTGTTTACCCAATTGTCCCATTAAAAAACTATTTGAGGCTCCTCAGACCATCCAAACCAGCCAGAAAAATCCCTCTAAAATTATGCCACATCAGCAATACAAATAACTAATAAGTGAAGACTATTAATATATACGTTTCCTCACAAATCTATAATAAAATGGATATACTAGCTATGAATACATTTTTTCGTTTGGCCCATAGAGCCCATTAACAAATGTATCACATTGATAGCTAGTGGTGTTTAAGTTGACGATCCTTCATCACCTCTAATTAAGTCACCATTTCACGTTTCTTTAATTTGTGTATGTTTTATAATCGTCTCCCCTCTTCATAACGCCGTAATTGTTTCTCTCGATTTAGCCTCCCCTCTTTCTACCTTTCTTTAAACTTCATGAATGGCCGATTCGTCAATCGTCATAGAAACGTTTTGATTTCAGGTCTTTGCAGTGACAAGCTTTTCGTCTCAAATCTGTGGATGTTTTGGCAAGGCAACATTTATCAAGATTTGAAAAGTTATCAAGGTTTGAGATAAATATTTATCTTCTTCAAGTTTATCTTCAAATGTAAAAGTACATATGTTGTTGTTATGGCTACCAACGGGCACTCGCGATAGGATCTATGAATCTTAGTCTGCGTTATTAGGGAATATATCACACGTCGGAAGTTGGAAGGGATCTTAAGTAGTATATAAGGCACATGGGCCAATCCACTCATTGTCAATTGGTTTTGAGTTGGAAACCCATGTAACTTAATATGGTATCAGAGCCCGATCCACGCAATCCAACCCGATCCATCATCGATATGTGACCCAAAGATGGTCCGTCGATCCATGCCCAAACATACTGAGATCAATGGCCAAGAGCCATCATCTCGAAGGGGCGTATTAGGGAATATATTCCACATCGGAAGTTAGAAGGGATCTTAAGTAATATATAAGGCACATGAGCCAATCCACTCATCGCCAATTGGTTTTGAGTTGGAAGCCCATATAACTTAACATTTCATCACATCATTCTATCAACTTTGGTTCTTGTGAGTGACTATACTTATGTTTATTTTGTTTGGGTATACGTAGGTTTAGCAGAGGAGTATCACATCACATGTTAAGTCTGAACTCTTCTATAAAGTTTAGATTCTGGAAGGTATATTGTATCGTCTTCATAAAACCATTTTTTTTTATGAAAGTTAGTTTCTCTCTTTTTAAGAAATTAAAATCCCATTTCAACTATTTTTTACAATTTTTTCCATACTCGTGTTGTTTGGACATAAGGGTTCTTTATTTAAAAAGTTGGTGCCTAAAAAGTTTAATACATTCAGAGCCTACACAACATTTCCTCCGCCAACCACTATTTCGTAGATTGGGTAAATTTAAGTTCCTTTTGATTCGAGGTTTATGGACATGTGCCCACGTTCTCTTGCATTCTATTAAAATAATCATGTGCCACTTTATTTGGAAATTAAATATAAAATCAATTGTGTGTTATATATAACTTAAGTGACAGTGGCTTCTGTGTTTAGAGAAATGGACACTCCTCCATTTTGTGCTTGATTATAGAAGATCAACACTCTTTACCATTTTTAATATTCTTCTCTTTATACTGTTTATGAGTGATGAAACAGTTCGCTTGGGTTTTGCAGTCAATTTCATCTCATTGGTTTCTTGAATTTTTAAATTATTCTATGCATGATTTCCAACTTTCATAGATTGTTATCTACCATCTAACCTAGATAACTTTATTTGTTGACGGCAATACATATGATCATATATATGCTCTGACCTAACGGAGGGAAACACATAGTTGATTAGTTAATCTGAACTCTCGTATAGTGAATTCTCATATTGGTTGATATATTTATCACTTTTCTTCTGGATTTACCTTCTCACGCATGTTCTCATAAAGAATATAGTAAGTTTTCTTTGATCTTCTACTTTGAATAGTTTCTTGGTCTATTTTTCATGCTGTTATTGTTAGGTCGCAAGTGGTCAAATCCAGTGTGAAGTGGAAGAAGAGGAAGAGGAGGTGCAAGAAAAGGGTGACAATGGGAGGGTGAGGATGATGTAAATGGTGACTCGGGTGTTTTTTAGAGACGGCTAAAATCCTAGACTCATAATCATAAATATGGTGAGTTGTGTAGTCTAGAAGACGTAAAGATCATACAATAACATGCTTAAGTAACACATGTTTGATAAAACAGAACATGTAGAAAAATAACGTATAAATATATATGCAAAGTTTTTGTTCCATATTTGACAATTAGAACCAATGTTAGTTATGATGGTAGGATCCATCACTATATCTAACAAAATTAACTATTATGGGTTTGTTAATTTTGATCCAAGTGCGCTCATATGAAATAGCAACCACCTTTGGACATACAGTATACATTTCTTATGTGAATACATTATGCTTTTAATGTGCCAGCTCGCCAAAAAAATAATAAGTAGCATTGAATGGTAGTGAGGGACATACCAATTACTTGCTCGCCAAGCTCAACGACTGCAAATTGTAAGTAATTCTCATCTATTATCGTTATTTAAAGAAACTCATTCTTTATAATTGTTGAAAAAAAATGGCAACAACCTCGAAGAATTGTAGGAGCTAGCAACGTAATTATTATATAGATTTGTAAGAGTTCGGAAGATTGAATATTGTGTTTCATTCTTGCATATGAGAAATGAAGTTGTTCCCAAATCTATTCACCAAGCCATCATTGTCAGTGTATTGGGTTCAGAATGCTAATTCATCAAAATTAGACAGAAGATTTGGGTTGTTCTGACCACATGTCAAACACGTGATGGGTCGACCGATAAGGATTAAGAAAGTTTAACTTTAAATGTTAAAGGTTGTTCATGGCATTCTACATGAAACAGTTCACTTATTTGTAATTTTATTTGGTTGCATACATGTCCATTGTGGGATCATGAGTTTAGAGATGGACGTAACAATCTAAATGGTGTGAATTTCTAACTGGTAAATTGTGTTCAAGTGTTTTGGGAAGCTGAAGCCAGTGCTAATCATAATAGAATAAAAAATTTGATATACATCATTTAATTACGTTTTTAGAAATGTAAAAAAATAATGTATATGGCTTCACTTATCATTGGGGACAACTATGGAAACCTAATAGTACTTTCGTTGAAAAATAAATTAGCTGAATCTTGCAGTATTATAGATACTCACCATTAGTTTGTTGCACATCTCTACAAAATATAGATGGCAAGACAACAAACTATTTTGCAAAACACTATCATCAGCTTTCACTGATGGAGAGCAAGTGGTGGTTCCCTTTAATTTTATATCAAATATATGCATAAGTTGTTTCCTATCCAGATGGAAACGACAAAGTGCAATGTATATAATTTTGGTTTTTGAGTCGCTTCGGTATGTATGGCTTCAAAATCCATTTTAGTCAATAGTCAAGTTCTTTTGTTGTCAAAGAATATATAATGATGACAACTCTAATTTACATGAATCTTAAGTCCTTCAAACATCTAGACTAATCATATAATAAAATTATAAGGAGATTTATCGGATTACCTCCATTCATTGAAGTGGAGAAGTCTTCCTAAACGGTATCATGAATGGAAGACGAAAAGCTCTCTAAGATAGGAGTTCAGGTTTTTCTTCCTTTGTCTATAAACTTATCTTTTAGGTGTTGTGTTATTAGGATACATTTATGATGGATTAAATGTATATATTTATAGGCAGAGAGAGGACCTAAATTTTTTTTTAGGGTTTTCTGAGAATTAATCTTAACCGTCCATTCAAAATAACATTGATTAGGAATTAACTCCTTATAGTCAAGTTTCTGATTGAATCTGATATGTTACTTCATATATAAACTAACCTTCAATCATATATAATGAAAACCACGAAAATAGCCGAGTTCTAAACATAATATTCTTGATTTAAAAAAAAAATTAATAACATAATTCGCGCGTAGCACAGAACAAACCCTACTTATTCTCATTAGAGAAAAAATGAATTAGTTAAATAAAAATAAGAAACTTGTGTTATGATTTTAAGAAAAAATAATTCTTACACATTGGTCCACTCACTACTGTACAATGATTGAGGTATATTATAGATATTAGGCATGGGCATTCATATATCGGGTCGGTTCTGGGTATGATGCGGTCGGTTCCGGTATTTTTGGGTAAGGGGATTTTATACCCATATTAGTACCGAAAGGTTTTTGATTCGGGTTAGGTTCGGGTCCTACCGATCCCGGTTCGGTTCGGTTCTCAGAGTTAAGAACCGTTTAAAACCCAAAAAATCGGTTCTAATATGGTTTCTTTTCGGTTTGTTTTTTTTTTTACCCAATTATTCTCGAAATAGTTGAAATTGTAACCGAAACCCCGAAATGTAACCAATTACCTGAACATAAAAAACTGGAATTTTTTAGAAACAGTGAATTTTCGTCAACTTGCAAACTGATTTCGGATCGAATATACCTCAGAATATGTAACAGAAAGAAGATCTGAATAGCTGACTGCGGGACCTTCGAAACCGTTGATAGGGCTCAAGTTTTACCCTAATAAAACTACTGCAAGTGCACAGCAAATGTAATCATAGTATAAGGGGTATCGAAATCCCAAGGGAAGTAGATGCTACACTAAGGTTTCTAAGTTCGAATTATGCTAGGTCGAATTATGTGAAATTTAAACTAAGTAATTAAAACAAGTAAATAAATCGGATTAAGATGGGTTTAAAGTTCAAGAGACTAAGGCACTAGGCAAGGATAATTATTAGGTTGAATCCAAGAATGCAGAATCTAAGTCTATTAGGGATTTATTAAGAACAGTCTAGAACTCGAAACTCTAAGTTAAAACCAATCAACTCTCGTTGCAAAAGTTATCTATGCCTAGATTCCTAAATCTCAAATCTCTTTGCGAATTTAAACAATTAAGGCAAGCAATAAGAACAGGTTTGATTTGTTCACAAAATACCTAAACCAAATCTCTTTGCGAATAATGCTCACCTATGATTAGATCAAGTTACTAATAATGCTCTCGCATCTATTAAATAACCTAAGGTTTGATTTCTAAGTGATCAATTCAGAAAATCAAGTTAAGCACAAATCAAGGTGAAGATCCAATTGATTTCCCTAATAATTCTAATGATTCTACAAACTCTTCGTCAAACCTTAAATCACCCAAACCTAACTAGCAAACTACTCAGACATAATTATGCAAACACAAATCATGGCTGAAATAAATTGCATAAAAAGAATAGAGAATGATACAGGGGTTCGAAATCTGGCTCAGATGAGTAAGAATTGTCTCCCCAAAAGCTCAGGATCAATCTCTCTCTAAGTCTTTTTTTTTTGTCACAAACTTTCTTTTCATTCCATTCACCAAACTGTTTGGTTACAACTAAAAGAGGGAATTAAGCATCCTCTTTGAACATTACAATATAGCATAAAAACAATAAAACATAGAGCAAATTCATCTTCAAAGAAGATTGACAGCTGATTTGAAACGAAGTTCAAATGCGTCGAACAAGCTTTCACGGCCGAGCCGAAATCGATAACCTTGGTCACATTGCAAAGTGACGTTGAAAACAAACTCCTAACTCCGGATATCGTTGAAACGAATCCGGTTGCTCCTTCAGGTCCCGTACAGACCGCTACGCAAGGAGATAGATCGGTAAGAAAGTTGTAGAGATTTCCCGAAAAAAATTCCGAGAGAGAACCATCTCTCAAGACAGAGATTGGTAAAGACAACATGTAACCGAGCTTCTTAGATAATAAAGCCGTAGAGAGTGAGCTCGGTACAGAAAAATCATGGGTCAGGCCCAGAGAAATACACTCCCTTGGAAGAGAGGAAAGTTGCAGGGTTTTTTTCTTCAATCCATAAGGCATAAGAGCACTTTCAGACTCGGAACCACAGAAAACCATAAGAGAAGAAGGGCTAGGCCCAACAGTAAAACACCATCGACCCACACAAGCCAAAACTGCATCTTTGCCAAAGATGAAGAATGAAACGATGTCGGGGAACAGCAGAACGACGCCATTGCCGGAGAAAGACCCCTGTCCGGCGAGGCCGAACTCGGATGGGGGGAAGAGGGAAACACCAAGCGCTTCTGGCAATGTAAAAGGGCTCTTCGTAGGTGGAGCAGGAAGAAGAATCAGTAGCTGCGGGGATTTTAGATCCGGCGGAAAGAGGGATTTCCGGACGTCGGGACGGTCGGGGGGGTCCGGCGGATCAGGAGGGTTTTTAACGGGCGTCACCCGAAGTTTCGGAAAGGGTGGAGATGTCACCTCCGCCAGATATGGGAGATCCGAAGGAGGAGAGGAGCTTTCACGTCGGTTAGGGTGTAGCGGCGGGGCCAAGAGAGGTGGGGGTTGACGATGTCGGGGAAGACTCATGAAAGATGGGAGGGACACCATGGTGGTCCGGGGAGAGGCGGATCTAAAGAACCGAAGAGACGCAGCGTACCGGCCGGACGGTCGGTGAGATCACCACCACTCAAACCACCACGGCGGAGGAGGTTAACCGAAGACAAAAACGACGAGAGAAGAAAGATACTTCACAGAGAAGGACCAGATCTTCGAGCTTCAGTCTTCAGGGAAGGCGACGGCCCTGCTCAGGAGGAGGGGACAGACGAAACCTGACGATGGAGCTCCAAAAAATCCGGTTGGAAAGTTGGGGCGGCCATCATCGGGGCTCGTGCCTGGGAGAAAAGTTTTTTAGGGCGAACCTTATAATTTGTAATTTCGTTTTTCTCTCTCTAAGTCTCAAAAACAGAAAATAATGATCAGGTTGGTGTCAAAACAATGCCTTGAAAATCTATATTTATAGGCAAACTCGCGTCAAGGGCAAACTTGTAAATAAGGAGAACTTCAGCTGATTTCTTTTTTCTGATGGAAGTCCAATTTCTTTGGCGGTCTTCATTGGTGTCGATCCAATGGTGTCGATCGACACTCCTTGACTTCATCACTTCGCATCTTCTTGTAGAATGCTCCAAAAAGTTCCAGAATCTCCAACTTTGCTCCAAACATAGTCTAACCTGCAAAGACTCTAATAGGACTCTAAAAATACCAAAAGACTCTATAAAAAGACTTATATCATGGTCCAAAAATGGGTAAAAACCATGATATATCAACCGTCTGTAGATCGACTTCTAGATCTCTCTGGTTCGTCAAAAAATCTTCCCGCAAAACCCTCAATCGATCACAACTTTTTAAAGGTAACTAGAAAAATAAAATCGGATAACCGATCGGTTCCGATTACCCACGGTTCTGAAACTCAGGATTCGTCAGGTAAAAAACTAATAACCGAACCCGATCCAAACCAGCTATTTTGGGTCGGTTCATATTCGAGTTTTCGAGTCCGGTTTTTATGCCCAGGTCTAATCTCGTATATATTAGTTGAGAAACATTTTTAGAGAGTAGGCTTATTTTTTGAAGTATTTCCAGTGGTGTCATTTTGCTGATGTGTCACCACCACACTTATTCTCTCATTATTTTAATACAAATTTTCTTTTTTGTTTAGACTAATTACATTATATGTCTTTATCCATTTATTATTTTTAATATAACCAGAAAATTATGTTTTAATTTTTGAATTATTTAAAATCGAATTTTAGGATATGTGATGATTTATGATATACATCTTATTACACAATACATTTCTTAAAAATGAATAAAACAATAGCTTTAAAAAATATTATTTAATGAAATATAATTTATACACATTTTATAATATACACAATACTTTTTTTGATTAGGCAGAAAATATGTTCACAATAAAAAAGACTTCGATATGTGTGATTTTAATAAAAAAAATATAAGAAAATTATAACAAATTAAAACTATAATTTAGGTTACAATAAAAAATACTTCGATATGTGTGATTTTAATAGATATCCATATTTATAAATATGTTTTTTTGGTTATATGGTTTGTTAATAGAACCATATAAATTAACCAAATAATATAAATATTTAAACTTGAAAACAAGTTAAAAATATTATGTCAAAAATTTGAAATATTAAATTATATTATTTACATATATATATAAAACTGATTAAAATATTTTTACTTTAAACAATTTCAAAATCATCTTTAATAAAATTATTTATAGATTTTTTATCATGTGCATGGTGCAGGTTATCACCTAGTATATAAATATATACTTGAAATATTCTATGTTATGGCCACAAATCAGATAGCCATGGCCCATGACGGAGAAGTGGCCTTGGGCTCGTCTCAAGTCATTGAGGAGATCAATTATGATTTCGAACTTCAATATCTCTCTGGCCATATTTTATTTTTTTATTTTATGATTAGGACAATTGTATGTAACTAAGTGATTTGTATACCTTTCTAATTTGAACCCGCATGATTAAAAAGAAGTTATTTTCATAGTTTGAAAGATAATATTGGAGTTTTTAATTTGTTTGAATTTCACCGGTTTAGAGGTTTCAGGTTAAAAGGCAAGTGATTCTGAATTCTGATTGTTCGATGTTCATCAATACTAATAAGATTCTAAATAACTAGATTAGGATCCGCGTATACGTGAATTTTTAGTTATATATTTCAAAATCCATAAAAATAAATTGAAAAAAAAAAAAAAAAAAAATCGAATTACTTGTGAAAATTATCTTTATTTTCATTTATATTTGTTTCCAACTAAATTTATTAAATATTTCTAAATCATAAGAATTTTGATGAATGGATTATCATATTCGTATTGAAATTATATTTATTTCTTTAACCATAATTGACTTTCTTAATTATAAAAATTATTACACTTGTCAAAATTTGACTCATATACATCTCAATCATTTTAACTTGGAATGTGATCTACATATACACTGTGTATATCTTATAATTAACTATTATATAACACATTAAAAAGAAACTAAACATCAAAAAGTAGAAAACAAAAGTAGATCAATTGAATGACTTATATTAACTATCGCATAACCCATTAAAAATAAACTAAACATGAAAAAAAAAAAAAAACAAAATTAGATTAGTTATGACCATAAAAAGGTAAGACTAATAACGCTTACACAAAATCACTCATTACCAAACGTAGTTTAATTTTTTTCCATTTTTCTTTTTTTATTTAGTTTTATTTAAATTTTGTAACATATATTTAAATTTTAGAGTTTTTATTTCTAGTTTAACTTTGACGCATGCAACTTTATATAATAAAATTTTTCTTCGATATATATATTTTGTACATAGTAAACCAAAAAAAAAAAAAAGACAATACAATAATCGAACATCACTACTAGACATGCTTAATAAAAGATGGTTCATACCTCACATATCATCATTTCACATACGTTTTATTTTATTATAATATATTTTTCTTTCACAACATCCACATATATGTATATATCGATATCGTTTTCACGATTTCTTTTGAGTTATCCACCACCTCCATTGTTATCGCCTCCAGATCCATAGTTGCTGAAATCTTGTCTCGGGATGTAATGGTGATTCTCCACGCTGCTTCTTGGGTGCTCTATTTTCTCAGTTAAGTCTTCTTCTTTAATCATCTCTCGGGATATTTCCTCGTTTTCTTGATTATTTTCTCGCGAAATTGTATTCCTCGCAGCCGAACTAGGGCATACCATGATCATCACCACCATGACAAAAACCACGATATGCTTTGGTTTTAGCCCCATCTCGGTTTTATATTATGATCGAGCTGCAAAAGAAAAACAGACTTAGTCTTTAGAAATTACGAACATTTAAGATCTTATTGAATTGACATGGAATGAGAATAACTTACCTTTGCAACTAAAATTTAATACAAGCTTAGATGGGTTTAGTTAGCTACCCTTAAGGGGATGAAGCTGGAGAGTTTAAGACGTACGTTGATATATATACACGCATGAGATATTAGGGTTTTTTGTTATGGTGGGTTGACTATTTGAGATATATTTTACGATTTGGGTGTGATGTGACTGTCGTAGTGGTGAGGCAATCACAATTCACAAGTGGGAGAGGCTTTGATTGGGGGGATTCGAAATTTCATTGTAATTGTTTTCTCCTAAGAAGGAAAGAATTGTGATGGCAAAATGATGAAGTTGGTTGACAAATGGTTTGTCTATTATTGATACTACAAATAGGGAAAATCCACGTTACTTTGTGGATTAGCCGAACACCAAGTGGTGGTTTTGAAAAGTAATTAGGATATTTCTAAAACACCTGAGTAATTAAAATTTTTATTTCACTATCCGGGATACTTTAAGAAAATCGGTTATTTGGTAGATTTGTTTTTAGCACCCATTTATAAACTATATTTTTGATATATTTTTCTGCTTTCCACCACTAAAAACAGTACAGTTTTCGGTTTAGATAAGGAGGTGACCCAAGTCCAGTATGCTTTTAGGTGATCTCTCATAAGAGCTTTTAAGAGATAATATCTTCGCGAGGCGAGTGTGGTGGACGAACCATAGATTTAGGTTAAAGATGAATGTAGAAAGACCGGATCTCAGATGTAAGTTCTAAAGCATCTTTGTGAATGAGATTTGTATGTGTGCATATTGAAATCTAGTAGAGATTTATCGGGAATGTTCATGTATTTACAATTCTAACTATCCGAAGCAAAATTTGATAGAAACTTATGAATCAAAATATATTTAAATAAAATTGTATATGAACGTATTTTAGTTTTTACATTTTAGAGAAAATAGTTCTTTAGATTTAGTTGATAACTACGATTAAATTGACTGAATATGTCTTAGAATCTTTACCTTTGTTTTAATGAAAAGTGAAGATAAATTTTGGCATTGGAAACTTTCTTCCACTACTACAAGTTGGAATCTAATTGATTCATTAATAACCCTTAAAGGATTAATTAAATTATAAAGTAGAATAAATTACAGATTCTTAGCATTTAATTATTATTAGTGGGTGGCAAGTTACATTTATTTATATCAGTAACTATTCCAATTATGCTGTAAAAATGTCACCATTTGTCATCATATGGGGGTTCTATTCAACTTTCTGAAGAACATAATGGATTTAATATGGTAGTATGAATCCTCAAACTTCAATAATGTTCTTCCCACCTTTGAATAAAATATTATATAATACGAATAAATTCCAAATTAAAATCATTATGACATCTAAAATCTGAACATTTAGATATGCATCGAAAGTCTTTTCCCTCTCAGTTTTGCTACACCCAAATGGTGACGTTTTTATTGACTTCTAGATGTTTGGTGACTTTTTTTTTTGCTTTAAAGGTGGGAAGTCAAGCAAGCATTTAGATAAATTCGCAGTGACTTGAAGTTTCTTGGGGGCTTGAACCACTGGAGTCCGATGAGTAAAGCCGCTTGTTTTGAGGGCGCAGGCGGTTCTTGAAAAGGGTCTTTCGGTGGCTGTTGATTTACGGTTTTCGGTGCTTCTCGACGGCTGCTCTCAAGGCGGTTCTAGGGTTTGTGCCGGCTCGGCTCTCTCCTCCTCAGATCTGCGTCTTTCTTCCCTTCCCCGGGAAGGCCCAAGGTGGCGGCGTGTAGGCGAGCATGGTTCTTTCTCCGTGCACTGGTGGTCTGGCCTCGGCAGCGGCAATTTCCCTGGTTTTGGTTCCCGGTCGACCCGTTCACTACAAGAATATGTTCACATAGCTACAAATTTTGTTACAAAAACAAATTGTAGCTAAATTTTGTTACATATAGCGAAAAATTGTTACAATCAAAGTTTAATGATAAATTATAGCAAATTTGTTACTTTTTAAAAAAAATTTGCTACTATTTGCGAGAAAGTTTTAGTAGTGGCACATTTGTTTCAAAACAGCACAAAATATCTGTAGCAAATTTGGTAACAAATATGTCTGTAACGTTTTGTAGATAATTAACTACTGTTTGCGACAAAGTTTTTTGTTGTGGCAAAACTGTTTTAAAAAACGACAAATTTTTTTGTAACAAAGTTGGTTACAAAATTTAGTTGTAACAATTATGTTTTTGTTTATTAGTTTGTGTGTCGTTTTTATGTTTTATTTAAGAAAGAATTACTCAGATATTACACAAAAGTTGGTTTATTACTAGAGTATTATAAATTTTTAAAAAATTACTCAAATATTTTGTGCCCTTGTGTAATTATAATTAACACCCTTCATTAATCTGCAATTAAAAATTATTTTTTTAATTTAAAAATGATTAACGAAAAATTAGTTTAATCCACCTCATTAACTTGAAAAAAAAACTAAATCCACGTTAGTTTCGGGAAAAAAACTTCTCTCTCTCTCTCGCCGGCGAAACTTCTCTCTCTCTATCTCTCTCGGCGATTCCGAAGTGGAACCCTAATTCCGCCGTCGTCTCGTCTCTTTCCGGCCGCTTCTCTTATCTCCGTCGCATTTCCTCTCCTTTTTCACGAACTCGAGTGGGAGTGGACTCTTCGTGTTCTCGGCTAAAAATCTCTCCTTTTTGACGAACAAACTTGCTCCGGTAAGTTCGATTTTTTTTTAGTTTAACCGTTTAAGTGCATGTGATTCCCGTGATTTACACCGTTTTCCGAAAACTATCGCGGTGATATTAAGGATTTTTTATCGATGCTTATTACGGCTGATTTTCGCCGTCGTTTATTTACATATGGTGGCTGATTTGTTAGATCTATTCGATTTGGTGTCTGGTTTATCAATGCAAATGTGACTGAGTTTTCTTTGTGTAATATCTGAGTTACGGTTTGCTTTACGGCTGATTTATGGTATAACAATGCATGTGGCTGAGTTTGTTTTAGGTTGCGGCTGAGTTATGATTTATATCACGGCTGATTTATGGTTTATCAATGCATATGTGGTTGAGTTTTTTTTAGGTTGCGACTGAGTTATGGTTTGCTTTACGGCTGATTTATGGTATAACAATGCATGTGGCTGAGTTTGTTTTATGTTTCGGCTGAGTTATGATTTACTTCACGGCTGATTTATGGTTTATCAATGCATATGTGGCTGAGTTTGTTTTATGTTGCGACTGAGTTACGGTTTCCCAAGTTTCTTCTGCTCCAAATCCAGAATTGAGGATCCAATCACATATGCATATAAATAATTTGTTTCTGCTGATTAATGGTTTTATTTTGTTTTTCGACTAGATGGATTTAAATTCGGGCTCCTCTAGTAACAAATGGAGCAGAACTTTCGGCGGTCTTAAATTGTGTGATTGTCGATTGCCTGCAAAAATTTTCACATCCTGGACAGATAAAAACCCGGGTCGAAGGTTCTTGGGCTGTGAATTGTATAAGGTATGGAGAATAACGAGTGATTGTGTGGATCATATTTGATTGTTTAAAAATCTTATTTGTGTGTCTTTAGGAGGGTGGGACAGCTCACTGCAAATACTTTAGGTGGTTTGATGAAGAAGAGGTGAAAGGATGGCCAAAAAGAGAATTGATCCAAGCTCGAGATGAAATCCGGGAGAAGAAAAATGTGATCGATCAACTAAGTACAACAATTGTGGAGCTTCGTAGAGAATTGGAGAAGCATGAGGTGGAGAAACAACGATTTGAATTTGGATGGAAAGCAAAGATCTTGAAGTTGTTCTGTATCGGCAATGCATAAGTAGATTCAAAAGTAGATGTTCTGTTCGCCCTTTGTGTTTGGATTGTAAGGACATCCCTTGTATGATTCATGACTATTTGTGTTTGATTAAGATGTTGTGTTGATAAGATCCAAAAAAAAACTTAAATGCAAATCATTATATAACCTGCAATCCTTAATGTAAGTTTGTCTAGGAATGGAATCTAAGTATAGCTTCACTATGTATGGGTATAGGGTTTGGGATTTTGTTTTGTTGGATAAGTTTTAAATGGTACAAACACGAGCTAATTACATAATCATTCAGTAAAGTGAATAAAAATGTTAATTACAACTTATTAAAGTGGTTTAATTACATGAATAAATATTCACATCTGCGATATTCGTGGTTTGACCGAGTTATGCCATATTCGTGGTTTGGCCGAGTTATGCCATATTCGTGGTGGCTGGGTTATTTTAACGACATGGCTGACTTAAAGCAGATTCATTCGCGGTTTGGCTGATTTATTCTTTTAATTAAAAAATGATTAAGGAAAAATTAGTTTAATCCACGTCATTAATCCACAACAGTTATGTCATTAATGATCAAAAGCGAGGGAAACTGAATCGTTCTCTTTTTGCTGGAACGGAAAAAAAAAAAAACCGCTCTCTCTCTCTCGGTGATTCCAAAGTCGAACCCTAATTTCGCCGTCGTAGCGTCTCTTCTGGCGGCTCCTCTTTTCTCCGTCACATTTCGTCTTCTTTTCACGAACTCGAGCGGGGAGTCTTCGTTTTTTCATTGCTAAAAATCTCTCCTTTTTTCACGAACAAACTTGCTCCGCTAAGTTTGAATCTTTTTTTCGAGTTTAACCGCTAACTCAGCAAGTGATTCCCGTGATTTAAACCGTTTTCCGAAAACTATCGTGGTGATATTAAGGGTTTTTATCGATGCTTATTACGGCTGATTTTCGTCGTCGTTGATTTACATATGGTTGGTTGATTTGGTGTCTGAGTTTGTTTTATGTTGCGACTGAGTTACTGATTGCTTTACGGCTGATGTATGGTTTATCAATGCATTTGTGGCTGAGTTTGTTTTATGGTGTGGCTGAGTTATGATTTATACTTTGTTATCAGATGGCCAA
>JAHZTW010000001.1:342285724-342357522 GCA_020283515.1 Alliaria petiolata
ATTCAAACAAGCATTAAAGTTCAGGTTCAATTGTTCACAAAATCCTAAACCAAATCTCTTTGCGAATAGGTATTTTGCTCATCTAACATTAGTTCAGGCAATCAATAATACTCTTGCATCTATTAATTTACCTAAGATCAGATTCTAGGTCATGAAGCTAGAATAAGCATTAAACACAAATCCAGATGAAGAACTCTAATGATTTTATCCTAACAATTTAATTCGACCTAACAATTCATTAATCACCTTTGAAAAACCCTAAACCTAACTAGCAAACTACTCAGACATGATCAATGAAACAGAAATCATAACTTGAATAGAAAGCATAAAAGAAATCAATAGAATAAATAAAGAGAGTTCCAAATTTGCTCTAAGGGAGTCAAATTCTTCTCTCCAAAACCTATCTATAAATCTCTCTCTAAATTATTGTGTAAAATTAAGTGTAGCCTAAACAATGGCTGAAAAACTATATTTATAGGCAAACTCGCGTCAGGGGCAATCTTGTAAATAATGGAAATTTCAGCTGATTTCCTTTTTCTGATGGAAGTCTAAAATCTTTGGTCGGCTCATCTGGTGTCGATCGACACTGATGGTGTCGATCGACACCTTGCGTGTGAATCTACTCTTCCGACTTCATCACTTCGGTTGCTTCTCCAAAATGCTCCGAAATGTTCCAGAATCTCCTACTTTGCTCCAAACGTAGTCCAACCTATAAAAGACTCAAATAGACTCGAAAATAGTATAAAGACTCTATAAAAACACTTATATCATGGTCCAAAAACGGGTGAAAAACATGATATATCAACTCCCCCAGACTTAGCCTTTGCTTGCCCTCAAGCAAAACAGAAACTTAGAATGAAGTAGAAGTTTGAAAACAGAAACTTTCAAGTACCTCTTCAGAACGCCACATTGATTAACACTTCTTTGAATCCACATGTTATAGAGCCAACCTTAGGAAATGTTCAGTGTACTTACCACAAGCTTAGCAATCTCTCAGTTTAAATCCAGATCTTTTCCTTGGTAAACATTTCGAACTCTAACAGTGGTAATGCAACAAAACTTTGCTGATTCTTCTCCCTTCCTTAGTGCCTGAACAAGACATTCTCATACAGCTCCCCTATTTTCTCTTCCTTTAGTCAACTTCTGCCCATTTTCAGGGTGTTCTAAGATCTTTTCATTGACTCTTCTTATTCTTTTGGGATCTCTGGAAATAGTGCTACTCTCTACTTGTGTTCCTTGTGAGGAGACGTGTTCAAGAGTATCACTAATATTGTTCCTTGTGAGGAGACAGGCTCATGACAAAGGCACTATTCCCAGACTTAGACTCTTTTTCTTTCTTTTCTATTCTCAAGGGAATATCAAGGAGAGACTACAATTGCCTATCTTTTCGGACTGAAAGAGGAATCAAGTTCTGCGCATACCTAGTTCTTAGAAGGGGATCTGAACTCGCCCTGTTAGACTGATTCCACTTGCAGCTTTCTACTTAGTAAGTCCTGCAATCAACTCTTATAGCAATGGTTCTTCAAATGTCAACTTCCTGTGGTTAGTTCCTAGAAAAACTGAAAGTTCCAACTGATTTTGACTCAATAAAACAAATTTTTGATAGACTCAACTGACTCTCAAAACAAAACATAAAGTCAGTAATCACCTCCCCCAGACTTAAACAACACTGTCCCCAGTGTTATCAAGCCTGAAGTTAGCTAAAAGAAAGATTAGAAACAACATAAAAGACCTGATAGAAGACTTACCTTTGTCTGCGCATGGTGTCGATCGACACCTAGTAGTGTCGATCGACACTGGTCAAGGTCGAGTCCAATGTCTCCTTTTTCAACTGACTGAAACTATGACTTAACTAAAATAAAAAGAAAAACGTACCTAACAGTGGGTTGCCTCCCATTCAGCGCTCGTTTTCAGTCATTAGCTTGACTGTGTCGGGGTTCAGACGTCTGGTGGATCAGAGGGTGGCATCGAATGCTTCCCAGACGAATGTCTTCTCATCCATGGTGGTGTATAGGCAATAGGTGCATGTAAGCGGCCAAGGAAATGAGGAACAACAGGAGAGTGGGACTTGAGTTCAGGTGGGACACTTTGTTTTCCTGCAGAAGCATCAAAAGCAATACCAAGCCTTCTTTGCTTTCTTCGAGGTTTATGGCATGTAGGATGTGGAGGCGTCTGTTTGACAGCATATGATGGATTTGCATCATTGGAAGCAGCTTCTGGTGTGCTCCGCGAACGGTGTCGATCGACACAGATGGTGTCGATCGACACTGCATCTGCAGTTCGGATTTCTGTGCTCCTTTTGCAATTCAGCTCCGCAATCCTTGCTTCCATGATGAAAACATTTTCTTCCACCAACTTGGCATTGTTTAGACTTTCATCTTCGCCCCAAGTCCTGAAGATATGATTGTTTTCACTCCAATCTTCAAGCTCCACATCTCTCTCATAATTTACATCCAATGCCTCTGGAACAACCCGTTTTTTCACTTGCTCTTTAAAATCCAGCTCCTCTCCAGCGATCACAGCAATACATGAGATGTGCTTGGAAATTGCAGTAGTAGGGATAGCTTTGTAAAACACTTCTTTGTCAACATTAGAGAAAGACATTCTCTTATTGGGCATGTCTACAATAGCTCCTACTGTGGCCATGAATGGTCTTCCAAGGATGAATGGCATGATAGACGTTCTGCTAACTTCCACAACCTGAAAATCAGTTGGAACCAGGCAACTCCCAACTTTGACAAGTAAGTTTGGAATTGTACCATATGAGACTGCGGTAGAAGAATTGGCAAATTCAAGAGTCATGCTTGAAGGGTGATTGTCAGCAATCCCTAGCCTCTCTGCAATGTCTTTTGTCATGAGGTTCACGCTAGCTCCTGAATTGCAGAGAGATTGTTTAAACTCAACTCCACCAATGGAGTATGGAACCATAAACATCCCAGGATCTTCAACCTTAAGCAGCTGCTTCATTTGTGGTGTACCCCTTGCTTTGTTGAAGAGTTCTTCAATTTCTTCAAGACTTTCTCTGCTATTCTTAAAGAAAACCCACAAAGGATAATCCTCCCAGGCTTCAGCAAATGAGATTTCATTGGAGATCCTTTTCACCTTCTTGTTGAAACTAGCCAGCTCTTTCGCACTAAGGGGCGGCCTTAGGTGTTTGGGTATAGGAGGATATGGAACCTTAGGCGTGTACACTCTTTCCTCTGCGGTTGTGGACGCTTCTCGTGATGTCTGGGAAGGGTGTCGATCGACACCAAGTCGGTATCGATCGACACTAGCGTTTTGTATCGACTGACTCGTGCTGATCGAGCTCGAAAAATCATGTATCTCTACTGGTGTCGATCGACACTCAGTGGTGTCGATCGACGCTTGATCTGCAGCTCGAGTTTCTCCTTCTTCAACTTCAAACTCCACGAAGTCTTCCACATTTAGACCTCTTTTCAGCACTGGTTGAAGGTTCCCTCTATTCTGAAACGTGACGGCGTTCACATGATGCCTCGGATTTGTATCCGTCTTTCCAGGAAGAAATCCCTCTTGTCTCTTCAAAGCTCCAGCAGTTTGAGCAACTTGAACATCCAATTGCCTGACATGAGTACCTAGAGACTCAATTTTCCCATTCAGATCCGTATACAAGGCATCAATCTTCCCATTGAAGTCCACGTTCATCTTCTGTTGACCTTCCAGAATTTGCTCTAGCATAGACTCCATCTTATTGTCTTGTGCAGGAGGCTTTTGGTAAGAGGAAGAACCATAAGTTCTGTTGAAGCTGTTGCTCTGAAAAGGCTTCTGGTAGGAAGAACCATAGCCTTGCTGATTGTTGAACCTCTGTCCTTGAAAACCAGCACCATTGATGTAGTTGACCTCTTCTTGCTCTCGCTCAAAGGTCTCTACTTCATTAGCAAAATGGACCTGCTTCTTTCCCATCAAGATGTCCAGCTTCTTGTTGACTTCAGCAATTTGGTTTCCTCCAGCTACTCCTGCGTTTTGCCTTCTCTCGAAGTCTGCGTTCTTGGTGCTGTTACTAGAAGCCAAATTCTCTATAAGCTCTATCGCGCCTTTTGGAAATCTGGTGTTGAAGTTGCCATTGCTCGCAGCATCTAGGGCCATCTGATATCTCCAGTCAATTCCGCGGTAGAATATACCGATAAGCTGAGGCTCGCTGAATCCATGATGTGGGCAGTCCCTCTGGTAAGATCTGAACCTCACCCAAGAAGCTTTGAATGCCTCAGTAGGTCCTTGAGAGAATGTAGTGATCTTCATTCTCAGCTCCTCCGATCTCGCATCATCAAAGAAATTGCATAAGAATGCATTCTTTGTGTCTTCCCATGTGGTCAAGGATCCCGGTGGCAACTGCTTCAGCCAATATGATGCGTCTCCTGCAAGCGAGTAAGGGAAAAGCTTGCAGAATAGATAATCATAGGTCACTCCATTAGCCTTGATGCTTGATGCCAAGTCTTCGAATCTCTCGATATGATCCATCGGGTGCTCGTTGGGTAGACCATGGAAAGGATTCTGAGCTACGAGCTGGAAGTAGGCAGGCTTCAGCTCGAAGTCATTCCTTTGGAATGCAGGAGGACGGATCGCAGCTCTATTAGCATAGAACTGGTCTGGGCGGTTGTACTCGCCTAATGTTCTTCCACGTCCAGCTTCTACAGGTGCGATTTGCATCGCTTGTTCTATGATGACGGCGCCAGCCTCATCTATTTTCTGGCCTTGGTTGTTCCTTCGGTGCCCTTCCGTATCGAACAGATTGCCAGCTTCATCCCTTGTCAAAATCACAAGTCCCGCCATCTCTGTCTGCGACGGGTGTCGATCGACGCTAGAGGTGTCGATCGACGCTGATGTTGAGTGGTGTCGATCGATACTGGTTGTGTCGATCGACACGCGGACAGATGCTCGGTTCTTGCGTCTAGTTTCCTCTTCCTTGTTGCTTCTGATACTGGGTATGCACCTGAAACGAAAGAGAAGAAACTAAATTAGTAACAAAAACAAAAATAAAAACCTAGACAAAATTCTAATACTAGAAATCTGTAGGCAACTAATCTCCTTCCCCGGCAACGGCGCCAAAATTTGATATGGGTCAAATTTACCCTAAGCAACTCTCTCAAATTAAGAGATCAGTTGTAGTACTTAGGGATCGAATCCACAGAGAAGGGATAGTCACACAGCAGTTTTCTAAATTCGAATTAAGCTAGGAAAAATAATAAAAGTAAAGACAGAAAGCAATTAAAAGCGATGTAAACTTCAGGAGACAAAACGCTAGGTTTAGGGAGATTCTCAGGTGATCCAAATTCTAGGTCTAGGCGAATGTTAGGAATTATTAAGCACTGTTCTTGAACTTGAAACACTAATGTAAAATCAACCAACTCTCGCTGCGAAGATTATCTATGCCTAAATTCCAGAAAACCAAATCTCTTTGCGAATTCAAACAATTCAGACAAGCATTAATATCAGGTTCAATTGTTCACAAAATCCTAAACCAAATCTCTTTGCGAATAGGTATTTTGCTCATCTAACATTAGTTCAGGCAATCAATAATACTCTCGCATCTATTAATTAACCTAAGATCAGATTCTAGGTCGCGAAGCTAGAATAAGCATTAAACACAAATCCAGATGAAGAACTCTAATGATTTTATCCTAACAATTTAATTCGACCTAACAATTCATTAATCACCTTTGAAAAACCCTAAACCTAACAAGCAAACTACTCAGACATGATCAATGAAACAGAAATCATAACTTGAATAGAAAGCATAAAAGAAATCAATAGAATAAATAAAGGGAGTTCCAAATTTGCTCTAAGGGAGTCAAATTCTTCTCTCCAAAACCTATCTATAAATCTCTCTCTAAATTATTGTGTAAAATTAAGTGTAGCCTAAACAATGGCTGAAAAACTATATTTATAGGCAAACTCGCGTCAGGGGCAATCTTGTAAATAATGGAAATTTCAGCTGATTTCCTTTTTCTGATGGAAGTCTAAAATCTTTGGTCGGCTCATCTGGTGTCGATCGACACTGATGGTGTCGATCGACACCTTGCGTGTGAATCTACTCTTCCGACTTCATCACTTCGGTTGCTTCTCCAAAATGCTCTGAAATGTTCCAGAATCTCCTACTTTGCTCCAAACGTAGTCCAACCTGTAAAAGACTCAAATAGACTCGAAAATAGTATAAAGACTCTATAAAAACACATATATGATGGTCCAAAAACGGGTGAAAACCATGATATATCAATTTATCAATACTTTGCGGTTTAATGTATAGCTGAGTTGTCGTAACGTTGTGGCTGAGTTATCGTTATCTAATTTTATTCGCTCTGTTATACAGCCGAAGAATGTTCTCGACGTAGAGAAGGACAGTGGTGTTGGTGGGGTCAATAAGAATCTGTATAAGGAATTTGTTAAGACCACTGATGGAAAAGAGAATCCTGTAGATTTCGTTGAGCAGTCTCCTGGTGCTAATAGACTACGCCCCAGAACTAAAAATAACAAAGCGTCCAAAGAAGCACAGGTACAGATGCCGGCCAAAGATAATAAGCCAAAGGGTAGAGGTAGAAAGAATAAAACGGTGGTCAAAGAAGAAGTGGTACAGAAGACAGCAGCCGAAGAGAAGCAGCCAAATAAAAGAGGTAGAAAGCCTTCGACGGTGACGGAGCTTAAAATAAAACCACTTTCTACGATAAAAGCAGATGAAGTCACGAAAGAAGCTGACAATAACGAGCCGAAGGAAGGTGACAGTGAAGTATGGGATGTCACAGACCAGTTTGTCGCTGATAACAGACGCATGTTGCCTGAGTCTGATGATGATGATGAGGAAAAGATTAGGATGGATAGAATTAAAGCTTTAAGGACGGAGAGTGCATTGAATCCACAACAAGATCATCCATCAAGGGTTTTTCCTTATATTGGAGACAACGGACTGACGTGCATGAGGAAGAATTGTGTACCTTCACCTGGAATATATGATCCTCTGGCACTGGTTGATCCGGCCAAATGGCAGAAACTTAAGGATTTCCTAAAGCCATTGGAGTATGTTAACACTATTTGTGTATATTAACTTGTGTTTATCTGTTAGGAATATCCCATTGGGCAGGGCAACAGACGAAGTTGACTTCTATAGGATTATCATCACCGAAAGAAAGGATTGGCCAGATAACAAATATGGATGGTTGTACGATTCGGTCAGTATCACTTTTTTGTCTGAGTTATTGTTCTTTACGGCTGAGTTATTGTTCTTTACGGCTGAGTTATGATACTATGTCTGAGTTATGGTTGTTTACGGCTGAGTTATGATGATTATGTCTGAGTTATTATTCTTTATGGCTGAGTTATGATACTTAACGGTTGAGTTATGGTTGTTTACGGCTGAGTTATGATACAATATTATGTCTGAGTTATTGTTCTTTACGGCTGAGTTATGATACTTTAGGGCTGAGTTATTGTTGTTTACGGCTGAGTTATGATAACTTGATTATGTCTGAGTTATTATTCTTTACGGCTGAGTTATGATACTTTACGGCTGAGTTATGGTTGTTCACGGCTGATTAATGCTATCTCGTGTCTCACTTATTACAGCAAGTCAATGCGTTCCTGAGAGTCCTCGGGAAGAGGTTCAACCGAGATCCCTGCCCATTCCACAACAAACGCATTGCGTTTATAGACTCGTGGTTCGTCGCTCTATGGGTTAATGAGTATCAGTAGTTCAAGATAAAACCGAAGAGGTTTAAACTCCAAGGCACCCCATATGAGGACTTGGTTAACGGTTTGTCTCCAGTGGATCAACAGACAAAGATGAAGTGGATACAAGATGTGGATCACTTGTATATTATTCCACAAACCGGAGGCGATCACTGGGTGGCGCTGCACGTGGACCTGCGCAAGGGACATATTGATTGCTATGATTGCATCGTTGGAGAAGTAACCCCAGAAAGTGAATATAAAATTCTGGAAGGTTGCAGGCCGTTTACGCGGATGTTCCAGCAATGATGAACGATATAGTTCCTGCCACAATCTGTGAGCCTAGCTTCGAGCAGTTTACCTTCAGAAGGAGGAGTGTCTCCAGAGTCCCTCAAAACGTTCAAATTGGGGACTGTGGCGTGTACTCGTGTAAATTTGTCGAATGTCTAGCGCTTGGTTTAACTTTCGATGGCATCTGCGATCAAAATATCCAGGCTATACGGGAGAAGATGGCAGCAGAGATCTTCGATGAGGCACCTGATATGCTTGCACAGTTTCAATGATAACGTTCTGTTTTAAGGATTTTAAGCATTTTAAAATGTTGTTTGTGTCTGATTTAAGGATTCTGAACATAATCGTTTGTGGTTTATGATTAATAGTGAAGTTACGGTTGGTTTATGATTAAGAATTAAAGTTTACATTTGACGGCTGAGTTATAATAATTAACGGAAGTATACTTATACTAACTCAGCCAAACCACGAATGAATCTGCGTTAAGTCAGCCATGTCGTTATAATAACTCAGCCAAAACACGAATGAATCTGCGTTAAGTCAGCCATGTCGTTATAATAACTCAGCCAAACCACGAATGAATCTGCGTTAACTCAGCCATGTCGTTATAATAACTTAACCAAACCACGAATATGGGATATCTCGGCAAAACCACTAAAATGGCAGATAACCACAAATATTTTTGTAGCAAATTACTCACAAAATGATCACAAATTTATAGTGGAAATATAGACACCAAAAATATAAATCCCCAAATACAAATTCTAAACCCTAAACATTTAATTCTTAATCATAAACGATTTATTAACTTATAAACTTTGAATAAACATCAAATGATATACAAATTACAACACATGTAACTAATTTCAAACTTTTCAAAGTTTATAGTTAATATTTATTTATTGTAGACAACAAAGAACTTGCTTCTCATTGGTTAATTCTTAGAAACAAGGATCATGCTTTATTTTATTATTAACCATTGATAAAACTAAATCCAACGGACAAGAATCTCCTCTTTTGTGCTTTCTTCTTTTATTGTCTCTCCAAATGTCTTTCAGATATAAATCTTGTTTTTATTTCAGATTCAGTTTTTTCTCAGATTTTGGGTAGGGTTCGTTTCGTAACTCAGCCGTGCGTTATTCAAGTTACGGCTGATTTATAGTCAAGTTACGGCTGATTTAGAGTCAAGTTACGGCTGATTTATAGTCAAGAAAAGACGATAATAGATAGATAAAACACCGGGAACACCAGTATATAGGAGTTCATAGAAAAGATGATAATAGATAGATACATAGAAGTTCATAGAGAAAACAAGTTTAACAATGGAATTCACGTACTGAAACCGACATCATCTGGGCCAAATTCCTCAAACATAGCGACCAAATTATTCCACACTATCCTATTAATCCACTCGGGCTTATCGCCACCACGCGCCCATATCCTCTTCAACGCACGCATCTGGTCTCGGAATAACGTTCTAGCACACAAATTAAACTGCGTCCAAACCGTTGAAGTATGTTTTGGATCCCACGTGTATTTACGCTACAAATTAAGAAAAGAAAATAAGTTATAGAGTATAGAATCATATTAGGGTTTTTGTTTTATTGTGCTTTATATAAAAGATTGGTGCTTACCGCGAGAAGGAAAAACCATCGTGTCTTATAATGGTCGGGAATCAAGCGGTACGTCGGCCACTCATGGTGCCAGTTGTGTTGAAGGATCTCTCCGATCGCGACAAAGAGAAAGTGATTGAACTTGAACCACGTAACAGTGGTTTTGTCAACCCAGACACCCGCACCAGGGTATAGAACGGGAAGATTCTCCTGATCAGCGGCGTTAAGGATCGTTTCAACATCTCTGAGAAACTGTCCTGTGATGTGAGGAACAACGTCCATGTTGGAAGATTGAGATGGAATATAAGATTTGGAGAATCTGATATAAACAGAAAAAAGAGATAGGAAGACGAAAGGTTGCCTAGACTAGCTTAGGGTTTCGAGGCAACTTTACATTTCACGTCTGAGTTATAATACTTCATGGAAGCCGAAAGGTTGCGTAGGTTAACTTATGGTTTCGCGCCAAATTGACATTTCACGGCTGAGTTATGATACTTTACGGCTGAGTTATGGTACTTTACGGCTGAGTTATGATAATTTACGGCTGAGTTATGATACTTTACGGCTGAGTTATGATACTTTATGGCTGAGTTATGATACCTTACGGCTGAGTTATGATACCTTACGGCTGAGTTATGATACTTTACGGCTGAGTTATGATAATTTACGGCTGAGTTATGATATGTTGCGGCTGAGTTATGATACCTTACGGCTGAGTTATGATATGTTACGGCTGAGTTATGATACTTCATATAAACATAAAACACATAAACCAACAGTCATGTTCGATATTACCATATAGGGAAAAGAAAATACATGCCAACAATACTACGTCGGACAAGTTTTCGCATTATGCCCAAATTGTTTACATCGAGAACATGCGTGTTGCTTCCTAGGGCGTTTATTTCCAAAGGCAACTTCCAAAGATGATTTAATCCTAATTTTCTTGGGCCTTCCTGGCTGGTTTACAACAATCGGAGGCAAGCACGGTTGGATAGTTACAATTTCAGGAACAGGTAGCGCTGTATCTGAAGGCATGATTGAATCGGCATATGCGTTAACCAAATAGCCGCTCTTATAGTAAGGACTGCACAGGGATATACGAGACACACCCATATGCTCTGCAGCTGCGATTGCATGGACGCATGGTATTTTTTCGTGGTCGAAACGACGGCATGTGCATCTTTTTGCATCCACATTTACAACATGCAAATATGTTCCATATGTTACCTCTACACGTAAAGCATCAATCGTTTGTACATCCATAAGTCTTGCTGCGGTGACACGGGCCTATTTACAAAAAAAAAAAAAATGTTAAGGCTGATTTATCAAAATAATGTCTGGTTTATGAGCATTTGACGACTGACTTATGTAAACGATTACAGCTGAGTTACCTGTAACAGTTTTTCAACACCTCGTGAGAGCGTTGTTAGCTGCGACTTCGCATCCTCTCTCCGTTCGGCAAACCATCTGGTCATCATAGTCCGTATCGATTCTAACAGTCGAACTATGGGAAGACTTCTAGCATTTGACAGTGCTTTGTTCATTGATTCCGCAATATTGGTAGTCATTAAATTGTACCTTTCACCCGGGAAATGAACACGCGCCCACATTCGGACACCAGCTCTTTCGAGGTATCCATGTAGTTCAGGATGAAGCGCTTCAATCTCATTGAACGCCTCAGTAAAATCAGCCAGCCTAAAACACCTTGCCGCTTTTTTCACCAAGGGGAACAAATGTTTTCCTTTGAATTTCACCAAAATGTTCTTATACAAATGGTAAGTGCAAATTCCACGAGAAGCCAACGGATACACATTACCAATTGCTTTCCCTATTGACTTATGTCTGTCCGAGATTATCGCAAGATCCTTATCGTCAGGAATAACAACTTTCAGTTGCGTAAAAAACCAACGCCAAGAATCATCATTTTCAGTGTCAACAACACCGAACGCTATTGGGAAAATCTGAAAATTACCATCCTGAGCTAGGGCTGTTAGAAGCGTCCCTTTGTTACTACCATGGAGAAACGTACCGTCGACAACAACAACTTTGCGCATAAAAGGAAACCCAGCAACACTCGCACCAAAAGCAATGAACACATACTTGAATCTTCCACACTCATCAATTTGAAGACGCGTGACTGTACCCGGATTTGCCCGTCTTATCATGTATAGGTAAGAAGGCAATTCTTTAAAACTATTCTCAGGAGTCCCCAGATCGATCTGCCTTGCAAACTTTAGCGTCCTATGTGACTTCCAATAATCCATCTGTCGACACCAACATATTAATAAATCAGCCGAAATGAGAATAACTCAGCCATAATATATCTATAACTCAGCCGTAAACAACCTATAAGTCAGCCGTAAACAATCCATAAGTCAGCCAGAATGTATTAATAAATCAGCCGAAATGAGAATAACCCAGCCATAACGTCATGATAAATCAGCCGTCAATAACCTATAACTCAGCCGGAGTGTATTAATAACTCAGCCGAAATGAGAATAACCCAGCCGTAACGTAATGACATTTCACACATAATATATGAATAAGTCAGCCATAAAACAATCTATAAGTCAGCCGCAAACAATCTATTACCTTTATGCTAAAATGCTTATTGATAATTATTCCGACACTGCGAGGTTTAACGGTCGGACCAACGTCACCAAGAAAGTCCCTGTAAAGAGCTCCCAAAATATCAGGTGTTGCTTGTCGTGATCGATTAGAACGTTCCGTCACAGAACATGTGTGTTCCGAATCGTATATACGAACATAGAAATGCGGCTCATCCCCTTGTTTAGATGCACGAACTCTCCAACGACATCCATCCACCCAGCAAGTCATAATCACTGTACTCGGATTTGATACTGGTACATCAAAATCAAATCCATCCCTTACCGAAAGAAGTTTCAGTCGTTTCTCCAACTCGTCTTTGCTCCCGTATCGTTGTCCTACAGCGAGGTTTAGCGAAGACATCTCCAACCTTAAAGCCTCCGAGTTCCCAATCGATCCAGTCGTTTCAATGTTCTGAGGTCTCTTCTTAGGAGGCAGAGTCGGTGAATCTTCGTCTTTCTGAGGCTCGCCGTATACAGTGAAGTTGTCATCATCAGATGACGCACCATCGGAGTCGTCGAAAACATCAAATCGGCTTGAAAATTCATCATCTTCTTCTTCGTCATCTGCTTCTTCGACATCTTCAACGTCTTCTTCGTCTCTGTTTTTACTATAATCATAACAGAAACCATCAAATCCCCCACCGTGATCTTCGTATCTAGATTCAAATTTTGAGTCAGAAGGCCGTTTCATCCTTCCTCTCGATCCATCATTCCGACTAATTTCGGTAGACTCTTTCTCCGTAAACTCCACACTGAGACGTAGCCGATCGATTTTACATAGGCTTAGAAAACATTGCAACTGTCGATCATTGGAGACATAAACTGGTGGAGTATCATGCGACATATTTTTCAAAGTCTTGTTCGAGAACATGTAGCTCAGCTTTACCTGATGGCTCAACTCCTTCAATCTGTAGTCATCGAGAACCAACTTCACAAGCTTGTCGTGCGTTGTTTCCGCATCTATCTGCACAACTCTACACCCTCTATCGTCGGTGTTAAATACATATTTGTGTTTCTTTACCCAATTACCAGAAACTACAATTACCGAAACCGGATCCATCATATATCGGAGAAAGATGAAAGAAAATGAAGAAGAACGAGGAAGACGATGACGAACAGATATGTTCATGTGAAGAACAGACATCGACGGCGATAAAAACGATGAACACGGCGAGGAAGACGAAGAGGAAGACGACGTTTCGTATTTCTCTGTTGATGATGACATGGAAATATGCATCCGACGTCATTTTTTAATTGATGAAGTGGCAAGTAAGCCACCAAACGATCACGTAAATTAACTGTCTTAAACCAGCCATCAAACAAAACTTTAAGTCAGTCGTAACATGAATACTATTACAATAATTAAAAAACGAAAAAAACGGCTGCCAAATTCAGCCGTAACTCAAATGAAAATCTTTAACTCAGCCGTATCGTTTCATAAGTCAGCCGTCAAAACATGCTATTGTAGTAATTAATCTTTCGCTACCAAATCAGCCGTAATTAGGCCGAGTTTTCGTTAACCCAGCTCGTTACGGCTGAGTTATGACACTTACACGAAAATCAGCCGTAACGAAGCAATAACTCAGCTAGCCGGAGAAAGTTAATTCAGCCGTGTCGAGACAATAACTCAGCCAAATTTTGACAACTCAACCATCGGGTTATAACTCAGCTGTAACCTATGTCTGAGTTATCTCGTAAGTCAGCCGTTTTCTCATAACTCAGACATATTTCGTTAACTCTGCCGTAATGTATGTGAGTTATCGCGTAAGTCAGCCGTTTTCTCATAACTCAGACATATTTCTTAAATCAGCCGCAACATACCGTAACTCAGCCGTGATTGCCGCTGTAGCGCTTTACGGCTGAGTTCATTAATACACGTCAGCGATTTCTGACGTGGCGGCACGTTTTTTTGATGTGGAATTAAAATGTAATGACATTCTTTGTAATTACGTTTTTTTCCTATAACATGTAACAAGGACACACTGGGTATGAAAAATATAGGCAAAATGTGATAGTAATAAAAAAAAATTTGTATGTTTCTGATCATATCACCTAATTTTTATGATATCTGAGTAAATTTCCCTTTTATTTAATTAGTGTGTGTTGTTTTTTACTCAAACATTGTGTAGTTTTAAAAGAGAAGGTGAAAAACCCTATCGTTGAAAAAAAAAAAAATCTCTTCTCTCTTTCACGTCACTCTCGATCTCTACGCGGAGGCCAAATCGACTCTCCCCCATCTCTGCAAATCGACTCTCCCTCTCTACAAATCGACTCTCTCTATTTGTACCTCGACCTGTTTTTGTCTCTCTCGGCATGTTTCTGTCTCTCTGTCTCTTTGTTTCTCTCTGATATAGTCCCGAAACCCAGGACTACCGACAAGACTCTTTCCGGCGAGTTCTTCTTCGCCTCTAGTTGTCTTGAAATCTCAGGTATACTCGAATCTCAGCCTATCCTTTTTTTATAGCTTGAATTTTTTACTCATGTGTGGTTTCAATCTGCAAATCTCTACAACTTTCCCTTTTTCAGCTTCTCAGGCGAATCATTTGTCTCCTGTGCAGCTTCGCCGATGACAAGCGGGATTTCCTCAGCTGCAAACATGATCTTCAGGTAACCCCACAACACCTTAAATCACCTTTTACCTTTTAATCTGTCTCATTCTGATTTCCCAAAACATTATGAAAAATTTTGATTTAGGGTTTTTATTGGCTCTCGTTTGTTTGGAGTTCGAATTGAATTTAGGGTTTCGATTGGATCTCGTTTCTTTGGAGTTTGAATTGGAACCGTCTTTTTAAACATACATTTCTCCTCTTTTTGCTTCGGTTGTCAAAGAAGTTTTTGAGATTATGATTGTCTTTGCCAAATCTTAGAGTTAGTGATTTGGTTCGATTTTTCAAAAGTCTCCTAGTTAGTGTTAGAGTTTGACTTTGAGTTAGAGTTAGTGATTTTGGTTTTGGTTTTTCAAACAATTCTTATTAGCGTTTCGGTTTTTCAAAAGTCTTAGAGTTAGTGTTTCAGTTAGGGAGTCTTAGAGTTAGTGTTAGAGAGTCTTATAGTTAGTTTCTGTGTGTTAAAGTTAGATATACAGTTAGTGTTAATGTTAGAGTGAGAGTTAGTGTTAGAGTTTTCTCTCAGTTAGAGTTAGAGTTAGAGTTTGAGTTTGAGTTTGAGTTAGTGTCTGTGTTAGAGCATTCTTGTGCTGTTTATATGAAAGCATTCTCGTTCTGTTTATATGGATGCATTCTGTCATTTTGGTCATATGTTATAGATTATATGGATGCATTCTGTCGTTTATTTACTCAAGCTCTTCACTGTGTAGGACCTGTCTCATTCAAATGGAAAGAGCAAAGAGGAGCTTCTTGCTGTGAGTAAAGAGCAGGCAATGAAAAAAGGTGAGCTTGAAATTTATTAGTGGGGTTTTCTTGTTGATTTGGGACTGGTATATTAACCTTGAAATTCCAGCACCGTGAGTAATCCAATCAAACATGATGGTTTAGCAGCTTTAGCTTATAATCATGTTGGCTTATCGTTTGATTCTGAAGCATTGTAAAAGTGATTCAAGCTGACTTTTTATTTTCTGGTACACTGAGTTTAACTTTTTTTGTTCCTGTGAATCAGATTCTAGAAGCACCGAAAGAGAAAGAAGTCCAGCTGCTGATCTTGCAAGGTATTCTTGGATCAAAACTATTTTATGCACTGTAAAGTTTCATGTGCTTGCTTTGCGTGGAGTTTTAAGAATGTCCAAGTCTTAAGAATTTACTTCTCTCAGAATAGATACTGAAGTCCATGGTCTGATGGAGAAACTCCATAAATCTTGTCAAAAAGAAGATGGAACGGATGATCAGAAGAATGGAAGTCAGCTGCTTGAGGTTTGTGCAATTGAAATTCAGATCTACACTGAAACAACGGACAACAAAAACTTCATTCAAGAAGTGATATAGTAGATGTAAAATAGTTGGATTATTGTAGATGTAAAACTTTATGGGTTTTAAATGTTGAATTTTTAGACTAATAAAATTTTAATCGCATTTTTTATATATTGTAATTTATTATTTATTTTTTTATTGAAAATTTATAAATACACATAATATTTGTAGCTATTTGTACTAAAAATTTGTGTCAAATATCTATTTGCTGCAATTATATTGTGACAAATTGTAGCACGTTTGCTATGAAATTTTGAAACTATTTGCAGGTATAGGTAAAATTGCTACACATTATTTAAAACAAAATTATAGCCAATTTGTTACTAATTTGCTACAAACTATATCGTATCTAATTATGACAAACTCGATTTGTGAGTAATTTGTATCAATTTTGCTACAGATTGCTATAAAATTCAAATAGCTACGCTTCCATACTCGCGAAAAATATTTGTAACAATTTGTCACAATAATTTTTTTTGCTACAAAAAAAAATATATACCCACGGAAAAAATTGTAGCTATGCTTACGTTTGGGTTTATTCTTTTGTTTGGGCCTTTATTAGTTTAGTTTGTCTTTATGAAGGCCCATAAAAAATCACAAAAATATTTCAATACAAAAACTTTTTAACAAAAAAAAAAAATTGCAGTACAAGAAAACATTGCATATTCCGACGAAAATACTAATGGATGTTTGTTCATCCGAAATTTCTGACAAAATTCCGACGGATTTTAGTTCTGTCAAAATTCCGTCAGAAATTATCTATCAGAAATTTCTGACGGATTTTCGATGGAATACAACACCTGTCAGAAATCCGTCAGAAACATATATATGTAAATGTTTAAAGGAAACACGTTTCAGCCGTGTAACATGTTTTTCTTAAATCTGTCAGAATTATGTTGGAAATTTCCAACTGAATTGAGATTTAGGATTTAAAATAACAAAATATTGGGTTTCTATTAATCTTTATGTGATATATCATAAATAATTTCAAAGTACTCTCACGTATTAAACTTATTTTCTGACCTTAATTGAGTTTTTATGATTTGATATTTTTATAGTTTAAGTTATAGTATGTTTATGTTTAAGTGTTGTAGGTAGTTTGAGATTTTGGAAAATTTGATATATATAGATAATAAGAATTACTAATATAATTATACACTTATGATTGATATATTAAAAGGAAGAGAATAACACTAATTAAAATTGGTTTTTACACCCTAAACCCCAAATCCGTCGAAATGTTTTGACGAAATTCTGACGGGTAGTGGATAAGTCATTGATTTACTGGCCAATTAAAACAGTTGCAAAATATTCAGATCCATCGAAAATTTCTGACGAATTTTCGATCGGTCTAAATATTTTGTGGGCGAGAATTTTCGAAAAAGCGCGAAAATAAGGGGTTTTGAAAATTTTGAGAAAACAAAAAGTCAAATTATGACGGATTATACCCGTCAGAAATTTTCTATTAAAAAGGCCACACTGGATTTTCTTCTTTCATTCTCAAACCCTAAAAAAATTCTCCAAATCTCATCTTTTCTTCTCTCACCAAACTACCCTCTGCCAAATCCGAAAACATGTAAATTTTTCATCTTTCTTAAGTTATTTGTTTAGATTGTTAGCTTGTTTTAATTGTTTGTGTTTTTTTGGAATGTTAAAATTGTGTTAGAAAGTGTTAGTTTGAGGATTGTTAGATTGTGCATTGTTAGGTTGTTTGATTTGAGATTGTTAGCTTGTTTGATTTGAGACTGTTAGAATTAAAATTGTTTGGTTTTTGATTATTAGATTTAGAATTGTTAGATTTAGGGTGTTTGGATTTTATTTTCTCAATAAATTTATGATTGTCAAAAAATTTAAATTTTTTAATTTAAAATTATTTTTAATCTTTTAATAGTTATAATTCTTTTTCTAGTAAATTACAATATTTACATATATAATACTATCTATAAAATTTGTTATATAAAAACGTTTTCTTTATATAGTATTTTTTAAAACAATTACATAACAATATTATATAAAAAGGTTTTTCTTATGTAGTATTCAAAAAAATTACATAATCATATTTATAAAAACGTTTTTCATATATATTCTTTTAAAACATTTAAATAATAATTTTTTACAAAAACTTTTTTCTTTTATAGCATTTAAAAAAATTACATTTTAATATTTATAAAAATAATTTTCATGTAATAGTATTTAAAAATAACTATAATAAATTTTATTTAAAAAAATTTCTAATTATAATTTAAATAACATAATTATAAAGTTTTTTTTATAGAAATTATAATTTCCGTCGGAAATCCTTTAGAAAATGTTTGTCGAAAAACCTGTCGGAATAATATCTTTCTAATGGGTTTTGGCCCATCAGAAATTTTCGACGGGTTTCCGACAAATTTTTATTTTCCAACGATCTAGATCTGACAGACGAAATTCGTCGGAAACGGCCATTTTTGACAGATTCTTCTGTTCGTAATCAGCTGTTTTCTTGTAGTGTTGGTGACATAAATTACACTCACCTTAGAGGATTAGTCGGGTGGTAAAAGGCAGTATTACCTCTTAGATTTAAATAAATCAAGTGGTGGTAGGCTAGTGGTTTCCAATCGGTAATAAATTACTTTGTTGATCTAGGTCAGAGATCGATTCCTTTCAATCGAGCACGATGTCCATTAGAAAACTCGTGGGTTATTCGACAACTACACTCATCATAGGAAGATTAATTAGTCGGATGGTAAAAACCCGCATCACTCTTTAAATTATCAAGAAAACAAGAATTATCAACCACAACTCTAAAACTGAGGTGCCAGATTTGAAATGAGAAACCTTCAAAATAAACAAAGACCCAATAACGAGTAGCCATCTTTTAATAAAAGCACTCTGATTTGGTACCATTGCTTCTGAAAGAGCAAATTTAATTTTAGTGGCAAAGATTTTAAAGATTACTTTGTAGAGCATGTTACTACACGCTATCAGTTGATTGTTTTGATTTTGACTGTTTTTGGCATCAAAAAGAGAATTGTATCATTGACACTGTAAAGCATAAAAAATCAGGACTTAGGATTGGTCAAGGCATATCTAAAGATGAACTAATCAGCTGTGATTCGAATTCAGACGAAGACAATGTCGAAGGCATATAACATACATATAAATCCGATCCAAATCCAAAGACATTGCGATAGCAATCTAGCTTTGGGCTTTGGTTTAATTTGGTTAAAATTCATCAGCCCGAAACGTAAATAAAACATTTTTGTTTTAAAACATAGTTACAAGAACCGATTAAAAAAAGATAAGATATGCCCTGTTGAACGTTCTAGTCTATCTGTTCTTCCACCGGAGATATCTCAGGCGTGGAAGTTTCCTAATTCGTTTAGATCGTAATAATATTCATTTTCCTTTCGTTGTTTAGTATATAAACTAGGTGATGGCAAAAAATCAAAAAAAATCCTTGAAATTCTTTATCTTTTCAGTTTCAAAAAAAATCCAAAGAAAACCAAATGAAAAAAAAATCTTTATCTTTTAGACCGTCCGTATTCATTGTTGTGCCTTATAATTTTGGAGATCACATAATATATATTTTTTTTATTATACGATAGACGTTTTATTAATTTTTTATAATCCATTATAAATGTTGTAGAAATTATCTTTTCGAAATAAAACAATGTGGAATATATCCTTTTCGGTTTTGGAACAAAAGAAAAGCAAGTTTTCTTTTTTAATTCCAATAATACGCAACATAACCCAAAAAAAAAAAAAAAAAATACAATAATTATCCAAGATGTTTCTTGTATTGATTAAGAGGATATTATAGCGTATATATTATAGCTATACCCCCATATATATATATACACGTAAAAGATACATTACTTAACTTTGTTTTCATACAAGCAAAAGATGGCACACAAGGATGTCCTTGTACACGAAGAAGAAGATTTCCAAGCTGCTATGCAGAAACTTCAGATCCCTTTCAACGAACTCGAAAGCTCCATCGATTCGGATTTCGACAGAGTAAGAGAAATCATAGAAGATCCAAATTTATTAGTGAGTTTCTCCTATGACCTATCAACTATTTAAAGACAAGTTTTGATTTTCAAGTGTAAATAAAACTCAATGTATGTATGTTTCTTCAACTGTGGTTAATAGCTTGAGGATTCTCGAGAGCTTGAAGAACATCCTAGCCACACCATATCTAGAACCTCCTCAAATTCACCGAGAGTACGGTCTCTTGCACCAAAACGGCCGAGAAACAAGCGAGGAAGACGAAAAAGACGGTGTTTCGAAAGTGCGGCTCCTCTCTTTGATGATTCTGAAGCTAACGTTACAGACAAAAGTTGTTTACATTGCGGGACGAGTCACACACCTTTATGGAGGGAAGGTCCAAAAGGTGCGGGAACGCTCTGTAATGCGTGCGGGATGCGATACAGGACGGGTCGGCTACTTCCCGAGTACCGTCCTGCGTCGAGTCCCGGTTTCAAACCCAATGTTCACTCGAATTTTCATCGGAGGGTTATGGAAATCAGAAGCAATAGCTTCGAGGTTTTTGAGGAGTTTCAGCATTGAGATTTGTAATCAGAGTTTTACTAGTAAATTAGGGTTTAGTCTGTTTTCATTAGGTTTTAGGTACAAAACAGGGGAGGACACTTTTAGGTTCCATTTTACCATTATTCCATTTATTCTTTTCCAAAACAGATATACTTTTTATTTTTATTTTCTCTTGTAAATGTGTTCTGCATCTAAGAATTGAACGGTGAAAACAGAATAATGAAAACCTTTTTTTTTGTTTTCTCTTGTAAATGTGTTCTGCATCTAAGATTTGAACGGTGAAAACAGAATAATGAAGACCTTCTTTTTTTCTCTTGTAAATGTGTTCTGCATCTAAGATTTGATCGGTGAAAAGAGAATAATGAAAACCTTAACTTCAATCTTCAAAAGTTATGTGTTTAGGTTAAATCACACAGGTAAAGAGTGAACCTAACAAAAAATATTCAATTCATTGTGTGGTTCACAATTTGCAATTAATCAACTTATTTGCAATTAAGTTGTTCAACTTCAGAAGTTGGGTTTTTTTTGTTATTAATCTGAAAGAAAGTTTGTTTTCAAAACATCAATGTTGTATCGCTAGCCAAAAAAATCGTAATTTGTGTCACATACCAGAACATAATGCGAATTTTTCAAGTCAAGAATCGAAATTTCATCTGTTTAAACTGTATTACATAGTTACCAACAAAAAGATCGATTACATAAACTATGAGAGAAACCCTAATTATCCCATTAAACTCTACAACAAAGATTAAACTAAAAGTCCGACACGGATTTAACTAAATCATACAACCACAAAAAAACATACTCGAAACCCTAATTAGACTCTCTTTTGTTAGTAAACAGATTGGCGACAAAGAGGGCAAGAATTGTTATGTCGATCTAAGTACCACTCCAAGAAACATTCTTCATGAAACTGATGAGGACAATTAGGCAATTGGATCTCCAATCCTGACTCCGACAGATCCTCAAGACATATAGCACAGATCTTTGTTTCTAAACATGTCGTTAACGGATCAGAACTACAAGGCACGACGATAATTACTTTCTGGGTCAACTTCACAAAGACCGCCATCGACAAGGGAACACTTTGACTTTGCTTTTCGGCTTCGACAACCATCCGATCGCATAGCTGTCGGGACAAAACACGATCGTGAAACCGCTTCTGGAGATGTTTGTAGACGTGGCTTGGCGTGAAATTCTCGAGTTTCATAGAGATTTCTCGGTCGGGACGAGAGGAAGCCGGGTATGATCCGAGACACGAGACTTTACCATCGCTCTCGACGATAAATTCCTCGAATTCACGGTTGAGAGAAATTTCGACCGTGCTTAAGAACCCTAGAGACGGATCCTGTGACAAAGCCGTTGCGTCTACATCGACCCTTAATGCTGCAGTTTCCATTCTCGGAAAATTCAACAACAACAACAACAAAAACAGAGAGAGAATCGAAGAAGAGATCGTGGTGCGTGAGAGAGAAGAAGAGATCGTCGTGCGTGAGAGAAGAATCGAAGAAGCTAATCTCAATTTTAATGATTAGATTTTAATGAGTATTATCTTAACGGTTAGATTTTTTAACCTTAACCGTTAATGTTTAGGGTATTATCTTAACGGTTAGATTTTTTTTTTTTAACGGTTAGATCATTTATTACCTTAACTCATTAAGGGTAGTACTATCTTAACGGTTATATTTTTTTTTTGTTTTTTCCTTTTTTTAATCGTTATCTTAAGGGAAAATTAAGTGTATAACCATAAAAAAAATTAAAACCTATAAACTAACCAAAAACCCCCATTTTTCTCTCTCTATCTCTTCCTATCTCTCTCTATCTCTTCCTATCTCTCTCTAACCCTATGGTTAGTTTCTTAATTTTTCTTTTTGTTATGGTCATTTAGCAAATTGACCCTTATCTTAAGGGTTAGATTGTTTCAAAACCATATCCACAGATTAAAATTCAGAGTTTTTTATTACCCAAGAACTAATGCAAACCTTCACGAAAGTCTTTACAACAAAAGTCCCAATTTTTAATCAAATATTTCAAACGTAATAACAAAAAAAAAAAAGGTGATATCAAAGTGAGTAAAATAAATCCTTGACAAGGCATATAGCAAAAGCATCCAAATTTTGTAAGAAACCTAAACGAGCAAATCAGTCGCTTGGTGGTGAAAATGTTTCCCAACAAAAAAAAAAAAAAAAGAGATGACTTTAGTATTACTGTACATTCACCACACGTACCTTTTTCCTTTTCCCTTCCCCTTCCCTTTCTGCTTGGGAATCATTCAGACAACGACGATGTGCCCACTTCGCGTCAGCTTTCAGACAAACCATGTGCTGCCACGTCAAAACATCATTCAACCACAGCCACTTCTTGATCGATCTTCCAGTAGTTAGTGTCGTTGTACTCCTGCTGCATATTCTCATCAGAGCTCTCCTTTCCCGGTGAGGCTGTGGAGCTGTTCCTCTTCATTGGTCCTGCTTCTCCCACTATCCCTTCCTTGAGAGCTTGATCCATTGCCCTTTCGGTTCCTTCTGGCTCCACGCCCACAAACTCGACGTCTTTGCCAAACAACGAAGGCACAGGAGGCGATCTCGGGCTGATCTCGCCTTCCGAGGATGAAGAGCCGTTTGGGATTCTCACATCTGACATCTTCACGTCATCTTCAGGAAACGGATCTGTGACCTGTGCAGCGGATGAGGAAGAATCTCCGCGTTGAACCCATTCGGGCGACAATTCATCTGAAACCTCCTCATCTTCATCAATCTCGATATCATCTCCAGGTACGGTGTCTACAGAGACTGCTTCTGAGGTCGAGGCTGTGGCTACGAAAGGGTTCTTGCTTTCCGTAATCAAAGTGTCTTCGTCTTCGTCTTCTTCTTCTTCTTCTTCTTCTTCTTCTTCATCTCCATCACCGGAAGTTTCATTCAAGCTTACATCTTCCATTGCTTCCTCCGAAGGAATCGCTCCTGTTCCTGTGTTTTCACCCAACTCATCTCCTTGGAACGTGAACCAGTTCGAGTTTGTGAATAAATTGCTGTGACAAGAAAACAAACACACCATTCCATTGGTTATAGAAGCCATAATACTTATTTTTTCTTTTAAATCGGAAAATTGGGTTGTATCGAAGCTTACTTTGCCTGTTCATCACCAAGCCTTAGAGATGATATAACAACTTCAGCAGATTCGTCATCAAAGTAGACATCCTACAAAATATGTTTAACAGTCAGGGACTATTGTAGACAGTGTTTTCTTCGAACGTACAACATTAAGTTAACTNAAAAAATTAGTTTACACATCAAGGTAATTTTCATTTTTTATTATTTTTAACATTGATTTCCACTTTATTTTAACATATATTATTCTATGGAGTTATTGACATGTTTTAAGATATAATTTGATTTCCTTGTCTTTTTTATTTAGATTTTATATGATTTTCCAAAAAATGTTTATATATCAAGTTAATTTTTCATTTTTGTGTTTTAAATTAATTAAAATTTTAATCATATTTTCCATTTTTATATTTTCTTTGTTATTACCTTGATTTTCCAAAGTATTAGTCTACACATCAAGTTAATTTCAATTTTTAATATTTTTAACAATGATTTTCATTTTATTTAACATATACTATTCTATGGAGTTATTGACATTTTTTTAGATATAATGTTCTAATTTTTAGTTATTTACTTATAGATTGTTAATTTATTTTAAGAAATACGATTTTTGTTGACAAAAAAAAAAGAAATACGATTTCTATATTTGTTATATTTTGATACTTTAAATTTTATTTTGACATATACTATTATGTGAATATATTGACATTTGTGTAAGAAATAGTTTTATTTTTATTTTTTTGTTAGTTAGCTTTTTAGTTTGATTTTCCAAAAATTTAGTTTACACATCAAGTTGATTTTCATTTTTTAATATTTTTAACTTTGATTTTCATATTATTTTGAAATATACTATTCTATGACGGTATTGACATTTTAAGTTATAATTTCTTTATTTTTGTTAATTTAGATTTTGCATGTTGATTTTCCAAACAAACATTGTTTAAATATCAAGTTAATTTTTTTGTTGTGTGTTTCAATTTAATTAAAATGTTATTCATATTTAAATTTTTGTATTTTTAGTTAGTTACTTTTTATGTTGATTTTCTAGAAATATAGTCATAACATCAAGTTAATTTCTATTTTTAATATTTTTAGTAATGATTTCTATTTTATTTTGACATATACTATTATATGGAGTATTTGACATTTTTTAAAGATATAATTTCCTTATTTTTTATTATTTACTTATAGATTTTTAATTTATTTTAAGAAATACGTTTTTTTGTTGACAAAAAAAGAAATTTTATTTTTCGTGTTTTAATCTAATGAAAATTTATTCATATTTAAAATTTTTTGTATTTTTAAGTTAGTTACCCTTTATGCTGATTTTATAAAAAAATAGTCAACACATCAAGTTAATTTCCATTTTTAATATTTTTAGTATTGATTTCTATTTATTTTGACATATACTATTATATGGAGTTATTGACATTTTGTATTAGATATAATTTCCTTATTTTTTTGTTATTTAGCTTTTCAATGTTAATTTTCCAGAAACAATGTTTATATATCAAGTTTTTTGTGTTTTAATTTAATTAAAATGTTAAATATGATTTAACATTTTTGTGTTTAATGAAAACGCTGATTTGCACCAATCAAATCGATTTTCTTCGTCCTATGTGGACGCCCTCAATGGCATAATGCATCAACTTTTATATAGTATAGATTAGCGTTTTACACATCTTCTATAGAGCTATAATAGCATTATTAGCTGATTGACTTAATGCCACTAACCATATGTTATTTTCAACCATACGTTTATCTTATAGAAATTCAAGAAACTGAAGATTGTTTCATGTTCTTATATTAAAGCATACATAGAAAATCTTGCTTCTTTAGTTTGTGAGGTCGTTTGGTTGTGGGATTTGCTTCAAAATCTACAATAAATATTTATCAAGCGCAACCATATGTAAATGCAAAGTGGAATTCACATATTAGATTGAGAAATCATTAAATTTTACAAGGATTCCTAAATTTTATATAAATTTTCTAATCAACTAAAATAAATAAACGAGTAACAATTACAATGACATACCTCAACCACCCTTAATAAAGTACAGAGTTCAAGATCTGGTAACACTCACTAAGATTTTATATCAAATTCTTATGGATGTCTTCTCTCCATCTTCTCAAGGAGGAATAGTATTTATAGAAAAAAAACTTTAAAAAAAGAATATCATATTAGGAACTAGTGTATGATCCGCGCTTCGCGCGGAATTTAACATTTCGTTTAATAATATAGTTACTAAAAATTTAGTATTAATAATATAAAATATTATTTTATTTAGTTCTTAGCATTTTTATTCTGTTAATAAAATTTAATAATTGAAAACATATAATATATTGTAGAAAGTTATATAAATTTATATAAGCTAAAATATTTTTAAAAAATGTTGGGTTCATGATAATATTACATATCGAAATTTTGAATACACATATTGACACACAAAATTTAAATAGGCACATATTTTAATATTGGTCTCACTTGTTAACTTTAGATGTGAAAAAATATTTAATATTATACTTACATTTATTTTTTCTTAAATTGGAGGCGAATGTTCATTCATACAACATTAATCTTCTTTCATAAATGTCTAATGTTATTTTAGATACATTACAGATAAATTTTTTTTCATAAACGTTTGATGTGATCTATATATTTGCAAGATGCACTAATCTCTCTCTCTCTCTTTCTCTGTCTCTCTCTCCTTCCCTTTCATAGACATCTATTGTTTTTTTGAGATACATTAAGGATAATATTAATATTTTTCATAAATATTTGATTTATGTATTTGAAACATGCATTACTCTCTCTCTCTCTCTCTCTCTCTCTCTCTCTCTCTCTCTCTCTCTCTCCTTCCCTCTCTATTTCTTTCTCTCATAAACTCAACATATTGAATTGCGAATAATATTTTGATGCGGTTTTAACTTAACATTCACTATCTTCCTCATTGAATAATATTTTGATGCGGTTTTAACTTAACATTCACTATCTTCCTCATTACACTTTTTTATCTCGTCATTCTTAATGTATGTTCTTTAATTTAAGTGTTGTAGAATTTTTATAAAACTATGTCCATTTTTTATTCGAATATTGTATTGATACATGTTAAAAATTTAGGATAATAAATTTAATCTCTCATAATTTTGAAATCTCGTTCACTTAAACACTGATTTCTAACTATGAAAATGTATGTTTTTGTTTCTCCCCTATAACTGTAATAAGTGTATAACATACTTATAGTAAATAATTTTTTCCTAATTCGTTAAAATTTAAAAATATCAAACTAAGAAATATATTTTAAAATCTGTAAATATAATATAACTAAAATTATTAAATTAAAGTTTTTTTAGATCAATATATAAACTATCTTTTATGATTATGATTAAATGATTTTTCTTATTCTATTTGTTTCTATTATATTAATGAATGTTATTTATTATAAGAATTGAAAGATTAAAGAACATAAAACATAAATCAAATAAAAAACTTAAAATTAATAAAATTAATTGATGATGTGTCATAATTTTAAGGTATGTGTTGATGAGGTGGCATCATAAGAAGAGACTTCATTCTTCTTTATATATATAGATTATAAGGTTATATATAGCATACTACTATACTGCGTATTGCGCATATTTATGATAATTTCAATATTTTAATTTTATAATTTATTTCATAGTACTTGTTAGTAACTATTTGTATTTTACAAGGACAACTTTGAAAGTAAAGTTATTTGCTATTAGTATTTGGCCGGTGGTGAAAAAATTGCGTAGTTCATGTTGTATTTTTTACAAAGTGGACGTGTGATTTGCAGATTGAGTTTGTTTCCGGTTAATGGAGTGATATGAATTCTTTGATAGTATAATGCATATAATATTTTTTCCATTAGAATTTTGGTGGAAACAAAAATTAGTTTTGTTAGTAGATTAGTGTATTGTTCTTCTTATTTATAGATTATTTTTGATTTTCAATTATTTTTTTCTTTGTATTTTTGTATGGATAATATTTAATTATCATTATTACTTTGATTTAGTGTAGTTTAATATTTGATTTTTTTTGTTGACCATTTTTTATTGAGTGTTATTGTGAGTATTTGTTGTTTTTGTTTATGTTCTATTTTATATTTGTTGTTTGTTTTGTACTAAGATGATGTTGTCATTTGTTTATTTGTGTCTTTTTTTATATGTGTTTTGTTTTTTTTTTGTTTTTTCATTTGCTTTTAAAGTCACTAGGAGAGAAGCCGCATTACGCGCGGGTGTAATTTAAATAATATGTTCTTCAACTTTCAATTCGACTATCAACTTTTTCTGTATTTTCTTTTTTAAAATTCTTTTTCTCCATAATGATCTTAGTATTTTCTTTCATATCTTTTCTTTTTCTAGTATGACTTGTTCTTCATACTTTTTTTTAACTTTCTCAATTTACTATTCTAAGATTTTGTTTTCACATATATTTTATTTCTCTTTTTCTACATTTTTTGTTTGCAATCTCATTTTCTTCATTCTTAAAAACTTGTTATATTTCCGATGGTTTATTAAATATTATTTTGTGTCTTATGGTTTTTTATTCTAATTTTTATTCTTTAATTTCTTGAAAGTTTCGTAACCTATTGTCAATTTTCTCTCATAATTGTTTTTTCCACTTATATTAAGATTGAAATATCTTTTATTAGTTCAAAGATTATGATTAAACCACATGAAAATCTTCATTTTTTTCCTCTACACGAGAATCTTCATTAAAATCTTATATTATCTAATATTTATATTTTTACGATGTTTTAGCATTAAATTGAAATTTTATTTATGATTTACATATATGTATTTTGCTATGTAAATATTTGTTGTTATTTTCTCTTACTTTTGGTATAATTTTGGGTTAATTCTTGTGACGAATATAGTTGTATGTTTTATGTTTTTGATGCATAACTTCTATCATAAGAGTGTAGAACCATCTTTCAGATTGTATATGTATATACAAATTAAATGGAAATTTCTTTTAGTTTATTATATATTTTAATATATATGTTTTTAACTCTATATTTTGATAGAAGAGAATTTCTTATAAGATAATCTTTGAATGCATGATTTATGTGTTAATATATACTTTAATAAGATTTTATAAGTTTATAAAAAAACAAACAAAGGAAAAAAATAAGTTATATAGAAAATAAAATATAACTTATCAAATATGTGATCGCCAATTTAAACACATAATTATTCTATTTAATTGTTCTATGCATGGTTATATGATGGTTATTTTCGTTTTATATTTGCGCTTTACTTATTTTCGTCTTATATTTTTGGTTAATTTTCATTGATTGATAACTTTTGTTTTCTGATTCGAAAAATTATATATGAATCATGAATAACAACATATTTTAAATATATTATCTGATTTGTTTATTAATTGATTAAAAGTAAAATTTGTACATTTTGCTTCACTGAATTTTTTATAAGATTTATTTAAAGTTTGGTGTACGTAATTTCCTTTAAGCTTAAACATATTGTTTTTTGTGGATCTTTAAATGTTTGTTTTTGTGATTAGTTCTATGATTTTGTCCTCTTTTCTAAAAAAAATCTTATTTTTGTGAATCAGTTTATGGAAATATAATTATTATTTTTATGGATTCTAGTTTGAAGTTTGACAATTTGCAATTTTTTTTTTGTTTTTAAAAACATTTGTTTTACATGCATGCATTTTGGTATTATGTAAATAATTTGTTGTTATTTTCTCTTACTTTGGTATAATTTTGGGTTAATTTGTGTGACTAACATAGTTTTCTGTTTTCTGTTTTTGATGCATAACTTATGTCATAAGAGTGTATTTCAGATTGTATATATATATATATATATATATATATATATATATACAAATTAAATGAAACTATCTTTTAGATTAATATATATTTTAATATAATTTTTAATGCATGATTTAGGTGTTAATATGTACTTTAATAAGATTTATAAGTTTATAAAGAACAAAAAGGGAAAGAAAATAAGTTATATAGGAAAATAAAATAACATATCAAACATGTGATCTCCAATTTAAACTGATGATTGTTTAATTTAATTGTGGTTTGCTTTTATCCCAATAATGTTCGTATAGTGTTTTTTTCTTTCATTAGCAGTCTAAAAAAGTAATTATATGCAGTAGTTGATTATTATTATCAGATACCATTGTCGGAGAATCTTCTCATTCAAAAACACAACATGCAACAAAACCTGTTGTTCTCTTATAATTATAAAAACTGCAGGTCCGCGAAAATCCAGATTGAAAATCACGAATCAAAGAACAATTGAAGTCAATAATAAACGATTATAAAGTATAAAAACGTTTTAATAAAACCTTTAAAGAAAGACGATACACAGAGTCGAGATATGATCTCTTTTCTTAATTCTTTAAATCTTCCGCAGTGTGGCAGTTTGAAGAGATTTAGAATTCCAGTATACAACTGTGTTGAAACTAAAGTCGCAGCACCCGACTATAGAATCTGCGAACTTAAGAATTTATGCTATACTCTCGAGACTCACCTAATGTAGAGACGAGAGGGATTTGCTGGAATTTTTGTTTGAAAGCTTATTGCTTTTCTGGATGAAGAATAATGAATGAGAGAGGTCCTTATTTACAGTGGAATAAAGGTTTGTAGTACAAGAAATTTTCTTTATTACTCACAGAATAATACACGGAAATATTCTGAATATCTTTGTTCCTTGTTCGACAAGGTTAAGGAAAAACGGAAATATTCCGAAAACCTTTATTCCTTGTTTGACAGAGGAAACAGAAATATTCCAAAAATATTTATTCCTTATTTTATGTAAACTTAGACAACAGGTACAATCCAGTCTCATCTTCTCGTAGAACTAAGTTCTCTATTGTGTTCATTGTGCCCGTGAACTTGCCTGGTTGTCATGAGTGAACTTGGAGATATAGTCGTGTCTTCATCTTCCTAGAAACGGGCGCATTTCACACTCATTAGGTGATTTCTTTGAGCTCCTGACAAATACACAAGTATCCTGTTATACTTTATATTATGAAAGCTACTCAAAATCATTAAAAGCATTTAAAGCTTATCCTTTAATACTTACAAGAAGCACTGTACATCGTTTGGGGAGATGGGCACAAACATGACGTCTTTCCGTGCTTTTAGCAGACTCTGTTTGATTTAGTTGTCCCTTTGAACCTAGATCCTGGGATCTCCAGTCACATAGGTGGGGTTTCCATCAAAACATCCTCTTTGTCCATAGGCAATAAACTCATTCCCTTTGATAATTTCAGAACTTGATCTCTATTTAAACCTTTAGTGAACAGATCTGCAAGGTTGTCAGCTGACTTAATGTAATCGACCGAGATTACACCCGTTGAGATCAAGTGTCTAATGGTTTTATGTCGCTTTCTGATATGACGAGACTTACCATTATATTGATTACTCAATGCCCGAGCTATTGCTGTCTGACTATCACAATATACCCGTAATGCTGACAGTGGTTTCTCCCACATGGGGATGTCTTCAAGGAAATTCTGTAGCCATTCTGCTTCCTCTGTTGCTTTGTCTAGCGCGATGAACTCAAATTCCATTGTGGATCTTGCTAACAGAGTTTGTTTGGAAGATTTCCAAGATACTGCGGCACCTCCGAGAGTAAAGACATCCAGTTTGCATCACTGTATCCTTCCAAAGATGATGGTTCTTTACCGTAGTGCAGCCCATAACTCTTGGTGTAGCGCAAATAGTTTAACACCCTTGTTATACCTTTCCAATGTGTATGACATGAATTATTTGTGCTACGACTTAACACATTGACTGCATGTGCAAGGTCTGGTCTTGGTTTGACCACTAAGCATTATCTTGGTTTGTTGGATGATATCATTGTTACTTCCCATGATGAGCATGTCATCAACGTATAAACACAACAAGATGTATTCGTGAGGAGTACACTTCATGTAAATGCACTTATCACACTCGTTTATGCTGAAACCATTTGACATCATTACATTGTCAATCTTTTCATGCCATTGCTTCGGAGCTTGTTTCAGACCATACAATGACTTCACCAGTCTACAAACTTTGTGTTCTTGACCCGAGACCATAAATCCTTCAAGTTGTTTCATGTAAATCTCCTCTTCTAGATCACCATTTAGAAAGGCCGTTTTTACATCCATCTGATGGATTTCCAGACCTCTGAGAGCTACAATTCCTATCAGCATTCTCATTGAAGTTATTCTCATCACTGGAGAATAGGTCTCAAAGAATTCTAGACCCTCTTTCTGTCTGAATCCTTGAACCACAAGTCTGGCCTTGTACTTCTCAATTGACCCATCAGTCTTCAACTTGGTTTTAAAAATCCATCTACACCTTAGTGGCTTGAAACCTTGAGGTAAATCGGTGATCTCATAGATATGATTCGACATTATAGAATCAATTTCACTATTGACTGCTTCTTTCAAAAAAGGTGCATCAGGTGTAGACATGGCTTCCGTGAATGACCTCGGCTCATTCTCAGCTAGAAATACCATTAAAAATTCATCACCAAAATATTTTTCCTTGCGTGCTCTTTTGCTCCGTCTAGGTTCATCTTCTTCATCTTCTGCTTCATCCACTGAAATTCCAGAAGTGCTCTCCTCATTTATAGAGATGCTAGCGTCTCTTTCGTCATGAGTGCGTTTCTTGCTTTGTTTATCTGTACAAGGAAAGATGTTTTCAAAGAAAGATACATTCCTAGAATCCATTATCGTGTTGACACGGATATCCGGTACATCTGACTTGTGTACTAGGAATTGATAAGCACTGCTATTGTGTGCATATCCGATGAAGATACAATCAACCATTTTAGGTCCAATTATCAGCTTCTTAAGAGGTGGCACAACGACCTTTGCTAAGCACTCCCACACTTTAAGGTATTTGTACGAAGGTACGGTTCCTTTCCAAAGTTCATATGACATTTTGCCAGTTATCTTGTGTGGAATTTTGTTGAGGATGTGGTTTGTGGTGAGCAACGCTTCCCCCCCCCCCCACAGATTCTGGGGTAACCCAGATTCCTGCAACATTGCACACAGATCGGCTTCAGTTAGGTTGGCTTGATTTGCACCCTTAGCCTTATTGCGACACTCTGTAGCACGGTGTCCCATCTTGCCGCAGTGGTTTCACTTCCCATAGAATCTCTTGTTTGGACCTTGAGCTTTCTACTTTAAGTTTGTAGGGGCTTGATTAACAGGTTTGTGAATCGCAGCCTTAGGAGGAAAGCTCTTTCCTCCCCCCCCCCTTCTTCTTAATTTCAGCCACATTCGCATCATGTGTTTGAGGTGGTGCAGTCTTGTCACGTTTTTGTAACTCATTCTGCAGCCTTGTGATCAAGTTCGCCAAAGTGATAGGCTTCTGCTTGTAATTGAGGTAGCTCTTGAAACCTTCCCAGCTAGGGGGTAGCACCTCCATGAAGCAGTTAACCGTGAAGGTCTCACAAAGCTTCATGCCTTCATCTGATATCTCCTGGAATATCGTTTGTAGCTCATGCACTTGGTCCATGAGGGGCCTTGAGTCTACCATTCTGAAGTTAAGGAGCTTCGCAGTTGCAAATTTTCCAGAACCCACATTGAAGGTCTTGTATTTGTTTTCGAGAGCAGTCCACACATCTCTGGAAGTCTCGTAACCCTCACTGTACAAATTGTACAGCTTATCTGCAAGGTTGTTTAGAATGTAACCTTTGCAGAGGAAGTCTGCATGGATCCACGCGTCCACAATAGCAAGCATGTGAGGATCAGTGTTATTAGCAGGAAGCACTGGTTTAATCTCAGCGAGATACTTTGCCAGTTGCAACGTTGACATAAAGAAGTGCATCCTTTTCTGCCACTGCTTGAAGTTCGTCCCATCAAACTTCTCCGGCTGAAGTCCAGATGTTGGAATTGATGTAATCGCATGTGGTAGAACATTCCTGTGTTGGGTTGTCGGCTCACTTGTGTTCTTTGGAAGTCCATCGACACCACCGGCAGACATTATGAATCTGTTCACAAAACTCAATCCAGATAAGCGATTAAGACTTTTTAATTCACTAATAAACGTTCACAGAAAGCGCTTGAAAGCGTTCTTTAACGGCAATAGTCGTTCCAAGAAATCACCTAAATGTGTTCTTAAACGCTATGTATCGGATCGTATAGATCATTTTTAAACAAACGTTTTGCGAACCTGCCTATGGCTGACGCATAAATCGTTTTTCTGTCTTTATGATAATCGTCTTTTTTTTTAAGATCAAACGTTCTACGGTTGGCTATAAGGCAATCGCAGAAGCGTTGTAGATCGATCAAAAAACGTTTTAAAAATCGTTTATGAAATCGTTTTTGAAATATTGTTCGCAATATTCTATCTGATTCAAGCGATTACCAAGAAACGGATTTAAAGAATTAAGATTGTAGGACCGCGAAAATCCAAATTGAAAATCACGAATCAAAGAACGATTGAAATCAATAATAAATGATTATAAAGTATAAAAACGTTTTAAGGAAAGACGATACACATAGTCGAGATATGATTTCTTTCCTTAATTCTTTAAATCTCCCGCAGTGTGGCGGTTTGAAGAAATTCGGAATTCAAGGATACAATCGTGTTGAGACTAAAGTCGCAGCACCCAACTATAGAATCTGCGAACTTAAGAATCTACGCTATACTCTCGAGACTCACTTAATACTGTAGAGACGAGAGGGATTTGCTGGAATTTTTGTTTGAAAGCTTATTCCTTTTCTGGATGAAGAATAACGAATGAGAGAAGTCCTTATTTATAGTGGAATAGAGGTTTGTGGTACAAGGAATTTTTCTTATTACTCAAAAAAGATAAACGGAAATATTTCGAATATCTTTGTTCCTTGTTCGACAAGGTTAAGGAAAAACGGAAATATTATGAAAACCTTTATTCCTTGGTTGACAGAGAAAACAAAAATATTCCAAAAATCTTTATTCCTTATTTGACAAAGATAAGAGAAATACAAATATTCCGTAAAATAATCCGACTCAATCAATAAAGATTTATCGATATTATACAAAATTATAAATGGAATATTGACAATTTTATTAAATAAGTCAATAAAGATTTATTCCAAAAAGAACTTCTTTTGTGATTTTGCATAATAGCCCTCATACTTCCAATATATAACAAATGCACATCTTGACTTTTAGTCTTAATTACATATCCACTTTGACCATTTATTTTTTATTCAAATTAAATTCGATTTTGACAAGTAATTACACTGTCTATTAGTGTTCATTACAAAGATTTCAAAGATTCCATAATTGCCAAAATTTAAGTTCCAACAAAAACCTCAAATAATATCTTAATATGTAGTAAGCAAACAATATTAGCACTTGAAGAAATCAATGTTGGAGAGAGTGTTGAGCACCTACTATTGCTATTAATGTGAAGTAAAATATTTATATGCAAGAAATTAATTATTAGAGTTTGCATCAACTTGATAAAAATTTTTTTTTTTTTTTGTGCAAATAACTTGATAAAATTTTGAGCTTATAATTTGACATTTTTTGGTGAATTCTTTTTCGAGCTTATAATTGGACTTTTTTATTCTTTTTGTTTTTGGGGGCTGATGACAAAGTTGCTGGTTGGATAAAATAAGTATGATAAATGAACCAAATCTGTTTTGAAACTTTTTATAATTAGGTATCCGCATATCTAAAGAATTGTATCTAAACACATCATTTAGCCTAGCTATACGTTTATATTAAATAATTAATTGGAATTTGAATTAGAAAGAATTCACTTTGACTCTTGTGTTCACTACGTATGTTTGAGCTGAACATTTTTAGTTTCAGGTTGAAGTGTTTGGTGGATAAAGAGCGCAAGATGGTGTGTCATATTGTCTTATTCTTATTAGTTATTTTTTTTAATTTAACGATGTGGCAATTTGTTATATTCTTATTGGTTGATTATTTTGGTGATTATTTTTGGCCATGTGGCAGCCCTCACAGGCCAGGAAATCTATCCCTTTTATATAAAGGATTTTTTTCGTAGATCGTTTGTTTTTATTATAATTGACCATGAATTGAATACTCAGTAATTATTGCATTATGATTTCTGTTTTTTAATGAGTGGTATTATATATGGTTGCTATCAAATTTAAATCTGAATTTTGATTGAAATTATTTTAATTATTCTTTGGTTATTTTTTTTAAAAAATTATATTGATATAGTAAAAAATTTCTTTATAACATAAGTCGTTTATATTATTTTGTATCTCGATTAATATTTAAATTTATAATTTTTTTTTATTTTGCTTTTTTCTTTTTTTCTTTTTTATCCCTAGCATACCCCTAAACCTAAAATTTTCAAAATCTATTGTTATTGGTTAATAGATTCTGATATTATTACTAAAATCTACTCTTATTGGTTTGATAATTTGTAAAATCCATACAAAATCCATTGTTATTCAAAAAGTTTGGATTTGAATGATTCTATGATTCCATTAAAATCTTTGTTATTGGGATATGAATTTTATACATTTTAACTCATGAAACAAAACTTTAAAAATACTATGTATATCCATAAGATTCTTAAAGTCATTATAGTAAATATTTTGATAGATTTTCTAAATGTATGAAGTCTGGGCAAATATACACTTAACTCTGGGCAAATCTACACAATTTTTTTACAAATTTAACAAATCTCTCAACTCTTAAAATCAAACAATTCTATATAAATTCATTTCCAATAACCCCTCCTAAAGGAATCACTAACATCCATGAAAAGACATCTAAAAAAAAAAAGAAGCAAAAGAAGCTGATAATAACCCCGTTGCAAAATCAAAATCTTCCTCTAAACCAAACAATATCATAACGTGAACTAGGAAGAGATACAAGGAAGCGCAGAAGGTAACAACGTATAAACCTTTTTTGTTTTTTAGTGTTCTCAATTCCGGACACACGATGATGCTCTTATACCGTGAAGGTTCGGTGAACGAGGGTCTTCTTGGTTGCTTCCTTTCCCGTGAAGTTTGGCGTGATTTTCTCAGGGTAGATGAACAAGCTCGCGCATCACGAGATCAGCGTGCTGCTGAAATAACTGCACGGAGAGCAGCGGCTCTTGCGTTAAAACCGAGAGTGTGTTGATTGACAGATGTCAGTTTTCCACTTTAGACTAAACTTGTGTTATTTTCGCAAATCCACTTTAGACTAAACTTGATTTGTTCAGTTTGTTTGACCAGTTTGTTATGGTTTAACACTATGATTGTTATTATAAGTTTTTTAAACAAGTTTTTTTTTGTTTTTGTTTTTCTAAAAACCGTATATGTCAAAACCTTGAGCATGAAATACCTTCCAAACAACTCAGATTTTTTAGGATCGGATAAAGCAAGCTTCACGCAAGTGTCTTAGTATGTCTTGAAGTTTTTATCCAGAGGAAGAAGATTTCTCAAAAACACCACAAGGATAAGTTCTCTTTGAATTGAGAACTCTCAAAAACAAATATGTAAATACGCATCTATTATCGAAAATAAGGCCAAGGCTAAGATTTTAGTGCTTTCCTTCCTTATCAGTAGAAGATTATTATACCCATCTCCTAATGTAAAAGGTCTTGTTCCACCTTTCTTTCTCGACCTAAAAATGAAATTGAGCATTGCGCCTAACACGAGTGTTCCTAAAGCATAGGCAGAGTATTTAAGCGTAACTTTTCAGGCATTTTCAGGATCAATAAAACTCAGTGCGGAAATACCACTGAGGAACATGGTAATGCCTATGATGGAAGTAAGGAAAATGTCGTTCATGCATATGAAATCACGAATTACTAGGAATTGTGAATTTGTTCTTCTCCAAAATTCATTCGCCATCTGCATAAAAGTAAGATACCAATAAAAGGAGCTTCTCCAACAAAAGGCCCTAACTAGTTCGCCGGCGACCGAAATACTCCGTCGAGAGTAAAGTCAAATGGAATTTTACCTTCACTGAGGTAAGATTTTGAGAAATTGCTGGAATCACATGAGTCGATCCAAGTTCTCCGACACCAGCATTGTGGATTTAAATCGAGTACGACCAGATTCCCACGCTAAAGCCAAATCAGAGGTTTAGGGTTTAGGGTTTATGGAGTGAAGCTGTGATTTTTGAGATCGTTCGAGGTCTTTCGAGGTCAAAGATCTTCAACGCCAAAGAAAAGAAAAAGAAAAATATGCCTAAAGACGGTTTGCTTTTTTTTTACGTCAAAGATCTCCTAAAAAAAAATGAGTGTGACTAACACTCGGCTACAGAGACGCTATTGCGACAGTAGGTCATCCATCACCACCAACAAAATTCTGCCACGCATCTCAATTTTCTTCTAAAACCCCCTCGATTTAGGGTTCCATCTTCAATCTCTCACAAAAAATGGTTTGTTTCTTCTTCGTCCTGCTTATGCTTTTGATTCGACAAACTTCGTCGCAGCTGGGCTATGGTCCGCACATTACCGATGTCAATATACTCTTACCTCCGAGGATGAAGAACCCATTGGAGTATCGGCTTCAAGGAAGTGATGGCTGCTTCAAATGGTACATTTACCCTATTTCTATAAACTCGTATTTGTTATCTTGTCCAATTTAGCTCAGCTTAGATATTTGTTATACTGTAATTAGCATGAGCTTAATTAATGTATGATTGCCTTTTCTTAACATGGTTTTGTACAAAAGATTAAGGAATTGTTAATTTAATTTCCTTGGTAAACATTTAATCTCATCTTGTTCAAGTTAGAGGCCTCTCTATCCAGCTTAGAAGTCTGTGAGTAACTATGTAGTTCACTTTTGTTAGGGATCGTGTTGATTTTTTGGTTTCTAATTCCCAGGTCATGGGATCATCACAACATTCTCTTGGTTACGCCTGAATTTAATTCGAGCAGCCATTGCTCGACGATATGCTCTCAAATTTACCCTATAGCTACTCTCTCAAATTAAGAGATCAGTCGCAGTACTTAGGGATCGAATCTACATGGAAAGAGATAGTCACACAGCAAACTTCTAATTTCGAATTAAGCTAAGAATAAAGATTAAAAGTAAAAGACAGCGAATAATTAAAAGCGGTGTAAGTTCAGGAGACAAAACGCTAGGTTCAGGGAACTTCTCAGGTGAATCCAAATTGCAGATCTAGACACAATGTTAGAAAATATGAAGAACTATTCTTGAACTCGAAACACAACAATAAAATTAACCAACTCTCGCTGCAAAGATTATCTATGTCTAAACCCTAGAATCCCAAATCTCTTTACAAATTCTAACAATTCAGACAAGCATTAAAGTTCAGGTTCGATTATTCACAAAATCCCTAAACCAAATCTCTTTGCGAATAGGTATTTTGCTCATCTAAAATTAGTTCAGGCAATCAATAATACGCTCGCACCTATTAATTAACCTAATATCAGATTCTAGGTCGCGAAGCTAGAATAAGCATTAAACACAAATCCATATGAAGAACTCTAATGATTTTATCTTAACAATTCAGTTCAACCTAACAATTCATCAATCACCTTTGAAAAACCCTAAACCTAAAAAGCAAACTACTCAGACATGATCAATGAAACACAAATCATAATTTGAATAGAAAGCATAAAAGAAATCAATAGAAAAAATAAGGGAGTTCCAAATCTGCTCTAAAGGAGTCTGATTTTTCTCTCCAAAAACCTAAACTTCTAATATTCTTAAATTATGAGATAATGCCTAAACAATAGCTTTCAAATCCTTAAATAAGGGTTAAAATACGAATTGGGGCACTTTTGCAAATAAAGAAAACTTCTGGGCAATTTCATTTTCTTTAAAACTTGTAAAAGTCGCGATATCTTCACAAAATATTTGGTGTCGATCGACACCATGAACAGTGTCGATCGACACTGTTCATCGCACTTGATTCCGAGTTCATCTTTTCAGCAGCTTCTTCCACAATGCTGCAGAATGCTTCAAAATCTCCAATTATGCTCCAAGCGTACCCGAACCTGCAAAGACTCTAATAGGACTCTAAAAAAACCAAAAGACTCTATAAAACGGACTTATATCATGGTCAAAAACCGATAAAAACCATGATATATCACTCGACCGTCGCGCATCTAAGATCGATTTATCCTTATAGTGGTAGAATGGAAACTCCAGTTTATGCCACTGATATACAGACATGGATGGTGATTCACGTATAAGGATTATTGTGGAAGTAGTGCTGGGTTTTGTAATTGTCATCCTCCTCTCTCATGTTCTAAATATTAAAGCCTAAATAATCAAATTCGGGTCAATAGACCTTGTGATGTTCAAGCAAATGATTTTCTCATATCAGTGCTAGGTGTGAGACTAGCAACAACATTAAAAACGTGATTAAACAAAGAACTAATTCAATATAATGAAGGTTCTTTCTCAATCTGATTATGTTGTCGTTTTGATGTTAGATACCCTCTTTAGATCATAGGATTTGCTTCGTGTAACATCTTTGACTAGTTTTGGAAACGACCCATTGTGTGGTTTTATTTGATTGTGCATTGAGTTTTGGAATGTTTCTACTCAAGAAATAGATGAGTTATGCGATGAATGGGTCCTTGAACCTCTTATACCGTCGATTACAGAAGACGTGAGGCATGAGCCACCAGTTCTTGAAAGGTCTGGTGGATAACTTCTATGTATTCTGTCTCATCGCCTTTTTAGCCGCTATGCTTATAGATTTTGTTTGGGTCCATACAGTGCTGCTGGACCGCATACAACGGTTAATGGAAAAGACGTGGTGAATTTTTTTTTATCCCTAACCAACCCCTAAACCTAAACCTAAACCTAAACCTAAACATCTAGTGGCCGAGGCCTAGACTCTTACTCCAGAGAACAGTAACACTTTGTAGGATGTAAGAATGGTGGTAACAAATACTAAAGGAATCATTAAAATCCATGAAGAAGACATCTCAAAAAGAATAGCAAAAGAAGATGCTAAGAACACTGTTGCAAAATCAAAATCTTCTTTTAAACCAAACAATATCATAACGTGAACTAGGAAGAGATACAAGTAAGCGCATAAGGTAACAACTTATAAACCTTTTTATCTTTCAGTGATGCATCTATTATCGTAAAGAAGGCTAAGATTTAGATTTTAGTGCTTTCTTTCCTAATCAGTAGAAGATTATTATACATATCTTCTAATGTAATATGTCTTGTTCCACCTTTCTTCCTCAACCTAAAAATGAAATCGAGCATTGCGCCTAACGCGAGTGTTTCTAAAGCATAGGCATAGTACTTAAGCGTAACTTTCCATGCATTTTCAGGATCAATAAAACTCAGTGCAGAAAGACCTGTGAGGAACATGGTAATGCCTATGATGGAAGCAAGAAAAATGTCGTTCATGCATATGAAATCACGAATTACTAGGAAATGTGAACCTAACCAGTTCGATGGCGACCAAAATACTCCGCCGAGAGTAAAGTCAAATGGAATTTCACCTTCACTAAGGTAAGATTTTGAGAAATTGCTGGAATCGGAGGAGTCGATCCAAGTTCTTCGACGCCAGCATTGTGGATTGAAATAGAGTACGACCAGATTCAGACGCCAGCAAATCAGAGGTTTAGGTTTTAGGGAGTGAATGTGTGACTTTTGAGGTCGTTCGAAGTCAAAGATCTTCAACGCCAAAGAAAAGAAAAAGAAAAATATGTCTAAAGACGATTTGCATTTTTTTCTACGTCAAAAATCTCCTAAAAGAACAGAAAAATAAAATGAGCGTGACTAACACTCGGCCACAGAGACGCTTTTGCGACAATAGGTCATCCATCACCACCAACAAAACTCTGCCACGTATCTCAATTTTCTTCTAACCCCCCCCCCCCCCCGATTTAGGATTCCATCTTCAATCTCTCACAAAAAATGGTTCATTTCTTCTTCGTCGCAGCCGGACTCTGTTCCGCACATTACCGATATCAATATACTCTTACCTCCGAGGATGAAGAACCCAGTAGAGTATCGGCTTCAAGGAAGCGATGGCTGTTTCAAACGGTACATTTACCCAATTTCTTTAAACTCGTATTTGTTATCTTGTTCAATTTAACTCAGCTTAGATATCTATTAAACTATAATTAGCATGAGCTTTAATGAATGATTGCCTTTTCTTAACTTGGTTTTTGTGCAAAAGATTAAGGAATGGTTAATTTAATTTCTTTGGTGAACATTTAATCTCATCTTGTTCAAGTTAAAAGACCTCTCTATCCTACTTAAAAGTTTGTGAGTAACTATGTAGTTCACTTTTGTTAGGGATCGTGTTGATTTTTTTATACTAATAATATTTTTTCAACGCTTGTAGGATGACATTAATTGATATTATTATATTGATGTAAAAATATAAATTACCATCAATTAACTATATTTTATTATCGTCAGTTAGGTAAATGATACATAATTTACATCAGTTATGAAACAATACTAATAAAAGGTTTTTTAAAACTATGTTAATTTCTTTGTTTTTTTAACTGAAATTTGTTTTTTTAACTAAAACTATTTAAAAACAAAACTTAAACTATTTATCAATGAATAGTTAAAAATATTTAAGATGATACATTGCAACTTCACTTTTGTAGTGCCACATGCCAGCATATTAAAATTCAATCTAAAAAACATTTTATTATATTTGAATAGATATAAGCCACGGCGGGGAGGCGCTCGGTGGGAGTGAACCGTCAGGATTAAGCTATAGTCGGCTAAAAAATCGGAAAGTTTAATAAAACTTTATTTTTTTGTTCGTTTCATGTTCATAAGAGCTATTTAGAAGCTGGATCTTCAAAAAATTGGTATAGAAAGCATGAAAAACGAATCAAAATAAGTGTAATTGGTGAGAAAAAAATGGAGGCGGAGAAAAAAAAGTTGCAGATTATTCGGTTAANTATACTCTTACCTCCGAGGATGAGGAACCCAGTAGAGTATCGGCTTCAAGGAAGCGATGGCTGTTTGCCTGTTTCAAACGGTACATTTACCCAATTTCTTTAAACTCGTATTTGTTATCTTGTCCAATTTAACTCAGCTTAGATATCTGTTAAACTATAATTAGCATGAGCTTTAATGAATGATTGCCTTATCTTAACTTGGTTTTTGTGCAAAAGATTAAAGAATGGTTAATTTAATTTCTTTGGTGAACATTTAATCTCATCTTGTTCAAGTTAAAGACCTCTCTATCCTGCTTAAAAGTTTGTGAGTAACTATGAAGTTCACTTTTGTTAGGGATCGTGTTGATTTTTTTATACTAATAATATTTTTTCAACGTTTGTAGGATGACATTAATTGATATTATTATATTGATGTAAAAATATAAATTACCATCAATTAACTATATTTTACTATCGTCAGTTAGGTAAATGATACATAATTTACATCAGTTATGAAACAATACTAATAAAAGGTTTTTTAAAACTATGTTAATTTTCTTGTTTTTTAACTGAAACTTATTTTTTTAACTAAAACTATTTAAAAACAAAACTTAAACCATTTATCAATAAATAGTTAAAAATATTTAAGATGACACAAGACAACTTCACTTTTGTAGTACCACATGCCAGCATATTAAAGCTCAATCTAAAAAACATTTTATTATATTTGAATATTTATAAGCCTTGTTCGAAAACTCGGTCAAATCGGCAGATTCCACGGCGGGGAGGCGTTCGGTGGGAGTGAACCGTCAGGATTAAGCTATAGTCGGCTAAAAAATCGGAAAGGTTAATAAAACTTCATTTTTTTGTTCGTTTCATGTGTCATAAGAGCTATTTAGAAGCTGGATCTTCAAAAAATTGGTATAGAAAGCATGAAAAACGAATCAAAATAAGTGTAATCGGTGAGAAAAAAATGGAGGCGGAGAAAAAAAAGTTGCAGATTATTCGGTTAAGGAAGAAGATGATGTTACAATTACCGTTTTGTCCTTCATTAAAAGACAAAATCGGAAAATAAAATAAAATGAACCCATGGGAGTTCGAACTCAAGCTGAGATGATTTTAAACTAATCTATCTTAGATTTATCGAAAAAGTTATATAAATATTGTATATATAAGATATTTAATTAAAAACCTTAAAAATAAATCCTCGATTAGTCCCGACTAAACTCCGATTAATCAATTCGGCGTTAGACCTGGTCCAACCGCCCGATTAATGCCTATCGATATTTTGAACATGAGTTATAAGCGACTCTGTTCCAATAGTTTACTCTGTTTCGGTTATTGAGAATAACAACTTGATGTGATTAATTACCCTGCACTCTCATGTGTAATGCAGAGTGGGTGTACTTCAAAAGCTAATAAATACAATAACAATAAATTACAAAAAAGACCCCAAAAAAAAACCTAAGTCAACCAAAAATGAGTAAAAAAAATACTCTTTGCGGAATTTTGATTGGTCACTCTGTTTCCACAACAAGAAGATCAGAAGATCACAGAAAAGACCAGTTCACAAACAAGAAAGCAAGACAATGAATACTACTGTTGTTGTTGTTGTTATTGTCTTCAGAGTCAGCGAACACTTTCCATGAAACAGCTTGCTCGTACGAAACATGTCTCCCCATTGTCGACACACACATTCCAGATGGTAAGCAAGCAAATCCCTGCAACAACAACAACAATTATAAACCCACAACAATTCTCAGGACAAATATGTTTTTTTTTTCTTTTTTAATCAGGTCAATAAATAACAACAAACAACTTTGTTTTTTTTGTTTTGACCTGTTGCATTAGCTTGGCAAAATCTGGACAGAGAGCTTTACGGCCTGACTCGTCAAAGATCTTCTCCAATGTGATGTCTTGCAATGCAACTAGCGTTGTCTCCAACATGTCTAGACCGGCCTGGTTCGCAAACATAAACACTGGCTGTGGCTGCAAAATATCATTGAACCAACCCCAAAAGGTTACAAGATTATGTCTAAACCAAACCAAACCGAAAAGACAAGAGAACCAAAACGTAAAACCAAAGTTTGATAGAATCACACACCTTCAAAGAGCAACACAATATAGCATCTTGGTGATCCCATAGTTGTCTCAACAACGAATCGCCTCCAAGTGAGTCTGTCCTCAGCAACTCAGAGCCTAAGTGTTGGCTGTGTAGGCGTAAGCAAAATAAACATAAGAATCTTCTAAAGCAGTAATTAGCATAAGATGAGAGCCATTAAACAAAGAGGAAACTCACTTGTAACTTTGGCAGATCCACAGAGCAAGAGTAACAGCTTCAGGTGACCCCGGAGATAACTTGGAACCAGAAACCGGGTTAACCCCTGACGGTGAGACCGCCATTGCAACCCGTTGAACCGAGGCAATCACGCTCCGCACATACTGGCAAGCCATATTGGCAACATTCTCTTGCAAGTTATTCTCAAAGGGGAACTGAAAAGCGATTGTGAGTATGCACCGTGAGCTCGGGTTAGAACCATTCTCTGTTGCCGGGCTCACGTCAAGGCTGGAAGTTAAGTCTAATGTCCGGTGGTTAGCAGCCAACAAGTCCTGAGCATCGCCCTGTATCAAGGCAGAAAATGTCTTTTAGAGATAAGAAAGCATTATGAACTAGCCGGAAATAGAAAACCAAGCGGTAATACCGTTTTAGCATCGACAGGTATAACGCGAAAACCAGAAGGAACAAGTGGAGCATCATCCGGAAACATCTCATTGATTGGAGCAAATACTAGCTCTGAACAAGCTCCAACAGCATTCTCATCAATCCCAGTACATATCTGTAGAAGATGCACATCCCGAGAGACAAACGCGTCTTCTTGAACAAGAGAATGGCCTTCTAATCTAACAACTTCAAGCATCTAGAGCATAAAAACCAAATAACATCAAGAATGACATCAATGATATGGATATTGATACTGATATAGATAGCATCTCATTGCAAAATAAGAGAGCCTACCTCTTCATTTTCGATTGTATGCCCTAACGGCATTATGATTTGGCTACCGGTGAATCTTGTAGGCCTCATTCCCGGATAAGCAAAGGCACCCGATTTCAGTGTGGCAGCAGAATACGCGTCAACATTGAAATCAGCCCACTCAGACCGATGCTCCCTTAGAAATCGAATGAGAACCGCAGGTGGAACATTCTATTTACACCAAAGAAAGACAAAAAAGTAAGTGTTCAAGAAAACTTTCAAAAAGCTGCAACAGGTCTTGAGAAAACCGAGTAAGAACTTACTTGAAGAAGCATCGAAGCCTTGGCACAGAGAACACCTCCGAGAAAAGAGAGGGAATCTGAGATACTATTCAAATGCTTTGTAGAGTTAACAGCAACAATTATGTCCTCTGCTCCGTTACAATGCATTATGGACCACCCATCGTCATTAAACCCATTAACCGCGTCATTGAAGCCTCTGGTACAGAAAGAGAGGAAGCAAACAGAAAACAATTCAACCCAAAAGAAGCAAAAAGAAAAGAAGGTATTTGCATCAAATGGTGAATGCTTGTATAAAACCAAACCTGCTTAATCTTTGGCTAAAAGTTCTCAAAACCGCAGGCTGTCTTCCTAATCCGTATACTACTTCCCCATTTGTCTCATGTGCTATTTGCCTGATATATCGCAACTCCTATAACCCGAAACGAAGAGCCAATAATCATTTTATAGAACAAGAATAATCTTTAAAAGAACTTGAGTCATATCTACTTACAGCAATTGTCATTTTCTGTGCAACTACTTTGGATGATTCATAAAGGGGTCGCAGCACGTCAGGGACACTCCAACCCTGCAAGAACAGTGTTTTGGAATCATTTCTTTACGCGGATGTTGAGGAACATGTAGAGAAGGAGAATGACTTTTAGCTATAACTTTCGTACCTCGAGATTAATGTGATCGACGATGTGAATTATGGAACCACCACCATCACAAGGCCTTATTAAGTAGCCACTAGGAAGCATTTCTGCTCTCACAAACTGAGCAGCGGAAGAAGCATCAGGACCAGCTCCAGAACCAGAAAGAGACCTCTCACAAACCTTATAAAATAAGCACACAGAGAATATCAATTACCAAAGAGAGTTTTTTTTATCATCAACATTCGAATCTCATGAAGACATTGTGAGATATGTGTGTACCACAAAACTGCCATTCTCAAGGCTTGTAGTGTATCTCAGTGTCCAGAAATCACGGGCAGGAGCCAAAGTCGTCGGTGCATATGTCTGATAAAATTAAAAATAATCAAATGTGATTGCTAGAAATTGCTAGAAATAGGATACTAAGTGGAAAGAGGAGCCGCAGAAACAAGACTTCACCTGCATATATACGAGCTCGATCGTTCCACCATTACCGGCAGGGAACATTGTGAAAACTTCAAGGCTACGACAGTCGCGGAACCAAGACGGTCGATCTTTGAGGATCTCAGCAATCTGCAAACGTTATAACAACAAACACAAAAGCTTACATCAGAAGAGAAAAAAAAGAAAAAAGATTGAGAGCTCCAAATCTCGCGTCTGCTTCAAAAGTGTGACATAGCAAACCACTTTTTACCTTCATAGGTTCTAAACTAACAAGACCACATGCTCGAGCTGCCACGCCATTGCTTCTTTGCGAAATGGCGAAAATGCCAACCGAATCCGGACCAGGCTGCAAACACACAACAATGACTCATTCACCTCTCAAAACACATGTCACACCATAAGATATAACCATAAGTAACTGGCACATATATTACCTTCATCCCAGGCATCTGGACCCAATCAACAGCAGTTCCTGTAGCCTTTGAAAGGAACTCTGCCAAGGTCTCCTCCGCAATCGCGAGCAATCTGCCTAAACAACACAATTTTGTTATATCCACGCGCAGGACAAAGATCCGAACTAAGTTGTATTGATTCCTCTTTGCTTACCCTGCATGTCTATTTGCATCTCTAAGAGAATGCTGAGGAGTTGGATCCACCGAGTCGCAGCTATCATCAGTCCCCTGAAATTTCACAAACACCGTAAACATCAGAGAACTCGCAAACACCGAACCTAACTAATCAAGATTTGTTCTTTCTCTTTTTACTTACCACTGTGGTCAGCTGCTGCTTCATATATCCGTTTTCACAGACAAGATGAGAAACCTGTTTCTGAAGCCTATCGTTCTCCTCCATCAACAGCTTATTCATAGCTGAAAGCTTCCGGTTTACGCTCTGCAGCCTCGAAGCCTCTTTCCTCTGTTTATCTCGACACCTAAAACGTACAAAACCATTCACCACACATATATATAGATATATATCCAATTTTGTCTCTCTTATTCCCTAAAGACAAAGTAAGTCAACAGTAAAATTACAACTAAACTAATGAAGAGAATCTGAAGATCATTTTAAGGAGAATCTAATCCACACCCACCAAATCTTCACTAAAAAAGATCCTAACTTTGGCGAGAATACTAGATACCCAGTAATCTGAACATCGAAACCAAACCAAAATTACAAATCTTTTGAGTCTTTTTTGGTTACCTTCGGTTCTGAAACCAGACTTTGATCTGCTTAGGTTCGATATGGGCCAAAATGTGACATTCTCTGATCAGCTGTTGACGGCGGAGAGAAGTGGGTTTAGGACACTCTGAGTAAACACGCTCGAGAGCTTCAACTTGCTCCGCCGTGTACCTTACATACTTGCCGCTACTATCCAAATGCCGATTTATATTGTCACCACTCTCATGGTGATTCGCCACCGCCATCGCCATTTTTTGTTTCTTTTCTTATAATAATAAATCTTCAAACTTTCCGACGGTTTTCTTTTTTGTACTTTAACACTGGGATTCGAGCTTCTCTCTCTCTCTCTCGCCTTTTTTTGTTTGGTTTCTTCTTTATCTTTATCGAACTTCTTCGGAAAATCCGTCGTCTCTTAAGAGAAACGGAAGTGAATGTGTTGTCTCTTTTGTTTTCTCAGACAAAGAAGATTCTATGGTCGTGGCTTCTAGTGAAAGACCAAAGACAAGTGGAACGCAAATTTTGAAAAAAAGAAACAGAGACCAACAGAAAAAGAAAAGTGTTTTCAGACTTGTACAAAAAAAAGGAAGAAGTTGAGGAAAAAAAGCTTACGGAAGATCTGAGAATTTTTACAGATTCTTTCAAGAAGACAATACACTAATACAGAGAATCAACCAAAAATACTTTTAACTTCAAGATTTGAAAAAAAAAAAAAACCAAATTTTCACTCTCAGCCCTTCTCTCTCTCTCTTTCAAAGAAGAGAGTCACGGCGAGATTGAATCATTATGAGGACACAATAGGACAAGAGCAAAAAACCTTGGGAACCAAACAATGGATGAAGCAGCCAAAAAGTAGACCCAAAACTTTACCAGTCAAAACAGAACAGGAATCTCATCAAAATACATTACAAAAAGGTCTTCAAATTTCTTTCTTTTTCACTGAGAATAACAAAAACAAATGTTCTCTCAGAAATTAAAGAGATAGAGAGAGAGTGAGATAGAGAGAGAGAGAGAGAGAGAGTAAGTGATCTGTGTCTGGTCTGAACATCGAACAGTAAGAGAGAGAGAGAGACAGGGAAAGGAGTTTGCACGCAAACCGACAAGCTGTGCCATAAGCAAAAAGAAAAAAGAAAAGTGTTTTTAGAAAAACAAATTAATTTAATTAAAATTTTAATAAATAATACGGCGGGCATTTACGAAGTTGTCCCTACTTTTTTGTCTGAAATGACAATATAGGGATCCAACTACTGGCCCCCTCTTTACCCTCTCTATGTCATTTATTTATGTCAACTGATTTGACCCAACGTCTCTTTTATTCTTTTTTTTTTTTTTTGTAACCACTGTCGTTTTTCAACTTTTTGTTTTTTTTTTCTCACAAACATATTTATTAGATATAAAAGAGTAAATATATATATATATATACAAGAAATCAACCATGCTGATGTTGGTGTGTAGATAGTAGTTACACGGGCCAGGGCCTTATACGAGGAATATAAGGCCTCAAGCTATCATTTTTGAAGCTACATTTCAAAAAAATTATATCAACTGGCCTCACCTTTTACAATCCTCTTCATTTGATCACTATTTAAAAGATTTTTATAATTTTTAGATTACAGTGTTACTGATTTATGGATTCTTAGTAAAATTTTATGTTAATTTTGATACATTTAAATTTTATTCAAATCTATTGTTATAAAAAATAGTTATTATTGATTTTATAATTCTATTAAAATTTACTATTATTAAAATCAATCAAAGTTTTTAGTTATCACTGTTTACGGGTTTTGAATTAAAAAAATTCTTGCATTTTGAATAAATCATGAACTAACGAGTCCATAACAAGTGATTCTATATTTTTTTTATCATTTCTCAAGTTTTTATCATCGAATATAGATAGATAATAGGTTTGGAGTGGGCGATCCAGCAAAAATACTCAAAAGATAAGGAAATATTGTGATTTTTCATACTTTTCTGTTTTATTAATAATATGCATTACGCGAATTTGAATCAAAATAACACATAAAGACTGAACACTAGCACAAATCAGTAGGTTATATGTTATATAGTTGAGGTGAACATGTTTCTATGTACGAATGCATTTAGTGTATGGTCGGCTCCATGTGGAACGTTCTACAGGTTATAAGGATGATTTGTGAGTTAATTAGCCATACGGGCTCGGATTTCACAAAGAAGCCCGAGAAATGGATGTTATTGCTCATCGGAGCTGTGTAGAGAGGAAGCATATAATGTAGTTTTTGAAGCCTTTTTGCAGGATTATAGCAATGGGATTTATCGCATATTGTGTTAACGATATGTAATATACGTTTGTATGAAAGAGTAGATACTTGCACATAATTAGGGCTAATGCCTTGTATAAATATGTAGTCAATGGTAACTTGAATCAATAACAGAAAACCCTTTCATTCTAGGTTTCTCACATATTGGTTGTCCGAGTAGTTAATCTTGTAAATATTTGTCGGATATTTCTTATAAAATAATCTGTGAAAAATAAAATGGAAATTTACTCCAAAAAAAAAAAATATATCTTTCTCTCTTCCTCTCAACCAGTCAAAGCCTTAATTGTTGACTTGTAACTTGTTAAATCTCATGCGCCTTTGTTAGATTGAGAAAGAAAAGCAACGACAAAAAAAAAAAAACACTACATATCAAAATTAATTTGGAAGATACACTGACTTCGATAATCTCAAGCGCAAAATTTGCGTTTGTTTCTGCAATAATAAGAAATAGAAGAAAATTCATGTGAAACATTTGATTTTTTTTTATGATAAATAATATTTCATTTTTATTTAAACGATAAAATGTAATCATCTTTGATGCTAATGTTTGGACAAATTTTTGTTAGTTCGAATCGAAACAGTTTTACGGATTGATAAAAAAAAAGTTATTTTATTAATGAATAATCTTTGAATTACAATGAATTGTAAGTGCTAATCTATTATTTAACGAATGATTCAGACGTTGGTTGTTGAATTTGGCTGCTAGGGGTCAGCTCCGTAGGGTTCTCAGTCGCTTGCTCATGAAGCAAAACGACAGTTAGATCTTATTCCCATTGACTTTTGAGGTGAGGCTGCCTATTGAATTTATTTTCTCCAATAGTTACATTGACAATTAACAAATCGTTTGGTTTCAAATGTTTTAAACTATGGGTTTATTTGAAAAACATATACACTTATTATAAGAAAACACAAGCAAATTCAAAACAGAATTTTATCGATTCGCAGCTCGGGAGATAACACATACGAAGAGTTTCTCCAAGCATAATTGCTGCATCTGATGTACAAAAGATTTTTTTTTTCAATTAATTTGACATATAATTCAAAAAAAAAAAAAAACACAAACACAAACAAACGATAAAATAAAATACAAACGCAATCAAACAATCAAAGGCATATACACTATAGAAAATTATCCTATTGGCGAGCTATATATGAGAATTGATTGTTTGTATTTATAAGGAAAAATATCGGAGGTCCCTCGTATGAAAGTGGTTGCGACAAGTCTTAAATTTGACTATGCACGGAGATAAGAATGCGATGTCCCCATTAAATTTCACATATAGTACAAACTTAATTATCGCAGCATACATGTTGTGACAAAATATTTGAAACAAAATCCCCAAAAATGTCAAAATGCCACATCCTTTCTTGCTTTTACATTTTGCAAAATTCCTTTCTAGTGTTTAATTTTTACTTTATTTGTCAATAGATTGTTTTCTTCTGTTGGCCTTGATGGGATTAATATTCCACCACTTTGTCCCCTACCCACAAAGTTTCCCACCAAAGTTAACCTCTAATTTCCTTCTTTTTTTAATTAAGCTCCAAAAATATCACAAGTTCTTGGTATATTATCAGATGTTGGAATTTTCCTAATGTTTTTTTTGAATTTTTATTTTTTTTTCCTAATGTTTGATCACGTAATATCTTCGTTTCTAGAAAAAAAGTAATGCATAAAAATGCTAAAATTCGATTCAACTATCTATATTAATGAAGTGCATTTAGCTTTTATATAAATCATGTTGAGAAAACTCTACAATTAATGGAAGTAATTATTAGTATTGTATGAGTAAAAATAAAATACCAAAAAAAGAATCATTTGAAGATATGCACAATTAGTTAACATATTTTCAATTTTTACAGAGTAAAATATCGAGGAGAATAAAATCTACACATTGTACACACCATAAATAGCTTTGTAAACTCATAAACAGTGATGGTTAAAATGTTACATATTAATTATATGTAAGAAAAAAATCGAATAATTTATCTTGGAATATATCACTTGTGGAAATGTGAAATAAATAATCCCAAATGGTATTCATAATGCTTTGCCAATCAAGAAGAAAATAGTAAAATTAACAAGAAACTTATCTGTATTCCTCCACCCGGCATCACATCGGACATACAAGCTCCATGGGTAGCTTGGAATACATGGACATCAAGAAACAATAAGATTTTCGGTGATAAAAATCTTACGGTGGAAGATGTAGTCATCAAGACAATTGCGCTAAGGAATGGAGCGAAGCTCAAGTCTCAAAATCCAAAACCACATCACCAGGCATAGCAAAGCAAAGGCCGAGAGATATTACATGAGTCTCATGCAGAACGGATGCTGTCTCAAGAGGGAATGAGAAGATTGCCAGATTAGGATGAGTTTTCTCCTCTGGATCGGATCGAGTAATTTCCCAAAAATCCCAACTGGTTACCTAGTGAAATCGCCATTGATGGCGGAAAGCCTAACTATCCGCGCGGCGATGGAAGAAGCGTGGAATTGCGTCTACGCAAGACTTCACTTGGAATCAGACTTGCAAAGCGATTAAAGCAATCACGACGGAGATTGGATTCTTAGAACTACACGGTGTCGTCTCCGACATCGTCAAGATCGCTAGTCGATTTGATTCTATTTCCTTTGCTTTCATTAAACGTGGCAGATGAGCTAACCAAACAAGCTTTAGCTTTGTATGAACTAAAGCCCAATTTTAATTCAAATGAAGAAGACAGATTAGATCCAAAAAAGAGAAACAAGAAAACAATTTTTCTAAAGAAAAATTTTAAACGAATTCAATTTTTACACTTAAGTGAAATTTTTTTAATAAGAAACTATTTTCATTTTGTAACAAATTAATATGTCAATGAAAAAAAACGATGAATATATATTTTTGATATCTTGGGATTCCATCAAATGAAAAAAAAACAGTTAAAACATTGTAATCAGGAGCAGTTTACGATATGCATTCAGAAGATACATGTTCTTCGTTGCTAGATGAGGTTGAGGTAGATGCTCGTCATCTGAGGGGATGAAGAGTGCTTGACGGGTCATTTCGCTCCGGATGTAGGAACCTGCGTTCACGAGAAAACAATTTCAATGGGCCTCCAGAAGGGGGGAAAGGTGTTTCTTTCACGAATGTTCTCAGACGCCCAAGTTAGACGCATTCAACCGAGAACAGATAATCGGAAGGTGTTTGTATAGGTTGAGTGAGGAGCCTCATATGTAGATCGGAACTCCTATTTGTTGTTTTGATGGAATATTGCATGTTAACCATATCATTCGTGAGTGGGTTGGAGCTCTTATGTGCTGATATGTCAGTTATTAGTGGTTCCTTAGGGATATGAGAAAGGGGAACTAATCTGGAGCGAGGCTCTTGTCTGGTCACACTCGAAGGAATCAGTAGTTGATTTCAGTGGGGCTCGTCCTGTACTTATGACACAAGACTCGGAATCCACCAAAATCTTACACCCTTAATTCAAGTCTTAGCCACGAGATGGAGGCAATGAGGATGATGAGTAACCGGTTTGTTGATTGAATCCACAATCAACGGTTTATGTTTCTAACTTGCAAGGGCTATTCCTCGCAAGGACAGTAAGAAACAACACGAAAATCTAAGGGTTTGATTCCACAAGCACTTAAACACTCGCAGGAACAAGATTGATTCAAAGATAACTCTTTTAAAACAACAAATGGATTTCTATTGATTTTAAAACGTGAATTGAAAGTACAATGATGAAGAGCTTATATAGTGCTCGACATAAACATAAGATTAAGGTAACAACTATGAAAAGAGATCGCAATAAATGGAGCAAATCGTGATCTGATCTCCTTGATCGATCTTCTAGCCGTTAGGCATTAAAGGTGATGCGGCTTGGGTGAAACTTGAGGAGAAAGTGACGCTCTCTAGGGATTCATGGTGAAATGTACGTCTAGGATCTTCTGTATGAGATGGAGGGTCGAGATCAGATGGTGTAAATGGTCGTTGATCTTTTATTACTCCAAGTGTGAATGCTTCCGGATATTGAAAGTGTGTAAACAATGGGATCAGCCTGATCCTGTGGGGGCTGGTGTATGAGAAGTTTCTAGCTGAATGTCTTGGATGGTTGGATGTGTCTCTTGAATTCTCAGATGTCTCTCTTGGTCGCCAAAGTCTCGTTTGTAACTCATTAAACTCGTGAGCTTCCAAATAAGGCAAGTTGAGACGCCTCTGATTTAGAAGTTGAATAACTTTTAAACCATAATGAATTTTGGCATGAATCCAATTCGACGAGCTTCTCCTTTATACCAAGGGGGTGTATTGAAACTGAAATTTGGGAGAATTTAGAATGATTTGAGTTTTAATGAAATTTTAGATGATTTTGGGTGAATTAGAAAATTTCTTGTGATTTGTTATTAAAGTCTATGAAATCCCACCTAAAATTATGAGATTTGGTTTTTTATATTTTTAACTAAAAAACCCCACCAAAACCACTTAAAATCACTCAGAATCCTCTAAAATCCACTAAAAATATTTCTAATAACAGGGGATTTGATTTACTTTTTATAAATTCTTGATTGAATAACATAGGATTTGGTAAGACATTTAGAAATCATTAGTTCAATAACAGGGGATTTTAAAAGAACCACCAAATCTTCTAAAATTCCTAATCCAATACACCCCCCAAGATTCCATAACAAGCCGGTTCGTAGCTTATTTCCTCCTGGTTCGGTCGGAATCCTTCAATTAACGCACGTATATCCGATTCGGATAAGTTCGGCATCACCCGTTTTGCAAGTTGGATAACTTGGTCATTCCACTTCGGCGTGAGTCTCTGATGAGTCAAATTTCTGGAACAACTTGACTTGTTTCTTGGTTCATCGGAAGTGAACTTGCCGCCGTGGTGGTGACGGTAACCGGAGAAGATCTACCGGATTGTTTGATTCCGGTTCGANAAACCGATCTCCTCCGTCTATCAAATCATCGTCGTCGTTTTCGATGCTTCTCCTACGGCAGTGACGATTCTCCTCCCGGAGAATCTTCGACCAGTCCGGTACGTTCATCGGAAGTGAACTTGCCGCCGTGGTGGTGACGGTAACCGGAGAAGATCTACCGGATTGTTTGATTCCGGTTCGACCGGATGTGATGATTTTTCTACGAAATTCAGGCGAATCGGAGTACAGATCGGACTCATCGAACTCGAATCCTGAATCGGCGGCGACGTGGTAAGATCGATCTGTGGGAAGGAAGCGATGACTCGGCCGTGGGTAATAGGTCTTTCCCGTCGCCATTGAAGGTGCAGAAGAAGAAAAAGTTTTTTTTTTTGTTTTTAATTTTGAATTTGGTTTGTTGCTATGAGAGAAGAAGAAGACTTGAAGAGTCTCTCTGCTTTTATAAATGTTCAGTTGTAATTGGATAAGGGCCCCACTTTTCTCTGTTTGTTAACTTATAGTTTCCGTCGGTGAAAATTACGTAAATATCCTTTATTTCTTTCGTGGGAGGGGAATATTTACATGCGGCAACGTATTATGGTTGTGGCATATTCTCAAAAACCTTTTGTCTACAAAACCAATTATATGAAATTTAAAAATCCAAACGCATAATTTTTTTCTTTTTGGTTTTCAAACTATATATTTTTTAAGTTGAAGGTTTATTTTTTTTTTTGTTTAATTTAGAACGAATCTATCTTTTCTTTCTATTTTTGCAATTGCTATTAGATATTTTTTTTAATATCTATCTTTTTTTTTTTTTTTTTTTGGCAATTTTAATATCTATCTTTATTTATATAAAATCTAAAGTACATAAAAATACAATCAGTAACATAACTGAGATTATGGTGGAACAATGTTGTTTTAAAGGCTTTATTTACTAAAAAAGTAGTATCAATTTGGTTAATTTCGGAACAATGAAAAAATTATTTTTAAATCTGATAATGTTAAAAAAGAAAAAAAAACCTGATAATGTTTTTTAATATATCTTTTTTTTTATTACGCCAATAACGTTTAAAATCTATAAACAAACAAAAACAATCAATGCGAGCCTCTTTCACGAAAAGGCCAAAACAATCAACCTACAGTAGTACAGTGTGTGTCGACGATACAGTGGTCGTCGAATTGTCCCAGTGGGCCAATGGTATATTAATATTGTTATTAATTTTTTTTTGGTTCCAATCATACTATATATTAGTTAGATTTTCCAATTTACACGTTTTTATTAAAATATCTTCTCTTTTTTTGTTGTTAAAAGGTTTCGTAAGCTATCTTCCTAAATTGTCGTTTTCGTTTTCGTAGATTCCTAAAGAATTTATATGGAGAATGTTCTAGGTTTGCGAGAAAATGAATACAAATTCAGTAATCCTACAATTAATTTGTTTAAAATTTGTTTCCTCAACTTTGCCGCACAAGTTTTATACACCAATTTTTAAGTCCCAAAATCATATGGAACTTTAAGAGATAGATTTTGGACTGTTCAGAAGTCGATTTCTGTTTATTTTTATGTTTAGAGGTCGATTTTGGTTTCTAATTTCAACTTGTAAAATAAATGTATCAAAATTATCCCCAAAAAATTAACAAAAGGAAAACAGCATTAATTTTCCAATTCCTCGTGGAGTTTTCCAATTCCTAGGGGAGGAGTTATGATCTCGTGTGTATAAATAATAATACCTTTTGCGTTTGTACACGTTTAATAGAACTTCCCCAAATCTTTCGTCATGGGTAAAGAGAAGAAGACATACCGACGTCACGGTGGTGATTCGAAGCGTAATCACTATCATCACGAGAGGTCTCACGAAGGAAGTACGGAGAAGGAAGCGAGGAGTAAGAGAAAAGATAGAGAGGAAGAGAATAGGGCTAGAGAAGCAAACAAGAAATCTAGGTTTTGTGTTGAGAGGAGAAGGAGGAGCAGCTTTGAAGATATTGTGGCCGTGGAATTCGAGAAGAACAACGCTCAAGTCAGTGAGAATTCTGCGTCTATTGCATCGGAAACTTCTAGTCAAATCTTTGAAGCTATTAAGCTGGCAGCTCAGATGAGAAGAAGCCTATTTCCAGGACAAGTACCCACAGAGACAGCTGTTGCAGTTGCAAAGAAACCGACCAAAGTCCATGTTCTTCGTGTGGATGCACTTGGAGTTGGAAGAGAGATAGATGAACAAGGACATGTGATTAGTGTGACTAAACCAAGCAATCTAATTACTACATTGAAGGTTAACCTCAACAAACACAAGAAAGATGCTTTTCAGATTCTTAAACCTCATCAAGATCCACAAGAAAACCCCTATTTCGATCCAAGGATGGGTAATATTGATAAAAACAAGATTCTGAGACCTAAACGTATGTGTTTCAAGTTTGTTGAGCAACGTAAATGGACAAAAGATGCTGAGAATTGTTGGATCTTTTCTTTGAAAGTGTGAAAAGAAACAATAACGATCCATGGGCAAAAGAGGAAAGCTTAATTAAGTGGAAATAATTTTTTCCATTTGTCGGCCATTCCTTCTCAGCCTAACGTGGACAAGGTATTTCCACAAATCTTTGGCTTCAAAAGGCCAGCTCTCCGGCTATATAAGGATGAGCTCTCTATCATTCTAAAAAACACACTCACAACATCTCACTCTCTTACTCATCAAACTTTCGATCCTCCACTTCCTCCACAGTGAGTCTAGAGAAGTTAGTCTCTCGTTCTTTCAACTTCTTAATTTCCGAGTCTCGAGAGTTTAACGTAGCATTGTTTAGAGTTCGTAGATTCTGTTTTCAAGTGCTGCGAAACGGTCTCGTATCGGTTGTATCTTGGGATTCAAAAATCGTATTCCAAACCGTCTCACTACGGGCGATTTATTGAGTTACGGAAAGAGTTTTTCTCGCCTCCGATATTCGGATTTCTTCTCAAAGATCCGTTTTCCGTTTTCTCGTTTTTTCCCTTCCTTACTTGTTCGTTTTTTCGATTTTATTACCCTTAAAATCTTATTCCGGTTTTGCGGTTCCTACAATCGTAACTCAATAAATCCGTTCTTATTCTTTCGCTAAAAACAGATTAAGTTTCTGCGGTTTCTTCAAAAATCGATTGCCAAGAAACGATTTTTTAAGAAAAAAAAAAACGGTATCCGTTTCTACGAACGCTTCTAAGCGAGTTTGCAAAACGCTTTAACCGATTATAAAGTTTCAGCGAACGCTTAAAAGCGAGTTTGCTAAACATTCATTAGCGATCTAAGATTGTTAACTAGATCCGCTATTTTCGATTTATTCTAGATAAATCTTTTATTGAAATTTCATTCAAATCGAATGGTTACTGATTCATTTGTTTACTTGTAAACAGATGGCTACCGGTACCTCAAACGTAATCGATCAAACACCGAATGTGTTTGGACCAGTGGGTGCAAATGATGTCGATGAGCCGACACGCCGAATCCTGTTTGGTGATGGTCTTGCAACGGCTACAACGCCCAATGTTGTCCACCCTATGATTCCGTCAATCCCTGCATCCGCGAGTCATGGACTCATGCCGGATCATTTTGACGGAAAAGGTTTCAAAACATGGCAACTGAAGATGCATTTCTTCTTGACGAACATGAAGTTCGATAAGTTTCTGAAAGAGGACGCACCAGTTCTTCCAGAAGAAAACACGTGTGCATACACTCTCGCTAGTGTTGAAGCCTGGATCCATGGGGATTTTGTATGCAGAGGTTGGATCTTAGGCCGCCTCAATGACCAGCTGTACCTTGTTTACAGTATGGAAAAATCCTCCAAATCATTATGGATGGCTTTGGAGAAGAAGTACAAGTCAGAAGACGCTGGATGTCAGAAATATGCGGTTGCAAAATTTCTTGACTTCAAAATGGTGGATTCCAAACTAATCATGGATCAAGTGGAAGCACTCCAATTGATTTGTCATGACATAGCTGCTGAGGGAATGTCAATTTGTGAGATCTTCACCGTGAATAGCTTCATTGAGAAGTTACCTCCAAGTTGGGTGGATTTCAAAAACTACCTCAAGCACAAACGGAAGGCGATGACTCTCGAAGAAGTCATCACCAGGTTGCAAATGGAAAGTAGAAACCGTCAAGCAAACGGTCTACAATTCCAGGAGCACAACGTCAATGTGGTAACCCACAAGGGAAAGTACAAGGGTGGAGCTGTGAACAAGGCATCTCCTTTCAAACCAAGGTCTTCCACGAACTTCAAAAAGCGCAACAACGCTGAAACGAAGTTCAAATGGAAATGCCACAAATGTAACAAGATTGGTCACAAAAGTGATGTTTGTCGCAGCAAGCCCAAAGACAACGGGAAAGCTCAAGCCAATTTGACAGAAGAAGACATGTGCGCTGTGGTCTCGGAAGTCAACATGGTGGAAGACAACCCGAAAGAGTGGTGGTACGACACTGGTGCAACAACCCACATTTGCGCTGGACGTGAAATGTTCAGCACCTACCAGAAAAGTACATCGACCGAACAGCTGTTCATGGGAAACTCTGCATTCTCCAAGATACATGGTCGTGGAAAGGTTGTGCTGAGGATGACCTCGGGGAAGGAACTCACTCTTCAGAATGTCAAACATGTGCCTGACATGAGGAAGAACCTAATTTATGGCACTCTGATGAGCAAGGCCGGATTTGCTGCTAATCTTGAGGCAGACAAGCTCGTGCTGAGGAAATTTGGGGTGTTTGTTGGCAGGGGTTATGAGAAGAACGGGCTGATCAAGATGTGTGTCACGACAGTCATCCGCAACAAAGACGCTTCTAGCTCTAAGAATGTTGTTGCTAATAATGTTGCTTCTATTTCAAATGTTGCTGAATCTGTTTCTAAGATTTCACTCAATGAGAAAAACCCCGTTGCTTACTTGCTTGAGTCATTTAATATTTGGCATGAAAGATTAGGACATGTGAATTACAAATCTATACAAAGATTAATGAACATGAACCTAATCCCGAAATGCAAAACAAGCAAAGAAAAATGTGAAGTGTGCGTACAGGCCAAACTCACAAAAACGCCATCACCTCAAGTTGAAAGAACCACCGAACCTCTAGGTTTAATACATACAGATTTATGTGATTTAAAATATGCACTAACTAGATGATCATACAAAATACTGTTACGTATATTTGTTATGTAGCAAAGATGAAACCTTGAAAAAATTCAAAGAATATAAGCGCGAAGTTGAAAATCAACTAAACAAAACTATTAAAATAGTCAGAAGTGATAGAGGATGTGAATATGATGAACCATTTAATGCCTTTTGTCAAGAACATGGGATTATCCATCAGACCAATGCTCCTTACTCACCGGAATCTAACGGAGTTGCGGAAAGGAAAAATCGAACTCTTAAAGAAATGATGAATGCGATGTTGCAGGAATCTGGGTTAGCCCAGGACATGTGGGGGGAAGCATTGCTTACCACAAATTATATCCTCAATAAAATACCACACAAAATCACGGGAAAAACTCTTTACGAACTTTGGAAAGGTACTCCGCCATCGTATAAATACTTAAAAGTGTGGGGGTGTCTAGCAAAAGTTGCAGTGCCACCTCCGAAAAAGGTCACAATCGGACCAAAAACGGTGGATTGTATTTTCATTGGATATGCACACAACAGTAGTGCTTATCGATTTCTGGTTCATCAATCAGATGTACCGGATATTCACATAAATACAACCATGGAATCAAGAAACGCGTCTTTCTTTGAACACTTGTTTCCATGCAAGGTTAAACAAAACCCAAAATGAACTCGTGAAGAAAGTGAAGCGATCACCTCCGTAAACGAGGCAAGCACTTCGGGCACATCATTTGATGATGCAGAAGACGTCGAAGATGAACCTAGGCGCAGCAAAAGGGCTCGTAAGGAAAAATCTTACGGTGATGATTTCTTAATGGTCTTTCTTACAGAGAATGAACCAAGAACTTTCGCCGAAGCCATGTCCACACCAGACGCACCTTCATGGAAGGAAGCCGTTAATAACGAGTTCGACTCTATTATGCAAAATCATACATATGAGATAACAGACCTACCACAAGGGTTTAAACCATTAGGGTGTAAATGGATTTTCAAAACAAAGTTGAAAACCGATGGCTCGGTAGACAAATACAAGGCTAGGCTTATAGTGCAAGGATTCCGGCAAAAAGAAGGCTTGGATTTCTTTGACACATATTCTCTGGTAACGAGAATAACCTCTATAAGAACTCTAACAAGCATTGCTGCTTTACGAGACCTAGAAATCCATCAAATGGATGTTAAAACTGCTTTTCTAAATGGAGATTTAGAAGAAGAGATTTATATGAAACAACCAGAAGGTTTTGTCGTCCCAGGACAAGAACATAAAGTATGTCGACTTGTGAAGTCGTTATATGGACTTAAACAAGCTCCAAAACAATGGCACGAAAAATTTGACAACGTAATGATGTCAAACGGTTTCAACATCAATGAATGTGATAAGTGCATTTACATAAAATGTACTCCACAAGGGTACATTTTATTATGTTTGTACGTGGATGACATGCTCATTCTCGGAAGTACAAAAGATCTAATCAATCAAACTAAACAACTGCTAAAAAGCAAGTTTGATATGAAAGATATGGGACTCGCAGATGTAATTCTAGGGATCCAAATCACTAGAAATTCTGACGGAATTATCCTGTCTCAAACTCATTATGCTGAAAAGATACTGGAGAGATTTAAAAAATACTCAAACGGGACAGCGAAAACTCCAGTAGATTCTCAACTTCACCTTCAAAAGAATTCGGGTGAAGCTGTTCTACAACTGGAATATGCAAGAGTGATCGGAAGTCTGATGTACTTAACAAATTGTACTAGACCCGATCTAGCGCATGCAGTAAATGTACTAAGTCGCTACTCAAGAAATCCAGGACATAAACATTGGAAAGCTATAACTAGAGTATTAAACTACATACGTTATACCAAAAATTATGGTCTTCACTACGGTAAAGAACCCGCAGTTTTAGAAGGATACAGTGATGCAAACTGGATTTCCGATTCTAAAAACTCAAAATCCACTAGTGGATATGTCTTTACGCTTGGAGGTGGAGCGGTGTCCTGGAAATCTTCCAAACAAACTCTGTAGCCAGATCAACCATGGAATCTGAGTTTATAGCGCTTGATAAAGCCGCAGAGGAAGCAGAGTGGCTTCGAAATTTTTTGGAAGACATTCCGATGTGGGAGAAACCAGTGCCAGCATTACGTGTACACTGCGATAGTCAATCGGCTATAGCTCGGGCATTGAATAATCTCTACAATGGTAAATCTCGTCATATTAGGAGACGACATAAAACCATTAGACACTTGATCTCAAGTGGTATAATCACGATTGATTATATTAAATCGGCTGACAACCTAGCGGATCCATTAACTAAAGGTTTGTCACGAGATCAAGTTGAAAAATCATCAAGATGAATGGGTTTAAAGCCTATAAATTAAAGACGAAGTTTGATGGAAACCCTACCTATGTGACTGGAGATCCCAAGATCTAGGTTCAAAGGGACAACTAAATCAAACGGAATCTGTAAAGAGTACTGTGAGACTTGTATATCTACCCAGTTCCCAGGATGATAAACAGTGCTATAAACCTGTACGTGATAAGGTTAAGCGTTAGCTTCTAATGATTCCATAACTTTGTAATAGTGGAGTATGACTGGATACTTCTGAATAAGTTATTGGAAGATCACCTAGTGAGTGTGAAATACGGCCGTTTCTAGGAGAATAAAGTGAGGCTATATTCTCCAAGTTCACTCACGAATAACCAAGCAAGTTCAAGGCCAAAATGAACACAATAGAGAACTCAGTTCTACGAGAAATGAAGCTGTATTATAGTTGTTGTCTCGGTTTACATCAAAATCTGGGTGGTTCAAGACATCAAGTTCTCCTCCTGGCCTAGTAAACCCGACAGATATAAAAATGAGTAGTTCAAAGCTGAAAAATGCTACTAGCTCAAACACAGTGGATTTTCGTTTAAACTCTCAAAAAGTCTGTCTGTCTAGTGATAGTAGTAAAGTCAGTTGAGTCGTCAGTTGTTTAGAGTAATTTCTTTTCATGTGGGGGATTGTTGGATCTTTTCTTTGAAAGTGTGAAAAGAAACAATAACGATCCATGTGCAAAAGAGGAAAGCTTAATTAAGTGGAAATAATTTTTTCCACTTGTCGGCCATTCCTTCTCAGCCTAACGTGGACAAGGTATTTCCACAAATCTTTGGCTTCAAAAGGCCAGCTCTCCGGCTATATAAGGATGAGCTCTCTATCATTCTAAAACACACTCACGACACACTCTTACACATCAAACACTCACAACACACTCTTACACATCAAACACTCTCAACCTTCAATCCTTTTCTTAAGTTCTAAGTAAGTCTTTGCAACGTCTTTTTGGTTTACGATTCTTAAGTCTCGAGAGTTTAACGTAGTGTTTACTAGAGTTCGTAGATTCTGTTTTCGAGTGTTGCAAAACGGTCTCGTATCGGTTGTATCTTGGGATTCAAAAATCGTGTATATCCGTCTCACTACGGGCGATTTATTGAGTTACGGAAAAAGTTTTTCTCGCCTCCGATATTCGGATTTCTTCTCAAAGATCCGTTTTTCCGTTTTCTCGTTTTTTCCCTTTAAGGTTATCGATTTTATTACCCTTATAATCGAATTAAGCTAAGCAGTGAATAGATTGCAAAACAAAAATACTAAAAGAATCAGTTGGAAAGCTTGTTGAAAACGGGTTTTAAATCAATGAGACAAACGTTAGGCCTTGGGAAATTCACAGGTAAATCCGAATTGTAGATTAAAAACCGTTAGGATATTTTGTAAGATCCGTTCTAGAACTCGAAACACAATAGTAAAATCAACCAACTTCCGCTGCGAAGATTATCTATGTCTAAATCTTAGAATTCCAAATTTCCTTGCAAATTCAAACAATTTAGACAAGCATTAAAGTTTAGGTTCGATTGTTCACAAAATTCCTAAGCCAAATTTCTTTGCGAATAGGTATTTTGCTCATCTAAGATAATTCAGGCAATCAATAATACTTTCGCATCTATTAATCAACCTAAGATCTGAATTCTAGATGATCAAACTGGAATTAGCATTGGGCACGATCTAGATGAAGAACTATGTGATTATCCTAACAGAAACTCAAATCTAACAATTAATCTTCAACCTTTGAATAACCCTAAACCTAACAAGCAAACTACTTAGACATGGTGATTGAAATAAACATCATGAAAAGGAGACATTGCATAAAAGAAATAAGTAAAAGATATAAAGGGGTTCGAATTCTTCTCTCAAGCGAATAGAGTATCGGAATTGTCTCCTCAAAATCTTTGGAATAAATCTCTCTCTAAGTCTCGATAGAGTAAAAGGTGACCGCCTAACAATGACTTTAAAAACCTAAATATAGTCTAAAACACGAGTTGGGGTTAATCTGCAACTTCTGGAAACTTCGGAGGGTCAAATATGCAATTTATGGAAACTTGAGGCAGATTCGCAGGGAGTGCCGATCGACACCCTCCATGGTGTCGGTCGACACCAGTGGCAAAACGTGTGCAATCTTCTTGTTTCATCCGTCCTTCGCTTTCTCTTCATTCTGATTGGCTCTAAAAGCTCCACAATTCTCCAAAGTCGCCTTACTCATTCAATAACCTGTAAAGACTCATAAAGACTCTAAAAACACTTAAAAGACTCGATAAAACAACGGATATCATGGTTGAAAATCGGTAAAAATCATGATATATCAGGGGTTCAGGACCGTCTTTAGAGGAAGCATCTCACCAACTGAACAAATTGTCGTCAAGAAGATCACCCCGGGAAGCATGTAGGGGTATCCGTGAGTTCGTCGATGATATCTAGAGCCTAGGACGGCTTAGCCACAAGAAGTTGGTCAACCTTGAAGGTTGGTGCAAGCATAAGAAGCACCTCTTGTTTGCGTACAATTATACGTCCCAGGGGAGTTTAGACTCACTACGAAACACCTCTTGTTGACTTGCGACTGAAGAAATATCGTCTGTTTCTGTTCTGGAGCGTGCGCTTCCTGATAGCTAAAGGAGTAGCTTCAGGTTTATTGTACCTCCATTAGGAATGAGACTAGATAGTAATCCAACGGGACGTGAAGCCAAGCAATATGTTAATATTAACACATTGCTTGGCATCATATCCCGGTGGATTACTATCAGTTCCCATTCCTCGTGGAGGTAAAATAAACATGAATCTATTCCTTTAGCTATCAGGAATCGCACGCTCCAGGACAGAACCAAACGAGATTCTTTCAGTCGCAAGTCAACAAGAGGTGTTTCGTAGATTCCTTTACTATCTTATAGTTGGATTATATATATATGTATTGATCTCTGAAAAATATAATGCGACTTGTTTAAATGTTCTATATGTAGATTTCATTTTGTTTTGATCTCTCTTGTGGGTATCTTATCTTAAAAAAAAAATAATAATAATTAGTGTTTTATGTAAGCTTGAGTTTGAGGAAAATTAGGAATCAGAGGCAAACAACACCTATCATTGTGTCATTCTTTTTTTATTTTGGTTTCTTCTGATTAACTATCTTGGCAATGTCAAGCATTCCAGCGCGTGTGGCTTTCATGCTCTTCACCTGAAACCCCATTGTGAAATCTTATGTCTCAAACACAAACCAATCTCTTAATAAAACAGAGGAAATATTTTGTGAAGATATGTAAAATCAGATGAACCAAGAATCCTCATGTTTTTCTATGAATCAAGTTAATGTATAGATGGTCTCAGCCATTTGAATCAACAAGAATTGGTCTTCAGTCACAGAAATAAGTTTGAAGTTCCCATATGCAAGTAATCTTAATCTCTTGCAGCCAGAACACAAGTGTTCTGTCATGGATACAGAAAGGCAATGCCCATGGATCGTAAAGTTCTTAGCTGTTTCAGTCTGGTGATGTTGCATACGTTTTATACTCGGAAAGCCCATTTAACTTTACCACAAAATCACAAATCTCATCATCAGAGCTTTGTACTTCATCATCATTAATTTGATTATCACAACTCCGGTTAACACATTTTGCTCAACATTTGATCATCATCAATTTATTAACACATTTTGTCACACCTAAATATTTCATTTTTAATAAATATTAACAATTTAGCACACAAAAAAACAACAACTCCAGTTATCATATTTGATTATTATTTTTTAAATCAGTAATTATATTTTATCATCCTCAAAAACCCAATTAACAAAAGCGTTTTTCAGTTCATTATGCAAAGTTTTTTTCTTTCTCAGTAAGACTATTAGTCCTAAGAAACTCGAAAATTCAATGAACATACTTTTATTCCTCAGTTTTGTTTTTTTACAACATATATGAGAAACACTAGCAAGAAAAATAGAAAATTCCACCAATTTGGTAACCAGTAAAACAGATTCACCATTCATGGAAATAAATTCTCATTTCTCACACTGTTAATCATCAAGCAAATCATAGTTGTCTTGAAATGAGGATGTAGTTTTTTTACAAACGAAATACACAACTTATTAAAAACTATATTATAGGGATTTGAGTGCATTCTAAAATTAACATCCATATTAAAAGGATGTTGCTAGTTATTCAAAGGGATAATTAGGTAAACAACCCAAATATAAACACCAGTTTGGCAAACTACACATTCTTATAAAGGTTCAAACATCAAAATATTTTGCCATCAAAGTTGACGGCTTTAACATCACGCGTCTGATCGTCCCTTCTTTTTGATATTCTTTTCTTTTATCCAATCTCAAAATCTTAAATTTTGAAATCTTTCAGATGGGTATGTGTGTGTAGATTTTTGAGTAAAGATCACTATTTCCAAATGCTTTTTTCGTGATATTGAATTCCAAATACTTTTAGTTTTGGATTCTATATTTCAAGTTTTCTTCATATTTCTTTCTCTGTGTGTGTAAACAACGAAAATCAGAGAAGAGACGTCGATGGGGAAAAAGAAATACCGGTATCGCCGAAATTTTTCAACGCGTTCGAATTCATCTCATCGATTTCATCGGGGTTTGATATGTCGTGTTTATTCGAGAGCAAGAGAAAGCTGAGATCTATATTCACGTCACGGTGGTTGGCGTCGGAGAAAATGGCGAAGATTAAAGAGATCAGGAAGGAGATAAGCGTGTAGCTGAATGTATATATCGTATTGTAGATATCTATTTACAAATATAGAGAGCTTGCAAAACTAATTCATATATCAATAGTACTATATATATATATCGTAAAATATAGAAGTTGTGTTCAATTTCTCTTATGATATTATATATATATATATATATACTTACATATTTCATAACTCAATATTACTCTATAAATAAATATATATACGCACATATTGTTATATACATCCATATATATATATATATTTAACTTTTTTCATAACTCAATATTACTCTATAAGTAAATATGTATACATACTTATCTTATTAAACATCTACATATCTACAATATAGAGATATAATATTTTATTTAGACATACACATATATGCATATTATATTGTGGATGTAGATATAAATTTATGAGTTTTGTTCAATTTCTCATTTATGTTCGTTTCTAGTGATCGAAATTAAGCTCATACATTTATTTTCGAGGAGTTACTTCATTTAATATGGCGGTTAATGTGCAAGTTGATGGCAGTAAAATGACAGCTGGTCGACATATTTAAGAGAAGGTTCACGCGCAATCGATGTGCATGAGACGTAATTTTGAGATACAAAATTAAGCTATTTGGTACCTTTTAGTCAATTACTACTACAAAATGTTGCCATAGCCAAATTCTTAATAATTTTCTAAAACTTAGCTTTTTAACAAATTGATCCAATAGACAAGTAAAATTAGTAGAGTTGAAAAAACATAAGTGTTAAATATGCAATTTTTAATGTAATAAACAATACATAACAAAAAAAAAATATATAACTCTAGGTTATGAGTAGAGACATAACCTAGAGTTATATATATTTATGATTTACCTAGAGTTATATATATTTATGATTACCTAGAGTTATACATAACCTAGAGTTATTTTTTTATTTTATTTTAATTCAAGAAATAAAATAAAAAAAATTATGATTAAAAGACATAAGTGTACATTATATTTCGTGAGAGACAGACATAAGGGTACATTGTATGATTAAAAAACATAAGGGGTACATAATAATAAATTATATGTACTGAATTGAACCTTTGAAGAAAATATAAATAACTGGGCCTCTAAAACATTATTGAACCAAGAGAAAAAAGAATTACGAAGCCCAAAAATGCCCTAAAACACACGTGGAGAAAGAATGTTTGTCTTGTTCATTTGGAATCTGGTTTCTTAAACCACCAGAAACGAAAAAGTAGCCGACCACGATTCCGATTTATAAGCAGAGTTATCACCGGTAAGTAGAGTTATCGTCTGTGCAACATAGGTTACCTCCAAGGTAGGTGCCCAAGTTATCTTTCGGGCGTGTTCTCGTGTTCACAGTCTCAAAATCAATTTGCTATTCGCACTGTTAACTTAGGGTTGCTCTACAAATGGAACTGTTTGGTGAATTGATTTTGCTTAGGAGCTTTTATGTATTTTCCTGCAGAGAGAAGATGGATCTCTTGAGCAATCTACCAGACGACGTTCGTTGTCACATGTTCTCTTTCATGACCACAAAGGAGGCTGCTTTAACATCGGTTCTCTCAAAGAAATGGCGAAACCTCTTCGCGCTTTCCCCAAATCTCGACCTTGACGACTCTGTCTTTCTTCATCCGGAGTGGGGTAAGCGGAAAAGATACAGAATCCTTCAGAGATTCATGGATCGAGTACTGGCTTTACAGGGCGATTCTCCGATCAAGAGATTCTCTCTCAAGTGTAGAGACGGTGTTGATCCAGATGTTGTGGATCGCTGGATATGTAATGTCCTGGGCCGTGGTGTCTCTGAGCTTGATCTCTCCATCGGTTTCGGAGATGCTTATGATGATTATCATCTTCCTCGAGAGATGTTCGTGAGCAGTACACTAGTGAATCTGAGATTAGCAAGTGATAATCTTTACTGGTGGCTTAATGCTGCTGAAGGAACTTTCTTACCGATGCTTAAGACTCTCCGAATTGAATCTGAGATGATCATTTGTGATGATAAGATGGAAACGCTTCTTCCTTGTTTCCCTGTTCTTGAGGAGTTAGCAATGATAGGCATAGATTGGGTTGATTCTGATGATATCGTGTCGAGCTCAACGCTCAGGAAGATTACTTTCCACACCACGGGGATGAGAAGGATTCAGAATCCCAAGAGCGTCTCTTTCGATACTCCGAATCTGCGTTTCTTGGCTTACTCCGATTTCGTGGCGGAGGACTATCCTTTAGTTAGGATGGAGAAGCTAGACGTGGCTCGAATCGCTCTTTCCGTAACTAATGATCAAACGAAGCGAATAAGAGCGGCGAGTAACGGTCTGTTAAGGGATGATGTTGTTCTCGGGTTTCGCAATGTGGTTAAGCTCATGAACGGTATAAAAAACGTTCATGAACTTCAGTTGCATCCTGATACTATGGAGGTTAGTGTTTTTTGTTTTTTTACTTTTGTTCTATCTTGTCTAGTTGCAGAAAATGTTCTACTTATGTTCTTGGTTTCAGGTTCTTTCTCTATGCTGTGAATCGATGCCGATGTTCAACAACGTCAAGATGTTAGTTATCACGGGTGACGAGGACAGAGGATGGCAAGCAATGCCTGTTCTCCTAAGGAACTGTCCACAATTAGAGAATCTAATGATTCACGTATGAGTTTTTGAAAATCCATGTGTGTAAAGAAAGGTTTGCAGTTGAAATCACTTACAATATAACGTTCTTGTTTCTGTTTAATCAGGGTCTAGTGCACGACGTGACAGATAAATGCGGGGATGCTTGTGACTGCATTTACAAGAAGGACAAAGGCCGTTCGCTCAGATCTTGTCCGGTGAAAATGTTTGTGATTCGAGGGTTTACAGGAACAATGAAAGAGATGAACATGATTGAGCATTTCTTGGACTACTTCCCTTGTTTGAAGGAGATGGATATCTATATCAAAGATGATCGTCTTGAATTGCCCGATCATGTCTATGAGATGGTAAAAGACTACAAGTACGCTTACAGTTGCAATGTCCAGCTCCTTGGTGAGTCATTAATTGCGTAAGAACGTGGACGTGCACAACAAAGACTGAGAAATCGCAAAGGTAGATGCCCAAGTTTACTCAAATCTCTTCTACTTCCACTGATTCCAAGTCTCTCTTGGGAGTTTCTTAGTTGTTGAAAGTTTTATTTTTGGATTCCTATCTCTTTGCTAACTTCCCCTGTTCCCAAATTCTCTCATATCTCCTCTTTTGTGGGAATCCTGTTAAATTCCATGTTTGAATGTTTTACCGGTTTAGTAGAATATCAACTGTTTTATCGGTTAAGTACGTGTGCCACTAGCATATTTTCGTTTATATGGTTTTGTTTTAAAACGATAGTTTTGGTGTTTACTTGCTGAGGAAATTACATTCACAGACTTTCTCATAAACCGACCAAAATGCAATATGGTTTAGACAATCGCTGTCAGATTATTCGCTATTCAGCTATACCAACGACGGTGTAATTCTACATGTACTCGTATATGTTGATGACTTGGTGATAGCATTATAGTATATTTATATTTATATATGTTTACATATCTAAACATATATTGAAATTTTAAATATTCATATATTGATTGGTGTGAAGCATAAAAAATGAAAATTGTTTTGCAGATTCAATTGAAATTTTGTTATTCACATTTTTATTAGTTTTTAAAAAATTAATATTGTTGCTTAATTTTATTAAAATTAGATATGACGTCTAATCGTCGACGAGGCACAAATTCTTCTAGGCGAACTGATCCGCCTCCTATAGAAATTCCAACTCCTGCTAGTAAAACAACTATAAGGGTAAACATAATATTTTTTCTTTAATATTAAAAATATAATAAAATAGTTAACATTATAATTTTTTAAATTTGTAGAATAAAGACAGAGAGAAATACAAATGGTCCTACATTATGGAAAAAACATTAATTGAGTTGTTCGATGAAGCAATTGCGATGAATAATTACACTACTAAGAATCCTAATCCTTTTGAAAGAGAGTATATGGTTGAGAAGTTCAACGTAGCGTTCAACATGAATATAACTTATGGTTACTTCAAAAACAAGCTTGATGAATTGAAAAAAAATTACAAGAGATGGAAAGCTCTTATGAGTTTCACTGGTATTTCGGTGGATCCTGACACATCCATGATATATGCATCTGACGCATGGTGGAAGGAACGTGAAATTGTAAGTACACATAATCTTTATAATCATAAAAATATGTATAAAATTTTAGGTACCAAATAATCAGATCGACTTAATTTATAGGGATGCAAATTAACAAAGGCTTTCAACCGAAAGCCACCTGATTTTTGGGATGTGATGGTGCGATGTTTCGTATTACATGATGTGCAATCACA
>JAHZTW010000001.1:342357791-342601440 GCA_020283515.1 Alliaria petiolata
GTCAGAGACTTAGCCGAGAGGTTTAGCAGATTAAGCGATAAAGAAAAACTCAAGAAAAGCTCGAACCTTTCGCAATTCCTAAACAAGAAGATGAACGACGAGAATAAAAGATATCTCGAGGGTAAAGACGACAATAAATTCCCAGAGAGAGTCTTGGAGATTGAAGCTTCTTTGCAAAATAATTTACAGATATTACAAGACAGGCTTCGTCAACTTTTTAACCCTAAGGATCATCAGACCGAACCAGATCAGAGAAATTCAAGAATTGATGAACAAGATCACAACTTTATGGTTTCTCCGTCTGGGTTCTTCTCCAAGGATCCTTCATCTTCTTCACTGTTCAATGATCCGTTGATGAATTTCTCAAACGATCAGAGCCGTGCGGCTTCATCATCTCATTTATTATCTCCGGCGCTAATCAACGACCAGAGCGGCCTTCCGGGATTATCCGGTTGTGGGTTTGAACAAAATCAAAACTTTAGGGTTTCTTCTGGCTTCTTCTCAACGGATCTATCTTCTTCTTCATCCCTAATCAAAGATCCGTTGATCAATTTACCATCAAGTTCGCTAATTGACGATCCTCATCATCAACATCTCATGAGTGGTGGCTTCGCAACTGATTCGTTGATTCATCCTCAGAGCAAGTTTTCGGTTTTTCTGTATAACCATGACAACGCTACTTTTACTCAATTGGGAGACTCTGCTTCTTCAAGCTTTGACCAAGCGTTGACTAGCTCCTTATGACAACAATCTGATGAGTTCGGCTTTACTTGGGGAACAAGGATTTGTTGGGGATGGTATGAGAAGCTGCGGCAACAACAACAACATTCCGACACTAAACCCTCTCTTGGAGCTTGGTCAGTATACTTGGTGGAATCAGACACCTTCTTATGGAGATCCAATGATGTTATCTTCTTCTTATTGTTAGGTATTGCTTCTCAAAGATCTCATCTTTGACTAGGTTTGCTATTATGTATTCACACTGAGGAAGTTTTTGTTTATAAATTTGAGTTTAACTATGTAAGAATAGTCTCTTCTCGAGTCTTATTCGGAATTTACTAATGAAATCGTTAATTCTTCATTCACTTATTGTAATGATTTCCTGCCTGATTTTAATTGTAGCTTTTGAGACAATTTAACAAAATTTGCTTAGTAAATTACATAATGTTGGATCCATGATCAATAATCCTTGATGAGAAAACCTAATTGGTGAAAGTATATATATATAAACGGATCAAGTGTTATTTGTGGTCTTATGAATGGAAATTTGGAAGTTACTCAATTTAAAGAATATGCTTAGCTTTAAGAGAAACAGTTTAAATAAAGTTGCTTAGTTTATAAATGTGTTTTTCAACCAGCTTAGTAAATTACATGACTGTTATTTTTAGAGTAAAGTAAAATATATGGTCAATCCATTTAACTGTAACTGAATTGCTGATGTGGCTTAATAACGCCACGTCAGAAACAAAGGACCGTTATCGCTGCCACGTCAGCAATCCACTTAACGGTAATTGATTTAAAAGTTTGATCACATTTGATTTGTATTTGATTTCCCTTTCACATTTGATTTGTATTTGATTTGCGTCTAACAAACTCTTGACTTTCTGTTTTCTGATGATAGAAGCCTAGAACCAGCTCTATACTCCAAGCCTCCAAGGCATTTGAGATTCCTTTGGAAATACTATACTAAGCTTGATTTTTGTTTTCTTCAACCTCACCGTGAAATATTTATGTTAGTTTCCGCCGTTATCGTTGATTATACTATCATGAGAGTATGTCATCTGTTTGCTTCAGTTGAGTTTGGAATAATTATATAATATGTCACGCTCATCTCTGATTATATCATCATAAAGTCAGCTGTGTAATTCAAACTTTAAAAAGATAAAAAAAAAAAAAAGGTTTGTTTTAGACCCTTTTCTTTGCAAATTGTCTCTCTCTATATTGAAAACCTGTGAGATAATTGTTGGACATGACAACTATTGACAACGTAAGGGAGCTAAGCAAACCAACTCCGATCATTCCTGTTATGAATTCTCAACATAGACAATGAAGTGAAGCTCGTTCGTCTTGAAAATTATTTCCTCTGAGATAGAGCTCTTGCTCTTGCAGATTCTTCATTTCACAAACTACTATAAGAAGATAAAACAACAAGATAATGATTATAATTAAGTCAGTTTGTAAATGTTTATGTTGTTCACATAAATAATCTTGGAGTTGGAGTAAACACAGATCACCTTCTATTACTGTAGGTCTGTCGAAATTATTCCAAGCAAGGCTTAGGACTTCCAAGTTAGTCAAATTCTTTAGTTCTGTAATAAAGTAAAGACACAAAAAGTTGTACTTTGAAAATGAGTCTTTTGGAAAAAAAAAAAAAAAAAGAAGACACATGTAATTCATTTGAACGGAATGATCTATAAAAACTATTACCACTTAGAGTTAGATCAAAGTTATAAAAAAAAACTATTCACCTCCATTCTAATAAAAAAAATAAATAAATTGAGCAAAGTTGCCTTGCAATTCCATTGAGCTATAAAAACTATTACCACTTAGATCCAGAGCTTTCAGTTTTTTCAGGTGAGGAAACTTTGCCACAAAATAAAGAGAGACAAAACAAGACACATGTAATTCATTTGAACGGAATGATCTTAGAGAATTAAATCTGGTAAAGTCAAAGTATATGGTTCGTGTGCAAACGTGCATAGTTATGTTTCGCAAAGAAAAGCAGAATCAGATACCAACTAAAGAAAAGGTCGCCATCTATGTGTCCTTTCTGTCGAAGCTGTAGCGCCATCCTCTCAAGCATCTCGTTCTGGCGTGCCAGCTGCTCCTGAAGTGCGGTGATCGCGGGATCGGTCGAGGTGGACGGTGCAGCGGATCGTGAGGTGCTGCGCATGGAGGAAGATGAGGTGTGGTGGTGGGTCCTCTGACGGATCGCCTCTCTCCTAGCCTTAACGACTACATACTCTCCAGTGGTGGCGACAGGCGTGAGAACTCGGTACGGAACTCCTCATGCTCTGGGATCCACTGTGGAGAACCCTCTGAAAGGCGCGGGACTGTGGGAGACGGTAGATAGACCGTGCGGCTGTCTCCCTTCCCTAGTTGGTATCGGTATCCGAACCTGTCTGGATCCATGGTTGCGCTTGTCAAGTTCATGTCCGTCTGAAACTGGGACAAGTCAAACCAAGCCTCATCTAGGGGCGCCTCTATGCTGGTGTCTACTCCTGCGGCCTTTATGATCGCTGTAATGATGCCTCCGTAAGTCGTGAAGGCAGTCTCGCATCTAGGTGCGGTGAGATCGTGCTTCACTCGCACGAGTCTCTCTGCTAGGACGCATCCAAGGCATGCTGAAAGTGGCTCGTCTCTAAAGGCGGACTGAAGTAGGACGAGCTCTGCAATAAAAATGCATGACTGGTTGCTGCGAGAGTAAAGTCGGTGTGCTATGAGGCGGTGCACAAAAAGCACGGCCGGGTGTGAAAGAAAAGCAGACGAATGCCTTCCCTTATCATAAATGCCTCGGCCCATAAGTCTCCAAAGATCAGCACTCCATTCTTCTTCAATGCTTGTCTCGCTCCTCAAGTCAAAACCAAATATCTCGCAAAGTTTAGGGATGCTCAGCTCATAATCACTAGAGCCAATGGTGAAATAAAGAGTACCGTCCTTCGGATGTGACTTCCTTCCTCTTCGGTAGGTTAATTGAACTGAAGATAAGAACTCTTGCGCGAGCTACTTGTAAGTGCGTCGATCAATCTCCATAAAGGTCATGAGCCTTAGCTCGTCCAAGTACCATATGACATCCTCGGTGATGTCCAAAGCGTCTAAAGGGGAATAATCGATCTTCAAGGTTGTTCTTATCTCCATCTTCTTCATCTCCTTCAAATAATCAATGTTTGGGTCCACTGGTGCTCCAAAGTTTTGGACCTTGCGCTTAGGAGGAGAAGGGTTCAGCTCTCTAGTTGGCTCTTGGGGTGGAGGTGAATCATCGCGGCTTGTGCGTGCTATCCGTGAACCGCGAAACCTTCTTCGTTTTTCTTCCACATATCTCCCTAGAGTTGTGTCTAGGCTCGGGTTCCCTAGTGCTGTCTCGTGTTCTTGCTGAAACGAAGAACTCCTCGAAGAGCTTAGTTGCTCTCTATTCTTCGAACGCACCTCGAAGTTCCGGTCATAGCTCATTGTACCTTGCAAAACAAAACAAAAACTCGACCAAACATGTGAATTTGATGTGTCACAAGGATTCTCAAGTGCAATGATATACAAGACATATATCAAGAGTTTTCAAGACTAATAATAATCGAGTTAATGCATTAATCTCAAGATCAATTTGGTACTCATACTCTATTTTCGGATTTTTGGATTTCCAAACCAAAAACTTTCCAATAAATCGATTTTGTCAACTTATTCTCATCAAACTTCGGTTCTTAAGTAATACCTAGCATGAATTAAGTTCAAACTAAGCAAATTGTCCATTAATATTACCAAAATCCGTTTTTAGAGCATGTTCTAATTTCAATGTTGCAAAGATTTTAACTTTTTTGAAATTGGGCTGCAAAAATCGAAATCTAGGCAACATAAATCATCAATCCAAGGTTTTCTACCATTATTCAAGCATCCTAGACAATTATCTAGTCAAGCAAGAGAGATCTCAATATTGAGTTCTCTAGGGACCATACCTTGTAGATGAGGATGAATGAACTTTAGAAGTTGAATCTTCTTTGAAAATAGATGAGCTTAGGCCAAAGAATTTTTGAAAACAGTTCGGATTTGAGATATCTAGAATCTCTCAAAAATCTCCAAATCTTTTGGAAGAGAAGAAGAAAAGAGAGTTTGATTTTATAATTTCTCTTTTTGCTTTTAAAAAGGTGTTTTTATCACCAAAGAACTTTTAATTTTCAAAAACTTTAAAACAAGAGAACTTACCTTGCGTGTTGGTCACGAATCAATAAAATTCGTTAACTTACATTAACGGGAATGACTTTTCGGTGCGGGATTGTACCAAAACGCGAGAAGTTCGGTTCGGGAGGAAAACGTGAGTTTTTCGAGTTGGTCGCTCAGACGACCGCTGACTGCGCCATGGCCCATCGCGGCCGCGGCCAGGCGCTTCCTCTCCGCGCGGTCGTGGCCCGTCGCGAGACGGGCCGGTGCTCGTGCGGCCAGCCTCCTTCTGAGGCTCCTCCTCATATCTTTGAGTTTTTCTTGGTTTTTCTATTTTTTCTTCTTCTTATACCTAATTACAGAAAACTTGCAAAAACTAGTTGTTAGAAATGAAAGAAAAAAAATTAAAAACACGTACCGGATGGGTTGCCTCCCACCAAGCGCTTTTGTTTAAGTCGTTTAGCTCGACTTCGTTTGAAGTTTAGGCGGTTGACGAAAGTGCTTCCAGAGTTGACTCTCCTAAAGCTTCGCCTTGTTTCCGTATTCGTAGTGTGCCTCCGTTTCCATTCCTAAGAATTTTGGCTTCTAGGATCACCTGCTTGGTCTTCTCGACCGTCTTGGCCATTTCTTCTTCACTTAACTCTTCCAGCTCAGGAGGAATCAGGATTTCGATTCTAGAGAAGGGTCTCGAGTGGAGCTGGCCCACTCTTGATATCATACCCTTTTTCTCCTTTTTAGTCGTTTGGCTCTTTCTTTCCGGTGGTGAAGTGTTTAGCTCCTTCAGATAGTATCTCTTCTGACTTATATGTAGGAAGACTACGAAGTTGCTTACGTGGTCGATCCTTGCTCCCACCGTGGCCTAGAAGGGTATTCCAAGTATCAAAGGTTTTTCTTTGTCTTCCCCCATATCGAGCACATGGAAGTCTGTAGGTACTATCTTATACCCGACAAGAAGTTGGACGTTGTACACAATGCCATTGGCTCTCCTCTTAGACGAATCTCCGAATACTAGCTGCATAGGTGAGGGAAAATAGGTTGTTATTCCTAACCTTTCAGCGATTGTTGTGGACATGACATTGACATTAGCTCCTGTGTCGCATAGACAATCTTCAAAATTAATTCCCGTGATCGAGCATGTGAAGGTTAATGCGCCTGGATCTTCTTCTTTCTTTAGCCTCCCAAACCCACAGTGTTCCGGAGTATCAAAAGGTGGCTCAGCCGTTCCTATCTTTATTGTCGGGAAAAGGGGGACAAATCTGCATTTATCTCCTATAGCTAGTTCTGGCTCTTTACCTTTGTCGGCGATTGCCGAGATCGCGTTACAGAATCCTTTCGGGTTATCCTCTACCTTTCCGGGAAAGATTCCTGCTTGTCTCTTGATGGTTTCAGCAGTTTGTGAGACTTGCATGTCCAATTTCTTCACATGGGAAGATAGAGATTCGAATTTGCCGTTCAGGTCGTTGTACATGCAATCTACCTTGATGTTGAGATCTTTGACCGATTTCTGCTGAGACAACAGGAGCTGTTGCATCAATCCTTCGAGTTTTTCCTCTCGCGATGGGTACGGGGCGTTTGATGCAGCTTGTGGCGCTCCTTGCTGATTGTTGTAGGGCACGAGCTGAGAGTTGTAAGGTTGCTTTGGCTGGTAGACTCTGTTGCTTCCGTAGTTCACGTTTTGGAACTTGTTCTGAAAAGGTCTTCCCTGAGGTGGATATACTTGGTCTTGCGGGTTCTCCACGTTCGGGTTTCGCTATGAGAGGTTGTTGTTGTTTCTAAAGTTGTTGTTGAATCCGTTGTTGAAGTTCTGGTCTCCTATAAAATTAACTTCTTCCCCTCGCGTGTAGGATTCATCTCCCTCGTCTCCTGGGTTAGATTCCTCTCTTTCTCCCGCGGTTTCACACGCATTGATACTGCGTTGCTGTCCTTTGAGTAGCTGGCTCATCATGTTTTTCAGCTCGGTTATCTGCTTGGAATCCGAATCTCCGGTTCACGGATTTATATCATAATCCGGACAGTTGTTGTTGTTGCTTACAGCGAGGTTCTCGATGAGTGCGCGTCCTTGTCGCTCCGTCTTTGTGGTAAAGTCTCCATTGCTGACCGTGTCGAGTGAGAGTTGGTACCTAGCTTGCAGTCCGCGGTAGAACGTGTTTAGCAAGCTGGCTTCGGAGAAACCATGGTGAGGGCAGTCGCGTTCGTAGTCCTTGAATCGCTCCCATGCTTCAAAGAACGACTCGACCGGTCCTTGTTGAAAGCCTTGGATCTTATTTCTCAGCTGATTGGATCGTGACTTCGTGTAGAAGTGATTGAGGAAAGTGGATTTGCATTCCACCCAGTTAGTGATCGATCCTGGTGGTAAAGTCTTCAGCCATCTATGAGCCTTGTCGCTCAAAGAAAATGGAAATAGCTTACACTTTAGATAGTCAGGAGGGATTCGGTTCGTCTTTGTGGTGCTGCAAATTTCTTCAAATAGTTCGATGTGATCCATCGGGTGCTCGTTTGATAGCCCGTGAAACTGATTTTGCTTTACCAAGGAGATGATTTGCGGTTTGATCTCCAGCTCGTCCTCATGAGGAGCGTTCACTTGAATTGCAGCTCGATTCTGAAAGTGCTGATCAGGAGTGTCGTGATCGACTATGGTGCGGTTCCTTGCTTGCCTGGGTTGGTTGGCGGGCAGAACAGGTAGGTTGGCGTCTTGGTCTTCCGGTTGGACGATAGGGTTTGCTTGGTTCGCGCCATTTCCGATGATCGAATTATGTCCTCCTTGCTGCAAGGCAGGATCGAGTTCTTCTCCGTCTAAGTCAGCCTCAGAAATTTGGTTTATAGGGTTTCCATTGTTGTCGAGCTGTGGCTCCCCGTCTTGTAAAGCGTGAGGTGCTCGACCAGCGTTGCGAAGAATTTCTTCGCGGTTTCGTTGAACTCCAAGGGTGGCCTCATTTTCGGCCATGCTGATCTGTCTTCTTATCCTTCAGATTTCTTTTTCGTGTCTGTCGATCTCAATGTAGCGGGGCAAGACGTTGGAAGCGTTCCTCCTAGTGGTCATACACCTAAAACATGAGAAGTAAACACAAGAGAAACGTGAGCAATGAACGGAAAAGCTTGAAATTCAACGTGGTCTAAAAGAGATTAAAAACTGAGAATTCGCAAAAGCAAACAATCCCCGGCAACAGCGTCAAAAACTTGATGCGGTGGGGTTTGTTACTTCAAGTTTTACCCCAAAGATAGCTGCAAGTGCACATAAATCACAGTAGTATATTAAGAGATCAAATCCACAGAGATTGTTGTTTTGCGAAAATCTTAGGATTTCTAACTTCTTTAAACCGAAAGGGAAGTTGGGGATGTTGTGTGTCATGGTTTGCAGTGGTAATATCAAGCAGCAAAAGAGAATTAAACAGTTGTAAATCAGTAGATAAAAGGCGTTGGGTCCAGGGGTGTTCTTCGGGGTTCATGGATCGGATCTAACAAGCAATAGATTAGGTTCTAAATGATTTAATGGGTTAGGTTCTTAAGCTGAAACGGTCGACTATAACTACCCCGCGTTCGCGGAACTAGCCACCTACGTTTGCCTTGTCCCGCGGATATGAGTTATCGTCCCACGATGCAAGACAACCGCGCATACATATCATTCACCTATTTGTAAACACTCGCAGTGCGGTCCGTCTATATGCCTAAGCATCCTACGGTGCGGTCCGCTCGTTAACCTCTAGATCCAGACAATAGACTACACGTTCGTGTATCTAATCGTCCTGGAATCAGTTGCTAATTGATCAGAGAAGCAAACATGCAATAAGAACAAGACATAAACGAAAATACCTAAAAGAAACTCTATCTCTATCAACCTAGCGAAATCGATCCATGATTAAACCCCTTTGAAAACCCCCTTAAAAACCCAACTAGATGACTACTCTTTCATGGGAACGAGAGACATCTTAGAGATAAGAAAGGTGCGAATTGTATTGAATGAGAAACAGAGTGAGAAAACTTCTTCAAAGGAAATCCGAATGAAGAAATCTCCTTAAAGTATTTAAAAACAAAGAACTAAGAACAAAAGATGAAAGGAGAAGGAAGAAAAGGTGGCGGCTGCAGAAGAAATCTCTCTCGAGGTCTTCAACTCCGGGGCCGTCGATCTCTCTCTCTCTCCTTCGTAACTTGAGATCCAACCGTGGGATTGAACTCAAACCACCTCGGTATGAAAGACAGCTGAAAGGGCTATCTTGTCTCCAAATATGAGCTTGATCTTGTGGTGGGAAGATTGTCGTTTGATGCTGAACTTATGGCCCCGAGCACTTGTCCTTGAAGTTCCTGTTTTGCTCCAAAATGTGTCCTTTTGTCCAATTTCCCTGAAATGACTCTTAAGATTAGGAAACGTGGAAATCACTTTAAAACCGTTGAAAACCGGGTTACAACACTTGTAAGGGATCTTGAAATGATAGGTTTTAGGAGTAAAATATGAGTGTTATCAGTACGCCGAGACGTTTTCTGCTATGTCGAGTCATGTTGTCCAGGTTAGTGGTTCTCATTTTAAACTCTGGCAACTTCTTTTTTCCTCATTTCAATCAATAAAATTCCTTAATTTGGTATTATCAGGGTATGGGCATTTTTCCTCGATGGTTGATTTGTACGATTGCGACCTTGCATCGGAAAGCAAACGTCTCGTTGAGGCAAAGGACAGTGTGTCTCGGCTTCATGGCGCCGATAAAAGGACGGCGAAACTGGAAAAGGCTAACGCGGTGCTTCAAGTGGGTGCTTTGGGGCTCAAGTATAAGGCCTTAAAGGCGAACCAACTTCAGGTTGAGTAGGCTGCTCTCGAGGCTAAGATTTCGTTTCTGAAAAAGAGAGTTATCGATAGTGCTGCGAAGCGACGGCTGAAGGAGAGAGACTTCGCCGATCCAAGGAAGATATGGCTCGGCTCACCGCTGACCGAGTTTTCAGGGATGTTGTTGCTTGATTTGCCCCCAAATTTGAGCGGATGAAAGCGTCCTTCTCCCAAAAGGATGAGGTCAAAGGTGTCGTGGTAGGCTTTGCGGAGAACGATGTGATGGTAGAATTCCTTCTCTACGGGGCCGAGGTTGGGACGTTTCACCGAGCGCAATTTTATCTTTCGAAGAAAAGGTAGAGGATTGGTAACGGAAGAACGATGCTATTGATGAAGTCGTGATCGGAGATGGGGACTTTGCCATGCCAGAGAGGTTGGTTCTTTTGTCTTTTCTTGGTGATTTTTCCTTGGTAACATTGGGGTTATTGTTTTGACCATTTTGGTTCGCTGAATGTTTGTCGATCTGTTTGAAGAGGCGTTAAAGTTTATCTCGAGACAAAAAGATGCTGATAGAGATTGAGTGCAGGATGGTGCTACCGGTGGCAAACTTCAGCGGAGAATTGGATCTTATATCTTCTACTATTGCTGCTTAGTTCGGCTCGTTTTTCCTTGTTCAAACAATGTTACCCGGGAGGGTTTTTGTAGCATCCGTGACCAGGAATTGTAATTATGGTCGAGTGGGTCATGGGATGGCCGATGTAAGTATGTACTGAATCGAGTGAGGTTCGACCGTGTCTGTGAATAGTCGTCGGTTTTGTGACTATGTCCGTGAGTTATGGACGGTACAGTGACTGTAGTCGAGAAGAAACGACTAAGTGTCGAGAGAAAAAGGGCTAGGCCCGTGGGCTTTGAGTTTGGCCGAAGAAAAGTTAGAGTTTTCCTAGTCGGAATAGGATTTCTCGCGTGTTGGTCGAGCGGTTTGGGAACTGCCGAGAGAAAATGAAAGTTTGGTCGGTTAGCCGAGAGAAACTTAAAACAAACCGATTCTAACCGAGAGAAAAGGGAAAACACGCATAGTTAGGCGGTTTATCCCTAGGGTTTCGCGTATATAAGGAGTTTTATGCGTTTTATCTCGAGCGGCCGTGCATTATTCAAGAGAAAAGAGTTTTTACCTGAGAGCTTGTGAGAGATCATCGAGAGATCGAGTTTCCGTACGAGTTCTGCGAGTTTTGATCGAGAGATTTGATCGGGGATAGGTGATTTTCCGAGGAAGGATCGACTTATCCGAAGGTTTTCGGATTGGATCAGGAGATAGTCGCGAGCGCTTATTTCCGGCCGATAGTTTTCGAAGTTGGTTCGGGGAAAAGTGTTCAGATCGTGAGTTAGCCGATAGGAGGTGGGATTTCGCGGTACGAGTCGTAGCGATAGCCGTGGTAGCACGTTTTTGTCCGACTATCTTCGTTTTTGTTCGAGTTAGCACCAAGTTTCCTTCGACCAAACCGTTCGTTTGATTGTCTAAGGTGAGTGCGTGACTGTGGCTAGCATCTATGGATTGAAAGATTGCTAGGGATTTGATACTTGTATTGATCGCTTGTGTAAGTAGGGTTTTATGCTTAGCAATGTCAATGTTTATGTGATTGTGATGCGGTTTGGTGACCGTGAGATTATGTGATGTGTCTAGCTAGCTCATGATCGAGGCAGGATCGTTTCTTTGGCTTAGGTGATGTGTTATTCACGCTAGTGCGGAACCGAGTCCGTAAGACTAGATGGTCAGAGTTAGGTTAGATGATCATGCGTGTGTTTGATTGCTTGCTTGCTAAGTGTTTTGATATCATGTTAGAATTGTTAGCATGAATGCGTGATTAGTTGCTGGCTAAGGTGTTCGGGATGACCGTATTCACTAAGCATTTATGGTAATGCTTATGCCTCTTTTTGTGTTGAGTGTGCAGGTAAAGATGTTGTCCAGGACCGTTAGTTCTGAAGGCGGACTCGAAGGCAGTGGAGAAAGGAGTGGAATTAGGATTGGGTTTTGGGGTTTAAACGTTTAAGCATTGTTCTGGTTATTGGCTTTGGTGTTATTTCATACTTAATCGAATTTGGCTAAGTTAGTCTATGATTTAATTTATGAACCTCGTTTGTACGTTTGGAGTTGAACTAATTATGCAATGAGAATGAATATCTTTGAGAATCGAATGTTGTTAAGTTAATGAGAAAGTTTGAAATTCCGCATAAGTTTGTAAGTTGGCCGTAGGTTGTTTAGGGACGGTCTGGCCGCGGTATGATTACCGGGTCGGGTCGCTCCAGTTTTCGTCCACTGTTTCTTATGCCGAAGTGCACTTTTTTTTATCTGTATATATATTTTTAATCTATTGTTCTCACAATGAATTTGATGGAGCAGAAGCTTGCTTTCTGTCGGGATATTCCTTTATTTTTAAGATTAAGGATTCAGTATTTTCTGACTCATTTTATGAGACTATGCGCTTCGGTAGATATGAAAATGGATATTTGTCCGTTTGATTTATATGTGTTTGTTTTACAAGCTTAAAGTCAATCAAACTGTATTCAGTCGTTATCATTTCAGTGAAATGATGCGAGACTGTGCATTTTAGTCTCGGCGTACTCGACTTATACCGCTAACGAGTTCCTAATCATGCAAAATTTTCGGAGTTAAACTTCGGCCCACCATTGATTGGGATCCTCTTGCTGTCTTCGCTTGCCAACCTCGTATTATTGAGTCCACCAGTCCGTCTTGACCAATCCATCTCTTGTTAAAACGAAATTGTCGTCTTCGTTTACTTATCTTTGTTTCAATCGTTGCAACGTTTGGTGTATGATCTGATCCAATCATTCCTAACTACTCTACATAAGAAAATGGAAATAAACCATGCCATTCTTCCATTGCAAGACCTCTATCCAATCTACACCGCACATTACGCCCATTTCTACGCCCCTTCCAAGAGAGCGTGTTTTCCCTATTCGGAAAATCTAATAATTCGCAATTATTAATCATTGTGTTAAAAGCGACAAAGGTTGATGCTTGTCGGATAGTACCTCCTTGTTTTTCCTGATTACCAGTTATTTCATTAAAATCACCAATCAAAAACCACAGTTCTTTTTTTGTTAAGCCAATTCTTGTTAATTTTTCCCATACTTGATCGTGAAGTTTTGGGAGCGGATCACCATAATTAAACGATAAATATGTCATTTTTCCTTCAATAATTGCCTCCACGTCAATAATTCATTTGTTTGAGAAAAAAATCTTGACATCAAAAAATTTATTATAAAATAACGCAAGTCCACCACTCGCACCACACGGTTTAACCGTAAACAACGAATCATAATCAAAATGAAATTGAAATTGCTCCAAAAAATTAAAACATTTCTTGGTTTCAGAGAAAAACAAAAATTTTGGTTTAAATTTTCTCTGAACCTCCCAAAGGTAGCTTATTGTGTACCTATTACCAAGACCCTGACAGTTCCAACTTAATACCCTCATTAAACACCCACGTTCTGATTACTTGGCCCCTCCTCCATATCATCACGCTTCTCCTTTTGCGTGGGGGCCTTTCCTTCATTACGTCTTATCTCTTTCGGGACATGCCGTTTCTTTGGTGTTGCAACTTCGGTCATTCGTTTATAGCCACCTCTCATACCAGCAACAGACCTGAATAACTTCTTCTTAACATCAACCTTTGTGGGTGCCTTTGTACCTTCTTTCGCATTTTCCATCACTACCGGAGAACCCTTTTCTTTTGCCCTCTCCGCATGAGTTTCCAACTCCAATGTCTCTGCCTCACCGTCAGCAATGAAAGAGAGATCATCCTCTCGTTCTGCCTCCAATCTCTCTTCTGATTTCCCCATTAACTTCTTCAGTAACAGGCTCTTCCAGCTCGCCCATTTTGACCACGTTTTCCTCTGCTTCTATTTCATCAAAAATAAAACCATTAACAACCTCATTCCCATCTGTTTCCACCACGTCACCAGTAGTCCCTATTGTGCCATTTGGATCTACCATCCCAATCCTATCGACCTGGTTTCCTAGTTCAACCATGCCCATCGCTATCTCATCAAATCTTAGTTCCTTTCATACCTTTTTAGCAGAGTGTTGGTTGGGGCTAATATGAGAGGTACCGCCAATTTCCTTCCCTTTTGACTGTGGTTGTGCCGCCGTACGAGCCGCATGAGCATGTTCTTGCTCTTCCAGTGCACGGTGAATGCCACGTGAGGCTCCACCAAACCTCTTCCGCATCTCTCTCGGAGGTAAATACCTGGTTGGCATCTGAGATCTCTTCGAACCCTCCCCTCCATATATGTCTCTACTTCTGCCATTATGTTTGTGTCGTCTATCCTCCCTAAATTCTACCAATTTGCCTTTCCCTTTTGACTGATATGCATACTTGCTACTAGAGCCAGTTTTCCCATTCTCATTCGTTTTCTTAGCTCCTTGGATCATGACACCTTTGTAGCTCATGGCTCCCCCATCGGGTTTTTCATCTTTGTGGCGAACCTCATCGCGTCCTTCTCTCTTTGGATACAGAACATGACATTTGTTGACATCATGGCACAGGCTGAAACACTCACGACAAAATCCATACAACCGTTCGTACCGTAGCACCACCGTAGTTACATCGCCATTGTGGAATTCGACCATGGTTTCAAAAGTTAATGGCTTGAAACCATCCAAGCAGATTTGTACTCTTCCACCATCTAAGTCCACCGCTTGAACTTCACCAATCGCTTGCCCGATGCTCCGGAACGTGGTTTCCGCCTAGAAGTGAAGAGGGATTCCCATCATTCGCACCCAGAAAGTGATTGATGATGGATAATTAGGATCCACCACTGGTTGCCACCTCACCAAAGACATCATCCAGTAATCAAAATGGACGGGTTCCATCTTCAACACATCGATAATGTCTTAGTCATTATCAAAGTCAAATTGGAAACGACCGAGCCCCAAATCTGCGCTCGCAATCCTTTCCTCCATCTTCCATATCCGTGATAACATTAACAAAAGGGACTTCATATCCTGCAGAGCTGGATTCATACACCTCCCAATGAGAGTGCGTGAATAGGCTTTGATGAGTTCTGAATTATCGAACCGTGGCACCGTGATCTTCAACCGAGGTAGGAGTGTCTCCTTCCCTTTGTTCGAACCATTAGCACTGATTCGCGAAGCTTGAGACATCGTGAGCACTAGGAAACAGAAAAGAGCCGAGAGTTGTAAGAGGGAAAATAAGAGAGAATAAAGGATATGTGATGATGTATAATCACAACACATTTCTCTACTTATAATCTATCCTAAACACCAATTCCAGCCAGATAATCCCGCATTAATTTTCTTAGAGTAATTCGCTAATTGATTCGCCATAATCCATTGATTCTGAAAGTCATGTTCTTTTCCAATGAGAGAAAATCCCATTACCTCTGCTCTTGCAAATTCCTCGGATTTACCGCAAATATAGATTTCCCTTGTTTGTCTAGGAGATTCTCCTTTCTGATCCAAATAAGCTGATTGATATGATATTTCTGCCAGAGTTGTACTTTCCTTAGGCAGCCCCGGTAATGATCGACCCTTTTTGGATCTTGTCGTGAATCCCAAAGCTTGATTGATATTTCCCCAAATCACCACCACGGTAATCTCAAACTGTGTAAACCTCATAAACCATGAAACCTCTATTCCGATTCTAATCTTGAAGACCGATTTGAAACCGTAATCATCGATCTGATAAGATCTCGAATCTTTCATCTCTCAATCGACATCGCTGTTCTCTCCCCTTTTAGGGTTTTTTGGCAGGATATACATTCATGATCTTGCAAGTGACTTTTCTCTTATAAAAGAAATAAAATTTAATGAATATGTGAAGTTATTTCGTTTAGGAACACTGGCGAAAATTGATGTTTATTTTGTTTATAGAATTTTTTTTGATGTTACTCATTAACTTTACAAGTCTGACCAGGAAAACCCGCTTCCCACCTCCTATCCTTGTGTTCGCGATCACGATTCTCCTCTAGATTACGCGTGCGATGACCACGATTATTTGCAAAAAGATTGCCGCGACCCTCCTCTGAACCATCGTCCTCCGACTCGTGTTGGTACTGATTGTTCAGAACAGTTTCAGCCAATTCATGTATTGAATTAGCAATCGTCGCTTGAATGTTCTCTTGCATCGCCAAAAGTGTTTTACGAAGCTAAGCCCACTCGTTTGTCTGTGCATCGTTACCCCTCTCGTTGGCGTTTTGGGTGTTGCGCTTGGGTGCCATGATCTCCGAAATCTAAACCTAGACAGGAACGTCGATGTCTCTGATACCAAACTGGTGCAGCCTAATCATAACAAAGGTCAATATTCATTGTATCACAAGAATAGCTGAACAAAGAACTAACTTGAACATGGTTGATTCGAAGGAATAACCGAAATCCAAGAGATAGAGAAGCTTCAAAGCTCTTTTTATTAATCAATAAAACAACTGCCGATCCTTTAACGCAAATGTGGCTATAAATACATAATGTGAGGGATGAAACCGTAAGTCATAATAAAAAAAGAAATACTTAGATAAAACTTAAAGTCTAAGAAATAATTTATACGTAGAAAACCAAAACAAAGTATATAAGATAAATAATAAATAATACGTATATCATAAGATAATGAAGATGCGATGCATCAGTGATCTTAGACATCTAAGAATTTTTAGAATTTAGTTCATTTCTTTACAGAACATGCAAGGTTTTGAAAAAACGGCATATCAAAAGTTTATTATATACATACATAACAAACCAGTGCCGTGCGAAGAGTTTTAGAGGGTGAAGGCAAACTTTATAAAAATTACATAAATTTATGGCAATATCAATAATCTAAATTCAATCGATAGAAAATTTTTAAATTAAAAATAATGATACATAAAACCTAAAACGTAAAAAAGAATCATACATATTTTTTCTCCGCCTCGAGCATCTATCTTAAATACTTGCTTTTCTTGTCCTTCTTGCTTTTGTTTTTCTCCAAAGTTGCAATCTTCTCGTTAGCCAACCGCAAAAATTCATCCGTCACAGGATTAGATGAGAATGCGAAAGAGATGACTCTATCGGCTGGAAGAATAGTGAATCTGAAACGGCTTCATTTTACAACATGCACTTCATATAAATTGGAGAATGTGTAAAAATAAAAAATAACAACTTAAAACATAATTGAAAATGAGTAAAATAAGTAACTAACATATTAATATCATGAAAAAAAAAACATCGCATTGAAACATGATATGAGATGGAATCAAAAAGTTAAACTTAAAATACAAAATTGAAACATAAAATTTACTTACCTGAATAACTAATGCATTGATCTCGGTTTGGGTAAGGACGTTTGACTCAAACGATGGATCTTGGGATGGAATTTTAGACAAGCGCTCCGACATGATTTTCTTTATCTTTTCCACAATCCACTTAGCCTTATTGTTGGATATAGTGCCTGTTTTTTTTTGGAAATATGTGTCTCCTCAATAAACGCAAGCATATCCTTAGTTTTGAATGCAAAATAAAAGTTCATGATAAGCATATACATTAGAATTTAAAAGAGAAATATATTAAAATAAATTAGATTATGTATCATTTCTTCATAACATATTTCATAAGTTTTTGCATCATTGGTGTGGTTAGCGTTTTTACTGTTAACCGAGTTTGTTTATGCCTGCTCAGCAACAAGTGGCTCTATCCATAACTTGATGTAACCTAATGACAAGTCTTCCGTCATCCAATCAGGTTTATCTCCGGTGGGAATAAGGCCTGTTTTTTTTTTGTAGTGAGCATGTAGATGTACGCTAACATGTGTGATTGCTTCAATCCTTTATCTTTTAAAAACAAATTATTCAGTGTTTCATGCAGATCTTTGTAGTATTTTTTCGTATGGTCTGGAAAAAAATGATTAATGCATGGACTATACAATTTTAACCTTTTTTCTAATCCATAACGCCATCAGGCCCCTTACTACGAAAGCTAATGTATTATGCCACGAACAGCTGTGTTCATCTTATTTTATTTTTTTTGAATTCTTTGTTGTATTATTAAATATTTTTTGTGGTTTTTTGGTGTTTTCAGTCCACAAGATCTAATCAAAATAATTCCATATTGGGCTTGGTTAGGAAACCCAAACTGAAAATTTTTTTAAGCTAGCCCAACCGAAAAACAAAAAGATAGAAAACTGTAAGCCCAGTTAGATGAAAACCCTAGCAAATTACTCAGGTTCGCTGCCGCCGAGAAGTTAACACCGCAAGAATTTCCGGTGGCACAAAAGATCACCATGAGCCGATACCAAACATATCACCTCCGCCTCGAGCATCTATCTTTTAGAGGGTGAAGGCAAACTTTTAAAAAATTACATAAATTTATGGCAATATCAATAATCTAAATTTAATCGATAGAAATTTTTTTAATTAAAAATAATGATAGATAAAATCTAAAACGTAAAAAAGAATCATACATACTTTTTCTCTTATATATGAACTTTTTCATCAAATTTTCATAATAAAAATAATTCTGGATTATTGCTGAGAGAATTAAAAAACATGGCATAAGAAGAACAAATATTAAAATCATGGATCTAGAACAATAAGTAGAAGTTGAACTAAGAAAAATAATTAAAACTAGTGAGAGTTAGTTAGAAATTAATAAAATTAATTAGAAAAACACATTTCTGGAACAATAAATAGATTTAAACTCAGGCAAAACTTCAACAAAAATAGTATATTTAACCACTATATTAAAACTGATNTAGGGCTGACAAACATTCATTCTACACATTTACATTTGAAAGAAAAGCTGATCAATAAATGTGTAGAAAAACTACACATTTAAGAATTAAAAACACAATTCACTTTTATTACCACACAACTCACTTTTATTACCATACAAAATTTTAATAGAATATATACCCGTCTGAGTCCCAAAATTTTTAGGGCTGACAAACATTCATTCTACACATTTACATTTGAAAGAAAAGCTGATCAATAAATGTGTAGAAAAACTACACATTTAAGAATTAAAAACACAATTCACTTTTATTACCACACAACTCACTTTTATTACCATACAAAATTTTAATAGAATATATACCCGTCTGAGTCCCAAAATTTTTAGGGCTGACAAACATTCATTCTACACATTTACATTTGAAAGAAAAGCTGATCAATAAATGTGTAGAAAAACTACACATTTAAGAATTAAAAACACAATTCACTTTTATTACCACACAACTCACTTTTATTACCATACAAAATTTTAATAGAATATATACCCGTCTGAGTCCCAAAATTTTTAGGGCTGACAAACATTCATTCTACACATTTACATTTGAAAGAAAAGCTGATCAATAAATGTGTAGAAAAACTACACATTTAAGAATTAAAAACACAATTCACTTTTATTACCACACAACTCACTTTTATTACCATACAAAATTTTAATAGAATATATACCCGTCTGAGTCCCAAAATTTTTAGGGCTGACAAACATTCATTCTACACATTTACATTTGAAAGAAAAGCTGATCAATAAATGTGTAGAAAAACTACACATTTAAGAATTAAAAACACAATTCACTTTTATTACCACACAACTCACTTTTATTACCATACAAAATTTTAATAGAATATATACCCGTCTGAGTCCCAAAATTTTTAGGGCTGACAAACATTCATTCTACACATTTACATTTGAAAGAAAAGCTGATCAATAAATGTGTAGAAAAACTACACATTTAAGAATTAAAAACACAATTCACTTTTATTACCACACAACTCACTTTTATTACCATACAAAATTTTAATAGAATATATACCCGTCTGAGTCCCAAAATTTTTAGGGCTGACAAACATTCATTCTACACATTTACATTTGAAAGAAAAGCTGATCAATAAATGTGTAGAAAAACTACACATTTAAGAATTAAAAACACAATTCACTTTTATTACCACACAACTCACTTTTATTACCATACAAAATTTTAATAGAATATATACCCGTCTGAGTCCCAAAATTTTTAGGGCTGACAAACATTCATTCTACACATTTACATTTGAAAGAAAAGCTGATCAATAAATGTGTAGAAAAACTACACATTTAAGAATTAAAAACACAATTCACTTTTATTACCACACAACTCACTTTTATTACCATACAAAATTTTAATAGAATATATACCCGTCTGAGTCCCAAAATTTTTAGGGCTGACAAACATTCATTCTACACATTTACATTTGAAAGAAAAGCTGATCAATAAATGTGTAGAAAAACTACACATTTAAGAATTAAAAACACAATTCACTTTTATTACCACACAACTCACTTTTATTACCATACAAAATTTTAATAGAATATATACCCGTCTGAGTCCCAAAATTTTTAGGGCTGACAAACATTCATTCTACACATTTACATTTGAAAGAAAAGCTGATCAATAAATGTGTAGAAAAACTACACATTTAAGAATTAAAAACACAATTCACTTTTATTACCACACAACTCACTTTTATTACCATACAAAATTTTAATAGAATATATACCCGTCTGAGTCCCAAAATTTTTAGGGCTGACAAACATTCATTCTACACATTTACATTTGAAAGAAAAGCTGATCAATAAATGTGTAGAAAAACTACACATTTAAGAATTAAAAACACAATTCACTTTTATTACCACACAACTCACTTTTATTACCATACAAAATTTTAATAGAATATATACCCGTCTGAGTCCCAAAATTTTTAGGGCTGACAAACATTCATTCTACACATTTACATTTGAAAGAAAAGCTGATCAATAAATGTGTAGAAAAACTACACATTTAAGAATTAAAAACACAATTCACTTTTATTACCACACAACTCACTTTTATTACCATACAAAATTTTAATAGAATATATACCCGTCTGAGTCCCAAAATTTTTAGGGCTGACAAACATTCATTCTACACATTTACATTTGAAAGAAAAGCTGATCAATAAATGTGTAGAAAAACTACACATTTAAGAATTAAAAACACAATTCACTTTTATTACCACACAACTCACTTTTATTACCATACAAAATTTTAATAGAATATATACCCGTCTGAGTCCCAAAATTTTTAGGGCTGACAAACATTCATTCTACACATTTACATTTGAAAGAAAAGCTGATCAATAAATGTGTAGAAAAACTACACATTTAAGAATTAAAAACACAATTCACTTTTATTACCACACAACTCACTTTTATTACCATACAAAATTTTAATAGAATATATACCCGTCTGAGTCCCAAAATTTTTAGGGCTGACAAACATTCATTCTACACATTTACATTTGAAAGAAAAGCTGATCAATAAATGTGTAGAAAAACTACACATTTAAGAATTAAAAACACAATTCACTTTTATTACCACACAACTCACTTTTATTACCATACAAAATTTTAATAGAATATATACCCGTCTGAGTCCCAAAATTTTTAGGGCTGACAAACATTCATTCTACACATTTACATTTGAAAGAAAAGCTGATCAATAAATGTGTAGAAAAACTACACATTTAAGAATTAAAAACACAATTCACTTTTATTACCACACAACTCACTTTTATTACCATACAAAATTTTAATAGAATATATACCCGTCTGAGTCCCAAAATTTTTAGGGCTGACAAACATTCATTCTACACATTTACATTTGAAAGAAAAGCTGATCAATAAATGTGTAGAAAAACTACACATTTAAGAATTAAAAACACAATTCACTTTTATTACCACACAACTCACTTTTATTACCATACAAAATTTTAATAGAATATATACCCGTCTGAGTCCCAAAATTTTTAGGGCTGACAAACATTCATTCTACACATTTACATTTGAAAGAAAAGCTGATCAATAAATGTGTAGAAAAACTACACATTTAAGAATTAAAAACACAATTCACTTTTATTACCACACAACTCACTTTTATTACCATACAAAATTTTAATAGAATATATACCCGTCTGAGTCCCAAAATTTTTAGGGCTGACAAACATTCATTCTACACATTTACATTTGAAAGAAAAGCTGATCAATAAATGTGTAGAAAAACTACACATTTAAGAATTAAAAACACAATTCACTTTTATTACCACACAACTCACTTTTATTACCATACAAAATTTTAATAGAATATATACCCGTCTGAGTCCCAAAATTTTTAGGGCTGACAAACATTCATTCTACACATTTACATTTGAAAGAAAAGCTGATCAATAAATGTGTAGAAAAACTACACATTTAAGAATTAAAAACACAATTCACTTTTATTACCACACAACTCACTTTTATTACCATACAAAATTTTAATAGAATATATACCCGTCTGAGTCCCAAAATTTTTAGGGCTGACAAACATTCATTCTACACATTTACATTTGAAAGAAAAGCTGATCAATAAATGTGTAGAAAAACTACACATTTAAGAATTAAAAACACAATTCACTTTTATTACCACACAACTCACTTTTATTACCATACAAAATTTTAATAGAATATATACCCGTCTGAGTCCCAAAATTTTTAGGGCTGACAAACATTCATTCTACACATTTACATTTGAAAGAAAAGCTGATCAATAAATGTGTAGAAAAACTACACATTTAAGAATTAAAAACACAATTCACTTTTATTACCACACAACTCACTTTTATTACCATACAAAATTTTAATAGAATATATACCCGTCTGAGTCCCAAAATTTTTAGGGCTGACAAACATTCATTCTACACATTTACATTTGAAAGAAAAGCTGATCAATAAATGTGTAGAAAAACTACACATTTAAGAATTAAAAACACAATTCACTTTTATTACCACACAACTCACTTTTATTACCATACAAAATTTTAATAGAATATATACCCGTCTGAGTCCCAAAATTTTTAGGGCTGACAAACATTCATTCTACACATTTACATTTGAAAGAAAAGCTGATCAATAAATGTGTAGAAAAACTACACATTTAAGAATTAAAAACACAATTCACTTTTATTACCACACAACTCACTTTTATTACCATACAAAATTTTAATAGAATATATACCCGTCTGAGTCCCAAAATTTTTAGGGCTGACAAACATTCATTCTACACATTTACATTTGAAAGAAAAGCTGATCAATAAATGTGTAGAAAAACTACACATTTAAGAATTAAAAACACAATTCACTTTTATTACCACACAACTCACTTTTATTACCATACAAAATTTTAATAGAATATATACCCGTCTGAGTCCCAAAATTTTTAGGGCTGACAAACATTCATTCTACACATTTACATTTGAAAGAAAAGCTGATCAATAAATGTGTAGAAAAACTACACATTTAAGAATTAAAAACACAATTCACTTTTATTACCACACAACTCACTTTTATTACCATACAAAATTTTAATAGAATATATACCCGTCTGAGTCCCAAAATTTTTAGGGCTGACAAACATTCATTCTACACATTTACATTTGAAAGAAAAGCTGATCAATAAATGTGTAGAAAAACTACACATTTAAGAATTAAAAACACAATTCACTTTTATTACCACACAACTCACTTTTATTACCATACAAAATTTTAATAGAATATATACCCGTCTGAGTCCCAAAATTTTTAGGGCTGACAAACATTCATTCTACACATTTACATTTGAAAGAAAAGCTGATCAATAAATGTGTAGAAAAACTACACATTTAAGAATTAAAAACACAATTCACTTTTATTACCACACAACTCACTTTTATTACCATACAAAATTTTAATAGAATATATACCCGTCTGAGTCCCAAAATTTTTAGGGCTGACAAACATTCATTCTACACATTTACATTTGAAAGAAAAGCTGATCAATAAATGTGTAGAAAAACTACACATTTAAGAATTAAAAACACAATTCACTTTTATTACCACACAACTCACTTTTATTACCATACAAAATTTTAATAGAATATATACCCGTCTGAGTCCCAAAATTTTTAGGGCTGACAAACATTCATTCTACACATTTACATTTGAAAGAAAAGCTGATCAATAAATGTGTAGAAAAACTACACATTTAAGAATTAAAAACACAATTCACTTTTATTACCACACAACTCACTTTTATTACCATACAAAATTTTAATAGAATATATACCCGTCTGAGTCCCAAAATTTTTAGGGCTGACAAACATTCATTCTACACATTTACATTTGAAAGAAAAGCTGATCAATAAATGTGTAGAAAAACTACACATTTAAGAATTAAAAACACAATTCACTTTTATTACCACACAACTCACTTTTATTACCATACAAAATTTTAATAGAATATATACCCGTCTGAGTCCCAAAATTTTTAGGGCTGACAAACATTCATTCTACACATTTACATTTGAAAGAAAAGCTGATCAATAAATGTGTAGAAAAACTACACATTTAAGAATTAAAAACACAATTCACTTTTATTACCACACAACTCACTTTTATTACCATACAAAATTTTAATAGAATATATACCCGTCTGAGTCCCAAAATTTTTAGGGCTGACAAACATTCATTCTACACATTTACATTTGAAAGAAAAACTAATCAATAAAAGAGAATTAAAAATTCAACTACACTAAATAATTAAATACAATCTACAAAAAAAAAACAAAAGCAAAAAAACTGCAAAAGAGATTCTACAACAATCTATAAATAGGAAGAATAATACAACAACTTACAAACACAACTCACTTTTATTACCACACAAATTCCAATAGAATATATACTATATGCATTACAATATCATATAATTTCTTTCACCCAATCAACCGGAAACAAACTCCGTCTCAAAATCACATGTCCACTCCATCAAAAATACAACATCAACTACACAATCCATTTTAGTACCGATCAAATACTACAAGCAAACAACTCTACCTTCAAATATGTGATTAACTTCTACCTCACTTATCATGATATGTATAATACAACACCAAGTAGATTAACCAACAGTTTAATAAACTTTATTCAGACATCTACACTATCACGTCGACCACATAACACACAATGCCTCAAAGTCTCTTTTGAAATTGAAGATTTCAACTCAAATGCATCAAAAAAACTATATGTTGATTTTGTAATTGGAGACTTAGAGAGAACACAAATCCAAACTACACAAGAAGAATATGATAATTGCGATATATGTCTTGATAATCTACAAGAACCGAAAAATATCTTAACATTTTATTTTGCAATCACAAATTTCATCACAAATGTATTTCAGTTTAGTTATACTACAAAATAATATGTCTTTAATTATTGTCAAAAATAAATATTTTGATATTTTATATGCTTAGAATGAATTAAAAAAAATTCTCATTCACTATAGATATTATTATTACACCAATCTTTATACAAAATTATAAAATTACATTTCTAATATAGTAAAGTTTTTTTTAAAGCGAGCTTTGAAATGCTGCCATGTGCCATGTGATGTGTCACCTACATTTAAAGAAAAAAAACATAAAAACATAAAACAATTGTTATGTGTACTTCATAATTGTAACACTTAATCCTATTGTCTCTTTATTTTGTTGTTCTTAATTTAATTATATGATTATGTGGATGAATAATAAAAAAAACTATAATTAACTACATAACTATAGAAAAAACAAATGTGATATTATATAACATATAATAAAGTTTTTTCATCAGTAGGCCTGAAATTTTGGGACGGGTTTTCCGTTCCCTCCTGTACCGTCCCGAATTTTCCGTCCCATTCTTTATCCCGTTCAAAATAATTACCCATTCGAAACCATTTATTTTATTAATACGGGTATGAGAAGGGAATGAGTATTAGATCTTGTATCCGAATTACCCGTTTAAAAATGAAAAACTTAAAAATTATATATATATTTTTAACACTTAATTCTTTTATCTCTTTATTTTGTTGTTCTTAATTTAATGATAGGATTATATGGATGAATAATAAAAAAAAACTATAATTAACTACATAACTATAGAAAAAACAAATGTGATATTATATAACATATAATAAAGTTTTTTCATCAGGAGCCCTGAAAAAATTTGGGACGGGTTTCCCGTTCCCTCCTGTACCGTCCCAAATTTTTCGTCCCATTCTCTATCCTGTTTAAAATAATTACTCATTCGAAACTATTTATTTAATAATACGGGTATGGGAAGGAAATGAGTATTAGATCGTATACCCAAATTACCCGTTTAAAAATGAAAAACTTAAAAATTCTATATATTATTTTTCAAATTATTCTGAAATTTCCTGGGACGTTTTTATCATTTTTCCTTTTGAGAAATTAATATAGTAAGGTTGAAACATTTAGAAATATTCACAAATTAGAAATTAATATTTATCTACAAATTTTTACTAACATATATTGTCAAATAAATTATAAAATTGAAACATTTAAATTATCAAAAAATCTGCGCAACGCGCGGACCTTCTCCTAATAATATGTATTAAGTATGTGTAAGTGTAATTGGGATACTAAACAAACTGTTTCTCCACTCAATATGTGTAATTGGGCTACTTAGCGCACAACTGTGCCCCTAATGGGCTTCATAAGTTATAACATATATATTTCTCTTGCCATTTCAATAAAAAAATATTGTCATTTTTCAATAGAATTTTTTTTTCTAAATGACAGAAAATAAAGGATTTCAAATAACAACTTTGAAAAGTTTACTTATGGTTATAAGAAAAAGCTTTTGAAAGTTTAACCTTTGACCAGAAAAAAACTACTACTTAAAGTTTTAACATAACCTACGTACACACTGGTCCTCGTTTCTTTTTGAGTACTCTTTTCAAAATTAACATCATGAAATAATTACAAGAAAAAAAAGTAAAAGAAAGAAGAATAAGAAAAGACACATAGCGTATGGTTTGTTGTGCATGCATGGTCAGAGGTTTCGCCATGCATGCAGGAGGAGTGGACCCGAAATAGCCATCTTCGTCAAGCGAGCGGACCCATTGTGCAGCACCGAGTCAACTCAGAGATTCCCTCCGAGTCAATTTTCTTCGTTTCTGTGTGTGCCGTGCTTGATTTGTCCACTCGTCACTTGGATCACATAGTCTACGTTGCTGCATTTAGAAAATATCACAAACAGAGGAATCTTGTTTCTTCTTCTAATTCATGAAGATATATAACATAATGTGATTTTTACCTTTATAATATACAAGAACAACGATGTGCTTTACCAGATTACTGATTCATGTCGGCGGTTGGTGTGCCACCGGTGGAGGCCGGAGGAGACAAGTCGGGAAGATTATGGTTGACCATCAATAATGGCCAAGGACGTTGTTGACTTCCCACACCAAGAAAGTCTCTGGTGAAGCCTCTTTCATCAACTTCTTTAGTTTTGATATTACTCTCCGTTTGTTTGTTGTTGAAGATGGAGGAAGTCATTAGACCAAAAGCCGAGCTATTGTCGGAGCTTGATGATGATCTCTTTGATCCCATTTGAGCCGCCTTTTGTAGCAATGCAGTGGCCGACATGGATGCTATTCCTTGTCCACCGTTTTGGTTATAATTGGTGCGTGCTTCCGAAGAGAAGAAAGAACCATTAATAATCCCATTTTTAGTCTCATGTCCTTCTTGATTCTTGGAGATTCCCCTTTGGAGAATGTTGTTGTTGTTGTTGTTGTTGTTTTCGTTGAGAAGCCATTGATGAGATGATTGTCCTTGTAAATGCCAAAGACTTTGAAGCGACTCGGATGTGCTACGAGGTGATGGTGAAGATGAGGACGCGAACACGTTGGTTGGTAAGTGAAGCTGGTTGGTGAAAGTTTGTCCCATGAAGCCAATGTTATTGCGGTTGATATTAAAATCGGATTGTTCCAATTGAGAAGATGTAGAATTAAGTAGTTGTTGCCGATGATTTGGATTGATGTTTCCAAGGTTGACTTCTGCGTCCGGGGCATGGTTCAAATAAGCGGGTGCGGGTGCGGAAACTGAGACGAATCTAGCACTCTCTTCGGCTAAAGCGTCACAAAATGCTCTATGTGTAATGAAACTATCTTTCCTGTTCCAATTTTATTCATCAAAGAAATTAAATCAATAACGTGACATATATATAACTAAATCATTTGGTTTATATTATATAGAGATATAGAAGCAACCCGATTGACTTTACAATTCAAAACTGTGTTGCAATATTTACCTAGAAAAGAGGGTACCACAGTCACATCTGTACTCTCTGGTACCACAAATCTTGCTATGAGCTTTCCAATCGGACATGACAGCATATTTTTTGGAACATTTGTCGCATTTCCACTTCTTCTCTCCATGTTTCCTGCTGAAATGCTTCTTGATCCCGGTTAAGTCGCCGAGGGCTCGAGCTGGATCGTGGTGCACGCAGCTCTTCTCGGGACAGATGTACACTTTCTTCTTCACTTGCTCTTTGTTCGTCCTTTGCTTTAGCTTCCATGGAAGGTTATGGCCTCTCCGGTGAAGCTGAAGGTTTTGGTCTCTCTTGAACCCTTTGTTGCAGATCTCGCAGATGAATCGGTTCGTCGTCATGAGGGAGTTTGGCGATAAGGCGATGACTTCTGCATCTGGATCTGTTTTTTATCGTGTGTTTAATTTACCAAATTAGAAGCTAGGAATGAAACAAATGGGAAATCATTATATAAGGAAATATTACAAGACAAAAAAAAGGATCCAAATTTGGAACAAGAATATTATTGTTCTTGATCAAGACAATAAATATAAAGAAACATCTATTGAATATATGAAAAGTCCAAGATTTGGATTGAGTGTACATGCCTGGATTTCCCGGAAGATTTCTCTTCCTCTTGGTTGAGTTTGAGGAGGTAGGATTAGGGTTAGGGTTAGGATTCGGGGTGATGTGTTCTTGGTGAAGGACATAGCTGGGGAATGAGAGGTGATGATGATCATCTGGCATCATCATGTTGGTTTAGTTGAGAGAGAAGAGAGAGAGAGAGAAAAAGAGAGAGAGAGAGAGAGAGAGAGAGAGAGAGAGAGAGAGGAAGAGAGAGTTTCGAAGTAAGAAGACAAAACAGTTGGACAGAGAGATATATATACACAGAAACACTCTTTAATTTGTCTCACAGTTCTCTGCTAAATCAAGAAAAAATCTGAGAGCAAGAAGACAGAGAGAGTTATGAAGAAGAAAACAAGTAAGAATGTAACTAATTATATATTTTCGGTTAAATATATAGAGAGGCAATTTAAAGAATACACCAAATTGACAAAAATATATAATCCTATAAATTCAAGTTTCTGTTTTATTTTGAAACTTAGAACAATAATATTTAATTTTGTAAGCCGGCGACTATGAGCTTGACTGATATGTCAACTGAATAGCAGAATAGTTGAATAGTAAAATAGCGGAATCAATAGGATGAGAAAACTTAAAACTGAATAAATTTCAAGCGCCAAAAAGCTACTATTTATTAGATGAATAACTTTTTGTCTATAATAGTTATAATTTTAAAACGTGCGGGATGGATTCAAAAATTGTTTGTTAATTTTTATTTTCTATCATTCCATACTTCATATTGTGAATGGTATGTAATTATCGGAATCACGTTTTCACTATATTGTGAATGATCTATATTCGGCAGAATTACGTAAAAACTTAAATAAGCTACATACCATTCAAGTGCTATATATGTTTTCTAACGGATGTGTTTGGATGTTTTTAATATAATAAACATATTAGAGTTTAGACTTCATATAATAGTCATTGCTTTATATAAATTTAGAAAATTTCTTTCAAATTGACGAATGTGGTAACACTAGTTTTCTTAATATAAATCCCACAATACTTATGAAGAAGTAGCGCAAGATATTTAATTTGTTTGATGGGTTGAAAATTGGGATGGCCATTTTTTCCAAGAAAGTTTCAAAAAAGTTTGTGTTTTTTTTTTTGAGGTCGTCGGTACAATTTTTAATAAATATAATTTTGTTTTATTATTTGTGATAGTAAGCTTTTGGGCTGTTGCAAAGAGTCCTGTAGGATAAGACCAAAAAGAAAGCTGGCGAAGAGGGAATCTCTCTCTCTTCATACACGACTGTTCTCTCTTACAAGTCGGTCAGCGATAGACTCAAACTGGACCACTCTCATTCTCTATATACTCTCATCTACGTAACGTACGTATTGAGTTTATATATATACATACTCAAGTATACGTACAAAAATAAATATATATGCATAGATCTGGAGTTTATAATTTATATTATGGTGTATGCATGCATGAGATGTGTATATATCTTTAAATTTCATGATATTTATTTATCATGAGTTTGAGTTAGTGGCGAGTTTCGGATCTTCCAAAAATTATATGTCTTTAAACCCTCTTAGTTGCATTCATGTTTAGAAGGGAGACAAATGTTTCTCGACGAAGAAAAATATAAGATTCGGTCAAGAACACTTCGATTAATCTTATTTAAAAAAAAATTCCATGGCATTCATTATTACGTGTAAGCTTTTTGGATGCTTATGAGTCTCATTTTATATACCGTTGAATTCTTTTACAAATATACAAACCAATTAGCTAAGTAATGTTTTTTTAAAACAATAATGTAACTTTAATAAAGGTAGTGACGAGTAAAAGCAACACAAGTGATTTGTTTAAGATCTCCGCAATATTACAAAATCAAATATGGCTGTAAAAATAAAATTAAGAAATAAATCTTTTTTGGTGATAGATATAGTATTTTAGTTGGGACTTGGAAGGCTATTTTACGTTTTTATCTATTTTGTTACAATTTTAAAATTTTAAATATTTCTTTTCGTTTCACAAATAGTGTCATTTTACCACTTTATTTTTGTTTTACAAAGAGTGTCACTTTATATTTTTAATGCAATTTTTTAAATTAAATTTCAGTTTTATCTCTCCCTACTAATTTAACCTATTAATTAGAGAAAAAAACTGTTTTAGTATATTAATAAATGACATAAAATATTTTACAAGTTTTTCTTAATCTATGTGAAAAATGTTACAACGACAGTCTTTATGAAACATAGAGAGTAATAATTAAGAGTTCCTTAGTAATTAAGTATCTTCTAGAAAAAAATTATTTTACACTAATACTGTATATGTATGGTATCTTTTTTTTAATTTACAATTTTTAGATCCTAACTAATAATATAATTAAGAGTTCATATGTTAAGCATCTTCTAGAAAACCTATGTTTCTTTACAATAACTATGACCTGTATTGTTTAAAGCTTAGTTAAATAGATTCTTGTAATGATTTTTTGACGTTTTTAGGTAACTTTGTGAATTATGATATAACTATGATAATTATTTAATTTGCAAAAAAAAAAAAAAAAAAACTATGATAATTATTTATTTTTTTCCGTAGTCTCTAAGAACCTAGGTAAGTTCTGATCTTAACCATAAACAACTTCTTTGGTAGTTGAAAAAAAAACAACCTCTTTGGTAAGAAAGAATAAAATCCAAAGAAGTGATGTAGAGTTCTAAAATAGAGACATCAAGGGGCGACAAGGTATGTGATGGGCCCCAAAGAAAAAGCAAATAGATCTCATCTGAGTGTTCAGACAAAGAGATGACTGTTCTCTCTGAATTTCTCTGATTTTTTTCTTTATTGTAGTTTCCCTATAGAAAACCAGAATTGATTTGAGCATTCTCTATAGAGGTAATGTTGTGCTTAGAAAATTAAAAAAAAAAAAAGGATTCGTTGACGCAATCTTAAACTGGTAATGATGATCATGTACGTATTATTTGCTTGCGGGTTGATGATATCATTGGTCTTGAATTTGAAAGACGGATCATTTAATAGGTTATAGCTAGGACTCCTGTTTTTTTTCAATGGGATATTGTTTTTTTTTATTTTGAACAGCATTTCAATTAATAGAGATTAAAAGTCACGATACGCAGCGATATCCTCGAGGGATCGCTTGGTGAGAACATCAGCCAACAAATTAACTGATCCTGGAATGAATTAAAGGAGATAGCAACAAAAGATCGAGCAAGATTGATAATATCATAGACGATCCCGCAAATCTCAGAGATTTGCTCTCTTGATTGTAAAGTTCGGATGAGCGTTTGTGAGTCAGATCTCAAGCATACTTTGGCCCAGCCGTGGGATATTGTTCATAATTGATTTTGTCAACTAAAATAAAGTTTGGATTTTTTTGTCCTATTGGAAAATACAAACCATACTAATAACAAACAGATCTCAAAACTTATATGTCTATGTCTACACTTTGTTTAGGTAAATTGTCTGTCAAACCAATAGAATGTTCAGAGTCTTCGTCAAAATAATATCAGCCTGATTATCTTACACTAAACTAAACTAGTTCGTCTTGGACTTTTCAAATTTTTTTATAGAACAGAACTTAATTTTAATCAAGAAAACATTACAAGTGAGTGAAACATACATATGTAGTTGATTCGGAAAATAAATAGTTATCTTACATTACTAATTATTATATTCATCTAAATATTTTACGCCTTCTAAGTAACGACTTACGTACTATCCGAATTGTACAGATCTAACTATCCGCAAATAGATAATCTACTTTCATCAAAAAATGAAATCATTTTCCATGACCCACAAATAATTTGATATATAACAATTATTTCGTATATCAGAAAGATGCTTTTTTCATTTCCTTGTATACTGAAACATGTGAGGTTGTTCTCAATTTTCACACACAAGAAAATTGTTCCCATATAGATTCCAGCTTCTTCTTTTTATCTTCAAGAAAGTTTTTTTTTAATTTTAGGAAAACTTACAAGAACATTGCATGCTACGCCTTTCACGTTCAGTGTTTTGTTTTCTTTTCAATTATATATATATATATATTAGAATTTTAAAATTTGGATTTTTGTTTTGTTTTGTTTGGTTTATTTTTTTGGGTTTATGCAATAAAATTAACATAATCTCGCTCGGTTCAGTTTATACTATTTTGGTTAGAAGTTTTTAGAAATTGGATTGAACACTAAGAACATTTTAGTTTTACGAGAATTTTGGAGTCAATTTTGGTTCCGATTTGTTCAGATAACAAAATAAAATAAAATTTGGATCACTTTGTTTTAGATTTTATTTGGTTCACCCTAATAGTATTCACTTTATTTTATGGTATATAACTAATAGGTTCATAAAAATTGACCTTGTATCATGTGATGACAAAGTCGGCTCTGAGCATAGCCGGATGAAACATTGGTTTCGGCTCCCAAATTTTTAAAAGCTAATATACACATACTAAAAGGCGTTTGAATCATAAAGAAATTTATTTTATTAAAATTTTGTATTAAACTGTGTGACTCCATATATCCGAGGGCCAATGTTGAAACATAAACTAATTCTCAAAATTATTTTTCAGTTAACACTGAGATGACCTTGAATATTCCCAGTTAGAACACCTAGAGACACTCTCGAGCAATAGGGCGTGAACAAAGAACATAGTAAAAAAAAATTAAACTACTTGTAGAAAAAAAAAAAAAATCCACAACCCATGCTACCATATTAAGCGAGCAATAGTTGTTTTTAAGTGGAATCAAATCGTTTAAAGCTCTGTAGATATGAAAAATATCTCATCAAAGTCGGTTCATTAGTTGGAAATATCTTGTTACTACTATATATTTGGATTTAACACCTTCATTCCTATAGATATGATATTGTGTTTATCTTAACGAATTCAATGTTATTAGTGGCGGACCCAGTACAGATTTAGTGGGGTCACATGATATCTCTACAAAATTTTACAAAATTATTGTATGAAATTATTGAAAAAAATAGAGTATCAATTTCATGTTAGTTGACACTTCATGTTAGTTGACACAGCTATAAAAACCAGGTTCAAAATTCAAATTGATCCATTAACATTCATGCTATACATTTTTATAGAACTAACATTTAGTTTCATAATATAAAAGTAATCTGTAATTTGAAATCTAATTCATGTTTTTAAATTATTTGTAAAACTAAATGGGATTATTGGGAGATGGATTTTAAAGGATTTTTAAAATTTTGATATTCAATCATTATTGGTTTATACATTCTTAAAATCTTAATAGATTCCATTGTTATTAGTTTAAAGATTTTAAAATTTCATCCAAAATCTTTTGTTATTCAAAAATTTTGGTTTTTAAAGATTTTATGATTCTATTAAAATTTTGTATTATTAGGACAAGAATTTTAAACATATTAACTCATAAAACAAGATTTAACAAGTGTTAAAGATGGATTTAGGACCCTTCTAAAAAGTCCTTCCTAAATTCAGGTCGATCCACTAAATTAGGGCGACAAGCCCATTTAACTCAACTACAGGTTAGGTCGGCACCACCAAGAGGAGATATCCGACGATAGGGTTAGATTTCCGAAGAAAAAAAAAATCTTCCTTTAGGTTGAGGAGGTTAGTGCGAAGAAAAAGGAAATCTTCCTTTTCTCCAAAAATGAAGGAGTTCGATAGACCGACTTATATCTATTATAAATACAAAGGTGCTGAAGAGGAGAGAGGGATCCACAATTTTACTCTCGAGACCTAGAGCAAATTTAGGGTCTGACTGGTTTAAACGCAGTTGTTGCGGTTGCGGTTGCGGGAGTTTGTAGAAGCGGGCGATTGCAGTTAACAGCGTTATTAAGCGGGTTGTACGACTGGCACAACTGTTAGAAACATGTGCATTTGCGGGATATTTACGACTGGTTAACTTGTGGGTGTAATAGCGGTTAAACAATAAATTAACAATATAAAACAAATTTTATAACTATAAAAAATATTTAAAACCATATTATTATAAAAAACTATAAATTTATTAATTAAACATAATTAATTATTAAAATTATTACTTTTATTTCTCAATTTTTTTAATTTGGATGAAAGTTATGATTTTAATAGAAAAATTATTTTTTTTGTATGGAGATGTTAGATGAAAAGAATTTTAGTTGTTATATATACATTAGTGATGAAGAGAAAATTTATCAAAATAATTAAAGTTTATAGATCTTATACATATAAAATTATGAAAGATTGTTAATGAATACTATAATGTTAAAAAATATCAAATTTATTTATTTATTTGTAATTATAATATTCAAATCTTATTTTTTTTTTAAGTTTCTTATATATATACATATATTTTAATTTTAAATAAATTTTGTGTTTTTTTAGTTTTTATTTTTTTTTAATTATCCATCCGCAATCGCCCGCAACCGCAAACGCTAGCTGGAAGGAGCTTTTGATTTTGAGCGACACAAAGCAGTTCCAAACAGTTTGTGTGATTATTGTCAAACGCCAACAACCGCTACCACCCGCAAAATCTGCGTTTGCGGGTGCTAGCGGGAGAACCAATCAATCCCTTAGCTATCTGCAATCTAGCTTTAGCTCTCGATTTACCGTTTACAAGGTTTATGTCGGTGTTCTTATTCCGACGACCTAATTACCGCTGTATCATCTCGAGCTCCGGATTAAAATAATAAAGACTTACTCTTTTCCCCACAAACTTTTATTCTTTCATTATATCAGATTTTAGTTCTTACAATTGGCGCCGACTGTGGGGAAAAAGAGAGAACAAGTTCTTTAAAAGTCAGGGAGCTCGAAGATGGTTAAAACCCCACCACCCGAAGACCACGATGCTGTTAATCGCACCGGGGACGTGGGAAGTCAAGTCCCAACTGGACAACAGCAAACACCACCCCTGAACACAACAGGCGACAAGAACGCACCACCACAGCCCCCGATATGACGACTTTCATGCAGACTGCCATGGAACGGCTCAACAAGGTACAGGCCCAGAAAATCGCTTACCGCGACGAGATCGATAACCTCAAATCGGGAAACCAACAGCAAAACGACCCGATAACTCTGGGACATCAACACCCGCGTAACGCTCCTAACAGACCGGAGATTTACAATAATCTTTACGCCGACACTCCAACAGCCGATCTATCGGGCGAAAAAGACCCCGCAGCAGCTTCAAACGCTCGGACCACACGTAATCTCCCGGCCACTCTCACACCGAACACCTCGGCACCCACCGTCACCGCACCTATGGACCTCATGCAAAAACAGATTAGCGACATCGTCTCGCAAGTTCACCGAGCTATATTGTCAGCCCCCGAGCTCGCCAAGATTCTACAGCTCACGCAACAAACTCCCTTCACCTCTGCCATCACCAACATCCCGCTCAGAGATCATGGCTAGCTTAAAAACCTGACCTCCTACACCGGGGATACCGACCCGCACAAGCATCTTACGGAGTTACATAGTCATGGCGCGAGCGCGTTTCTCTGACGAGGAGCGCGATGCAAGTTGTTGTCAATACTTCGTCGAGAGCCTGAACGGTAACGCCTTCACATGGTTTTCACGACTCAAGCCAAACTCCATCAAAACCTACGAGAAATTATCACAAGCATTCCTTAAACACTACTCGATTTACATCGAGCAGGCGGCTTCCGCAATCGACCTTTGGGCTTGCATCCAAGGCAAGGACGAATCACTCCGGGACTACATCACCCGCTTCAGAGCCATCGTATTCCGAACTAACGCATCTGACGATACAACCGTCGCCGCACTACTAAAGAATCTTCGAGAAGACCATATATTCCGCGAAAGACTGAAAACCGGAAGACCAAGATCATTAGAGGATGCATTACACAAGCCCACGAGGTTCATGAGCCTCGAAGATGAGAAGCTTGCTAAGAAGCACAAAGAATCTTTCAAAGACAAGAAAATCAGCTCGGGATAAACATGATGACTATCAGGAACCGAGACAGCGCTACGATCGAGACGACAAATCTCAGAAATACCACGTGTCCACAGTAAATCGATCATCCTGATGGAACACATGGGATTGATGTACATATTGGCCTGAGGAAGCGCCCTCCAACCACGACTCTTTCTGCAAATGGCATGGCATATCGGGTCACACCGAAGAGGAATGCAGTACCCTGACAGGCAGATTGGTACGAAAATAGAAACGAGGAGAGATCAACCTCGAGAACCGACCGCACAGTTCCAAATAAAATCCACGCCGACCTGAGAATGGTGGCAAGCGTGCACCTGAAAAGGACACTCGACCTGACACATGTTAAGGGAAGGACGCCAGACCTAAAGAAGACATTCCTAAACGGGCACATGACGATGAGCCACCACCGCCCCCGACGTCACCGCAACGCAAAATCAACATGATAATGTGAGACCTCCTCACTTGCACAAACTCGATCAACTTAATCAAAAAGCACGAACGCCGAGCTATTAATGTGAAAAACGACTCCACTACGACGAAAACATTCCCATCACGTTCACGGAGGAAGATGCCGACGGGATAGACCGACTTCACAACGACCCGCTTGTCGTCTCTTTGCGGGTGGATCAAGACGGTGTCTTTAAAATATTCATCGACACCAGTGTTGGAGCTGGATTTAGCACCTAAATGCGGCCCACTGTGAAGCCCATCAATGAATCACCCCAAGCCCATCTATGACGATCCATCGGAAATATGGCCCATCTTTGCATCTTCAGCAGACCCTCGAGCTACCGCACACGGATAAGGATGGATACTAAGTCAGCAGTTAGGATAGTATCTCGCAAGATCCGGAGTTCGGCGCAACAACAACCCCCGAGATATCCATAACACGTGCAATAGTTCCCGATATTCGTGCAGCAGCTGGAGATCGAGAGAGGCTATATAAGAAGTAGGAGTTGTCATAGATATGCCAAATTTTACCTAATTCGCACTTGTATTCACTACGAGCTCTCGTACTCGAATACTTGTTCTTATCAATAAAATCCACTTATTCAATCTAAGCCTTATATTCTTCGGTTCATAAAGAGATTCTTACCCATCCTTTCTCCAATCTATTCAATCACTCTACAAATATCAGGTGTGGGTTTTAGTGCCCACATTTTGGCGCCGTCTGTGGGGGAAGATAAAAGCAATCTCTAACACAGTAGCCCGATCTAAGGCTCGTTAGAACGATAATGGATCCAAAAATCATTGAATCCAACAGATCGACCGTACTGGTCAACACCGAGGGAACTAATTCCTCAAGCCAAAACACAAATCTCGGCTCGAACGCCATAACACCTCGAGCCGAACCAGTGATCATTGATCTCATCCGTCAAGCTGCTGCAGCCGGTTCAGGGATAACTCCCCCGAATGATAGGGCTCAGGTTTTACCCAAATAATCAACTACTGCAAGTGCACAGCAATGCAGTTGAAGTATATGGTGTATCGAATCCCAAGGAAAGTAGATGCTACACTAAGGTTTCTAAGTTCAGATTATGCTAGACCAAAATTGAAATAAATTAAATAAGCAGCTAGGCGAATTGTAAACGAGTTTAAAGCGATGTAAGTTCAGGAGACGAAGACGCTAGGCAAGAGTAATTATCAGGTTGAATCCAAGAATGCAGAATCTAAGTTTATTAGGGATTTATTAAATACCGTCTAGAACTCGAATCACTAAGTTAAAACCAATCAACTCTCGTTGCAGAAGTTATCTATGCCTAGATTCCTAAATTCCAAATCTCTTTGCGAATTTAAACAACTAAGGCAAGCAATACGAACAGGTTCGATTTGTTCACAAAATACCTAAACCAAATTTTCGCGAATAGATATTTTACTCACCTATGATTAGTTCAAGTTACAAATAATGCTCTCGCATCAATTAAATAACCTAAGGTTTGATTTCTAAGTGATCAATTTCAGAAATCAAGTTAAGCACAAATCAAGGTGAAGATCCTATTGATTTCCCTAAAAGTTCTAATGATTCTACAAACTCTTCATCAACCCTAAATCACCCTAATCTAACTAGCAAACTACTCAGACATAATTATGCAAACACAAATCATGAGTGAAATAAATTGCATAAAAAGAATAGAGAATGATACATGGTTCGAAATCTTGCTCAGATGAGTTAGAATTGTCTCCCCAAAAGCTCAGGATCAATCTCTCTCTAAGGTCTCAAAAACAGAAAATAATGATAAGGTGTTTGGCTAAACAATGGCTGAAAACTATTTATAGAGGAAGATTTTCGTCAGGGACAGTCTTGTAATTTTTTCAAACTTGAGATGATTTCCTTTTTCTGATGGAAGTCTGTGAATTTGAGTCGGCTTCATTGGTGTCGATCGAAACCAAGGGTTAGTGTCGATCGACACCCTTCGTGTAATATCAGCTCCGACTTCATCACTTCGGCTGCTTCTCCAAAATGCTTCAATAAGTTCCAGAATCTCCCATTAAGCTCTAAATGCTCTCCATCCTGTAAAGACTCTAATATGACTCTAAAACTAACAAAAGACTCTATAAAAACACTTATATCATGGTCTAAAAACGGGTAAAAACCATGATATATCAACTCCCCAAGACTTAGCTTTTGCTTGCCCTCAAGCAAAACAGAAACTTAGAATGAAGTAGAAGTTTCAAAACAGAAACTTTCAAGTACCTCTTCAAAACGCCACATTGGTTATCACTCTTGAATCCACATGATATAGAGCCAACCTTAGGTAATCTTTCAGTGTACTTACCACAAGTTTAGCAATCTCCCAGTTTGAATCCAGATCCTTTCCTTGGTAAAATTTCGAACTCTAACAGTGGTATTGCCACAGAACTTTACAGATTCTTTTCCCTTCCTTAGTGTCTGAACAAGACATTCTTCATACAGCTCTCCTATTTTCTCTTCCCTTAGTCAACTACTGCCCATTTTCCAGGTGTTCTAAGATCTTTTCATTGACTCTTCTTATTCTTTTGAAGTCTCGGGAAATAGTGCTACTCTTTACTTGTGTTCCTTGTGAGGAGACAGGTTCAAGAGCACTCACTAATATTGTTCCTTGTGAGGAGACAAGCTCATGAGGTTCTTTGCACTATTCCCAGAGTTAGAGTTTTTTTTTCTTTCTTTTCTTAGTAAGACCTGCAATCAACTCTTATAGCAATGGTTCTTTCAAGTGTCAACTTCCTGCGGTTAGTTCCAAGAAAACTGAAAGTTCCAACTGATTTTGACTCAATAAAACAAATTTTGAAATTTTTTGACTCAAGACAGACTCAAATGACTCTCAAAACAAAACACAAAATTAGCAACTACCTCCCCCAGACTTGAACAACACTGTCTCCAGTGTTATTAAGTATGAGTTTGGTTTGAAAAACAATGTGTAAAACTGTTGCAGAACTAAGAGAAAAGTGGTTTATCTGACCCTGCGTGCAGCGTCGATCGACACATGGTTGTGTGTCGATCGTTTCTGTTTGGTGATGGTGTCGATCGATACCAGTTGGGTATCGATCGACACTCTGTCCGTAATCAGAGTGTCTTTTCACGATCTTATATGTTGTTAAGTCAGAATGTTGTTAGAGTCATCCAAGCTGTTAGAAAACTCAAACAAAAGGTTAAAAGCACAACATAATCCATAAACTCAAAGAGTGCAACAAGTTTTGAATCAAAATACAGAAGCAAATGTAAGCAAAAAAAAAAACTGACTCAAGAAAAAGAAAAACTGACTCAAAGGAAAAGAAAAATGAAACCAAGAATGGAGATGCTACTCGTCATCATCAGAACGTGGTGGTGTGGGTGGGCGGACGCAGTCACAGTTGGAGACAACTGTGATAGCGTTCCAAATGGCCTGAAAGCTCTGAACCACGTATCTCTGAAAAACATCTGGCTCCATGGGAATCTCAGGAGCAGCTGGAAGGTGATGAGGACCAATAGGCTGCGGTACGCTGCTGTGCCTCGAAGATGAAGCTTGTGGAGGATCCTTAGCTGGTCCATCCTCTGCGTGTGAAGCTGCAGCTCGGGAGGAGGCACCTCTGCGTGTGGCCACGGGAGCAGTCCTCAGCTTGTTCGGACTGGGCTGAAAGGTGAGGCGACCTGGATCAGTGGTGATGTGAATGAGGTCTCTGTCAGGTAACTGCACCATAAGCTGCACCCTCTGCTCGTCAGTGAAAACCCAAAACCTATCCGGCTTCACCCAATGAGTCCTCTTCAAATACTCCATATCAACTAAATCAAGCGAAGTCACAATGGAGCATGTAGTAGTGTCAATCCTGAAATGCTGAAAGATAGGAGTGAGAAGACTGCCAATAGTCTCTGGTTTGATCTTGGATCCAGCGAAAGGCTTCGTCTTCAATGAGACCAAGTGATGGGCAAACACATCGCCCAAGTTGACGTTCTCTGTCAACCAGGACTCCTCATAAACCACTGACCAGATGGCGTAATACATCAGCACCAACTCAGAGACACGCATCTTCCCTAGCTCATGCTTACACAAGAGTGTAGTAGCGAATAGACGAGCAAGGTAGCGAAGAGTAGGGTGTCGAATGTCTGTCTGTGAGGAGGTCTTAGAATCATACCTCCCATTCCCAAAATGTGACCAGAAGTCCTGGCTATCTGGAAACTGCTGAGGAAGGTAGACACCTGTAGCATGCGGGTTCTCAAACCCATAGATCTCACAAAGCTCTGCAAGTGAAAGCCTGTATCGAACCCCTCGAATAAGGAATGTCAATGTGCCTTCCAAAGCATTCTTCAGCACTTCATTCCTAAAATACACTCGAATGGTGGCCATAAACTGACGGACGAGGTCGGGGTAGAGATCGTACTTTCTCGTGGCCATAGTCCCCATCCCTACTCTGCTCAACAAGTGTAGGATATCGTCCTTGATGTCTAGCTCATGCATCGTCTTCTCACACACAAATCTAGTCGGTGTGACCTCCACCTTGAGCTACGCATTGTAAAATAGCGTGTCATAATTATCCCAAGCCTCACTGATGTCCATGTTGACACACTCATCATTCTCGACCTCTGCTGCAGGTGAGTCTTCCCAATTCCGTGTAATTCGAATCCTTGCGTTTTCACGCTTTGGCCAAGGAGGAAGAGAGGAAATCGCCTCATCATTAGCAGTCCCAGAGGCGGATGCTTCAGCTTCCCGTGGTCTCTTAGTCCTAGGAGGCATCTGCAATGAAAATCAGAACCAAAATCAAAATCCAAAGTCTGACCAAAACCACATTCACACGGATTGCATGGTGTCGATCGACACTAGGTTGGGTGTCGATCGACACCCATGTCTGCAAATCATAAATCGTGAATGTAACCCAAAAATTCATGAAATTAAACCCTCAAACACCTCAATCATCAGTTATAATGCGCTTAATACCACGAATCAATCAAGTTTTAGCCAATAAACCCAAGAAACATCCCAAATTCGCACTATGCATCATTAATTTCGAAAATTTCAGATTCATGCAAATGAGAGGATGAAATCTATTGGGTAATGATCTAAAGCATGATATCCAACCTAATTAAACATCATTCTATCAAGAAATCAAGATAAAGAGGTTGAATCGAGATATTTCACCTTAGGGTTGAAAATCAAATTGGGAGATTTGAAGAACATACCTTGGTAGATCGAATGAATAGACAATGGATTATGAAAGAGGATGAAAATCCGCACGGATTAGGCCATAGAATCACTCAAATCCGTTGAAAAACGGAGAAGTTAAGATTTGGTGATTTTATGTTCTAAGGGTCGCGGGTTGTGTTTGTGGAGAAGGAAAAGAAAAGTGTCGGGTTTTATAAAGACTTACCTGTGTCCCGCGTGGGTGTCGATCGATACCAGTGCTGGTGTCGATCGACACCTGGTTTGGTAGTGCTTCCTCATCTTTTTTTTTTTTTAATCTAAAAAGCCAATAAATATTAGTAAAACAAAAACCAAAATAAAATAAGTATTTACCAGTGGGTTGCCTCCCACTAAGCGCTCGTTTAACGTCAATAGCTTGACTGTTCACGCGTTTAGGCAGTTGGTGCATCATCCAGAGACACAATGTGTCCTTCTGGAATCTCGGCTTGAGCCCAATAGTGTTTCACTCTTTGTCCATTCACAATGAACTCTTCTCTTTTTGAGTTTGTCAGGACAATTGTTCCATATGGTCTGTCCTCTTTGATGGTGAAGGGATCTGACCAACTTGAACTCAATTTACCAGGAAACAATTGCAAACGAGAGTTATACAGTAGTACCTGATCATTTGGTTTGAAGTGTCTGGAGACAATCTTTTTGTCATGATAAGCCTTAGTCCTTTCTTTGTAGAGCTTCGAGTTCTCATAAGCGTGATAGCGAAGTTCGTCGAGCTCGTTGAGCTGTACAAGGCGTCTTTCTGCAGCTGGCTTCAAGTCAAAGTTCATCTTCTTGAAAGTCCAATGCGCCTTGTATTCCAATTCCACTGGAAGATGGCAAGCTTTGCCATAGAGTAGCTGGAATGGTGTAGTCCCAAGTGGTGTTTTGTAGGCAGTCCGGTAGGCGGCCCAAAGTGCATCATCCAACTTCGCAGCCCAATCCTTCCTTGTCTTGCCCACTATCTTCTCCATGATTTGCTTGATCTGTCTGTTGGAGACTTCGACTTGTCCATTCGTTTGGGGATGATAAGGAGTGACCACACGATGCTGAACACCATGCTTCTTCATCAGCTTGTTGAATATCTTGTTAATAAAGTGAGAACCACCATCACTTATAACAATCCGAGGCACTTCGAATCTTGGGAAAATGATGGTTCGAAACAGCTTAAGAACCACAGCAGCATCATTGGTGTTAGAAGCAATTGCTTCCACCCACTTAGAGACATAGTCTACAGCAATCAAGATGTATTGCTTCCCAAAAGATGAAGGAAAAGGGCCCATGAAGTCAATGGCCCAGCAATCGAAAATCTCCACTTCAAGGATGAAGTTCTGTGGCATTTCATGTCTCTTGCTAATCTTTCCTCTCTTTTGACAAACATCACATTGAGTGATGAACAGCTGAGCATCCTTGAACATAGTAGGCCACCAAAAGCTTGCTTGAAAAACCTTGGACACTGTCTTGAAAGTAGCAAAGTGTCCAGCATACTCAGAACCATGACAATGAAACAGCACATCTCGAACTTCACTCTCTGCGATGCATCTTCGGTACACATTGTCTGAAAAATGCTTGTACAAGTGAGGTTCATCCCAATAGTATCGCCTATGTTCCCTCATGAACTTCTTCTTCTCATAATACTTGAGATGTTTAGGCTCAATGTTAGCAGCAAGGAAGTTCACAATGTCAGCATACCATGGTCAATTCGCATCATTAATGGCAAAGATTGGCTGTCGAAACACTTCGTCCAAGATCCTGCGAACTGATGTATGCGCCTGGTGTCGATCGACACTCGTGATTCTCTCAAACTCCTAAGTGTTGAATCGCGACTTGGCCTCAAAAGTTCGGACGGGGTGTCGATCGACACTCCCCCTAGTGTCGATCGACACTGGGCGTATCTGCTTTGAACACGCAGCTTGAAAACGACTCTCAACAAGGTAAACATTCTCCTCAGGCAGAAAATAATCAATTGGCACGTCATCTTCGATCCTAATCCTTGAGAGATGATCAGCTACTCCATTTTCAACTCCTTTCTTGTCCTTGACTTCTATGTCAAACTCTTGAAGAAGTAGAATCCATCTCAACAATCTTGGCTTAGCATCCTTCTTCTGCATTAAGTACTTCAATGTAGAATGATCAGTATGAACAATCACCTTTGAGCCAACAAGGTATTGTCAAAATTTCTCAAAGGCAAAGACCACAGCTAGCAGTTCCTTCTCCGTAGTTGCATAATTCTTTTGAGCATCATCCAGCGTTCTGCTGGCATAGTAGATGGCATGAAGCTTCTTGTCCTTTTTCTGTCCCAAAACCGCGCCTACTGCGAAGTCGCTGGCATCACACATTACCTCGAAAGGCAAATTCCAATCTGAAGGTTGAACAATTGGAGCACTCACTAAGGCTTGCTTGATCTGTTCAAAGGCTGAATGACATTCTGCAGTGAACTCGAATTTCACGTCTTTGCAGAGAAGAGAAGTGAGTGGTCTTGCAATCTTACTGAAATCCTTGATGAATCTTCTATAAAACCCAGCATGACCCAGAAAACTCCTCACCGATTTAACAGAATCAGGTGCTTGCAAAGTCGTCATCACTTCAATATTGGTGCGATCCACTGCGATTCCTTCTTCTGAAACCTTGTGCCCAAGTACAATTCCATCTTTGACCATAAAATGACATTTTTCCCAGTTCAGGACCAAGTGCTTCTCTTCACATCGCTGCAACACTGTGCATAAGTTGTCCAGACAGTCTTTGAAGGATGACCCATAAACAGAAAAGTTATCCATAAAGACCTCCATAAACTTCTCAATCATATATGTGAAGATGGACATCATGCATCGCTGAAAGGTCGCAGGAGCATTACAAAGTCCAAATGGCATTCTGCGATATGCAAATGTGCCATAAGAACATGTAAACGTGGTCTTCTCCTGATCATTTGGATGGATTGGAATCTGGAAGAATCTCGAATAGCCATCAAGGAAATAATAGTAGGGATGATTCGCCAATCTCTCCAGCATCTGATCGGTGAAAGGCAAAGGAAAATGATCATTTCTGGTCGCGGCATTCAACTTCTTGTAATCTATGCACATCATATGTCCGGTCACAGTCCTTGTAGGAATCACCTCGTTTTTCTCATTCTTCACCACTTGGACTCCTCCTTTCTTAGGAACCACATGAACTGGGCTGACCCAAGCACTGTCTGAAATGGGATAGATGATCCCTGCTTCCAAGAGCTTCATGATCTCCTTCTTGACTACCTCCTTCAAGTTTGGATTTAGCCTCCTTTGATGTTCGATTGATGACTTCGTCTCATCCTCAAGGTGAATCCGATGCATGCACAAATCTGGTGAGATACCTGAAATGTCATCAAGAGAATAGCCAAGAGCTTTGCGGAATTTGCGCAGCTTGTTTAGCAATAAAGTGAGCTCTGCATTGTTCAAGGAAGCATTCACAATAACAGGATAAGTTGAATTAGGACCAAGAAATGCGTACCTTAGCCCGGCAGGGAGCTGTTTAAGCTCAACTTTAGGTGCCTTAGCCTCACTCCAATCTCCAAGTGTGGAATCTTTTGTGGTTTTCGCAGATTGTCGATCGACACTAGTGGTTGGTGTCGATCGACACAAGTTCTCTTGTGCGACTAACTGCAGCACTTGCTCACTAGCATCCAACATCTTTGGGTATCCAGCAGCGGCATCGTCCAAGTGTTCAACGTCCTTTGTAGAAGTGGTCAATGCTCGCTCCAAAGGGTCTGTAGGATGGTCCTCTTGGAAAATCTCTTCAGCAAGGTTGGTGAGTGAATCGACATAGAAGGTCTTTCCATCAATCGTGGGTCTCTTCATCAGCTTCTCCATGTCGAAATTCATCACCAAGTCACCAATGTTCAGCGTAATCCTCCCCTTTCTCACGTCAATGATGGCACCAGCTGTAGCCAAGAATGGTCTACCAAGTATGAGAGGGTCTTTGGGTTTCTCATCATAAGCTAATACCACAAAGTCTGTGGGAATCAAACAATCTCCCACTTTGATAGAAACATCTTCCAAGACACCTTCAGGGATCCTTACAGAACGATCAGCAAGGACTAAGGAGATTCTTGTGGCCTTGAAGTCTGTCATATCCATCCTAAGAGCAACTGAGAGAGGCATCAAGTTGACACTTGAACCTAAATCGCATAGAGATCTCCCAAACTTATCTGAAAAGATGGAGCAATCAAGAACAAAACTTCCCGGATCGAATAATTTTTTTGGAAGCCTGTTCTGAATGACAGCACTAACTTGCTCTGATATCATCATCACTCCTTCCTCCATATCCATGTTCTTTGTCATCATCCATTTCAATTATCTTTTTATCACTGGAGTAGTTCTAATGGCATCCATCAAAGGAATTTCAACCACTAGTCTATCCATGATAGCCTTGCATCTGGCATCAAGTAGCTCCTTCTTAGACTTCTTTGGTATCAAGGGGAAATGGATCTTTGGTTTGTAGACCTTCTCTGGTGCAACTTGCATCGTCTTGGCTTGATATGGTGTTGTCCGAGAGGAGCGTCGATCGACACCCTCCTGGTGTCGATCGACACTTGTCTTTGTAGTCGAGTCTTTCACGTCGGGTTTGCTCGTTTCGTCGTGTATCGCCATGGGTGTTGATCGACACTCTTCAGTAGTGTCGATCGACACTCTTCAGTAGTGTCGATCGACACTGGCTCCGCATCATCTTCTACATCTTCAAGCTCTTCGAAATCTTTATCACTAAACCCTCTTTTCTGCATAGGCTGAAGGTTCTTCCCACTCCTCAATGTGACAGCGTTCACATGGTGTTTGGGATTAGTATGAGTCTCCCTGGAAGAAAACCTTCTTGCCTGTTAACAGCTCCTGCAGTTTGAGCAACTTGAACATCCAGCTTCTTCATGTGAGAGTTCAAGCTCTCATTCTTTCCATTCAGGTCCTGATACAGTGAATCAATCTTCCCATTGAAATCCACTGTCATCTTCTGTTGTCCTTCCAAGATCTGCTCTAACATAGACTCCATTTTGTTGTCTTGAGCAGGTGGTTTCTGGTAAGAAGAATTGTCATAGCTTCTTGTGTAATTGCTGTTGCTGTTCTGGAATGGGAGCTTTTGAGTATAACCAGAAGAGTTTTGATTTCCTGTAAATGAGCTCTTCTGATAATTCCCATTGAAACTCATGTTCCCTTGCTGGTTCCCAAATCTTAGGCCTTGAAAGCCACCTCCGTTGATGTAGTTGACATCCTCTTCTTCACAATCTTCATTAGGTTCGAATGTTTCCACTTCATTAGCAAAGTGGACTTGCTTCTTCCCCACCAAGAGATTGTGTACGTTGTCCAGCTTTCTGTTGACTTCGGCAATTTGGCTTCCTCCATTCACTCATGCGTGTTGTCTCCTTTAAAAGTCTGCGTTCTTGGTGCTGTTACAAGAGGCCAAACTCTCTATAAGCACCATCGCGTCGTCTGGGTATCTGGTGTTTAAGTTGCCATTGCTTGCTGCGTTTAAAGTCATATGGTACCTCCAATCGATCCCTCGGTAGAAGATACCGAGAAGTTGCGGCTCGCTGAAACCGTGATGTGGGCAATCTCTTTGGTAAACTTTGAATCGCACCAAAGAAGCCTTGAATGCTTCAGTAGGTCCTTGGGAGAATGCAGTGATCTTCGTCCTCAGCTCTTCTGATCTCGCATCATCAAAGAAGTTGCATAAGAATGCATTCTTTGTTTCTTCCCAAGTAGTCAAGGATCCTGGATCCAACTGTTTCAGCCAATATGATGCATCTCCAGCAAGCGAGTAAGGGAACATCTTGCAGAAGAGATAATCATAGGACACTCCATTAGCCTTGATGCTTGATGCGAGGTCCTCAAATCCCTCAATATGGTCCATTGGATGCTCATTAGGAAGACCATGGAAAGGATGTTGAGCCACCAGCGTGAAGTAGGCAGGCTTCAGCTCGAAGTCGTTCTCCTGAAATGCAGGAGGACGGATCGCAGCTCTATTGGCATAGAACTGGTCTGGGCGGTTGTACTCGCCAATTGTTCTTCCACGTCCAACTTCTGCATGTGCGGCTTGTACTGGTTGCTCGACGATAACAGCTCCATTATCATCAAGTCTCTGGCCATGGTTGTTCCTCATGTGTCCTTTTGCATCAACCAAGTTTCCTTCAGCGTCTCGGATTAGAACCATAAGATCAGCCATCGTTTCCTGCGCAGGGTGTCGATCGATGCTATCAGTGGTGTCGATCGACACTCGTGCAGTTTTACGGTTCGTACGTTCGAGACGACCAAGCTCTTTGTTCAATGCGATTAGTTCCTTTTCCTTGTTGCTTCTGGTACTGGGCATGCACCTGAAACCAAAGATAAGAAACTAAATTAGTAACAAAAATAAAAACAAAACCTAGTCAAAATCCTATTACTAGATTCCGTATGCAGCTATTACTTCCCCGGCAACGGCGCCAAAAACTTGATAGGGCTCAGGTTTTACCCAAATAATCAACTACTGCAAGTGCACAACAATGCAGTTGAAGTATAAGGGGGTATCGAATCCCAAGGGAAGTAGATGCTACACTAAGGTTTCTAAGTTCAGATTATGCTATATCAAAATTGAAATAAAGTAAATAAGCAGCTAGGCGAATTGTAAACGAGTTTAAAGCGATGTAAGTTCAGGAGACGAAGACGCTAGGCAAGAGTAATTATCAGGTTGAATCCAAGAATGCAGAATCTAAGTTTATTAGGGATTTATTAAGAACTGTCTAGAACTCGATTCACTAAGTTAAAACCAATCAACGCTCGTTGCAGAAGTTATCTATGCCTAGATTCCTAAATTTCAAATCTCTTTGCGAATTTAAACAACTAAGGCAAGCAATAAGAACAGGTTCGATTTATTCACAAAATACCTAAACCAAATCTCTTTGCGAATAGATATTTTGCTCACCTATGATTAGTTCAAGTTACTAATAATGCTCTCGCATCTATTAAATAAACTAAGGTTTGATTTCTAAGTGATCAATTTCAGAAATCAAGTTAAGCACAAATCAAGGTGAAGATCCTATTGATTTCCCTAAAAGTTCTAATGATTCTACAAACTCTTCATCAACCCTAAATCACCCTAACCTAACTAGCAAACTACTCATACATAATTATGCAAACACAAATTATGACTGAAATAAATTGCATAAAAAGAATAGAGAATGATACAGGGGTTCGAAATCTGGCTCAGATGAGTTAGAATTGTCGCCCCAAAAGTTCAGGATCAATCTCTCTCTAAGGTCTCAAAAACAGAAAATAATGATAAGGTGTTTGGCTAAATAATGCCTGAGAACTATTTATAGAGGAAGATTTTCGTCAGGGACAGTCTTGTAATTTCTTCAAACTTGAGATGATTTCCTTTTTCTAATTGAAGTCCGTGAATTTGAGTCGGCTTCATTGGTGTCGATCGACACCAAGGGTTAGTGACGATCGATACCCTTCGTGTAAAATCAGCTCCGACTTCATCACTTCGGCTGCTTCTCCTAAATGTTTCAATAAGTTCCAGAATCCCCCATTAAGCTCTAAATGCTCTCGATCCTGTAAAGACTCTAATAGGACTATAAAACTAACAAAAGACTCTATAAAAATACTTATATCATGGTCCAAAAACGGATAAAAACCATGATATAACACCGAACCAAAACACCAACGCGGCTGGAAGGGAAAACCAGCAAGAAACAGTAGGGACGAGAGATGGATACTCGGATCTACAAATCCAATCCGACCACCTCCTCTGCGCACTCCCGGTAATAACTTGGATGACGCAGCTAGCGGCCCGAATGCTACAGCATCTCGAACCGAAACGGTAACCCCAAGCCCGGTTATCCAAGCACCCGCAGCTGGTTCAAAGATATTTCTCTCGAATCAGGACTCAAATTCCTCCGGATGGGGAAATCCCTATACCTGGATCCGAAACGAAGAGTACTCTCCTAGATTCATTGATCCGGTTCGACCTCCCCCATCCGGTATCGATTCAAACGACACAGAAGTCATAATAATACTGCGACAATTGGCCCAAAGCATGGCCCAAGGCCAACAAAGCATGGTCCAAAGCCAACGACAGCTCGAAGTCCGATTGAATCAGCAGGGTAACGCCCTGAATGAATATCGAGCAGAAGTTTTGCGATCTATTATTCGAGAAACCGTTCACGGTTCTCAACGCGAGCACCATATCAGTCCCGAGGAAAGTCCGTTACCCAGAACACGCCTCGATTTTTCTCAAGCGTTGACAACCCAGGAAACCGAAAGGCAGTGCAACGCTCCTTCGAGCTCTAGGGGACCGCAATCTCATATCTTGAGTCCCAGCGATTCAAATGCGCGAGGAGCCGCAGATATCTGTGATAGCGAGCTACCACCTCCACCACAAGATACCTCTACCGATCCTCGAGAGGGATAAAAACCTCTGCTTTCGTTTTTAACTTGCATGCCCAAGGACAAGCTCCGACGGTAAACGCAACCTACTCGGCTGAGTTACCACCAGCCGAACGCACCCCACATGCCGCTGCTCGAGTAAACGGTAACTTTAAAATTCGAACGACCCGGTAACAGCCTATTGAAGATCCCCATCAACGCGATCCTCAAAACGGAATAGACCCAGCGTCTTTTCAACGATTTGTTGATATAAAGTCAACGCTGAAATCAGGCAAATGAAACACGCCGTGCACGTTGCAACGAGCTCGGCACCCGACATCGATCGCGTGATCGAAGAAACACGTCGAACGCCGTTCACCAACAAAATAGCAAATGGTAGACTCCGCGATTCCGGAAAAATCAGATTCCCGGAATACGCCTGAAAAATAGATCTCAAGGCACACATCAAATCCTTCCGAGCCACGATAGCCCGATTTCATATTAAGAAGACGAAAACCTTGCAGGTATTTCGCAGAAAACCTTGTAGGCCCAACACTAGAATGGTTTGGGGGCCTAGAAAGCAGCTCGATCGATAAGTTCGATCAACTCGTAGCCATCTTCTTAAAACAATACTTGGTCTTCATCGAAACCCGAGTAATAATAGCTGATCTATTGAAGATCAAGCAACAAGAAAATGAATCATTGCGAAATTTCATAACATGATACAAAGAAACTAAATCCAAAGTCGCTAATCTCAACGAAGAAGTCGAAATGGAAGCCCTAAGCTGGATTTAGCACCTAATTCCGGCCCACTGGGAAGCCCATCATGGAATCACCCCAAGCCCATCTATGACGATCCATCGGAAATATGGCCCATCTTTGCATCTTTAGCAGACCCTCGATCTACCGCATAGGGATAAGGATCGAAACTAAGTCAGCAGTTAGTTTAGTATCCCGCAAGATCTGGAGTTCGGGGCAGCAGCAACCCCCGCGATATCCGGAACACGTTCAACAGTTTCATATTCGTGCATCAGCTGGAGATCGAGAGAGGCTATATAAGAAGCAGGAGTTGACATAGATAGGCCAACTTTTACCTAATTCGCACTTGTATTCACTACGAGCACTCGTACTCTCATTCATCTTGTACTCGAATACTTGTTCTTATCAATAAAATCCACTTATTCAATCTAAGCCTTATATTCTTCGGTTCATAAAGAGATTCTTACCCATCCTTTTTCCAATCTATTTAATCACTCTACAAATATCTGAGTGTGGGTTTTAGTGCCCACAACTGGCAGCTCGGTGGATGTAATCTTCAAGACAACACTCCTAAAAATGGGCGTAAAGGACGACGAAATAAAGGTTGCACCCAAACCACTCACGAGATTTACAGGCAATTCAATTTCCACGATCAGAACAATACATATGCCAATTCTGGTCGAAGATATTATAAAAATCGTCGACTTCAACGTCATCGACACCCCATGGATTAATTCGATACGAGCGGTCCCTTCATCATATCACCAATGCCTCAAGTTTCCAGCCAAGAATGGTGTCTACACACTCCGAGGTGATCAACGAACATCTCGCCACTGTTAAATCAACAAACAGCGCGTCCGCAATGCCTCTACCTTTGCCATCGGGAGTGAAATCGAATTCGATCCTCGGGTTATTCACCACGAGAAACCTAAAAGCGACCTTGTGATTCAAGTAAACATCGACGAAAAAAATCCCGACAGATGTGTCGGAATCGGCACCAAGCTCCTGCCAATCATGAAGGATCAATACGTAATCTTCCTCCGCGAGAACGTGGCAACCTTCGAGGGTCCATGGAAGACATGAAGGGAAGCTCGGACATAACCAGCCACAAGCTCAATATCGACGTCACTTTCAAAACGATTAAACAAAAGAGACGAAAACTCAGCCCCGAACGAGCCCAAGCAGTACATGACGAAGTTGATAAATTACTAAAGGCTGGATCTATCGACGAGGTGAAATATCTAGATTGGTTGGCAAATCCCATGGTTGATAAGAAGAAAAACGGGAAGTGGAGAGTATGCGTCGACTTCAGCGATCTTAATAAGGCCTGGCCAAAAGACAACTTCCCACTTCCTCGAATCAACCAGCTTGTCGAAGCAACAGCAGGGAACAAGCTCCTCTCTTTCATGGACGCATTCTCAGGCTATAACCAGATCGTCACGCATCCCGTTGATCGAGAGACTGCTTTCATTCCAGATCAAGGAACATACTGTAACAAGGTCATGCCTTTCGGCCTGAAGAACGCTGGCGAGTTGATATACTCATATATTTCGCATATTCAACATACATTTAGCATAGGTTTTCATGCATTTTACATTCATAATAGGATAGTTTGCATCATATATCTAATATTAGGTCGTAGAACATTTTGCATTAGCATTTGCATAGTTTCTTGCATATTTGCATCATATTCAGGTTGTTTTGAGTGCATTGGAGCTATGGTGGATGCGTGGACATGCTGAGGTTCAAAGGGAAGCTTGTGGACACTTGGAGAAGTTCGGACAAGCAAACACGCACTGAGATCGAGGGGAAGATCGAGCAAGGCAGGACGTTCTAGACGAGATCGACTAGAAGGTCGAGGCACTCATACCGTTTCAAAGAAGAAGAACGAGGCTCAGATCAACCAAGACGGTCGTGCGGCTGTACGGACCCAAATACATCATCCATGAAGAACGGAGGCAAGATCGAAGTCCTGGATCGATCTCCATCAGAACGACCCAACGATCGAGCAAGGAGGTCAATCGCGGAGTTAGAACGACCCGAAGATCGAGCGAAGCGGACCATTCTCGGGACAANTGCATCATATTCAGGTTGTTTTGAGTGCATTGGAGCTATGGTGGATGCGTGGACATGCTGAGGTTCAAAGGGAAGCTTGTGGACACTTGGAGAAGTTCGGACAAGCAAACACGCACTGAGATCGAGGGGAAGATCGAGCAAGGCAGGACGTTCTAGACGAGATCGACTAGAAGGTCGAGGCACTCATACCGTTTCAAAGAAGAAGAACGAGGCTCAGATCAACCAAGACGGTCGTGCGGCTGTACGGACCCAAATACATCATCCATGAAGAACGGAGGCAAGATCGAAGTCCTGGATCGATCTCCATCAGAACGACCCAACGATCGAGCAAGGAGGTCAATCGCGGAGTTAGAACGACCCGAAGATCGAGCGAAGCGGACCATTCTCGGGACAAGATTGGGCAGGAGATCGACGAATCAGCTCGATCTCCTTCTGTTTTTTGCGCGTCCTTATCCGGACAACTCACGTTTTTGTCCTCTTGTGAGGGGACTATTTCCCTTTGCTATAAAAGGATAAAAACCCTACCTTTTACACATACTTTTATTTTATGCTTTTTGCCTTTCTTCTTTAAGCTTATCACCATTGTTAAGGTTTTAAACTTTTCTGTTATGCTTTTATAATCGCAACTTTCATTTGAATAAGCAAGAACTTACCTTTTAATCTTAATCTTCTTCCTATTTTAACGTTAATCATGTTTAGCATTTCAGATCTTATGATTATGGAGTGTTTAAGCATTATTAGTAAGTAGTTACTTTTGGGTTTTAGGCCGAGGGGTTTAGGAAGATCAAGGAGGATTAGATCTAGAGGGTTAACATGTTTTTAATCCTTAACTCTTCTTGGTTTGGAGGGATTAATGCCAAAGTCTCTCAAAGGAGATCTTTGAGTCCTTAGAGATTTCCTTACCGCAAAAGAGCTTAGGAAATCTCATAAACCCATATAAGAAACTAGCTTCTCCTTCTACCTAAGACCACTGGATTCGGAGACTAGTTATGCCAAGTTAAGGTAGATGTTCTCTTGCTCATTAACCGATCTTTTCTACCCAAGACCATTGGATTTTGAGGGAAAGGTTTGATGAAGTGATCTTATCCACAACCCATGGAAAGATCTATGTTCGTTTCTTAGGCATAGAGTTAGATCTTGTATTGAGTAGATCTCTTCGCTTGAAACCAAGATCTAACCTCGATCTTCCCTTATCTAGACCCTCGGTCTTGAATCCTTCTTTCATGTTTGATAAATCTAGCTTGAATCTCTTTTATTTCCCTAGTCTTTGCATAAGTTGCTAGAAATCCTTTAATATTTGCTTATAGTGTTTAAAATCCCTTAGCTTTGATTTTGGTTGTTTCTATAATTTTAAAAATTGCCTAAGGTAGCATTTAATAGTCTAGTTATCTCTTAGAAATCATCTAGGTTGCTTTAGTAGTTTTAATATTCTATTTCCCCACTTGAATCGAATATGGCTTAGATTAATCAAGTTTTTGTATTCCTATTGTTCTTTCTTCCCAAGTTGGATTGATAACCCCAAGTACTACAATGACATGAGTAGTATTGGGTATTGAAAAGAGAGTACTAAAAATACTACTTATCACGCGACATACCAACGACTCGTGAACAAAATGTTCGCCAACCAGCTTCATAACACGATGGAGGTGTACATCGACGACATGCTTGTCAAATCTATAAAGGCCGAAGATCACATCCGACATCTCCAAGAATAATTTCTCATCCTCACCAAGTACAACATGAAACTTAATCCCACCAAGTGTACCTTCACAAGCACCTCGAACGAGTTTCTCGGCTACCTTGTCATCCAGCGCGACATAGAAGCCAATCCGAAGCAAATCTCTGCTATTCTTGACCTACATTCACCAACAAACCAAGGGAGGTTCAACGTCTGACAGGCCGTATGCTGCACTTAACAGTTTTATATCCCAATTAATAGACAAATGTCTCCCGTTCTATCAATTATTCTGGGAAAACAAACGATTCAAATGGGACACAAAGTGCAACAAAGCTTTTCAACAGCTCAAAGCCTATCTCTCAACACCCCAGATCCTGGCGAATTCGGAGGATGGCGAAACATTGTTCCTCTATGTTGCCATTTCAAGCTCGGCGATTAGTGGAGTCCACGTCCGCGAAGATCATTGAGAACAACCGATATTTTACGTCAGCAAGACACTAGACGGAGCTGAAACAAGATACCCGACTTTGGAAAAAATTGCCTTAGCCGTCGTAATCGCATCTCAGAAACTCCGCCCTTACTTTCAATCGCACACAATCGCCGTCCTGACCAGCCAAACACTTCGGACTATACTTCACAGTCCCATCCAGTACGGCAGAATGGCCAAATGGGCTGTTGAATTTCATGAATACGACATCGATTACCGAACTCAGACATGCGCGAAATCGCAAATTCTCGCAGATTTCCTCATTGAACTACCTCCAGAGCTGCTTAACGAAGACACAAATAGAACAGTGAAATTTACACGTCGATGGCGCTTTTTACCGCATTGGGTCAGGCGTTGGAATCCAACTCGAGTCTCCAACAGGAGAGATCCTGGAGCATTCCTTCTGACTCGAATTCCCGGCCTCCAACAACGAGGCAGAATACGAAGCACTCCTCGCCGGTCTGCATCTATCTCGAGGAATGAAGATCAAACATGTCTGCGCTTTTTGCGACTCTTAGCTCGTCTTAAATCAATTCAACAGTGATTACGATGCCAAGGACGAACAAATGGACGGGTAAAAGAATTCAAAACCTTCGATCTGACTAAAATACCGCAGAAGGAAAACATAGCCGCAGACGCTCTAGCTACCCTTGCCACCAGCCCAGATCTCGATCTTCCCCGTACCATTCCCGTCGCAGGAATACCCTACTCCAGCATCATGCCCCCAAGGAGGTATGCACCATCACCAATCAAGAGGACGACTTTGACGACCAAATGGAAATGAATAACAGACCAAGTACAAAAGATTGGCGCACTGAAATCATGATGTTCCTACCTTACGACGATGTACCTAAAGACAGGTGGACAGCTCGGCGTCTCCGAACTCGGGGAGCAAAATATACAATGGTACGAGATCAACTCTACCAATGGAATTCAACTGGAGCTTTGCTCACTTGCATTTACGAAGACGAGGTCTCATGCGTTATTAAGAAAACACACGATGGAGCTGGAGCCAATCATTCGGGCGGTCGAGCTCTGGCACTTAAGGTAAAGAAAGCTGGCTTCTACTAGCCATCCATGCTAACAGACTCCAATCAATACGCCAAAAAATGGGAGTTCTGTCAAAGACACGCTCTGAAGATCAACCAACCCACCGAGCTACTCACTAGTGCAATTCCGCCCTATCCCTTCATGCGTTGGGCAATGTACATAGACGGACCACTCTCGTCCTCCAGACAACGCAAGTACATGCTCATCATGACAGATTACTTCAGCAAATGGGTGGAAGCCAAGTCCTACGTACGGATTCAAGATAAGGAAGTCTTGAACTTCGTATGGAAGTACATCATCTTCCGTTATGGGCTACCATACGAAATTGTCACAAACAACGAATCTCAGTTCATATCCAAACTCTTCGAGCTTTTTTGCGAACGTTGGAACATCCGGCTGAGTAAGTCAACCCCGCGCTACCTGCAAGGCAACGACCAGGCTGAAACAACAAACAAGACCATCATCGATGGCCTCAAGAAACGCCTCGAGAAAAAGAAGGGTCTTTGGGCCGACGAACTGGACCGCGTCCTTTGGTTACATCGCACTACACCACGAACTTCTACCAAACAAACACAATTTTCCTTAGCTTATGGCTGCGAAGCTATGGTTCCAGCCGAGATCAATGTACCCAGTGTACACCGAATTCTCATTCCTGAAAACCCCGAGGTCAACGAAGCAATGCTCATCGAGAACCTCTGTACCTTAGAAGAAATACGAGACCGAGCTCTCCTCCGGATGCAGAATTATCAGAACCAGGCTTCCCAATACTACAACAAGAAGGTGTGTAACACACATTTCAACCAAGGCGACCTCGTTCTTCGGAAGATCTACGAAAACACTAGGGAATGGAGCGCAGGCAAGCTCGGGGCTAATTGGGAAAGCCCCTATATCATCACCAAGGCCGTCAATCTCGGGGTCTATCGCTTGGAAACAACATCATGTTACGAAGTTCCCCGAGCTTGAAACTCTATGAGCCTCAAACACTACTACTCTTAAGCCCGCCAGCACAGCTCGTCATCCTTTCAGTATGGCCACCTTCGCAAAAAAAAATAAGCTCGAGAACCGAGCAGTTCTCTGTTGTAATATGAACTACGAATGGCTTGATCCCTTTTTAGTACGTAGGCAGCCTCAAACGCTACTACTCTTAAGCCCGTCAGCACAGCTCGGCATCCTTTCAGTTTGGCCACCTTCGCAAAAAAAAAAAGCTCGAGAACCAAGTAGTTCTCTGTTGTAATATGAACTACGAATGGCTTGATCCCTTTTTGGTACGTAGGCAGACAAATTTGGGTCCATCTATAACTTAATAAAAATTTAAAAAAATTTCTATCTTCTCACGCTTCCGAGCTATTTACACATCAACTTTCTGGCCAGTAGTTAGATATGCCTATAGCTAAGTCTGATCAACTTAGTTCGACATCCCAAAAAACCAAGATTCGTCTTGCATGTGTTTCTCATGGATGTCGTGGTGAAAGAATCCACAATATAAGTTGAGCTTGTTCTCGCAACCTTTCTAAGTTGTGCAAAGCATATAAGCCTAGCCTTGCTCGCACCTTTGCATTCGAACTTAGAAATTTTCTAAGTTGTACCAATAACTAAACGCCGACCTGATCGCATGTTGGTATTCATACTTAGGAATAAGTCGTATGATCCATATAACCCGACCTGTTTCGAGCGATCATATTATCACTTACCTTTTAAAGCTGAGATCCGTCTCGCACATTCCTAAGTCATGTAATCATTAAATAACCCGAGCTGATTTAATCTCTCGCACGTTTACATTCGCACTTAGGAAAATCTGAGTCATACAAACAACTTAAAGCCGATATCGCATCGCACGTTTGTATTCGAACTCGAGTTATTATATATCAACAGATCCAGATCAGGAACCAATTTCACAATTAAGGAAGCACAATATCCAATATTCTGAACGTTAACTCGGACGAATTCAGTCGATAAATTTCCAGGACAAAAAAGAGAAGAAAAACCATGTTCATGCCCAGTTCGGGCTACAAAAGATACTTGGAACAAAATTACAACCATATAAATACAAAGTTTTGAAGAGAGGCGATCAACCCTCGAAATTATTGATCTCCTGATTAACAACGGCCAGCTCGACATCTTTATCCACGGGCTTTTCGCCGGCCAGAACGACCTCAAGACCGGTAGTAGCATCGTCAGCTCCTGTCTGGCCAACAATCTCCTCATGAATCGCATCCTTTGCAAAGCCACGTCCCTCGAACTGATCAGCTGACTGGATCGCCAATAGATCCATGAGCTGCGTCTCGTCTCCTCCTTGAACCGTGCTTTCGATTTGAGGCTCGGAAGGTTTGAGCTGAAGAACCATATCCGGGGTGACCACTTGGGCATTCATCCCAAACTCATCAATTGTTGAAGGTCGAGCAGACGGATCATCTCGGGGAAATCAAAGTGCCAAGCTCGGGGCATCGAACTCATCCATGCTAAAGGAGATCTCGTCGATGGCTTTGGCTTTTGCTCCTCACTTTTTAATATCCCCTTCGATCTTTTCGACTGCCTCTTTGGGAAGTTGGAACCTAAGTCTCTCAACGAGCTGAGCGGTAGTGCGGGCACCACGAACTTGGTCCAAATTTGACAGGATCCCCTCGACCTCAGCCTTATGCTCGAGACTCTTCTTCATCTTATCGACCAAAGCGGCATAATGGTCAACGACCTGTTTCGGGGCAAATACTGCCGCTTCATCCCGAGATTTCCTTAAACGAGCAGTCTCACGCTCGAAAAAGTTGATCTTCTTTGCGGATCGTACGACCTCCGAAAGCCGTTCAGAATTCTTGGCTTCAAGAAACCCGAGCCGAGCCTGGAGTTCGGCTATCTCCGCCTCATTGAGAGCATACTTGGCCTTCTCGTCTCCAGGGTCAGAGAAGCCTCCTGAAACTTCTTCTCCGCCAAGCGCACCTTCTCCTTCTCGGCCTCCATGGCCTTTTTGAGATCACTTTCGAAGAGACCAAGGACGTGAGTCGCGCTATTCTTCGCATGTGTATCATGTGTATGCGGACGTTAACAACTCACCAAAAAGATGTGTATTGTAAAATAAAAGAGAAAATACAATCTTACCTGAACTTCATCGGCTGCCCATTGTTGAATAGCGTCGAAGTGAGGAAGCTCATGGACAGCTGGACTCGCCGTCGGCTTAGATCTAAGCCTCCAAACTAGCTCTAAGCACGCGCGACAATCGCTGGAGAGCGGTTCCTTCCCATGGAGGTCGAAACTGAAAGCAAACGGATTCGGAACAGAATCCGTTCTATGTCTTTTGGGCAAGTTGGCAGACGTTTCCGCCGCCACCTCGGTCTCTTCCCGGAGCTCGCCTTTGCAGGAGCCTTGGAACTCTTGTGCTTCCTAATCGGCACATCCATTTGATTCTCTGTCGCGGCAACAGCTCGAGTCTGCTCCTCAATCTTATCACCGTCTTTAGCAACCTGTTTGGTTGTCCTAACTTTTTTCCTTTTAGAGACTTTCTTCTTAGCCTCCACAGACGCCCTTTTGGCCCCGCTATCGCTTGGCAGGTCGGGTTCCTTCCGATTCCTATCAGCACCCGAGACGAATGCTAGTTATGGTGTCCTCGTACCAGACTCCACCAGGACTTTCTCCAAGTCCTCTGCGTAATCGTGGAATTTGCGGTGAGCAAGCAGCATTCCTTTTGAATTAGAAGACCTTTCCAAAGAGTTCGAAGCTCAGGATATTTAGCTCTTGGTTAGCTCGGGCCAATACAGACGACTAAGCCTGGAAAATCTCTTCACACTATCTTCAAAACCTTCGCGAAAGGGAAAAATTGGAGGAAGACGACCTGCACAAACATAAGCGAATCGTTAGCCGACTTCAAAACAGCTCGCAACGATATTAACAGGCTGAAACTCTACCAATCTCTTTTTCCATTTGGTCCTAATAATGATATCCGTATCAACGACCAAATATTCGTCGAGATGCACGAAATTTTTTTATCTCTCCAATCGTTGACTTTAATCGTGAATCCGGTCAGGATATTATACTGTTCCCTCATGCTTGTGTAGAAGGATTTTTCCGATTCTTTACCGGGACAGCGCTTGAAATTTGTCATCTCTTCAAACATGCGACAAGTGAGAGGGATCCCGTGCTCAACGGACATGACTAGGAGCGCCACAATGTTACGAGTTGAGGTGTGACCCAACAGGGAGATTGACATCTTCCGCTCCTTGCAGAACTCTAGAAGGAGGCGGGGAAGCGGGAACCAGAGATGGCAATGCATGAAGAAACATTCATAGATCCAGAACCAGCCCGAGGGAGCATCCCAAGGACACTCAGTGGGACTCGAAACCATAAACTTCACGTCGGGACCGATCCCGCACGATTTCTTCAGCCCCTATAAAGATTTTCTTGTCGATCTGGTAGGGATTACCCCCCACCTGTTATCCGAGACCGGAATAACTTTATTCCGCTTTGGCTTGCCCTTCTTTCGGCGCACCACCTTTGTCTTCGACTTCGGGTAGAGATCGATGATTCCATCATCATCGTCCTTAGCCAACAGTTCCAGATTAACTAAGCCCGCACCCCCGGTTACCTCCTGAATATCGTCTTCAGGGTGTAAATCATTAGCACCCCCGATCTCTTCAGATTCATCCCTTAACTGAGGGATGACAAGGACGCTTCGCCCTGGTCCCGATAAACAGTGTCCAGATGGGCTTCCTCGAAACGAGTTGCAGCATCCTCTTGGTTCAAAACCCTAAGAGCAGCTCGGGACATCCCCATCTTGTCCGCAAAATCCTGGTCAAACTCGGAGGACGGGGTGCTCGCAAATCGAGGGCGAACCCCAACTGATGGTATCATCTCTTCTTCCGAGCTCGGGGAAGCAACCGCTGCCTTTTTTCTTTTGAAGTTTTTACGGATCAAACCCATCTTTGAAATTAAACGAGCTAGATCTTTTCAAAGAACACGCCGGAGAATTTGAGGCAAATCTGCAAAATAACGCTGCAAAACCCTAAGAACTACGGCGGAATACTACCGAAATTCGAGAAAAAATAAATTAAGAGAAGAGAGAAAGCGAACCTGATTTTTCTTTCGCGAGTGGAGAAGTGAAGAAATGAGGAGAACTCCCTCAATTTATAGAGAAATGAGAACGGTTACCAAGGACCACCATTACCCTCGCGATTGTTCATATTTCCCGAATTAATTTTATTCGATAAACTCTTCACCTTCTCACACATGGAAACCCTAGTACTCATGGGACCCACAATTGGCGGGAAAACATCATCACTCAGCTCAGGTTTTTAGCGATCTTTCCCCAAATAAAGATCTGATCTCGAAATAATCAAACGCTGATTAAAGGAGCTTTTGAAGTCTTACTTTGAAATGTGCCGACCTCAATTCATGCCGAACTGGTCTTTCTCTTAGTTCCCCGAGCTCCATGTCACTCGCCGGATGAACTGGGGAGGGGGGGGGGGACTAATTGTTAGAGATGGGTTTAGCACCCTTCTAAAAAGCTCTTCCTAAATTCAGGTCGACCCACTAAAATTAGGGCGGCAGGCCCATTTAACTCAACTACCGGTTTGGTCGGCGCCGCCAAGAGGAGATATCCGACGATAGGGTTAGATTTCCGAAGAAAAAGGAAATCTTCATTTTCCCTAAAAAGTTATCTATTGTAAATAGAGAGGTGCTGAAGAGGAGAGAGGGATCCTCAATTTTACTCTCGAGACCTAGGGCAAATTTAGATATCTGCAATCTAGCTTTAGCGCTCTCGATTTACCGTTTATAAGGTTTAGGTCGGCGTTTTTATTCCGACAACCTAATTACCGTTGTATCATCTCGAGCTCCGGCTTAAATCAATAAAAACTTACTATTTTCCCCTACAAACTTTCATTTTTTCATTAGATCGGATTTTAGTTCTTACAACAAGACTTTCAAAATACTACATATATGTCTTAGATTCTCAAAGTCATTATAATAAAAATATTTTGATAGATTTTTCTAAATGTACAAACTTTTTCCAAATCTAACAAATTTTTTGTACAAATTTAACAAATCTCTCAACTCTTAAAATAAATCAAACTTTTATAACTCTATCTCCCAATAACTTCCTCTAATATTTTTACTAAATAATAAAAAATAATATCCTCAAAAATACTGAGTGTAAAAATATAAAAAAAAACATGTTTTAAATCTACTATATGAAAGAGGAAGGGCACTCTCCTGCTTCTGCCACGTCAGCATCTCAGAGTGTGACACGTATCATTCATTATTTTATTTTCAAAAAAATTATTTTATTTGTATTAAATCTGAACCATATAATATATTTTTATTTTCTTATTTGCACTCATGGGGATTCGAACCCACAACCCTCTCAAAAAGACAATGTCTTTTACATTATGCCATGGGTACGCTTTGACAACCCTCTCTAAAAACTTGTGATACTCTCCTTATGTTTTACATATTAAATTGGAAGCACTTTAAAAAAAAAAAAATTTATATGTATATCAATTACATACTTCGTAGAATGTTCCGGATGCATAAATAAAAAAAAATTCTCAAAATGATAAATTGAGAAAAGCAATTAATTCATTTTTTTTTAATCAAGTAACAAAAAAAATACTAACATATGTACAATTAAATATACATAAAAATCATTAAATTTGAATTCAACTATTTAAAAATTATTAGAAGTAGAATAAGTTCAATTTTAATTTTAAAAATAAAAAAAAATAAAAATTTTAATATAATACATAATTTTAAATATATTATTATATTTTCTTTATTATTAAACTTTCGTAAAAGTGAAAAAAAATTATGATATTAAATAAATTTAGAAGTTAACTCCAACTTATAAAATTTTGAGACACAACAAAATATTCAATAAAAATTTGAGAAGATAACAAATAATATAAAAAATATAGAGAAGAAAAAAAAATGGATACAAAAATATACAAAAATTTAAAACATGGAAAAAGACATGGATTCAATGCAAGATATATATAAAAAATCGTTAAAACGATAAATAGAAAATATAAAAATTATTATAATATTAAAATTTAGACAAATAAAAAGAGTATGAAAATTAAATAATAAATAAGGATTCGTTAAATAATATATGAGATTGCACAGATCTTTAAAAAAAAAGTAGAAAATTAATTTTTTAAAAAAAGAAGATAAAATCAATAGTCAAAATATAGATCTAAAAATATATTATTTAAAACTAAAATTGAAATAAAATATGTGTATCGCGTGTATTATCTTAGTTATATTGAATAACTATCGACTACAGCTAGATGGTTCTCCAATTTTTTGTTTTTATTAACATTTAAGAGTAATACAATCAATGAAAAAGAGAAGAGAAGATGAAGAGATTGAAAGAACATATGATCAAATGGTACTGCTATCTCTACGAGATCCCTGAATACGAAAATTCGCTTCCACAAACCCGTTTTCAAAAAAAAAAAATTCGCTTCCACATTTTCCTAAAGAAAGTCCAATGGGTTCTTCTTCAATTTCTTACTAATTTTTCTTTGGTACATTGTGTTTTTCGTTTGTATATTTTAGTGAATTCGTAAATCTATATAGGATTTAGAAATATTTATAAAATTTTATGTTGTTGTTATTGGTTTTATGATTTACAAATCTTAAAATTTGTTGTTATTGGTTTTATGAAATTGAGATTATGTGACGAGCAGAGTGGTTCCTATAGACACCAAATTTGATACAAAGGGCAAATCTGATATGTTAAGCAAAATTACAAAAAAATATGAATTAAATTATTAAGCCACGTAATTGGAATTAAAACGAATTGAAGCAGAGTAGAGATACGATCTCTCTCTAATGTGCCGGTTTGAATACGCTCAACAATCCCAGGATAGAACTACTTTTTCGACTATCCCACAACACTCGAGAATAGAAGCTGACGAACCTAGATTCTATGTGTATTCTCAGACACAACAACAAAAAAGAGACTAGGAGATTGTGTTGTTGTTCATTGTGTGTGTAAATGAGAAGAAGATGGATGGTCTTATAACCAACACCTTCAACGCACGTTAACGCACCTTAACGCATGAAGCATAAAGAGAAGAGTAGAGAATTTGATTTTCATAATGACGTGAATGTTACAAAAATCAATCATAATTGACTATGCAGTAATTGACTCTAGACACATGACGACTAGATGACTTGACTTCCTAAACAAGACTCGACAAGACTCGACAAGCCTCAACATGACTTAGAAGCTTTTTGAGAGTACAAACGAAAAATTCACTGCATATGAGTTGGTAGCATTTTTCAGCCTTGAACCAGTCATTGTTAATAAATGTCAGATTTAATCTAGCAGTAGGTGAACATGATGTCTTGAACCCCCCAGTCTTTGATGTAAACCGAGACAATAGTTATAACACAACTTCATTTTCTCATAGAACTAGACTTCTATTGTGTTCATTTTGGCCGTGAATTTGTCTGGTAATCATGAGTGAACTTGGAGAATATAGTATTTCCTTCATTCTTCTAGAAATGGCCGTATTTCACACTCACAAGGTGATTTGCCATTACCTTTGTTTGAAGGAGCATCATGTAATACTCCACTTATATCTCAAAGCTATGGACTCAAATAATTAAAAACAAACGCTTATCCTCTACACATGCATGTAGCACTGTTTATCATCCTAGGAACTGGGAAAAGACATAGTCTCACATAGAGGTGGGGTTACCATCAAAACTCCTCTTAAGTCATAGGCTTTTAACCCATTTCTCTTCATGATTACAACTTGATCTCGTGACACACTTTTAAAAATAGATCCTTGGTTGTCATCTGATTGGAGATAATCTATTGAGATTACTCCATTTGAGATCAATTGTCTAACTGGTTTTATGTTATCTTCTTAAAAGACATGATTAACCATTATACACAAAACTCAGTGTCGAGCTATAGTCAATTGACTATCATGGTGTACACATATGCTCGCACTAGTTTTTCCCACATCTGAATACTTTCCACCAAGTTCATAAACCCTTAGCTTCCTTAGCTTTATATAAAGCTATGAACTTTGGTTCCGTAATTAATTTGTCTCACATTATTAATTTGGAAGATTTCAATGATGTTTGTTTCACTGCCAAGCGTAAAGACAAATCCACTCATGGACTTTTAGTTTCTGGAATCAGATAACCAAATAACATAATTGTATCTTTCCAAAACTATTGGTTCTTTACCATTGTGCACTCCATAACTTCTAGTATATCGCACCGCTCAATACTTTAGTTATACCTTTCCACTTAACAACATGGAATACTCGTATGACAACTTAGTACATGTACAAAGTCTCCCAGATTGAGTCAATATGTCATGCCACTGCTTCAGAACTTTCGTAAATCCAAACAGAGACTTCGCTTATCTAAAGATCTTTTGTCTGTACGACTAAGCCATTGGTTTTCAATTTTGAAAATCCATTTACACTAAGACTTTAAGCTCTTGTGACAAATCGACTATCTTCCATATACAATTTTGCATAATGGAGTCGATCTCACCATTGACTACCTTTCACGAAGGTTAGTCTAGTGTAGACATCTTAGCTCATTCTTAAAAAAAAAAAAGGCTGCCATCAAATCAAGATAAAAAAAAAGATTTTTCCGTACAAGCATTTTCTTGCTACGTCTAGGATCTGTCTCTTATACACATCTAGATGTGTATAAGAGACAGACCTTTCACGAAGGTTAGTCTAGTGTAGACATCTTAGCTCATTCTTAAAAAAAAAAAAGGCTGCCATCAAATCAAGATAAAAAAAAAGATTTTTCCGTACAAGCATTTTCTTGCTACGTCTAGGATATCATCTTTTTTAGAGATGACACTGCAACATTTGCCAGGCATCCCCACACTTGTAGGTATTTGTACGAATGTACTTTACCTTTGCAAAACTCATATGGCTTCGTGCCAATGACTTTATGTGGTAAGCAACGCTTTCCCCCCCCCCCCCACCCCCCAATGATTCAGAATCATGCATATTTGCATTCATGATCTTTTTTAGAGTTTATAATTTTGTTTTTTTGTTCCGCCATTAGATTCAAGTGAAGAAGGTGCAGTTTTTCTGACAAATACATATAACTATTTTCATAGTATCTCAAGTTGAATTTTAATTTCCATCTTGTATGCTTTGAACTTTTCCAAAGCCACAATCTTGCATTTTAGCAAGTAGACAAATCTATCATAATAGATGTTATTTGAGGTATCAGCGTAATGTCACCATCCCATTCGAGTATTCTCAATCAAGTTAACTTTAGAAACTACACTACAAGTGTCAGTTTCAGTCAGATTGGTCTGAGATATCTAATTGTCTCTACCTTAGACAATTTTCCTACAACATTCGTTAGCATTGCTACGACATGTGTCAGCCTTTTGACCCATCATGCCACACTTGTGACATTTTTCATTGAACTTCTTTTAAGCATTTTGTTTTATGAAGCTAGTGGAGGTTTTCATATAATTCTTAAGTTTCCACTTGTTCAGATTCAATCTGTTGTCAGACCATCAAGTCATCATGGCTCACAGTCTTTCGCTTATGCCATAGATAATTTTTGAAAAAGTTTTCAAACTAGTGGGAATTTCTCAATTAAACAACATGTCTCAAATAATTGACATCCATTCAGCCATTATCTCATGTATAAGCAATCATAACTCTTCGATTATTTTTTTATGGATTTAGAGTCCACCAATTTAAAGTCCAGAAATTTCGTCAACGCGAATTTCTTAGAACATGTGTTCTTAGACTTGTACTTCTTCTCAAGAAAACTCATAGTTCCATAAAAGTATTTAACTCACTGTAGATTTATACATTGTTTTGTACAGACGGATTTTATCCAACATTGCATAGAGCAATCTCAATGGAACAAGATTCAACATTGATTAGAGTGTTAACATTGAGAATTCTCAAGAGAAAGCATATGCTATCTCCTTGAGTTACTTCTCTACAGTCAACATGTTCAGGGAGATAAACATCGTCTTCTGACACATAATGAATCTAGTTCCATTGAACTTGTCTTGTATTAGTCATATGCTTAAAGCACTAGGCACTAACATGACAATTTGATAAACATCATAATTTGGCACAATCACATGTGGCAGACCACTACCAAACTGAATTTGGTGCGTCTGACTCACAAGATTTATAAACCATAAAACTTCCACCGCAACTCGGTAAAAATAGGATCTGGACATTCAGATAAACATCAGAATTCCAATCCATAAATCAAGATCATAGATGACAGATCATTCGCAATTTCAAATGCCGACTCACTATACTTGTTACCATCTCAAACGTTTATCTAAACGTTTTCTTTGTTAGACAGCCAATAGAACAAATCGGAAACATAAATGTATATGCATATATATATGTCCGACTTAAACTGCTAACTCTGTGATAGTCATATTTAAAAACATAATATGTTCAAAAAAACCAAAATCAAATTAGTATATTAACACAAAAGATAGGAGTTCAATTGAAAACTTACAATTTAAACAAAATAAAAATAAATTGTCATAAACAATTAAATTAAAATTTCCAAAATTAGTATAATTCAGAAACTTAACAATTTAATCTGAATAAATGCAAAGACACTATATATATACAATTTAAACATCACGATTAATTGCATACATAATCCACTTATTCCACAAACTATTAATTCTAGAATAAAGTGAATCAATGGTTAAATAATTGAAACGATTCTTTTTGTTAATTAAATAACAAAACTTAGAACCGAAACCAAATCATTAACCGGGTAAATCAAAATTGAACCATAAACAAGCTTTGACTAATGTTTATGACAAGGTTGAAAACCACGTTACTGAAACAAAATCAAACCACGTTACTGAAACAAAATCAAACCACGTTACTGAAACAAAATCAAGCCACGTTTTGAATAAACCTTTGCGAAATAAGATTCGAATCGTAAAGCCACGTTCTCAGAAAAGAGAGGTATCAATATCGTTAAGCATAAACGATTTTCTTAAAAAATAAATTCTCTAAAATTTAGAAAAAAATCAGAATTTAATCAGATTAGTGCAAAGACACATTTAAACAATTTATATAAATTGAATAAATTTCCTAAGCAATGAAAAATAATTTTCCAGTTATAAACAAAACTGGAAAAAATATAAATAAATTGAGAGATATTTTTTCTGATATTTTGTTGAATAAACAACAAATTTTAGAACTAATAGAGCCTGAAAAACGGATCAAAATAATTGATCAGAGACATATTGAATATCCAAATTTCTGTTCTTAAAACAAAAAAAAATACTTCAAAAAATTATCAGTTTTCGTTAGTGTAATAAGTATAAACAAAAATTTAAAAAATTAAGAATGTAGGCACCAAATTTGATACAAAGGGCAAATCTGATATATGAAGCAAAATTACAAAGAACATGTTAAAATATTACTCCTTCTGTTTTTTTTAAATTGTCGTTTTAGGTTGTTTCACACATATTAAGAAAACAACTAATTTTTCTATTTTACCTCTTAATTAATACATTATTTTATTTGATATGATCAATTAATAAGCTTAAAAGTAGGATTAAAACTGGAAAATGTGTCATAAATCTGCATTAAAATCCGAAAACAATAATTATTTGTAAACAAAATAAAAAGTCTAAAACGACACTTAAATAAAAACGGAGAGAGTAAGGTACAATATTATAATTGGAATAAACACGAATTGAAGTAAAGTCGAGATACGATCTTTCTCCTGAATTCTTTAAACGCTTGTAGTGTGCTGGTTTGAATACGCTCAGGATAAAACTGCTTTTTAGACTATCCCGTAGCATTCGAGAATAGAAGCTGATGAACCTAAATTTTATGTGTACTCTCAAGCGCAACAAAGAAAAGAAGTAAGAGATTATATTGTTGTTCATTGTGTGTGTAAATGAGAAGAAGATGGATTGGTTTTATAGCCAACACTTTCAACGTACTTTAACGCACGAAGCATAAAGAGGAGAGTAGAGAATTTGATTCTCATAATGTTACAAAAATCAATCATAATTGACTATGCACGTAATTGTCAATATCAATTGACATTAAACACATTAACTACAAGATATATTTTTAATGGTTGATTGAACTACAAGATTTTTTAATAAAATGTTTTATACTCTTTAATTTCCCTTTTTATTGTAAAATAATGTTTTATTTGTCGTATAGAAAATTATGATTTACAAAATTAGAACTGTATTTTATTTTCAAATTAACATCCAAATATGGAGAAAATGGCTGATTCCCCTATGAACTATCAAGTCCCTGACAATTCGTATACGACCTATCAATAACTACATGAATTATCTAAAATTTTGAATTTCCATCAGAAACTATAGAAATATGGTCGAAACCATCAAAACTGTTGACGACGTGAGTTTGGCCGTTTGTGGATGCTGACTAGGACGACACGTGGATTGTGAAAACGACGTCGTTTTGTAAAGTGACGGTTAAAACAAAAAACCACGTCGTTTTGATCGTCGAAGATTAAAAAAAAAAACCCCAAAACGACGTCGTTTTGGATTGTGTTGAAAAAGAAAAAAAGAAGAGCTAGAATAAGCAAAAGAGAGTGAGAGCTCCAGAAGACTCCATGGGAAGAACAAGGCGTGAGGTAGAGAGGAGAAAGGGTTTTTGGTTGATTTAACGCAAAAAAAATGTGATTCAGCCATTTCTTATAAAGACCCAACAAATTCTCACACTCAGCAACAATTTGATGGTCTTTCTCCTTTACTCTAGCAACGAGAGCGAAATACTGTTCTCGGAGATGGCGTCACGATTCTTCAGCCGTGTACAGCCCAATTTGTCTCACCTTCTTCTCCAATTCTTTCCTCTTGCCAGATCGATTGTTCTGGCTAGGACACGGGCTTTGATTCTCCATCGCTTGATCAGAAATCAACCGCTGAGATGAATCGGTATCAGCAGGCTCCGTCTTGACTCTAACCTGATTAGCGCTGGAGCTTCTCGTAGTCTCCCCAGAGATATTTCTGTTGTGTTGCTCTGTGGCAATCACCGAGAAACGAGCTGCTCCTTCCATGAAGACTGAGTTATAAGGGAAAGTCAATGTCCCGAGAGTGTGAAGCGGTGGAGCGATATCTCCACCGATTCCGGTGACGGCCGCTTGAGAAGGCTTGAGAAGACGACAAATCAGTGAAATGGAGAAGCTCCACGGCTTGGGTAGGCGGAAGGTCAAGCAACGCCTAAGTGTGAGAGAGAGGCGAAAACAGGTAGAGAAATTAACGTCACGAAGGTGCATCAATGGCGGTCAAGAGAGACTGAAATCTCTCTCTCTCTCTTTCTCTCTAGCGATCAGAATTCAAATTTTAATTTTGGATTTTACCTGAAGATTCGAAGAAACCCAAATGGGTCTCTGTGTGTCTGTTGGTCGAAGGGAGTGCGATTCTTCACCGACGGCTAAAATTGTGACAGTTAACGGCGATCTCCGGAAATACAGTGTGCTGGTGTTAGCGTCTCAGGTTCTGGAAGCATAATCGTTTTGCGCTTTTATTTTTTTAATCTTCGACGATCAAAACGACGTCGTTTTCTGTTTTTTACCGTCACTTTACAAAACAACGTCGTTTTCACAATCGACGTGTCGTCCCAGTCAGCATCCACAAACGGTCAAACTCACGTCGTCAACAATTTTGATGGTTTCGACCATATTTCTATAGTTTCTGATAGAAATTCAAAATTTTAGATAATTCATGTAGTTATTGGCATTACTTCATAGGTCATATACGAATTATCAGGGACTTGATAGTTCATAGGGGGATCGGCCGTTTTTCCTCCAAATATGTTTGGCAGTTGTACTTATAAGTGTCGACATTAATATATTTGGATTTTCAAACGCATGTGAATCTCCAATCAATCAACCTTTTAACTCAACCGTAGATATGATAATTGTGTAAGGTCTCGACTCTCTACTCTCTTCCCTTGTGTAAGGTCTTAGTCAATAACAATTATCAAAAAAAAATATTCCTGGTATGATGGTTCATTAGTCAAATTCTGAAACCCGAAGTCTAAACCCGGCTTGAGTATCTTCTCTTTATAATATACCAAGTGTATCTTAAGGTTTTTAAACTTTATTACCATTTCTCCATTTTATATACAAGAGAGATTTAACTTCTAACTTTCAAATGGGATATTTTACAAACGTTATATTTTATGCTTTAAAAGCAACTCCGATTTCTCATTCAAAACAATTCCGATTTTGACATGTAATTACATTATTTTATAACTAGGTGATAACATGCGCTCTGCGCAGGGTGAGTAATTTATTATTTATTTAGTTTTATATAATTTAAAAATTAAACCATAGTAAAATATTTTAGTCAAGTCTTTTTTTTATACAATAAAGTGTTATGTTGACAATATACTATGTTTAAAAAAATATTTTCTCATAAGAGAAAACAAAAATTAAGCAAAGTAGTAATTAAATGTGTATAATATTAAATCATAATAAATTTCGATTTCGTTTAATTATTTTGTATAAAATTTTAGGAAATGAATCATAACAGAAAATGAATTATAATCTTTTTGGTTATATTAAAAATTAAAAATTATATTTTTATGTATATCATAAATTATTTGTAAATTTTGATTTCGTTTAATTATTTTGTATAAAATTATTGGTTATGAATTTTTTTANGTAAATATTTTAAAATATAAAGATACTCTCTAAAAATGTTTCTCAAATAATATATAGGGGATGCTCACGACAACGATTACATCGTATCCAACATCCGTTTATTCCGACAAACGTATTCGCCGGAAACTCACCAAAAAATGGTCTAAACCCATTTCGTCAAACGAATTCCAACTTTCTAATATATCTGATGTGCTAAAAATACATTTAGAATATCTTCTTTCCGTCAACAATAATAATACCTTTTTGTAACTGGAAAACAATAATAATACTTCCGTTAGATAATTATATGGCTGAAAGCCACACCAAATTAAGAGAATCTACAAAAGAGAAAAAAACATATTATGACTTCTAGCATTACAAACGAAACTATCGGCACTAACACTCTTTCAGACGAGAAACAATGTACAACAAACTAACAAGAAAACCGATAGTTTTCTTTACTGTAATTTTATAGTAAATGTCAAAATGAGATTCATTAAGAGTTGCATAAAGAGGTTTATTTGTAACAAAACCTTTAAAGAACACAAAGTTTAGTACTTCTAGAGCATATATATATATGTATGTTCCAATTTCCATGTGATGTAGATAAAGACAATGATTTGTATTAGTTTCTTATTTTTATGTCTCTCTTATTCTCTTTCTTACAAAATGCATGCATACACACATATGTATAAATATACATTTTCTCTCTGTTTCATTTTCTATAAATATTCGATATAGCCACTTTTTGGCACGAAGCTGGTGGATCGTTGTTGGTAAAGAAAACATGATATTTATTAGATAAAAGTTTTATCTTAGTTAATTTTCAGAATTTGATCTCTCCCATATTTCATACAAAATCACATCAAAAACGATCTAACTGCTCACAACATATGATTCGTTGGATTCTGAGCATCTAATAGATTTGTGATGAGACAATAATAATAACAATGACTCAATGAGCCTGATAGTAAAGAACCGGTTTCCGTTTTAGCTTTCACCTTCACGAGCTGTTGCTTTTGCCGAACATTGGTGTCTTTCAAATCTTAAGTGATGGACAAGTATATGTCTGGCGTTTTTTCTTCTACTGATTAATGAGGAAGAATCGTCAAAGGAAAATGAATCTCACTTTTGTTTCCATTTCGTCCATCAATGAGAAAACAACAAATGCTAAGTTCTTCAATGCGTACAAACCGAATTCAAATTGACCGAAAGAAGAAATAGAAGCTGATTGATGAAATTAATGTACAATTTCAAACAGTAGACCAATAATTACAATGGAGGTGTAGAGGCGAGAGAAGGAATGAATCCTCGCCGCGGGGAGTAAACTTTTTTGGAAAATTATTTTTAGTAATTCGAAATTTAAATACAATTATGTGGGTTTGGTTTTCTTTGTCCATTTTTTGTTTTCTTTAAATACCTTTTTTATGTTCTTACATCATCAAAAAAACATTTGATTTTATACTATATATTATGCATATGTTAATTATGTATAAAAATATCTTATAATATAGAACTTTATATCATATTTTGAAATAGTAGACATTTTTCTTCATACTCATTTCCGTTCTCATATAAAACAAAAAAAAATACAAAAATTGTTTCATAATAATTAATTATCACTCGAATCCTAGATGTGGATGTAAACCGAAAAAGAAAAAAAAAACACATTGTCCGATATATTGTTTGTTTACTAATTATACTTTTAGTCGTACTTAATTATCAAAATTACACTAATATTAATTGTAGTACGTACTAATCACTAGGAAGTGATACCAGGTCAAATAAGGCGGTATGAAGTGGGACTTGGGATTTAATGTCACATTTAAAGCATAACGTACGTCACTGTTTGCTAGAAACTTTTGACAAGTTCTTGGTTCGGTTGCTCGGTTGCAACATCAATGATATAAAGGTTATCTATATTGCCCACCACAACATACCTCTTCATGTTCTCGGCTGCACATCACATCAGTCACCGGAAAAATATAAAAGATGACCGGAAAAGAAGAAAGCAACCACTCCACGGAGGCCAGCGCCGTCCGATCCCTCGGACAGACTCCCACTTGGGCCCTGGCCACCGTTTGTTTTTTTTTCATCGCCGTTTCCATTTTTATAGAGCGTCTCATCAATCTTCTCTCCACTGTAAGTTCAAAAGAGTGTATATAGATTAGTGAAAACAAAACATAATTTGTCTAAAGAAGTATGATTCAATATATGTATACTGTACTTATTTCTTTTATACAAATTCTGGTTCTGTTTTCACTAATTATCTCTTAGAAGCTTTTTGTTTTGTTAGTTTTTTTTTTGTTATCACTAATATCACAATTTACATATTTTTTAAATAGTGTAATATCTCAATCGTATATTTTAAATTTAGTTGAGAACTCAATATTTATGGGATCTACTAAATAAAAAGCACATGCATAAAAAAATTATCATTTAAAATATATGCCCCTTTTAGTATTTTGTTTGTTGCGTCAATTATTTCAGGATTAATTGGTCATGAAGATGGACTGTTGTAATAAATAATGTGTACAAAACACATATACATACTTATAAAGAAGTAAACTTTAACTAACATGAGTTGAATTTTTTTTTTCGTCCCTTTTTTTCTTACAGAGACTTAAGAAAAACAGAAACAAATCGCTACTTGAAGCTGTAGAAAAGCTCAAATCGGGTAAAACTCTATCCTATGCAGCAAATTCATTTAATGATTGTTTTTTATATAAAAAACAGCCTATATTTTGGGATTTGACACTCAATTGAAATTTCTTTAATCGATAAAAAAACTGAATTTAGTAATGTTTTTATGTATGGGATGCAGTTCTAATGGTGCTAGGATTCATGTCACTGCTGCTAAATGTGACCGAAGGAAAAGTTTCGAAGATATGCATTCCCACAAAATATGCTAATCGAATGTTGCCTTGCAATGTAAACAAAGCATTACTTGATGATGAAGATGATGATGATGATCACGACAAGAGCTTCGTTCATGGTTGCTCCAAGGTTCTGCTTGACCCTTAGCATTAGCATGCATCAGTTTTCAATTCTAGTTTCAAGTATCTCTAATCCAAAGTAGATATACACAAATTTAAGCTCTAAAAATTAAGATTTTGATGAGCAGGGGAGCTGTAGACGAATCCACAATTCTGTCCCTTTTTTTTTTCCCTATCAATCACACAGATTAATTTTCGGAATTTTGATTTATGATTATTTTGGTTTCATGATTTTCCAGCTTTTGGTAACTTTTTATTGCTTACAATTCTACCATTTTCGAGTATTTAAATCAGATTTTCAAATTTTAATCACTTACATTTTTTAGATGCTTAAACACTACAAAATTTTGAATCCAAAACAATCTAACATCGGTAATATGTCAACTGATATAAGTTGTAGCCAATGTTTTTAAAACCCGACCGGTGACCAAACCAGAAAATTTTTTGGATCATGGATCAATATGACTCGATCGGGTTCAATCTGGATCAGTTAGATTTAATGATATTTTAAAAATAATATTATAAAACATATATCATATGATTTTATATTTTTAATTTTATTAAAGCAGCCTTATATTGTTTTCTATGAATATAACTATTATATTTGAAATACCAATATAATAGATTATATCAAATAAAACACTTCAATAATTATAATATTTGAATTTGGTCCCAAAAAAAATTATAATGTTTGAATTTTCTTTCTTAAAGTAACAAATTGAATGTGTAACAAAAAAAATTTTAAAAATTAAAACAGAGTTACAAACCTAAAACAAATCCTATATGTCGTAATCTTTTTCCATTTAAATATATATTTTTTGAAAATGCTATGAAATTATTAAATCGAGGTCAATTTGGTTCACTGATTCACCGATTTCTGTGTTTTAGCCGGTTTTTAACTGATCTAACTATTTCTAGATTTTACTGTTAATCTAACCCGAGAATTCCTACGGTTTATGGTTGGATCCGGTTCAACCGCCGGTCCAATCCGGTTTTCAAAACATTGGTTGAAGCTGACGTGGTCGTCAACGTGAGTCAAAGAATAAACTGCTAATATATATTTTAATAAGCTGCTAGTGCTAATATATTATGAATATTGTCTAATTTTTTTTTGTTCGTTTTGTTTTTTTTTAGTTTTTTTTAAACCTTGGATATTGTCTAATTTGCGTGACGAAAATTAGTCTCGTCGTTAAATGTTTCATGTTTGTAAACAAACCAATTAAGAAAATGTTGAGCTATGATCAAAATATACACTAGTAAGAGTTTTTTTTATTTATTACGAAGTATATTAGGCTTTAAAGCATAATAGTTCGAACTAGCTAATCCGATTTACTTTAGCAAAAAAAATAAGTAAAAGCTAATCCGATTTAATAAAATTTAATTTACAGGGAAAAACATCACTTGTATCACGAGAAGGGTTGACTCAGTTGAGTTTCTTCTTCTTTGTGTTGGCATGCATGCATATTCTCTTCAATCTTGCCACTCTTCTCCTTGGAATGGCCAAGGTAAATTTTCATATACTGAATTATTTATGTAGAAAATGTACATACATCTATGTGAAAAGATGTTGGGAAAACAAAATTTGATGAAAATTTATACAATCAAATATTATAATATCATATCTTATGCTTTTTATTTTCTATTATTTGGTTTTTTTATTTATAATTTCAGTAAGATATATATTTTTTTTTTACATTTCTATAACATAAACTAAAAAAAAATCTACTAATAATAACAAACCCAATAAATATTTTTACGGTTATATAATTTAGTTTTATAAATTTTACTGTTATCGTCATTTCTCTATTCCATTCTTATCCAAGTTTTTTAGATTTCCCTCTTATCTTTTTTTGTGCAATATCCCTCTTATCTAAGTTTTATAAATTTCATTTTCTCAATCTTCATTTTGTGATTTTTTCGAATGACATTTCTTCATAAAAAAAATCATGTTGTTGTTGTAACCACACTTGTTAGTTAAACTTAAAGACCCGGGTTCGAATCCTCTTACTGTGATTTAATCATAGGTGGCCAGTGGCCACATGTTGACAATTTAAGTGACTAACTAGAAAACCCGAATTTCCACACACCTGAGGGATTATTCTGATTTTTATTTGGGATTAACAAAATCAGAATAATCTGTTACTCTACCAAAACTCGAGTTTTGAAAATCTGTTACTCTACCATTTGAGAACAAAATCAGAATACTTTTTTTTGTTTGGATGTTTACCTTTCAGCACATAAATTTTTAAGATCGGAGGTCATTTAGGTTGAATTTCTGGATTTAGTATTTGTTTTTAATTATATTAAGGATTTTTTGTTTTTTACTAATCTAAAAGTACTTTATCATTAACTTCAAGGATTATAATGTTTTTTTAATCGTCTTTCATACTATCGTCCTTCGTTTTCTTAAACTTTTTATTCGTTTCCATCGATTTACCTGATTCTTAACAATATTTTCTAATTCAATATACTCAAACTATCATCATCAGTGTTATAAAACATGTTAGGCATGCATTAGGCGGCACACGAGCGTCTAGTGCACAGTGGTAATTATAGATATATATACAATATTTTTAATTTATATTGACTAAAACATGTATATATTTGAGTTTTAGGAAAGAAAAAGTAAAAATATAGTTTCAAATATTAAACTTAATAAAATATTATGTAGTAAAATAAGATATAGTAAAATATATAAATAAACTTTAATGATAAATAAAAAAACATAAATTTTAGAAAAAAGTAAAGATAAATAAATATATAGTGATGTCAAAAAAATAAAAAAATAAAAATATAGTGTCTAAACATATATTACAAATCAATTTAATTTAATAGGTTTAGAATTTAGAGAATTAAAGTAAATATTATTTAAATTTAGTAATTTACATAAAAAACATATAATCATTCTATTTTTATTCTTTTTTTTAAATAATCAGGTAGAATCTACCTAGACTTCCGCCTATATTACATAAACGTTCGTCTAAACAGTATTAGGCGTCCATACTTTTAGAAACTGTCAAAATTACCGTATAGTATAAAAGTGTGGTGCATAGTCACTGCATAAGCTCCAGACACCACCTAGATAATCGTTTATGCCGCATTTAGAACACGGATCATCATTCATTTATAACTATAACAGTAATATACATTAAAATCTTGATGTTAACGTGTATATATATATATATATATATATATACTATTATTTTTTATTCTAAATATTTTCGCGTATCATCGTTTTTAATATATTTATATTTAAAATTTATTATATGGTATTTTTCCTGTAATTTCATGGAATTCGGATCCTAATTATACTAATAAAAATAAATAAAATTTTAAAAAGGAAATTTAATTTTTTTCTCTCTTTGTTTACAAATATTGTTCTATAAATTTGTTAGATGGTCCATCTAATGCATGTATACATATATATACACACACACATTAACCCCTTTTTCGGCAATCAAATTTTAGTGATTTCAAATAGAAACACAAAATTACTATACATAATTTTCAGAATATAAATTGGGAAATTTTGATAATTAATATCCATAAATAAAATATGTGCCATAAAGAAGTAATTTCCATAAAGAAGTGAACTTGCACGATAATTTACTTACTAAAGTTTTAGTCACTGACAAATTAGTAAATCTGATATTTTCATTTTTGTAATACACATTTACATATATAGTAGTCGACAAAAAAAATATATATATATATATATGTAAATATCGGCCATGCCAGACCGACATCCACCGATCAATTAACTCCGCTTTGATAACAAAAAAATTTAAATATGACGTTTACATATATATATATATTATAACTGGGATTTTCTTAAGCTAAAACTTAAATTAATCTTCGGGATTTCTTCCGATTAAAAGTGTCTATGGGTAGCCAAACGTATGTGTATCTACTAACTAGTGAGTCCCGTGAGTTACAATTACCACTACTAGACAAGAAACACTTAGTTTATATATAGTATGTAATACAACATAATTTGATTCTAAAAATAAAAAAACATAATTTGATTCTTTTTTCTGGAATATACTATATATATTTTGTGATAGTATTTAGTGAATTGTGTACATATAAACTTTTATACGTAATGCATATAGATGAGGCGATGGAAATCGTGGGAGAGAGAAACCCAAACGGTGGACTATTTAGCAGCAAACGGTGAGATTTGTGTATTTGCGACTACTCAATTACAAGTGATACATGCAATATCAATAATATCCAATGAAATTAAGTTAGGTTAACTAATATATTGTTCAATTTAAAGATCCAAATAGGTTTAGAATAACAAGAGAAACCACATTTGCGCGACGACACCAGAGTTCTTTCACCGAAACATCGGTTCAACTTTGGATTGTAAGTTCGTACATGTTCTTCTCATCTCTTAATTACTTTATTAACATACACCACAATTATAAAGAATAATTTAGTTTGTTTTTATTAGAAATGTTTCTTCAGGCAATTTTTCAACTCGGTGGCGAAAGTCGACTACCTCACACTCCGTCATGGATTTATCTTTGTTAGTATCTCAAATTTTTTTCAATATGAACAATTAATATTCTATAAATAAATTAAATAATTTTAAATTAATATGTTCTTATGAATATTAATGCAGGCTCATTTATCGTCCAATAATTCTTTCAACTTTCAAAAGTATATACAGAGATCTTTACATGAAGATTTTAAAACTGTGGTTGGTATCAGGTAAACGAATGCACATATATAGTAGATTTGTATTTGAATGATAACAATATCATCTTTCGAAACATTATAAATGAAATTATTTCTTATAATTTATTACAGTCCCTTCATGTGGCTAACCGTGGTCATCTTTATGCTTCTCTACGTTCGTGGTAACTTAATACTCACTTTGTTTCAAATTAAATATCGTTTTAAGATTTTGTTTTTCTTTTTACATGAAGTGTCATTTTATATATTTTATATTTTTAATGCTAAATTTTAGTGTATTAATAAAATGTATAGTCGAAATTTTAATATGATTTTTTTAATATGTGTTAGAAAACATTTAAAATGAAACATAATGATTATTATATATTTATCGCTTTAGTTATAATAGATACTACTTGTGTTTAATTTTCACATACTCATTTTCTTATCTTAATCATCAGGTTGGAGAGTATATTTTTGGATGTCATTTGTGCCACTAATTGTAAGAGCTAAAACTCTATATTATTGATAACAATATGTGTAACTCAGATAAGTGATGAATCAATTGTGATGTATATAAGGTGGTTTTAGTGATCGGGACAAAACTAGAAGTGATAGTGGCGAATATGGCGGTCACAACAAAGGATCATAACAGTGTGATCAAAGGAAGCCCTATCGTTGAGCCAAACGACAAGTATTTCTGGTTTTGCACTCCTCGTTTGCTCTTTACCATTCTACACTACACGTTGTTTCTGGTAATCCTTTCTACACAACATGTCGTCTATTCTAATGAGTTATCAGAATTTCAACATTGTTTTAAAATAACAAAAATGAATTTGTTGGTGTAACATTGATACAGAACACCTTCGAGATGGCATTTTTTGTGTGGGTCACTGTAAGTTCATTCTTTAATTTTTTTTTTTTTTTTTTTTGCTAAAGAAGTTCATTCTTTAGTTTCCTTTGGATTTAACATATTTATTATATCGAGACATAAGAAAGAAAAAAATATTAAAGAAAATTGATATATGTAATGCATTTTTGTTATTAATATGGAAATTTAGTGGAAATTTGGGATTAACTCTTGCTACCATGAAGACCGAGAGGTCGTTGTCACACGACTCGTATTAGCGTAAGCACGACTTTCTATTATTTACCCATTTCTTTCTTTTAGTCCACCAATTTTTATTTCATTTTCTTCGAATCGATGTTTTGTAATAAATTATGTCGTAATTATATAATTTATAGGGTGACGGTTTAGGTCTTAAGCAGCTACATTACACTACCACTTTATGCCATTGTAACTCAGGTAATATATAACATTTAAATTAAATAGTCAAACCATCTTTAATGAACTTTTGCATTAATATACAAATTCTTGTTGTTATTGTTTATGTAATATAGTGATCTGAATTTGATGAGATTTGTATATATATGTGTATAGATGGGATCAAGCTACAAGAGAGCAATCTTAGAAGAACAAATAGCAAATGTGTTAAGGCAATGGCATGGTAGGGTTAGAGAGAAGAGGAAGAGTATCCAAACTCCGAAAACCGACAACAACAGTGAAAATAATAACCGTGATGCCGATTCTGGCGAGAGTCCGGTTCAGTCGGAAGATATTTCTGATTTCAGATTTTCGAGTAGACAACCACCGATATTACAAGAGATATCGATACCAAGCAAACTGAAAGGTGATGAGATTGAAGAAAAGTGAGGAAGAGATTGTTGGTAATGAAATGAATGTAGAGTTTAATTAGAAGTTTAGAGCTTGTGTATTATATTAATTAGGGAGTATAAGCGTATGATGGTATCTAGAAAACCAATTATGTGAGGCTGAATTTACACTTAGATTGATATTCTAATAGAAATTAGTATTTGAATATATATACTTGTTGTGAAATTTAGTTCAAAATTTGAATATACACTTGTTAGAAAAAAATTGTTTTTTTTTTTTTTTTTTTAACTCCTCCCCATCGGTTACTAGAGACATAACCACGAGCCAAAACCATAAATTCTATAACCAAATTAAAACCGAATCTAGTAAAATTCGGTTGAACAGTAACAGAAGTTCTGAAACATTAAAGAAATGTTTGAAGCCATCTATCTTTATTATTGTGAGGTTATTGATGACATTGTACATTACAGAATGACAATGTCGCATTGTTACATTTTTCCTTTTAAATTTTCTACAATTTGGATTTTTTTCTTGTAAAAGTAACATAACTTTTTTTAGTTTGTCTAGGATTTTTAAAAGTCTAGACACGGCTTGCCTAAAAATATGTATTTTCAAGTGTATTTCTTTTAGTAAATGAGATTCATTCAGAGTTGCAAAAAGGAGATTCGTTTATAACAAAACCTAGATTAAAGAACACACAAATTTTAGTACTTTTAGGACTAGGGAGCACATATATGTTCCATGTACATAAAGACAATGATTTGATTTGTATTAATTTCTTAGTTTTATGTCTCTATTATTCTCTTCCCTACACAATGCATGCATATTCACACACTGACACATATGCGTATATACAATTTCTCTCTGTTCCTTTTTCTATATATATATTCGATATAACTACTTTTTGGCACGAAGCTGTTGGATCGTTGTTGGTAAAGAGAACATGATACATCTCATTTCTCCTCAGTCTCTTTCGAATATTTTTTCATCTAGGTAAAATGTTATCTTAGTTTTTAGAATTTTATCTCTCATATTTCAAACAAATCCCATCAATAATTATCTAACAGCTCACAACATATGTGATTCTTAAAGTTAAAAAAAAAAAAAAAAAACATATGTGATTCTTTGATTTATGCGCATCTAATAGTTATTTACATTTGTTTAATTAAGCAACTTCTAGGTTAAACAAAACAAAAAGGCATGACCGGTTAATTTTCTTCCAAATCCTGTTACTTCCACTTTTCCCTTTTGCTTACAAACTATTCTATTTGCAAACGCTAAAACTTTCTAAATGAACCAAATAATTAACTCGTCTTTTTAAAAACCAAACACAATTATAGCAGCGACACTTTAGCATGTATATTCTCTCTCTCTCTCTCTTTTTCTTTTTACCAAGAATAATCCGTTAAAAACTGTATACATATGGTAAACCTTGAGGAACTAACTTGCTTGCTCTCCAAGAAAAGTAGCTTTTATCAATTTGGTTAATTATTTACTTTTTTTATTTTTCATAATGGCCAGAAGAATGTTGATGTAGGCAGTCTCCAACTTTAGTTTAAAGCACTGCAATGGATAAACAACGCAGTTTTCGACAAATTAGAGGAACGATTTGAATCCGGAAGTGAACAAAAAGTAGAGAGCGGAATTGAGACATCAGGCTTACTTGTAGATGTAAGAGACGATTCCAAGGATCACACAAAGAAGAATAATATCGATGCAGAAGTTGCGGCTGGATCTCATCTGAAAACCCCCCAACCAATTTTAGCATAGAGAGTTGTGATGAGACAATAATAATAACAATTCCCCTGATGATAAAACGATTTCAAGAACCGGTTTCTGTTTTAGGTTTTACCTTCACAAGCTGTTGCTTGAGCCGAACGTTTGTGTTCTTCAAATCCGAAGTTGCTCCATCAACCTACAAACAATCGTGGATAAATTATATAGCGTTTTCTTCTATGGACTATTGAGAAGGAAGAATTCATCAAAGGAAAATGAATCTCACCTTTGTTTCCATTTCTTCCATCAATGGGACTTGCTTGTCAAGTTCCTAATAAACCGAAAATTGTAAATCTCCATCGGATAGAAAAAACTCTGTTTAATATGGTTGCATGAGGAAACAACAAACCTCGTTCATGTCACGCGCTAAGTTCTTCAGTGCGTCCAAACCTTCTGATATAACATCAAGACCCTCGTCCTGAAGAAAAGACAGAACATATACTAATCCGAATTCTCACTGGCGAAAAATGAACAAAAAAAAAGGAGTTGATCTATGAAATTATCAGGAAGTTATAAGCCGAAACCCATAATCCTCTCAGACTCGGGATCAGAACATGAAATATAGTCCTGTCCCAAGCGTCAAGTACCTGTTTCTGCCTTCTCATCTCATATTCTTGTCGAAACTGGCTTGATTCTTCACTTTGCTGGAAAAACCCATCATCCATGTCTTCCTCTGATGTTACGTACCAAGGGAAGAAAGTAAAAAAAAACTCATGTTTATATTGACAGAGTCTCTTGCGTCAAGGATATAACACAAAGAAAAACGAAAGAAACATTCGGTACCAGATATATCAAACTTGATGTTCTTGTTAGGTGCAGAAGCACCTCCCCAATCATTATTAGCTTGTTTTGCTCCATGTTCATTTCCATCAGGTATCGCTTGAATCCTATCAGCTAGTGCGATAACTAGATCGCATCGGGATTCTCTTTCCTCTTTCGTAAGTCCTTTCACCTGTATGTATTGTATACAAATGCGATTGATATTTCTTCCATCTTGACTCATTATTAGTGGATCAAACGATAAGTAGTTTAAGTTAACCTTCTTAACGGCGAGTTTCTGCAGTTTAACAACATCTTCAGCTAAACGCGCTTTCGTCCTTCGAACCTCAGCGTTCATGGCCACCGCTGCAGCTCTGTTGTTCTCTGTTGATGCCAACTCCGCTTTCTACATAGTTTGGTTCAAATGTCAAAGAAATGAAGCAATTTCCATGAAACGTTACCGAAACTCATTTTTCGACATTTTACTTTTTTCCGATTTCCAAATCTTTATTTGACCTTCTTGAATTGAAAAACCAATAGAATGTTTCATCTCTGATCCATATGATCATCAACATCAACGCAATCTATAAGCAGAAATCTTGGTGTAAACAAATTTAAAAACTTGAAAAAAAACAAGAATCCAGAACAGAAAAATTCAAGATTGTGTTAAACAATTCCACAGTCGTCACTAAAATGAGCAAAGACAGAACATTTTGAGGTTTATGAGACTAACACGGAGAACTGCTTCAATGTCGGAATCAATGGAGGTGTAGAGGCGAGAGAAGGCATCGTCGCCGGAAGCTCCGAGCTCTCGCTGCTTGTCGACGTCGTACTTGTCGTACTTCTTGCAAATCTCTTCGACCCTGAAGATAATATCTATGACCGGCATGTCTCCGTGATTCGTCGATTTCTTCTTCTTTTTCTTAAATTTNCTGCTTGTCGACGTCGTACTTGTCGTACTTCTTGCAAATCTCTTCGACCCTGAAGATAATATCTATGACCGGCATGTCTCCGTGATTCGTCGATTTCTTCTTCTTTTTCTTAAATTTTGACGATCTGGTCCCTGAACCTCTCCGTTCTCCATTTTTGGACTCTCTCTTCGCTCTCAAGAAACGAGGCGCTAAGCGTAAACGGCGGAATTGAAGTATTAAAAGCATTGCTACTCTGTTTTGTTTTTATCCATATTCTATTTTTAGAATAAATCTATTACCAATAATATTTTATCTTTCAAGTTTAGCTAATGTTACACTATATACACACGCGTGTAAGCAAGAAGCATTGTTTAACATAATTTGTTATCTATTAATAATAACAATCTAAATAAATATCAATTGCACTTGAATAAGTTACATCCAGTCCCGGTCCATGATATTCGAAAGCCCTAGGGCAAAAAAAAAATTTGGGCCCTCAAACATAGAATTTACACTAAATTTTAAAATTTTGAGCCCTTATCTAATGAATTTTTCAATGAAAAATACTAATTTAAATTAAAAATACAACTATTTGAGTTTATTTATTTAAAAACATGCCTTAATATATATACTATTTTAAAAATAAATGGGTTGGGCCCTGAGGCGGTCGCACCTCTGCTCACCCCTCTTGGGCCGGGCCTGGTTACATCTTTTCATTATTGTTATTTATGTCTTTCTATGCAACCAAACTTTAATCGAATAAATACTTATTATAATTACATATTTTCATCATAACTAATATTTAAATATGTGTCTTTTCATTATATATTAGTTGTCTTTTCGTTTATAAGCACTTAATTTATGAAAAGTTGCATCTTTTAATATTCATTTTTTTCAACTATATAAAAAGACACAAAAATTCTGAGGATCTTCATTTTTTTTTTTGAGATACATATTTAGCAAAAACGTTTATTAAAATAAAATGATCTATGACATGAAGCAATGAAAAACTAATATTTTGGGCTGCACTAAATCAACTGTGTAATTTTTTTTTTCATATTGTTAATTTAGAAATCCATTAAAATTATGAAATTCATATTGGATATTGCAAAAACTAATCATGCAAACGATCTTTGATATTCAAGCACTTTAGAGGTGAAAAACATGTTCCCGGTAAGATTCAATTAACTATACTCTCCAAAGTTCTAAGAAAACATAAACAAAAATCAAAAATTTATGAAGGTAATATATATTAGTAATTAGCAAATTTCATAAATGTATATTATAGTTGAGAAAACTGAATAAATGTCATTAGTGGTTGCGTTTTTTCGTTATAATTTTTTTTTCATAACCGTTATTAATGTTTGTGTCGTTTCATTATTCATTATATACATTTTTCGTTTTAACTGCTTATTTAATGACAAATTGTATATTTTAATATTTATATAATTTCAACTCAATAAAAAGACACAAAAAAATATGAAGATTCATTATTTCTTTTTAGATGTATGTTTAGCAAAACTGTTTATTAGAACAAAATAAAGAGTGATATACATCAATGAAAGAAATATTACATTGGGCACGTAGGTGAATTTCCATTAAAATTTTCAGTTATGGACGTATGATAACCTCTTTTATGTATTTTTTCGTTATACACCTTTTCGTTTTTAACCGTTTCTCCTACAAAGAGTTGCATCTTTTCGTTTACGTTTTCAATATTACTTACACTAAGAGAAGCGCTTCTCTTAGTTTTTTTGTGTCTGTTTGAAATATATTTACGTATACATTCTACTGAATTGCTGATTTCCTTTCAAGATATTATCGACATTAGTATTTGCCATGCCCTTTTATTCATTATTGTCGACTTGTCATCCATGTTTCGATATATTTTTGTTTGCATTTTATAGTAAGTAAAAATAATAATTATAAGTTTCTTTCATGTCTCTCCAAAATCGTTGCATAATATCGTTTTATTAAATATTTATATTTTTGTAAATCAATCATATTTATTTTTAACAATATATGTTGTTATTTCAATTGATTTTTATATTGGTATCCATTAAATCATTATTATATATGGTGCTTATTCATGAATATTACAGTTAGTTGGCATGTTTGTTATTAGAATTAAAATTTTGTCAACAACAATGACAAGTTTTTGCATCATCAACATGGTCAACATCTGTGGTCGTCATATTCTGGTAAAAAGTTATTACTTTTAAAAAAAATTGTGATCATATTCTCGTATTGTTTCATCTTCGAGTTTGTTTTGCTTGCAATTGTTGAACCTCGTTGAGATGTAAATTTTGTTTGGTATGAACCTCATTGAGTTCAATACATACCATTATCTTTTGTTAAATATAAAATTTATGTTTTTATAGTAGACATAAATAGAATTATGTTTAACATTGAATTCACCAAAAAAATAAAATTTAAATAGATATCATGGGATGAAATTCATAAACTTCATTTGTCTTTTAAATTTGATCAAAACTAAATCAAATTTGTGGTGAAATTAATAAATATTGAATTGAGCATATATTTACTCAAAAATAAATTGACATAATAGAATATATTAATATATAATATAAATACAAAATTTAAAAAACAAATCATAAAAAATTATATCTAACCCTGCGAAAATAGGGAGTTCAATTATTTGTCTATATTTTTATAATCATTGCATATATTTTATTGTATTATAGTATTTTGGTTGGTCAATAAAAAAACGTAGTCGAACTTAATTTATTCTCTTAATGAACAACCGATTTTGATGGTTAAATTTGTTTATATACATTTTATATTTGTATAAGGTATGAATTTTTTTTTACTTATTAACTATAGTATTCATTTTGTATGTTTCGAATAATATCAAAATGTTCTGGCAAATCAAATTATTATTTTTTTATTTTTGTGCTTGTGAGTCATAAGTTTTAACCATAACAATCTTAAAACATATATCGGATGATCGTATTTTTTTATCGTCTTTCTTTTGTTCAATACACTTTCACTTATAACCATTTTTAATAATTATATAACATGTTTTGAATAAACATGTGTTTTACATATAATTTTGATTTTTTAATTTTACATATAATTAGGCATGCGACTTCGGTTCTTCGGATCCAATTCGGGTCAGTTCTCCGTTTCTTTGGGTAGTTCGAGCTTTAAAAATTCGACCAAAACTAAATGAAACATAATACGGTTAAGTTCGGTTCGGTTTTTGGGTAATTCGGTTCTTGAATTTCAAATTCGAAACTAACCGAACTTTATTAATTTCTGTTTAATTTTGGTTAAATTCGGATAACTTTTTCAGATAAATTCGGGTAGTTCGGTTTTTTGGTTCGGTTAATAATCTTCTCACTGGATTTATACTCACGCCTCATTTGTGATGCATGTGAAGAATAGTTGATTGAGCTGAAATGCGAAACTATTTAGACCATCAAGGAAGAAGATAATTCGGACTTGGGGGATCTTCTTGGGATTATTTCTAATAAACATAGTATTCAGGCATTATGTATTTTTGGTCTTGGATTTATTTAATAAAATCTCGGCATTTTTTCATTTACCCATGGCTATGTTCCATAATACGTCATGATACATCTTGTACTTGTGCGGTTTAGCTCTTTGGTTGATCCATCCGAAATAGGGACGGACTAAGAGCACAAATCCAAATAGAAAACCAGTAGCAAAACCTCCAACATGAGCAAAGTTATCTACTCCAGGGAGCACACAGAGTCCCAAGTTTACCGCCACAATCAATACAAGGGTTATGATCGTCACAACCTAAACAAAGCATTTGCCAAACAACATTAAATTTTCAAAATTCCAATCTCTTAAGAAAAAGGTTTTTGAAAATATCGGTAATACCTTGTTAGAATAGATTTTCCAGTTGATAAAGATCTCAGAAAACATTCCTCCAAGTAGACCAAACACGACACCAGACGCTCCCACCGAGATGTTTGAGCGGAGGAAAAGAGCTGACAATATACTTCCTCCAAGCCCGCTATCAAATAAAGCAATCCAATTTGTACTGACGAAAAAATAGAAACAAAAGGTTTCACTAAAGAAGGTCTTCACAAGACAACATAAAAATCGATCTTACGGAAGGCTGAGAGTGCTTACTAAAACCGAATTCACGTTCCATACGTATACCGATGAATAAAAGAGTCACCATGTTCACCAGTAAATGAATAACTCCTTCATGTAACCCGTTGCAAGAAAGTAGAAGCCATACTTCATTTCCTTTAACCACTTTTCTTACATCTAATCCACCGTTTGTTTGTAATCTGTTTGCACGTAAGAAAAAAACTAACCAAAATCAATCTCAAAATTTCGAAATCGGGACGGTTGTGAATTTTAAAGGATGAGGAGAAAGAAACATACTTTCACAATACTCTACTCCTATTATACCACAAATTATTCTACAATTCAACATAAATATATGACATCTTCCACATCGTTGACTCGCACTAAAATACAATCAGCTACTTTTTCCTAGCTATAAGTTTTGATTGATATGTCATATAAATAGCGAAATAACAAATAACTGAAAACTGTCAGTGGAACAAACTGATCTGAATATATTTTCTTTGAATAATTATAAAACACTGAAAAAACTAGTTTTAATAGATTAATTAACTACGTTTTGATTTTTCTAATTATATTTTTAGCAGGTTGGTTATATATAGTGGAATCACTTATTAAAAATGTAAAAACGTAAAAATTTGATGAATAGTGTATATGATAAAACAAATCGGAATTACGTTTTCAAAACGTGAATAAATGGTATACCATTCTTTTTTCTACTATTAAAAACAATAAAAGAGATTTGAAAATGAGTAAATATTGTGATGTATGATTTGATCAAATTATTATTTTACATACTAGGTATAGAACCCGCACATTCGCGCGAAAACTCATTAGGTGGGGTGGTGGTTGTTATTACTGAAGAAAAAGATGTTGTTCGCTTTGTTGATGCTCCTGGTATTAGTAATATTACTGCTGTTATTCTTGCTGCTGCTGATGATGTTGGTGGTGCTGTTGTTGCCGATGCTAGTAATATTGTTAATGAGGATACGGCTGATTTTGAGAAGATTAATGAGGGTTGTTTGTTTGTCGATAAAAATGATAAGAAACTTGCTAATGAGGATACTGCTGTTAATTTTGAGAAGATTAATGAGGGTTGTTTGTCTGTCAATAAAAATGATAAGAAACTTTGGGTTGATGGTGTTCTTCAAACGTAATAAGAAAGTAGTTTGGGTTGATGGCGAGTTCTTCAATCGTATTGTGTCTGTTTCATTAACTCTGTCAGCTGATTCATCTTATAATGAGCTTCTGCTTCTAGGGAAGATAGATAGCAACACAAACATCATGCGCCATATCTATGAAGAGATAGAGGCAGAGGGCGACATTTTGTACACTTCAGTAGAAAGATTCACAGGCCAATTCCATCAGCTGATACGAATACGATACTGGAAGAGAACAACATATCCCACCTCGAAAAGGTTGCATGCATGGAAAGATAAGTTCGATGAATGCGATCCGAAGAAGCTTACTATACATTTTTGATTTTGATTTATGTTTTTTTAATATTTGGAGAGTAGAGTTAATTGAATTTTACCGGGGACATGTTTTTCAAATCTCTAAAGTGCAAGAATATCAAAGATCATATGCATGATTAGTCTTTGCAATATCCAATATGAATTTCATGATTTTAATGAATTTTTAAATTAACAATATAAAAAATAAATTACGCAATTGATTTGATGCAGTCCAAAGTAATATTTCTATATTTTCTTTATGCCACTCCTCATTTTAGTTTAATTAAAAAAAATTGTTAAACATGCATCTCAACAAAAAATGAAGATCCTCGAAATTTTGTGTCTTTTTATAGAGTTGAAAGAACATAGATATTAAAAGATTCAACTTTTCATAAAATAAACGGTTATAAACAAAAAGACATCTAATGTATAATGAAAAGACACATACTCTAATAACAGTTATGATGAAAAGATGTAACCATAATAGACATTTATTGGATTAAAATTTGGCTTCGTAGAAAGACACAAATAACAATATTGAAAAGATGCAACTTATTCAAGTGCAATTGGCATTTATTCATACTGTTATTATTAATAGAACGTAAAAATGTGATGAATAGTGTATATGATAAAAAAAAATCGGAATTCCATTCTTGGTTTTTTCGACTATTAAAACCAATAAAAAAGATTTGAAAATGAATAAATACTGCGATGTATGATTTGATCAAATTATTATTTTACATACTAGGTATAGAACCCGCACATTCGCGCGAAAACTCATTGGGTGGGGTGGTGGTTGTTATTACTGAAGAAGAAGATGTTGTACACGTTGTTGATGCTCCTGGTATTAGTAATGTTATTACTGCTATTTTTCCTGCTGCTGATGATGTTGGTGGTGTTGTTGTTGCTGATGCTAGTAATATTGCTAATGAGGATACTGCTGATTTTGAGAAGATTAATGAGGGTTGTTTGTTTGTCGATAAAAATGATAAGAAACTTTGGGTTGATGGCGAGTTCTTCAAACGTGATAAGAAAGTAGTTTGGATTGATGACAAGTTCTTCAATCGTGTTGTGTCTGTTTCAGTAACTCTGTCAGTTGGTTCATCTTATATTGAGCTTCTGCTTCTAGGGAAGATAGATAGCAACACAAACATCATGTGCCATATATATGAAGAGATAGAGTCAGAGGGTGACATTTGTACACTTCAGTAGAAAGATTCACATGCCAATTCCATCAGCTGATACGAATACGATACTGGAAGAGAAGAACAGATCCCACCTCGAAAAGGTTGCATGCATGGGAAGATGAGTTCGACAATGCGATCCGAAGAGATAGAGGCAGTGTGCGACATTTTGTACACTTCAGTAGAAAGATTCACATGTCAATTCCATCAGCTGATACGAATACGATACTGGAAGAGAAGAACATATCCCACCTCGAAAAGGTTGCATGCATAGGAAGATGAGTTCGATGAATGCGATCCGAAGAAGCTTATTAAAATTTTTTGTTTTTTGTTTCTGTTTTTTTATATTTTGAGAGTAGAATTAATTGAATTTTACCGGGGACATGTTTTTCAAATCCCTAAAGCGCATGAATATCAAAGATCATTTGCATGATTAATCTTTGCAATATTCAATATGAATTTCATGATTTTAATGAATTTTTGAATTAACAATATAAAAAATAAATTACGCAATTGATTTGATGCAGTCCAAAGTAATATATATATATACTTGCTTTATGCCACCACTAATTTTAGTTTAATTTAAAAAAATTGTTAAACATGCATCTCAAAAAAAAAAAAAAAAACCTCGAAATTTTGTGTCTTTTTATAGAGTTGAAAGGACATAGATATTAAAATATTTAACTTTTCATAAAATAAATGATTACAAACAAAAAGACACCTAATGTATAATTAAAAAACACATACTCTAATAATAATTATGATGAAAAGATGTAATCATAATAAATATTTATTGGATTAAAATTTGGTTTTATAGAAAAACATAAATAACAATATTGAAAAGATGCAACGTATTCAAGTACAATTGACATTTACTTATATTTTTATTATTAATAGATTAATTAAGAATGATAAACTCTCATCCCTTCTATCAATATGGTCACCAAAGTGGAGCATAGTCTACCGCTTAAATTCGTAAGAAATTTCATAATTTCCTTGAAATCGTAAGAAATATTGAAGTTTTTTGCTTAAATTTTAAAAGAAATTTCGGATTGACTTGGTCAAAATGAGTCTTTGTTTGGAAGATACAATGGACTTGTAATCAAATTATTGATGACTAGCTCATTTTTCGGATTGACTAGGTCAAGATTTTTTCTCCCTAAATCAATAATTTGATTACAAGTCCATTGATTTAGGGAGAAAAAATCTTGTATTGGCTAGCTCTTATTATTTAATCGAATAGCGATGTATATTAATCACTATTCCATAGACGTTGAACTTTTCAACGAGTAATCATCATCACAAGAAAAGAGAAAGAAGAAAAATCAAACATATTACAAACATAGAAAACCGACGAAAGAGTTATCAGAATTACCAGATTTTTCAAACACAATACTATCAATTTTCTCATTCGCCATTTAATTAGACCGAAAACTCATTATTCTCTAACTTTTATTTAGTTGATTCACAATCTCATTACTTGACTCACAATCTCATTCTTCTCTAACGGTAACTTGGTATTCATTTAAAAACGTAAACTTCGGTTTGATACGGTTTCTGGTGAAAAGTAACAGAAGTTCTTAAACATTGAAGAACTGTTTGAGGCCATCTTTCTTATTGTGAAGGTTACTGAGGACATTGTTTAATCATATATTGTACAGAATGACAATGCCACATCGTTACCATCTTTAAGCAGAGTAGAAAAGAAGACTTAAGTCATCATCTCTATGGTTCTTTGAAAAGCTCGCGACCGATGACCATCCTTCTGATCTCGCTTGTCCCGGCACCTATTTCATATAGCTTTGCATCTCTCAGAAGGCGTCCTGTTCCATATTCGTTTATGTATCCGTTTCCACCTAGACATTGTATCGCCTGCAACATCAAAACCAAAATCTCTTAAGATGATGAATTCATCCATATAATAGATAGACTCAATGATAGTATTAAAGAAAGAAAGCAGGAGAAGTAAGGATAGATAGTTACTAACCTGTAAAGCAACTTGTGTTGCTCTTTCGGCTGCACAAAGAATAGTTCCGGCGCAGTCCTAGAAGAATGATACACAAGGAGAGGCCATTATTAGGTTAATAGAAAACGAGAAGAGAAGATCAAACTATACCTTTGGGTCAACTTTCCCATTGTCACACTCCCTCGCAACAGAGTAGACGTATGACCTGACAATGCCAAAGCAACATCTTTCTCCTTAAAGATGGTTTTTTCGTCTGTATGAACAAAATGAATTCCAGAGTTTAGAGACAAGTTTTTTTCTACCTTGAAGACTGTAATGCAGTGTACATGTCAGCAACTTTACCCTGAAATTATCAAACCAAAAATCTTTTCAAGAAATCATCATACAATTAAAAGTTGAGATATTCAAGAACGTTTATATGTGAAGGATGATCAAGATCAACCTGTATAAACTGGAATTCCCCAACTGGACGACCAAACTGTTCTCTCTGGCGGATATAGGGAAGTACGATGTCGAGGCACGCCTGCATGATCCCTAAAGGTCCAGCTGCTAAAACAAGTCTCTCCAAATCCAGACCTGACATTAGAACATACACTCCTGCATGTACAAACCCTTATCTCCATCAGACAAGTATAGAGAGGGGGCTTTGTATCCTTGACTCAAGAAACGTACAAAAGTCATGCATTTTCTTCGATTAGGTTATTTTGAAACACCAATTATCAGATAGTAGATCATCATACTACTAGAAAAATGATAGACAATGCAATGCAACTTATCCATCAAACCTAAGAGAATCAGAGTGAAACGATGAAGTTGTAGCAATTAAAACCTTTTCCTTCCTTGCCAAGAATGTTTTCTTCTGGAACAAAGCAATTCTCAAAAACAAGCTCACAGCTGCTCAGAAGAGACAGATATCAGAGGAAAAAGAGGCAATGAAGAAGGACTTTGAGTTAAACAGAGATCTTTATCCTGAGGAAAAAGGGATTACGTGTCGCTTCCTCGCATTCCCAGTTTGTCCAGTTTCTGAGCAGTACTGAATCTGCAAAGCCACCACAATCAGAAAACAGATTTAAAGAAGAACTATCTCTGAATTCCCTTTCTCTTTTCTTTACTAAAGATAATAGAGAGGCAGTTTCAAACAAGACTGAGTCAAACACATACCCGGCCATTCCCTTCTCTATAACGAAAGCTGTGATTCCTTTAGAACCTGCTTTTGTATCAGTTTTGGCGTAAACAATCTGATCGAACCAAGAAAACAAATGGTAGAAAAATGTTAAATTAGATAACAAAAAGTGTATATGCCACTAAACCAAAATCAATTCCAGAAGTTAACATATAAGCCAAACTGCATTACCAGTGTTTCAGCAGATGGACCATTAGTGCACCACATCTTGTTCCCATTTATTATATAACCACCATCTACCTTATCAGCCTTGCATTTCATGCTCACAACATCTGAACCGGCTGTATAAAGAACATAAAACTAAAATCAGAACAAAGCGTTCACAATACGTATGTGTGTGTCGGTGTCTCTTTCTCACACACTCTCTCTCTTTATCCAAACGATATGATCTTACCATTGGGTTCACTCATTGCAAGAGCACCAACATGCTCTCCACTGATAAGCTTCATAACAGCAAATCATTAGTTAGCTAAACTCTGACGAAGATTTGAAAACAAAAATTCAGGAGAAACATGCAACATTCCACATATGATGAAAATCAAGCTATTCAAGAGGTGAGATTTCTACAAAAGTTGTTATTTTTCTGATAAAACCATTGGCATAGCAGTGACATTCAAGCTCAGATGAAACCGTACCTTCGGTAAATACTTCTGCTTTTGTTCTGTAGTTCCATTCCTCACCTGTAAAAATAGTAATAAGTCTTCTCTCTTGGCTTAACAAAGAACCTCAGATATTGCAAAGTAATTTTGTGAGCCCTATATATACCAATTGATTGATGCAAAGGTTGGAATGGGCACCGTAAGACAGAGCAACTGAACCCGAGGCCCGACTGATTTCCTCCATTGCTATACAATGATACAAGTAACCAAGACCTAGACCTCCATATTCCTCTGCAGGCAAAACCAGAGGATTATGAGTTAAGGTTCTCTTCTAGACATAGTTGATCAAAAACCATGATTATGCTAATAGCAGAAGCATATGATCTGTGCTAGGGTAGAGATCTACCTGGTGCAGTGATTCCATGGAGATTGAACTCACCCATTAGCTTCCATAAGTTGACATCCTAGTTAAAAAAATGTACAAAAATATTAGATTTAAGGGACATATAGGCAACAAAAACCGTAAGAGGATGGGATTAAAAGACTAGAAAGTCAGACAAACCTTTGGAAATGAATTCGTTCGATCGATTCTCTCTGCATGAGGAGCGATAACATCTTGCGCAAACTTGGATACGCTTTCTTTAAACTGTAATCGCAATGCAGCCAGAGAGAAAACGCCAATGAAATAAACCCAAAATTACAGGGCGAAAATGGATTCAAGAAAGTTTTTGAGTAAATCTTTGGGAACTCCAAGGCCAAATGTATAAACATTGAACACAACAAGCACAATGATGATCTTTAAGGGAACAAAACTGACAAATGTTAGTACACATAACAACCACAATCTCACTAAACAAACACCAATTTGATATTAAACACTAGATGCAGACCAAAGTTTCCGACTCCTAAACCGGAATACCGGAAGATTTTGAGAGGAAAAAAAAAAAAAGACTTCGTTCCACCAAATGCAATCGTACGGAATCTCGATCGTCTCAAAAGAAAATATACAGACACAAACACACAGACATAACTAGACAAGCACGAATAATGGAGAGAAGAGACAGAGAGAGAAAGAAAGAAAGAACCTGTAGCTGAGTGTCGTCGAAGAGGAGGGAAGAAGAGAGAGAAGAGAAGTGCCTCCTCCGAGTCTTGACGGCGTAACCGAGAATCGATCTTGCGGCGAGAAACCTCTGCATCTTCGATATTTTCCGATAATAGATTGTGTTCGTGTAAATGTCCCAAAACTGCTTCTTTTATGAGAGACCCAAATTGAGATTAAAATAATAACAATAATGAAATAGAAAATGAAGAAGAAGAAGAAGAAGCTGATGATGATGATGATGATGATGATGATGAGGATTGAAATAGAGATATGAACAATGAGTCACGGTCCAACAAAAGTCCGAGGTTCCGTATACCACTTTGATCTTTATTACTTTCTCCCATACCATCTTTCTCGTCTCCATCTCAACACTCAGATCTCTCAATTTTTAGTTTGTATTATTTTTTTCTCTTTCTCAAAGTAAACTTGTTGAAGTTGGAAGATAAGTAAACATTGAGGAACTTCAACGACATTACTCAAGTCAGTATCACATTTCTTACAGCAAGTAAGAAAATGGTAATAAAGAAGACATAAACACAACCTCAATGCCCTCTGTTTAATCTATTTCATATATATCATCTTGCTGTTTCCAAAATGTAAGTTTCTTTTTTAACAGTCGAGAGGAAGAAGAGCTGATTTTTTTTTTCCCTATTAAACAAACAAAAAAAAGATTTTGGAGTCTTAAATTTACAAATGCTGTTTCTCCTATTGGCCCATATCACCCGTAGAACAGCTTTTTTGGAGTAACTATCGACCCAGAAAAAAAAAACACTATCAAAATACATTTACCGATCAAAAGCCTCCTTTAGTTTTTCCAGTCTTTCAATTACTTAAATAAAACCTTTCTGCTCCTTTGCAAACAAAAACAACCTGCAATGGTAGAGAAACTTCAGATTCATAGAGTTGATATGCCAAGGAGATGTCAAAGAACTCAGGTTGGCTTTTTTACCTTTGCATAAGAGCCTGAAGGTGCCAAGCACAGAGGAGAAATCAAGTATAAAACTTGGTAAACTCTGTCTCTGATGATCCCATTTGATTGTTCTGTGCATATGCGTGTACGTAAAGAATCATCCCGCCAAAAAAACACAGACAAGCGAGGAGGCTATACATACGGTGGTGTTTTTCATCCAAACCAAAACTCATATCATTCCGAGTCTGAATCAATCGAGAGAAACAGCCGAGGTCTTACTGAACGCCTCTGGCGAGGAAATGAAAACGGACTATCTGATCTTTGTCTACTTGCCTCCTCTTCTCTATTGTCATTCATCCCCAGAAGCAACGACGCTGCAAGTAAGCAGTTAACACAGTCAGTGACAAATAGTCGGCCAAATTAGTCATAAGCACACAACAAACAGCATTAAAGATCCCTTGATGTTTTAGACACAAACCAGTCTCTGACAAAGTATCCAAAGCACCTTCTCTCGTTGATACATGATTGTTTTCGTTTGCACCTATCGTATCACCATGATCGCCGAGCCTAAGAGAGATCCAATCATCACTGTGGATCCCGTTTGACATCTCAGCCTGATTTCTGAAATCAGTCTGAGCCGAGGTCTCCGGTTTTGTTGGCAGAAATATCTGAAGCGAGGGATCGTCTCTACTGAATGCCAGAGGATTGTCCACTAATCCAACGTTTGCATCTGCTTCGGATCGTCCAACCGTCTCTGGAACCATAGGAATAGATGGCATTGATGCATCTGGAGGAGGATCACAGTTCAGTGGACCGGGCTGCAAACCAACTAAACCCTCTGATACATCAGCATCAGATGCAAATAGTTGGAACCCCGGGCCACCTTGGGTTTCTGAAGACAACTGCCAAAGGCGCATATCTTAATCGTCTTCATCGTTGGTGAAAAGACCCAAGCCAGAATTGCCCCCAGCCACAGCGTGAGGGTCTTCATTATATGAGTGCAATGAAAAATTTACCCCGCCGCCATCAGCTTGATTCTCATTGTAGACAGGTCCCGCGGTGATTACAACGTCGTCATTCTCTTCCTCGGAATCACTTAGAACGATGACATCATTATCACTAGGTGCTGCAGGTTGATGATTCCTAACAGGAAAGTTATAGCCTGAATCTACATTCATGGATAGAGAATCAAGTTCCATCCCGTTGTTTCCAAAATCAAAGGTTCCAACAGCGTCCTGGTTTACGCTAGGGTCATCACCATCCCTACCACTTCCAGTGGCACTACTGCTCATTGGTATGATATTTTGCTTCTCTTGCCTATTACCGGAAGATAAACCACCATTGTTAGGCTTGCTAACTTCCCAAATGCCATTGCGATTCTTCCTTATATCAAGTCTCAGAGGGGTTGGGCCATCTGAGCAACCTTCTTGTTTAATTGGTGTTAGCATTTCCATCTTCGGTTTAATCTCGTTAACTGTGGGGAAGAGACTACCGTCAGGTTCGTGCCATTGTGAGAGTTCCCCTAATTCCCTGCGCTCACTCTCACTTTTGAACTTCCCACGCCAAGAACCATCAGGCTTCATTTCAATTTCAGTAAACTCCTCATCACAATGTCTCATCTGCATGCATGAAGACGATCTTTATGAATGTAACTTGATGAATTTAATCATAAAAATATCAAGAATTATAATATCTAGAAAAAATGTACCTTTGATGTGATTCGGTTAAAATAAGGATCCACAATCATGTGCTCAAGAGAGTAGTTCTTCAGACAAATAGGACATTGCCACTACACAAACAATATATCAAATAAACTCAGTAAACAATACGAACAGCCTAATTATCTCGACTATGAAACAATACCTGCCTTTCTAGAACGTTGATTCAGCTCCACAAACACCTCAAGGTCAAAACATCCCATGTGCACACATGGTTTAAATCTCCCAGCAACTTTCATCCTAGAGCCGCTCATCTAGTGACACAAACAGAATTGTACACATACATGCCATCAAATCAAATAGTCAATAAGATAAACAAAAACTATGTGATTGCAACAGCTTATTCAAAATGAGCAACAATCTACTTACAGGACACCGGAGATTAACTCCAAAGAAATCAGCGACGACCTCAATGTCACTGTCACTGTCAGCATTATCATTTCCAGCTCCACCTCCAATGCATCGACGTACACGCGCAAGAGCATCTTCAAAAGGCTCGCCTTTAGCCTCCTCTGGAATCATATTTAACACCTAGATATGAAATAAATAGTGAATTTGAAGGAAAGCACAAAAAACCAATATTCTGAGAATTGAAGAACACTAGAAATAGTGATGAAAATAGAACTCTCAGATAGATTCCTTTGGAAGCCAATTCTCTGCCTTCTAATCACACAGTCAATGCCATTTTTTATATTAATTCAGTCTATTTTTTCCCTGTGATTGACTAAAGTTTTTTTATGTTCCTCATGCAGTAAATACAAGTACCTGTTGCAAAGTCCTTCGCTTCACAAGTCTTACACCCAAACAGAAACTGCGGGAGTCACATCCAGTTAAGGATATCTTGTTGATTCCATCCCTAATACAAGGTGTAATCTGCCAAAAAAATGCGATGGGAGCATACTAGATTACGACCAGCAAGATTTCAATTTTGAGAAAGCATAGTGTTAAATAACAACAAAGAAATATTGCGGATAGGGCTGAAAAAAAACATACAATAGGTCCATCATCGCGGCCATTGGCCCCCAGAAGCTGCGAACCAGGTCGGTTAATAGCACGAACAGGTACACCTATAAGATGGTACGATTTAACAATGAACATATCAGCAATATTTCAATTCAGCATAAAGCAAATATACTGAGTTTTACAATACCAAGAAAGTTACATATATTTTGAAAGCAAACTTATTCCAATGAGTAATGTCTGACCATACACGTATGATTATGTGTTTGAAACCCATGTTACTCATTTTACTAACGAGATGCTAATAACACACAATTAGTTTGCATATCAAGCCCAAGCTGTGAATTTTACTTGCATACCATTGACCTGCAGATCAGCATATTGAGGCCACTGCATCCTAAACAGAACTTTGTCATTCAATAGCATACACCAAGCCTGAAAACAAAGCAGATTGCACTGCCAATTAGAAAACACATATGCGTATACAACGTTTCATATCTAACCCACTTGTAAAACCAACAACCTGAACATCGTACTCCTGTTTCACCAATAAGTCTTTGTCTGTCCTTGTTATTTGAAATGTTCTGTCCACACTCTGCATCGGGTTTGTACTGAAAGATTTTGCAGACTATGAGAAAAACAACAAATCAATTATAAAGTTTAAGCAGGTGTTGTGAATCTGTCTAGGAAACAGCCATGATTCCTTTTCTCTAAATACTAGAATGAACATAAGTCCCATCACAAAAGGCTAAGTAACTACGGTTCACGTCATCCCTCAATCGAAATCAACCCCACATTCAGAAACAATATGCAGTGCATAAGACTTATATCCTAACGCTTCCCCCTCTAGGCAAAAAAAAAAATGATAGCAGAAGTGCTTCAGTTTTCCATGCTAAAAAGTGTTTAATAATTGTACTTTTAAGACTAGATAAAGTACATAAATCTAAATACGATACCTACAACAACAAAAACTTGGTATAACTTACCCATCAGTTGGGATATTTGTAGCAGTCAGTCTCAACGGAAACAATGGATGTACCACTGTGAGCCAAAATCTGCACATTAAACACCATGTAAGACAGCCACAAATAAACTAATAAGTCATGACCAGGTTAACCTAAAGACAACATTCAACTTTTGCAATAAAAGCTAAAATTGTCTTCAATACTGGACATATATGAACAAAGATCAAACATAGAGGAAAATTTGTAGCAAGATGGACTGTATTTTCTGTATCAAGGAGATATATATACAAAATTTTAATTCTTAGTCTCACAGACCTGAGAAAATGGAAAGTTCTTGAGCATCTTACGGGTCAGCTCGGGTAAGTCGGCATATTTCACAATAAAAAGAATCAGGAAGCGGTGAATTTCCTCCCATAGGCTTCTCCGGGATAATAACACAGCCAACATGCTCCCAGACATGGCACCTCGGATCCTCGCACTGAAAATTATTACAAATCATAATTGAGACCAGCAGGTATAACCAAAATTTTACTGAGCCATAAAAAACCAAAGAGATACTGCTAATACAACCAGGAGTTGAGAAATTTATTGTGTCACAGACTAACCTGTATCATTGACTCCGTCTCCAGTGAGCTTCCACAAATACACCGAACTTTAATTTTTGGTTGAAAGGAATCTTCAGGTTCTCCCTTAACTATCACATTACTCATATCTGAACTAACTTGCCCTTTTGATGCTAAGTCACTTGCACCAGATGCTTGCATTCTCCTGTGGACAACAAAAATTTATCACTGGTCACAAGGAGATAACATAGCATGCCATAAAAAAACCAGGGCTAAAGCAAGCACTCGCCTATATGTATCGTTCACTAGCTTTGCAACTTTTTCTCTTGCCACGACATCCTTTTTAGACCACAACCTGGCCACTGTCACTAAACAGTAAGTAATGGAGACAACTACTTATCAAGATGGTGCACCAGCACTAAAAAAGTTTCTTTGATCACAGGCATGAACAGATAAACATGAGTGCTCAATGTACCTTGCTCATCGGAAAGAATGGCCAAGATCCGCTCCACAAGGTCCTGCACAAGCCAATTTCCACACACACACACAAAAAAATAAAACAGTTCAGAATAACGACAATCCAAATTGGAACACCAATTAAGCCTAGGAGCTCCATCAAAAACTACATAGTAGACAACCCTCTTTTCCGGGTAGATGGATATGCCAGAAATTCACTATTAGCAACTCCGTTACAATTTATGACAATATCATCTTTCAAAATGATAAAAGTCCGATTATTTACAGAGTTCCAACCATAACTCTAATGCAAGATCAGCAGAAAAGTTTTTAACCTGCTTTTTTCCCTGTTTAGAAAGTCCCAGCTGAGTGAGCACATCCTTGAGCTCCTTTATCCGGAAATATGCAAGTTTCTCCTGAAAAATATATCAGGTTAAAACTTTGAGCTTAAGTAAACAAAGATTACAAAATTCACTGCAAAAGCCATGCAACTATGCTTTTTCCCTGCAACGACATCAAATCAGACTCTTGAGATTGACGAAAACCAAGGTCAAATACATAGACAATAAACCACAAACCCAAACATAGGATCTCAATCATATGGAATCAACAATGCCAAGCTCTCTGCTCATTAAAATATTTATTCACCTCGTCACGATCAATTTTTAAAGGTATTCGATTTATTCCACAAGCATAAACATATCAAGACAACAATACCTTGCAACTAGCGACCAAATCCATCTCTTAAACCCCAGACAACTACGAGAAGCTGCAGCTCAGTTCAAATCACACAGCTCGGAAATTAGTAACGAAAGCCGGAGAATTTCACAGCTTACAGTCTTCATACAGCAGCCGATCTAAACAACATGAAACCAAACAAGAAGTGATCATTCGAATAATAATCAATTCCCCTAAAGAAATCCAAAAAAAAAAATTCACGAAATCGAACAAATACCCAGGGATCGGATACTGCATATCAAATCATCAGAAGATTGATAAATCAATTGGATAGTTAGTAGTAATCCACACAGCTTCGGATTTCGAACGACGCCGACAATGTTTAAAGTTTTGTGCTTTCTTTTTTTTCTTTCTTTTTGACCAAATCCAGACGTAAGAAATCGATTTTTTTTTTCTCTGAGACGAAAAGGAAGAAAGGGTAACCGGACGAAATGCAAATTATCAAATCCGGTTTAGTTTATTGCAATACGTCCGGGTTTAGTTCCAGTGTGCTCTCACGTACAAGAACCAAACCTCACCTAACTCCCCGTCTTTGTCTTCTTCTCTCATAGAATCGTATCGTATCGTATGTTGCTTTCTAGTATCATCTGGTGTATTCTGATCTCGCCACGTCAAAAGATATATAAACCGTTGGATCATCGGTTTATATTCAAAGATCGTGGCTGTTTCTACTTTCTCGGAAGCATGAAAATCTGAAATCATTTTGCGTATCTCACATTTTTTATCTTTTTTCGTGAATATATATATATATATATATATATATATTTTTTTTTTTTTTTTTTTATCAAATCAAGTAAATCAAACTCATTTTGCTCCATTCAATACTTTGATGTAAAATATTCTTATCTTAGATGGGTTCTCGTTAGTTTTTGGGTTGACGGCTTAGATCCTCTATCAGCTTCCGCCTAATTCCCCCCAAACTTTTAAGCTCTTGATATTCCCCCCCAAAACTATGACATTTAATTGTGTGAACTATTTTATCCTGCCTGATTCCACCTGCGACGTTAAAATCACTAAATCACGAATAAATTAACAAAATCGCGGTTAAAAAAATCTGATTGCCCATTTAATTATTTACCCAAACGCATAACCCGACCGACATTCAAATTGTTGACTAAACCAGAGTCAAAATTAGAGTCAAAATTAGATCCCTTTGTTTTTCTTCTTCGTCCCGACAGAGAAACGACGATACACAGAGAGAGCTTCAGAGAGAGAGAGAGTTAGAGAGACAGATCAGAGACGTCATCGGGTTATTGTTCATTTGATTTCGTCGTTGTATAGCCTTGACGAGTTAGGGGTCGTCGAGGTCAAAGAATGGAGATGAATCAATTTCAAATTGTTCTCAGGTAAGATTCGAATCCTTATAGACGCGTTAGGGTCGAAGAATTGAGATGGGTTTGAAAGGCGAATCATTAGGTGGGTTATAGAGAGAGGAGGAGTTTTATCGATTATATAGTGAGAGAAAGGAAAATTATCAAGATTGAGATAAAGGATTGTAGAAAAGAACTGATGTTTGTTGTTGTTGTTTCAGGGAAAACGTGGACAATGAGTATGAAACTCGGTCTGCTGGAGATGAAGAGGACCATGTAGAACAAACGGAAACAGAGAAAGGAGATGAACAAGAGTGTGATGAAGATAAGGAAGCAGAAAATGGAGATGAAGAGGAAGATACAGTGGGACGATATGAGTATGAAATCGAAGAAGATGTTGCTGACTTTGTTGATGAGGAGTTTAGGGAGAGACACACAATTCCAGAGAGCTCGGATGAATCAGAGAAAGATGATTTGGTTGTGAAAAAAAAAAAGAATGGCAAAGAAGAAGGGAGATAGGTTAGCTTTAGGAAGTAAGTTTTATACAGGCTATCAGTTCAAGCAAGCTGTGATAGAGTATGCATTAAGCAAAGCAAGGAACATCAAACAAGATAGATGGGATAAGACTAAGCTTTCCTATAGATGTGGCATTGCTGGAAAATGCAAATGGAGGGTGTATTGCTCCTATGATAAACCGAGTCAGAAGTGGGTTGTGAAGACAAGGTATGAGTCTCACAGTTGCAGTCGGAATGGGAAATGCAAGCTACTAACGAGTCCAGTGATTGCAAATCTTTTCTTGGACAAATTGAGAGTAGAACCGGATTGTATGCCTGAAGACATTCAGGACCTTATCAAGGACAACTGGAAAATAGTAAGCACAAGGAATCAGTGTCAAAGAGGTAGACTTTTAGCATTGAAGTGGCTGGACAGGGAGTACAATGAACAGTTTGCTCATCTCCGTGGGTATGCAGAAGAAATAATTTTATCAAATCCGGGATCAACTGCAATAGTGGATACATATACTAACGCTGTTGGTGAAGATGTGTTTGACAGGTTTTATGTTTGTATAGCAAGCCTCAAATATACTTGGGGTTCGTCTTGTCGTCCAATTATTGGTCTTGATGGCACATTTTTGAAAGCTACTGTCAAAGGAGTATTGCTTACTGCTATTGGACATGATGCAAGCAATCAGATTTATCCCATTGCTTGAGCAGTGGTACAAAAAGAGAATGGGCCAAACTGGTCATGATTTATGAAGCTACTGAAGCATGGCTTAGGCCTTAATACTGGAATAGTCATTATCTCGGATCGATCACGGGTAAGCATTTCAGCGTTTTTTGCTTATATACTAATTGATTTCACTCACTTCTAACTATATTTGATTTAGGCGCTTTTGTCTTATATTTTTAAGGACTTATTAATGTTGTGAAAGAGGAGTTACCATGTGCTGAACACAGAATGTGTGTTAAGCATATTGTGGAGAACTTGAAGAATCGTGGGCATGCAAACAAAGATCTGATAAAGCTGATGGTTTGGAATCTAGCTTGGAGCTATACTGCGGTTGAGTTTGAAGAGAATCGTAGGAAGCTTCAGGACTATAGTTGGAGTTTATATGAAGATGTGATGAAGGAGAAACCAGAGACTTGGTCTTTGGCATTTTACAAACTCGGAAGCTGCTGTGAAGATGTTGATAACAATTCAACAGAGTCTTTCAACTCAACGATTACCAAAGCTCGTGCGAAGGACATGGTACCCATGTTAGAGATGATTCGGAGGCAGGCTATGGCTCGCATCGCAAAGAGAAGGCAGAAAACAGAGAAGTGGGAAGGAAAGTGTTCAAAGTATGTGAAGAAGATGCTGGCATTGGAAAAGAAGGATGCTGACAAATGCACATCAATTCCTGCCACTCATGGAATCCATGAAGTGTACCTCTATGGGAATTCTTACACAGTTAACACAAGGACTCAAACTTGTTCATGTGGAAAGTATCAAATCTCAGGTATATCTCTTTGCCCTCTATTTATAATGTTTGTTTGTATTAAGATTTGAGTTGAATAGGATTTGAGTTGTGGTTGAATAGGATATGAGTTTGTTACGGTGATTGAATAGGATTTGAGTTTCTTATAGGTATACCGTGTGAACATGCCTATGGAGCTATGTTAAATGCGGGTTTGGAAGCTGATAATTATGTATCTCCGTGGTTCTCAACGGATTTGTGGATAATGAATTATGAGAAAAATATGGAACCTGTTAGAGGACCACGGTTCTGGATGAAGACAAGTTGTCTCCTTGTAGTCGAAGCTCCAGAACCTGATTTACCGGGACGAAAGAAGAAATCTAAGAAGATAAAGAAGAGAATAAAGGGTAAACACGAGTCACCAAAGAAGAAAAAGAAAGAGGTTCAAAAATTACCTAGGATTGGCCGTATAGTTCATTGTTCAAATTGTGGTGAAAAAGTCCACAATTACACCGGTTGTATGATACGTCCAAAGAAGAAGCCAAGTAAGATGCAAGAAGCAGAGACATTAGAGGTATCAATTTCTCTCTTTGATTACTTACTTTTCTATGATTTGATTAGTTACTTGTCTATGACCTCGCATCTGGTTTTGATTAGTTCTCTCGGATTGATCTCTTCCTTCTGTTTTTCAGGATTCAAGTTCTTCCCAAGCACAAATTCAGGTTCTACGTTCATCTCAAGGACATGATATGATTTCACTAACTCAACCGTCTCAAATGAATGAGTGAAACTGCTCTAGGTGTATGCGATCTATTTATGTTGTTTTCTAGCATTTGAAGTTCTTTGAACCGTTTTTATGTGCCTTTTAAATGTTATTTTGTTGGTGTTAAACATTGGTTTCAAACAATGAATGTTATGTTATTTTGTTGGTCTTTTTGGTCCATTCTTCTTCACTCTATCGTTCAAAAAAAAGGAGAACACATTGTGGCCATGACAATAATCGAACTATTCTTCTTCTCTCCTCATGATCAAACCTAAAACAACAAGCAAGACTAATCGAGCTCATATCCATAACAAGTGCATAAAGACACAAGTTGCAGGTTTTGAAAAAGTTGCATGTTTTGAACAATTTGCAGGTTTTTAAGTCTTGACACGAGTTGCAGGTTTTGAACAAGTTGCAGGTTTTGAAGTTTTGACACGAGTTGCAGGTTTTGAAGTTTTGCTTATGTAACTTGTGTTTGTTAGGAGAACATCAATTAAAAACCAAACTAAACATTGTCATTGAAACCTTCCCATAACATCAAAGACAAACTCATAACATGGTTTCAAACAACACTAAATCATCACAAATCAAACTCACATAAAGTTCTCAAACAAACCAACAAGGTCGCAGTACTAACTATCTCATAATAAGCTTTCCACCAAGCCATCCTACTGCTCCTACAACCAACAAGCTGATCACAACTCTCTCCATACTTTTTTTAGCCATCTCTTGAATAGTTGCATTCGCCATCATCATCGCTTCTTTAATTTTCTCTTTCACCTCTTTCTTCATCTTCTCTTTCATCTCTTCTTCCATATCACGCACCTGTTTTTTATGAATCTCAAAGTTAGCCACCATCTCCTTTCTCAATTCCTTCACCTCATCTATAAGCCTCAGGACCTTTGCATCAATCATTCTTGTCTCGTCGAGCAAAGCTTCGTCAACCCATTTGAAGAGATGTTCCTCCATTTTTCTCTACACAATCATTAAAAAAAGCGATGGAGATTCACATATGTGACAAAAAATGTGATTTTCAAAAAAATATGTGAAGAAGTACGAACCTGTAATGCGATCTCGCACCTGTAGAATCGCCGATAAGGATTCTCATCGGTCTGAGAACAATATGTTGTAACTTTCCTCCCACACCAACATCTCGTTGGAACACCAGTTACATGTCTACGATGAGTGACACGAGATGAAGCAGATGAAGAATCGCTCATGGTTCTGATTTATTTCTCCTTGCTCTGTGTTTCTTCTCTCTCTGTCGCAATTTCTCTCTCTGTCGCGATTTCTTTCTGAAGCTCTATCTCTCTGTTGCGATTTGTTTCATGTCGCGATGAAGAAGAAGCAAAAACCTAATCCCCAATTTTAATTTCTTTGGGTCGGGTTTTCTTGTTTTGTCGGATTACGGGTCGGATTAAATCGAATTTCGGACAATCAGATTTTAGATACAGTTCAGGTTAAGTCAAACACAATTATAGTAGCATACCCAAAAAAAAACACAATTATAGTTACCCTTCTATTATTAGTTGTGTTGTGTATATATTCTTACATCGATACAATGATGAAGTTAAAGGGAACCAAACAAACATTGGATTATTGTTTTGACAACTGACTTTTATTTTGAAATCTCTTTTTTGGGTTGACGACATTATTTGAAAACCTTTAAGCACCATATTAACTTATAAAAACTCACTTTTACAACAACAACTTCGTATAAAAAAAAGCCAGTGTCCTTTGTCACGCTTTTGAACCTCAGGCCACAACCGGGTACGATGAACATGTTGCAACACCTGCCAAAATCAATGAGAGAGACAAAGAGCTAAAATTTGAGAGGAACCAAACCGAACCAAACCAAATTTGTTTTCAGATTTCATTTCTTCTTTGCTAAATCGAACAAAACTGGTTAAAAAGAGCTTACCACACATGTTCTTCCCCATTTCCATCTTGAAGTAGCCATCGTCTCCCCAATCACCTCCCCATGAGTTCTTTATAAGCCAGTACGGGACTCCATCTTCAACTCCATAACCAACTGCTAACACAGCATGGTTTACATCCTGTTCCCACCATATATTCCCCGGTTTAATTACCAAAATCAAAACGAATCTCTGTTGGTAATTGTAACATTTAGAGAAGAAAAAAACTCACCATTGGAGTGTTTCCACAAGTACTGCTAGTAAAAACTCCCTTCTTGTAAAACCGAAATTCATGTACAACCTCAAAGGCAACACTCACTGGCCTAACCAATCCAACCGCGTGCTTCAGTTCATCTTCTGCACCCTATTGGTTTACATATTAAAGAGAATGGATCATTTGTGCAGGTAAGAGTGAGCTCAATTTCAAAAATGAGGCTGTACCTGGGTGATGTTGACAGAGTCTAGGACTTGTACACCGATGTTCTCAGCTGAAAACTTGCAGCCACCGTCTTTGCCAGTGTAAGGATAAGCGTCCTCTGTGTCGATCCCACCGTTGTATCTGATGTACTCAAAGGCTTGTGAAGGAAGCCCACCATTACATCCAAAGTTATTTAAAGTTCCAGCACAATCCACAAGCTGTTGCTCAGATAGAGATATTCCTTTTCCGAATGCCTGATGGTAAGCTGCCTCAAGAGCTCCGGTCGTGCTGAAGTTAAAAGTTTGTATCAGAGATTTCATCAGATCTTGCTTACATTAAATATGGAAATTTCAGGAGATGCTTTACCTGAATGTCCAGCAAGATCCACAATGTCCTTGCTCTTTGACAGGGCTAACAATACCATCTTTTCTCCAATCTTTCTGCAATTTGCACAATCTCAGAACTCAGACCCAGTGAATTATAAAACTGAGATCTCAAGAAGAGCTAAAGATGGTTACAGTTTCTGGAAGTGCAGCTTCAGTGAGCTTGTGGCTTCCCTTGGAAGTGGCAGAGCAGTTTTGAGCAGCCCCAAGGCTGTGTCTTTGAAACTCTTCCCATGTCAAATCAGCAAACTCTATAGAGAGATTCATTAACCATAAACCAACACTACCATAAGGAGAGTGAAACAATCTTCAAGTGAGCCAACTTAAAGCCTAAAGAAGGAGAACACTTTTGAGGCAAAGCTCGAATCAAATATTCTCGGAAAAGGAGAGAAGCTTACGATTGAGAGAGAGCCGGTACGGTAAGCCTTTCTTGTTGGTGGATCTGATTAAACCGAGATTCTCCTTGTAAACCGAGAACCGGAGCTTCATCTCCTCCGCGCCCTGATACCTCTTCCCATACCTTCATAACCCAAAATTTCATCTCTCATCGCCGAATTGTAAATTCAAATTTTCAAATATGAGTCAACGGCGAATAAAAAAAACATTGAGAATGTTACCGGTGAGCGAAGCGAGAAAAGGAGAGAACATGGCGGGTCTGGCCTAGTATCTGGACGACGGTTTCCTCAACTTCCCGGAGACTATCGGAGACCATCCTGATTGGATTAGATTCATCGAATCCGATCTCTTCCGCCGTCGCCGCCGCAACGAGAATCAACAGGATCGCCGAAGATATGATTAGTCTTGAAGACATGGCTTCTCTCTGATTCTTTTACTCTCACAATGCTTCTGCGTGAGTGTAAAGACAAGCGCTGTGAGGAAGATGGAGGGAGATCAAATATCTCTATCGTTATTCGCTCCCCCCGAGATTTGATTTCTGTTACTGCGGGACCCAGTTTCCAGAGGTGTAGTACACGTGGTGATTTTTTATTGGTTTCTTTTTGGCGTCAATAATTGGAGTCGTGACGTGTATGGTGACGTGACATATAATATGGTTTCTTCTCCGACGTGTATAGTACCGAAAAAACATTATTTTCTGAAAATGGTAAATTTTCATTACTTTGTGGAATTTTAAGGTGTAAGTTCAATGGAGAAGATGATGATTCAATTATAAAATCTATTAACAATATGAATAAATGCTAATTGCATTTAAATAAGTTGCATCTTTTCATTATTGTTATTTATGTCTTTCTATAAAGCCAAACTTTAATCCAATAAGTATTTATTATGGTTACATTTTTTCATGTTAACTGTTATTTGAGTATGTGTCTTTTCATTATATATTAGATGTCTTTTCGTTTATAACCGCTTATTTTATGAAAATTGCATCTTTTAATATTTATGTCCTTTCAATTTTATAAAAAAATACAAAAAATCTAAGGATCTTCATTTTTTTTTTTTTTGAGATGCATGTTTAGCAAAAAAAATTTATTAAACTAAAATGAAGAGTTGCATGAAGCAATGAAAGAAATATTATTTTGGACTGCACCAAATCCATTGCGTAATTTTTTTTATTTTCTTCATATTGTTCATTTAGGAATGCATTAAAATTATGAAATTCATATTGGATATTGCAAAGACTTATCATGCAAACGATCTTTGATATTCATTCCCGATAAGATTCAATGAACTCTACTCTCCAAAATTCTAAAAAACTGAAACAAAAATAAAAAAAATTATGAAGGTAATAAATATTACTCCCTCTGTTTCACAAAGAGTGTCATTCTAACATTTTTCACACAAATTAAGAAAAACTTGTAAATCTCTTTTATGCCCTTTATTAATACACTAAATCAGTTTCTCTCTCTAATTAATAGATTAAAATAGTAGGGATAAAATTGAGATTTAGTTTAAAAAAATGCATTGAAAACATAAAGTGCCACTTTTTGTGAAACAAAAAGCAAGAGTCAAAATGACACTCTTTGTGAAACAGAGGAAGTAATAATTAGCAAATTTCATAAATGCATATTATGGTTCGGATGTCATTAGTGGTTGCGTTTTTCATTATAACTTTTTTCATAACTATTATTAAAGTTTGTGTCTTTTCATTATTCATTATATACCTTTTCGTTTTAACTGCTTATTTAATGAAAAATTATAAATATTTTAATATTTATGTCTTTTTAGATGCATATTTAACAAAACTGTTTATTAGACTAAAATAAGGATTGACATGAGACAATGAAATAAAATTACATTGGGTTGCACCAAATTATTTGTGTAATTTATTTTGTCATATTATTAATTCACTGCAAAGTTACAAATCCATAAAAATTATGAAATTCAGATTGCTTATTGAAAATACTGATGCAAATGGTCGAAACAAAAAAAGACTGATGTAAATGATCTTTGATTTTTCTATATTTTAGAAATTCGACAATCTTGTTCCCGGTAAAATTCAATTAACTATACTCTCCCTAAAGAGACAAAAACAAAAATCAAAGCTTTATAAAGATAATATATATTTATAATAGCAAATTTTATTAGAGTTTGTGTCATTTCATTATTCATTAGGTTTATTTTCGTTTATAACCGGTTATTTTATGAAAAAATTGCATCTTTTAATATTTATGTCTGTTCAACTCTATAAAAAGACAAAAAATTAAGAAGACCTTCATTATTTATTTTTAGATTCATATTTAGCAAAACTGTTTAATAGACTAAAATGGAGAGTGACATAAGGCAATGAAAGAAATATTACATTGGACACGTATGTGAATTTCCATTAAAATTTTTAGTTATGCATGTAGGATTACCTCTTTTATGTATATATAACCCCGCAAAAATAGGGTGTTCAATTATTTGTCTATATTTTCAGAACCATTACATAAATCTTATTGCATTGTAGTATTTTGGTTGGTCAATAAAAAAGCGTAGTCGAACTTAATTTTTTCTCTCAATTGAGTAGCCGATTTTTATTGTTAAATTTGCTTATATACATTTTTATTTTCATTTTAAGGTATTGATTTTTTTACTTATTAACTATAGTATTCATTATGTATGTTTCGAATAATATAAAAATGTTCTGTAAAATCAAATTGTTTTTTATTTTTGTGCTTGTGAGTTATAAGTTTTAACCATAACAAACTTAGAAAATATATCGGATGATCGCATTCTTTATCATCGTTTTTTGTTCAATATACTTTCACTAATAAACATTTTTAATCATTTTATAATATTTTTGAATAATTGTGTGCTTTTCATATAATTTTAATTTTGTAATTTTACATTTATAATCATAATAATTCTTAAAATATTTATACAAATAAATCTTTGAAATAAAAATATTTATTAAAAATATGTTTATGCGCGAGTGCGTGGATTCTATACCTAGTTGTTAGAAGAAAAAAGAAAAAAATGATTTCATCCTTTAAAGTTAAACTGTCAGTTTTTGGTTTTAAAGCTCAAAAAAATTGGTTTTGCATTTTTTCTTTTCATTTTTGCACTAATCTGATAGTTTAACTTTAAAGAAGTCTGATATTTCAAAAACATTTAGGCCATGAATGTTTGCAAGGATTTTATTTTTTAGTTTTTAGCTTTTGTTTCTAGATTTTGGATTTTTCTTTTTTAATTTTTGGTTTTTGGATTTTGCTGTGCATTTTAGTTTTAGAAAAAAACTTGAATGGTAATTTTTAAGTACAATTATTTTTTTAAAACGTTTTTCATGCTTTAAATTTTTAGTGTTTGTTTTATGTGTTTAATGTTACTAAATTATTATATATATATGTATATATATATATATTTTTTTTTATGAAAAATAATAACTCACAAAAATTTATACGTAATAATAAAAGATTATCAATAAAAATGCATATATGTTTATTTCATAAAATTAAAACAAAACAAGCTCATTATTGCACATTATTGTAGATATGTTTATAAAAATAGAGATGAGATTTATTTTATGTGTTTTAAATAACTATAGTAAATATGTAAGATATATTAATAAGAAAATATTATGTTTTATAAAGAAAGTAAAAATATTTTTTATAAAAAAAAGTAATAAGTCATATAATTTTATGAGATTTTTATGTATATAAGTATGAGATTTTTTATTTTATACATAAAATATGGATAAATAAAAATAGCAAGATTTTTACCACAAAAAAAAATAAAAGAACAAGTATAAAAAAATATCGGTAATGTTTTGCGGNTCGGGGGTTGGATTTCAATAACAAAATCCAAAAACTATTTAAAAAAACTGCAAATATTCATCACCTTAGAAATATATGTGAGACGTAATCAACTTATACCTGGAAAATGTGTTGTGTGGATGTATTTAATTGTCTACACCATTATAAGCATGGCATTATGATTCATAGGATGTATTGTTTTTTTTTCTCTTATGATTCTCACTAGAAATCTCAAGAGTTTCCCTATATTCTCCGAACAAAGCTTGCCAAGGTTAAGAATTATGACACAACAACTAACAGTATTGACAATTGTAGAAGCATTAGAAAGAGAAGGACATACCTGACAAATCAGAGCTTTCTTTTCTGAATACAACAAATGTTGAGATGGAGACAAAGACAAAAGAATGCTTCCATCAAAGATGATATACATATGCTCAGGCCAACCAATAGTGTCGAAGGCAACACCAGCTCGCTCAGCTAAACCTGTTGTGAACTAGATTTTCCTATAAAGAATCAGATAGTCTCTCACAACTCATACTACTTCAACAATCCAAATGCAACCATATAGAATATTGGAAACCAAGGTAGGGAGAGACAGAGAGAAGTCGAACCTGAGACACTCTAGTTCTTAGTCTTATGAAGTTGGAAAGTTAAGCTAATATTAACTCATACCCTGTTAAGAATCAGTCACCAAAATATGAGGTTGCAACACATTTGCAAGGGAAGCACATAAAAAAAAAAAAAAAAATTGAACTTACATTGCCGCTAGACCAATGTCAAAAATTCTAACATTGTTCTGTTTTGATGTAACATAAGATTAAAAAAAACTACACACAAGAGTACAATCTAGTTAGAGATGAAATACATACCTCCTTGCAAAGACGTCAGATTCTTGTATTATGTACAAGTTTGAATATGCAAATACATATTTATTTTCCAGACACAGCAAGACAATAGGATTGAATGCTTCATTCATAGCGACCCAACACAGATAATTACAGAGTTAAATCTCATAGTCTTCAGATTTCTTTAAGACAAATCCCAAGCAAAATATTGAATAATATATCATCTTGTGGCAACTCAACAAGATAGAGTTTATGCAGAAGGTTGAATTTCCTTACTTTGGGACATAATCCGACAAACCATTTCAAAGGCTGGTATAAGCAGAAGATCGAACATGTTTGTCCCACTCGAGGAAACTATAGAGTTTGTGCAGAATATTGAATTTCTCCCAATCTTGGGACATAATCCGACAAGCCAAATGATAGGCAATACTGATTTTTTTTTTCCATCAATTTGCAGAAGATTGAATATTGATCATGGACCAGCCCATCAAAGATATAGAGCAGAAGATTGAATTTCTACTTCTTGGGACATAATTTTCACAAGCCTCGTTAAAGGCATATTGATTTGCAGAAGACTGAATATTTTACGGACCCAACACAGCAAAGCTAATAAGTTTTTACAAAAACTTGAATGTGATGTTACGTATTTTATCACATTGTTCCAACGCAACTACAAATACTTGTATTTTTCTTCCATCAATATGGAGAACATTGAATATAGTGTAAGCAGATAACTGAATTTTCCAATCAACCATCATTTGAGAAGCCTTATTCAAAGATATGCAGAATATTGAATATCATCATAATATTGTCCGGAGCAGACTTATTGAATCATCCAAGCACACATTATTTGAGAAGCTTTACTAAAGAACATTTATTCACGATAAAGTATGCAGAATATTGAATATTTTTCATGTTATTTCACCCCACCAAGATATAGAATTTAAGCAGACATATGAATTTCTCAATCATATAATATTAGAAAGGCTTTACCAAAGAACATTTCTCCTTCATCAATATGCAGAACATTGAATATTTATCATGCTGTCACAATCCAACAAGATATAGAATTTAAGCAGATGACTGAATTTTTCAATCGCCCAACATTAAAGAACCTACATCTGTTCCCATCAATCAGCAGAAGATTGAATATTTATCATGTTGTCACAGTCCAACAAGATACAGAGTTTTAGCAGACAATTGAGTTCTTGACCTCAAAACATCATTAGGCAAAGCCTAAAAAAGTGCAATTTTCGCAGATTATTGAAAACTACCATGCTGTCCCAAGCCCAGCAAAATATCTTTAAGCAGACAATTGAATTCAATTTCCATTAAACAAGCCTTTCTAATAAGACATTTGTTCCTCCATCAATATGCAGAATATTGAAAACTATAATGTTGTCCCAAGGCAAGCAAAATATCTCTAAGCAGACAATTGAATTGAATTTCCATTAAACAAGTCTTCATTAAAAGGACATTTGTTCCTCCATCAATATGCAGATCATTGAAATCTAACATGCTGTCCCAGCCCAGCAACTTTAAGCAGACAATTGAATTTTCATTAAACAAGCCTTCATTAAAGGACATTTGTTCCTCCATCAAAATGCAGATTATTGAAATTAATCATGCTGTCCCAGCCCAGCAAAGCATACTATTGAACTAAATTCCCATTAAACAAGCTTTTTTAAAAGGACATTTGTTTCTCTATCAATATCCAGAACATTGAAAACTATAATGCTGTCCCAGCCCAGCAACTTCAAGCAGACAAATTGAATTTTCCAATCTTTGAAAACCAATAAACAAGCCTTATTTAAAAGGACGTTTATGTAGAATACTAAAAGTATCAAGCTGCCCAGCTTAGCTCGATACAGAGTTTAAGCAGAAAAGTGAATTTCCCAATCTTGGGACATCAATAGAAGCCTTGTTAAAGGTATATCTATGCAGAAATCGAAGTTTGTATTATCAATTGTTGTCCCAGCTCAACAAGATATAGAATTTGACAAGCCTTATTCAAGAACATTTATCTCCTGCTTGTATTAGCCAACATCGGACGATACGGGACAATTTTTCCAAGTTAGAAACCTGACAAACAACAATCATATCATCATGTGTTGTCCCTTTCTTTTGGGTTTGAAGAAAACAAAAAAAAATTTAATTTTAATTTTAAAAAAAAATGTGAGCAACAGTTGAAAGAATCGAACAGAGCACAATCCGTGAGAAGTGTGTCAATTTGTTGGGTTAAAATTGAATCGATGATAAACTATATTGTGAACGACAAAAACAAAACCGAAGAGGGTTTTTGATTTATGAGATTAAAAAAAAAGAAGAAAAACAAAGAAATCGACAAGGGCTTATGATTACAAAACACAAAATAAACATAAACCCTAATTCGAAAGCAACAAAGGTAGAATCTGAAAAGAAAGCTTTTGATTTGCAAAAAGAAAACAGAAATAAACAGAAACCCTAATCTAAAACAACAAAAATAAATCAAGAAGGGCTTACGATTTACAAAACACATAATAAACATAAACTCTAATTCGAAAACAACGAAGGTAGAATCTGAAAAGAGGGATTTTGATTTGCAAAAAAAACCCGAAATAAACAGAAACCCTAATTTAAATGGTGATTTTGATTTGCAAGAACACAACGACATAATTGAAAGAAAAAAACGCCGTATCAAAAGAGAGTCGTGGATTATACAATCAACAGAAACTCTATCCAGTATAAGAAGAAAAAAAGTAAACAAACAAAAACCTTGCGATGATGCTATAATGACCTTCTGAGAAACTCTGAGTCGCTCCAATGAAGAAGAAAACGAAAGCGAGAGAAGAAAACGAAAATTATGAAAATCATATTTTTATAATAATCCCTAATAAAATGAGAATATACAGTTGGCAAAATCGTATTTAGTGACCGTTATAGATTTATAGTCGGTTGTAGTTGGCCTCATTAAATCGTATTGGGCTTAAATAATCATCATCAGTCCATACTTTTTCTTTTTCTTATTAACAACAAATTTGTTTTAAGAATATTAATATTTAATAAGTAACCTGGAAACTGAACGCGGTCAAAAAACAAAACAAAAACCTGTAAAAAAAAAAAAACCCTGGAAACTGAAGAAGTCGGTATTTCGAAAACATTTATTAGAAATATATGTGAGATGCAATCAACTTATACCTGGAAAATGTGTTTTTAAGATTTGTCTACACCATTATAAACATGTTATTATAATTCATAGGATTGATTTTTCTCTCATGATTCTCAACTATAAATCTCTAAGAGTTTCCCTAATTTATTCTCCGAACAAAGCTTGCCAAGGTTAAGAATTATGCATTGTATCAGTTCCCATGAGATAGAATCCTCCCCAAAATCTTCAAATAGAATACACGATATACAATTTTTTCCGGTGGATAATTAGGAATTTGCTTTGAGATTTTTCGGTTACAGAAAAAAATAGTGACGAAGAACCATAAAATTAATATTTTTATACACTACAGAGAAAAAAAAGGAACAAAACAAAGTCAATTTCTCTATTGCCTGATGCAGAAAGATAGTTCCTTCCTTTGATGCCATATAGTTCCAATTTCTCAACTAATCCGCATTGCAACAAAAATAAGCCGTTATGGCTTTCATTTTCCCTCCAACGCAGCTCTCTTCTATCTGAAATCACAAAAAATTTGTTAAAGAAAAAGGGTTTTGAATAAATTAATCTCCTCACAATGTTCTTCTTAGACAGTATTGTGTTAAGTAAGTAACCTCAAGAGTTAGGGGATGCGAGGAGAGCCAAGCTAGTTCTTCGACTTGGGATAAATCAACATTTCGCGGTAGAAACATTATGATGTTGGGCGTAATGGACTGAGCAATCTGAAACAATGTGTACCTTACACAAAACAAAAGCTTTCAGATTGAACCAATAAGGGTGTGTGTATGTTTTTCAATTAGTATATTGAACTCAAAATCATTGATCTAATGTTACCCGTCTCTCGGTTGCAGCATATCCATTGTGTAACTCTCAACTTTGTTATACATTGGTCCTCCCCATGGTGGCGATAGAAACAATACATCTCCCTAGCAACAACAACAACAACAAAAAGTTGATTTTGAATCTAATAGATATTTGCAGATAAAACTGATAGAGAGAAGAAGAAGAAGAAAGAAGATTACTTTGAGAGATGGAGCTAATTGGATGAAATCACCAACGACATAATCCACACGATTAGCAACTCCATAAACCTTTGCATTGTTCATTGCCAATTCTACCTTTAATGGATCAATGTCGATAGCAATTACAGAAGAACATCTATTTAAAAAAACAGAAACAAAACTGTTTCAGAAAAAACAAACATGACACAACCATCATTACTTGTTGTCTTGTTTTTGAGAGAGAGCTTACTAACACTTTAGCAAATTGGATAGTGTTACCACCAACGCCTGAGAAGCAATCAATCACCACTTTGCCACGACATCTCTCTGCTTGTTTGATTGCGATTTCTTCGGGAGTCACAGAGTACCATCCTTCTTCATCCATTTCGATGCCTTGGTCATACCTCGAGAAGAGATCGTAAAGTTGGATCCAGTACTTAGTGATCTTAGGACTAGTACCTTTTTCTTTCTCTCTCGACGAATTTATCCCTGAGAAAGAGATAGAAAGCAGAAGAATGGACTCAATTAGGGTTTTTCATCAGAGGAAGAAAAAAGAAAATTCAATAAAACTGGACTAATACCTTTCTCCAAGCGCGATCGTTTCTTGACCTTCATCGTTCTCGTGTTGTTAACTCGTGAGTCAAAGAGTCAACTCGCGTTTCAACGCCGATGGTGAACAGAGAGACTCGGAAATTGAAAACATTCGGTTTTGGTAATAATTTGGAATAATTGGCTGACACCTTGATGCTCGACCGGTTTGGACAAAACCGGAATTGTAGATAGAGATCGAGATCGAGATCGGGAACCCGCTCGTTAATGGGCCTTTGCCGAAATTGGATCGTAATTTTGAGGGGACCCATATTTACGAATTTGGTGGCATTTGTTAAATTTCCACTGCAGATTTTAGGCTTATTAATGCAGAGGAGGTTATATAACTTTTCAAATTGATAATCGTTGGTGTGCTCCATTCTAATTAGCGGTTTATCGGCTTCAGTCCTATGTTTTTAGTTTCGTTTGTCTTGGGTTTGTATCAGACCATCTCCGTATTGTATCTTCAATTTTGACTCCAAAATAGAGTAACTTCAAAATGTAGTTAAGCTTTGCTCTAATGTATACTTTCATATTTTACTCCAAAAAAAATATTTTACATATATTATATTTCTATTTCATTTCTTCCTTTGGTCAATTTTCTACAATTTATATTTCATAAGAAAACTAATTAGTTATTAAAACCCCTAATGTTACGACATGATCCTTATGTTCTTTCAATCAAAGACATCCTCACTCACAAAAAAAACATGTATAGACAAAAGTTATATAGAGAATTTTGCCACATCTGACTTCTCTACAACAGAACTAATACAAAGTCCACAGATTAGGAACAATGAGATCTGTTCCAGTTTTGGTAATGAGATTTGTATACTGTACATCAAAGAAATGAAAATGGTTTTAATCACAAACCAAAGAATGCAAAGAAAGTTCTTTAATTAGTTTCATCTTCCATCACCATATATGATTGTGTGAGAAATAAACATTGAATTATTGGCAGAAGAAGAAGAAACTGATGGTGGTGATGCTGATGAGATCCCTGAAGAGAAATTGATTCCCAAAGAAGGTACTCCCATTAACACCGGCGTGGAAACTCCGATTCCGGAAGTATCCGGAGAGAAATCAGGCAATCTTTGGTGTCTGTTTATGTATTGCACCACTTGTTCCATTGTTGGTCTTGAATCTGGTACTATGCTTGTACATAGCAACCCAAGTTTCAGAACCATTTCGACTTCCCTCGGTACGAACTTACTTCCCAATCTTCTATCTATAGCATCAACTAGAGAACCCTTTCTCCAGCATTCAAAAACCCATTTGACCAAATGTCGTTTCTCAACCGGCATCTCGGGATCAAATGGTCTCCTCCCACATGTTACTTCAAGCATGAACGCACCAAATGCATACACATCGGTCCTAGTTGAAGTTCCTGTTGATGTTAGCTCAAATGCCATGTAACCTATAGTTCCAACAGCTGCTGTTGCAGAGAGGTTAGCTCCATGATCATCAAACCTAGCCATCCCAAAATCTCCTAGAAACCCTTGTAAATTCCCATTTAACATGACGTTAGAAGCTTTGATATCTCGGTGTATAACAACTTGACTAGCTCCTGTATGCAAGTAACAGAGCGCAGACGCGATATCTCTCAAAATTGTCAGTCTCTGAGACCACGATAGAGGTGGTTTATCGCTGTGAAACAAGTACTGATCAACGCTACCTCCTTCCATGTACTTAGAGACCAGCAATAACTCGCCTTTTCGCCTGCAATACCCGAGAAGAGGAACTAGATTCTTTTGCTGCAAACTTCCCATAGTCACAACCTCTGCAACAAACTGTTTCATCCCTTGCTCTGCATCGTGTGATAGTCTCTTCACCGCTATATCTCCTACGAGAGGCATAGTTCCTTTAAAGACTTCTCCGAAACCGCCTTTTCCAAGACGATCATCTTTGTTAAACCCTCTTGTTGCTTTATATAAAGATTTGTAGGAATAACGAAGTGGACCGTATTGCTTTTCCCATGGCTCTTTAACTTCTGCATACTTCTTTCTCCTGTACACACAAACTCCTCCAAGAACCGCCGTTACTACGAGCGCGAGTATAACCAATAGAACAATAAGCAGAGGAGATGTTTTCTTTTTTATCTTGGGACGAGGAACCGTGGGAAGTTTAGAGATGTCAAGGCTCTGTAGTGAGACTCTGCTTCTGCTGAAACTCCATCCTAAGATGTATTGATAACTTATCAATGATCCAGTTGCTGCAGAAAACCCGACAAACGCTTTTCCACCCGGGAAGATGTCTGTGAGATTGATGTTTGTTGACAAAAGAGGCTTACTTGGCTTCTTGATTCTTAGAGGAGCTAATGTAACATTGAGTAGAGAATCTTCATAATCAACCCATACCTGTATAGGATCTCCACTCAAGAGTGTCAAGCTTTTGCTAGTCCCTTCTCTGTCTGAATAATAAGAAGCTGGAGCAGAGACATTAGAGTGGAGGCTGTTTTTGTCTATACCCACATGGTTCTTGTCGATGTCGTCAAACTCTGCGCTCTGTACGGTATCAAGCTCGATAGCTAAAAGCTGAGAAGAAGGAGATTCGTTAGTTGAGATGTTGAAGAGCCCTAAGTATTGAGTTGGATCTGCTTGTGTGAGATCCATCGAAGATGATAGAACAAAGGCAATCCCATGACCACCATCAACTCCTGGTTTAGGAACCAAAGCGCAAACGAAATGAGTCGAGAAAGAGAGAGATTGAGATGAAACTGAACCGAAATCGAATGGTTTGTTGAAGAAAGCGTGACCCATTTTCTGAGCCGTTGCATCGGTTAGCTGCAACAATCCATCTGAGTTTTGGAATCTTGCAGCACCGTCAAGGTTAAGATCGGCTTGACCTTGGTTAAAGCCATTGTAGATGAAACTGAGATCTTGTTGACTTGAAAAGGAAAGAAGTTTAGAGAAGAAGAGTATAAAGAGAAGAAGATGCAATCTTTGAGCCATTGGTAATGGAAAAAAAAGAAGGAGACAAAGCCTCTTTAGGTGTTTCGTGATTTCTATAATCACAAAGTTTTGAGTTATAATTTCAAACCCAATTTTCGATGTTCCAAGTCCAAGAAAAAATATTCCCTCTAGGCATTTAGTTGACTTTAGACTTTTTATTATATATATAACCGTGATAATTACTCTAAAGATAATAGTTTTCTTCGTTTAAAAATCTATTAATTCTTCTTTGAACAAGTATATGGTCAACAGTCTACGTACTCTCGTTTTAACAATTGTCAAGTCGGATTAAATTAAAGCGAAATACCCTCAATACAAACAATTATTGGGTTAAAGACATCATCCATGGAACGTCTTGAAAAGACTAAGATTCTGCATCTATACGACTTTTTGGAGACGAAGGTGTGTTGAGTACTTGAGTTCCGAGGCCATGGGAAGAGGAGATGGGGTAACGTGCTAAAGAAGCATTTCTTTGTCAAACCCATTCTTGGTTTTTACACGAACCGATCCAATTCTATACATTTCCGGTCGGGTCACCCAACTCAGTCCGTACCCAAATTATCCGGATTTTCTAAGTAAAGTTTATAGAACTTACCAGTTTGATTGAGTCAAGATAATTTTACTGTAGTGGGTGGGTGAGGGTAAGAATTTATTGTATTGGGTCGGGTAATTATCTGCACTAATTGAATTATGGGTCGGGTAATTATCTGCAATAATTGAATTATCTGTTAGAATTTATGAAGAATTTAGGGAAAATTGGAAATAAAGGATGTTTTTAGTACTTTCTTGTCCATCTACATCTTTATTTTAGTTGGTACAATTGTGCCTAAACTACCCTCACAATCATATATTTTAATATTTTATTTATTTGTAAAATTTGTTTTCAATATTAATTTAAATACTTAAAAGGAAAAAATAAATATTTAAGGAAACAGAAATTTATTATTTTTCCAAAAACGTAATAAAAAAATATTTACAAATCTTTTTTGATCTGTTCTGCGAAATTCAAAAGGTGTCTTCTGCGCATTCTCTATGATCAGCGAATTGTAGAACGCGTCTTCTGCAGTTTTTATATGTTCTGCGAATCCGTAGAATATACATTCTGCATAATGTACGTATTCTGCGATTTCGTAGAATTTACATTCTGCATAATGTACGTATTCTGCGATTTCGTAGAATTTACATTCTGCATAATGTACGTGTTCTGCGACTTCGTAGAATATACATTCTGCATAATGTACATGTTCTACGAAATTCAGAAGGTGTCTTCTGCGAGTTTTAGAATTAAGAGTTTTAGAACATCTCTTCTCTTCATCTTCCACGCCGTTTCTTAACTCTATTTTTGTGTTTATGATTCATTCAGATTTCTGCAAAAATCAATTGTCTAAACCAAAAAGGATTGGATAGATTTCACTTAAATCCGGTGAGTTTATTGAATTTGTTGTTTGTTTTACCACAAATTGATCTGTGCCAATTCTATTTGGGAGAATTGATTAAAATTTTTTTATTCATCATAGATAAATATGCAGGAAATTTATGTGACTTGCGGTATATGAAGCCCAGTTTTTTCATTTGATTTTCGAAAATAATAAAAAGAGGGTATTATGTATTTATAATTATATTTAAGAAATAAATAACAAATTAAGAGGGTACAATTGGATTTCAATTAATATAAAGATTAAGTCACTAACAGTCACTAAAGAGCAAGAAAGTATTAAAAACATTCTTTATTTCCAATTTTCCCAAAAATTTATTTTATTGTATTGGGTCGAGTTTCTGAAATTTTTTTTTATAATAAATCTCTAAAATTGTTCAAAATCATCCAAAATTACTCAAAAATATCCGAATTAGCATTTGATATTTATCCGTCTGGATCATGATTTTTGATATCATAAATATTTTTATCCAATCTCTATAAATTACCCAAAATGAATAGGTCTACTTTAAAAAATTGAAATGATTTATACAGCTCTAAACTAAAAAGCAGCCGAAAACAAAATCAAATATGTGAAGATTAAGAATATACAATTTTCAAATAATAGTTCTTCTTAATAAATTAATATTCTTATGGTTCTTTTTTTTTGTCGAACTATTCTTATGATTCTAAATTTCTAATTAGCTATTTAGCTATTAATAACGACTTCATACTGCCGGACCAAAAAAAAAAAAAAACTGCTTCACACTATATTATATTTTTGTTTGGCCCAAACTTGGTCCCATCTAATTTAACCACACTAATTATTTTTGTTTCTTACAATAAATGTACTCTATTTATTGTTGGGTCGTCAATGAAACATACAAAAAAAAAAAAAAATTAAAAAAAAAAATTAAATTTATTACAAAGCGTCGTAATAGGAAAATATATATACAAAAACAATTATAACAGATTCCATATATGTATACAAATTAAATTAAGGAGTTAATTATAGGAAATTTAACGATCCCTGAAGCTTCTTCAACACCGTTTGTTCTTCCTTCTTCTCCGCCGCATTCTCTCGCTCCATGAGAGATGAAATTCGTCTCAGAGAAGCTTCTTCCACATTCCTCTTAGCACCCAAATCGCGCTTTCTCCACATTCCTCATCTTTTTTCCCGAAAACGTGAGTTTTTCTTTTCTTCATCCTCAAAAAGTTTCGTGTCGATCTCAAAAGCAGATCGTCATCGGAGGAATCGACAGAAAGTTATCCTAGACTAATCGTAAAATTTCCATTGTATAGAGATGATTGCTGTGTCGTAGAAGCCCTAATTTCGGTGTGGGGAGGGGTACGATGTTCATCAGAAACTTTTGATCCTCCTTTGTGATTGATTCCCTCATGGCAATGGTGGAGAAGAACGGTTCTACAATCGGGTATGTAGCCCGGAATCTAATCCTCTGCTTATTCGTCGTCACGACGATCCTCTTCGCTCTCTCTTGCTACTTCGTGTTGCGTTCCACTGCTCACAATCGCTTCCTTAGCTCCACATTCCAATCGAAATCGCTCGTCGACGATTCGAATGTGAAAGGGGCGAAGCCGGAGAAAGATAGTAATTGTGGTAGATGCAGTAACGACGGTAAAGCGAAGCCCCCTCTTAAGGTTTACATGTACGACATGGATCCCGAGTTTCATTTCGGATTGTTAGAGTGGAAACCTGAGAGGAAGAGTAGTAGTAGTAGTAGTAGTGTGTGGCCTGATGTTCAGAAGTACATACCTCCTTACCCTGGAGGCTTGAACTTGCAACACAGCATCGAGTATTGGCTCACGCTGGATCTTCTTGCGTCGGAGTATCCAAACGCGCCGAGAGCCATCGCCGCGAAACGGGTCCATAACTCCAGTGAAGCCGATGTTATCTTTGTCCCGTTCTTCTCCTCGCTGAGCTATAACCGGTTCTCTAAAGTGAACCCTCACCAGAAAACCAGCAGGAACAAGGATCTGCAAGGGAAGCTGGTTGCTTTCTTGACTGCTCAAGAGGAGTGGAAGAGATCAGGTGGTAGAGACCATGTGGTTCTTGCTCATCATCCGAATAGCATGTTGGATGCAAGAAACAAGCTGTTTCCTGCGATGTTTATACTCTCTGACTTTGGTAGGTACCCTCCTACTGTGGCAAACGTTGAGAAAGACGTCATCGCGCCTTATAAGCATGTCATCAAAGCTTACGAAAACGATACTTCTGGTTTCGATAGCAGACCGATTCTGCTTTACTTTCAAGGCGCCATCTACAGGAAAGATGTGAGTTCTTCTGTTGCCTTAGCTTTAGTGCTTGTGTTCTGTTTATTGTTCTTCAACAAATCAGATTCAGATGTTTGAGTTCTGAGATAGTCTTCTGCTCTATGTTTTCTTTTACCATAACAAGTTAGCGTCCTTTTGATCAAACACTGAATATGGCTTTGCTTATACATCTCAGGGCGGGTTTGTGCGTCAAGAACTGTTCTATCTCTTGCAAGATGAGAAAGATGTTCATTTCTCGTTTGGAAGCGTGAGAAACGGAGGCGTAAACAAAGCAAGCCAAGGAATGCACAGCTCCAAGTTCTGCCTCAACATCGCTGGTGACACTCCTTCATCAAACCGTCTCTTTGACGCCATTGCCAGTCACTGCGTGCCTGTGATCATCAGCGACGACATTGAGCTTCCTTTTGAGGACGTTATTGATTACTCTGAGTTCTCGGTGTTTGTTCGCACCTCTGATGCACTGAAAGAGAACTTTCTTGTTAACTTAATAAGGGGAATAACCAAAGAGGAATGGACACGGATGTGGAATAGATTGAAGGAAGTGGAGAAGTTCTACGAGTTCCATTTCCCGTCGAAGGTAGATGACGCGGTGCAGATGATATGGAGAGCGATTGCACGGAAAGTTCCCGGTGTTAAAATGAGGATTCATAAGTCTCGAAGGTATGGATCTGTTTCTGAGTCAGGTAAAGAATCAAGATGGTCGTCATTGATACCTCGGAGTTTCTGGTGAATAAAGATGAGTCTTTTTTTTTTGGTTTCTTCATTTTCTCGGAAGGCCTTGACAGTGACATCAAATTGTTTTTTGTGTAGTAGAGAGAAGTTTTGTGAACTTTTTCTCCAAACCATAGGTTATATAGACAGAGAGAGAAGTCTTCATTCTAATTTGATTTGTGTTTTTTTTTCCAAAGCAAAAGAATAATGTAGTAAGTTGGTTTGTTAATTGTTCATCTTTGATCTCTTTTTGTTTTCATTTATGGTAAACATAGTTTGTAATAGATAAGCAAGGCTAGCTGTTACATCATCAATAAAAAAAACATAATGCTTTAAGTTAAAACATTGAAAATAGCCAAACAGATTTAGATGCAGAACATACACAGTTCCGTTAGATCTCATCTTCCGTGCCCGTCCAAGATCGGGTGAGTAACAAACATAGAAAATGATGAGTCTCTTAAACTGAGAACCTCAATTGCAGATGATGCTTCTTCCATTGAAACATGCATAAAGACCCCAATACCTGGAGTATCCGGCGAGAAATCCGGCAAGGGTAGGTCCCGGTTTAGGTATTGCATCACTTGTCCCATGGTAGGCCTTGATTCTGGCATAGCATTTGTGCAGAGCAAGCCAAGTTTCAGAACCATCTCGACTTCTCCGGGTGAGAATTCTCCTCCCAATCTTGGATCAACGGTCTGAAGCAAAGAAGTGTGTTTCCAGCAATCGCAGACCCACTTGACCAGATATCGCTTTTCCACCGGAAGCTCGGGTTCCATAGGTCGCCTTCCACAAGTTACTTCAAGAAGGAAAGCACCAAAGGCATACACATCGGTTTTCGTAGAAGTTCCCGTTGTTATTAGCTCAGGTGCCATGTAACCTATGGTTCCCACAGCGGCTGTTGCAGATAGGTTGGCTCCATGGTCGTGAAACTTTGCCATACCGAAATCACCTAACCTCCCATTGAACTCAGAATCTAACATGACGTTAGAAGCTTTTATATCCCGGTGCAAAACAACTTGCGTGGCTCCTGTATGTAAGTAACTGAGAGCCGAGGCAATGTCCTTAAGAATAGAGATCCTTTGCAACCATGAAGGAGATGAGTTTTGTTCGTGAAATAAGTACTGGTCAAGACTACCATTAGGCATGTACTCAGAGACCAGAAACAACTCACCTTTCCTCCTGCAATACCCGAGAAGAGGAACCAAATTCCGATGCTGTAAACTTCCCATAGTTACAACTTCTGCCACAAACTGTTTCATTCCTTGCTCTGCATCGTGTGACAGTCTTTTCACAGCTATATGTCTGCTTAGGGGGAGAGTTCCTTTGTAGAGTTCACCAAACCCACCTTTCCCAACACGACAATCTTTGCTAAACCCATTTGTTGCTTTGTACAGAGACTTGTAGGAGAATCGGTGTGGTCCGTATTCTTTTTCCCAAGATTCTTTTACTTCTGCGTACTGGTTTCTTCTATAAAAATAAACTCCCCCAAGAACCATCAGCACAGGGATCACCAATAAGATGATCAAACCAATAATCAGTGGAGATAGTTTCTTTTTCTCCTCTCTAGGAAGAGGAACAAGAGGGAGTTTAGAGAGGTCCAAGCTCTGCAAACGTTCTTTGCTTCTACTAAAACTCCACGCAAGTATATAATGATCACTGAGAAGGTTCCCTGTTGATGCAGAGAAGCCAACATACATCTTTTCTTGAAATATCTCTGACAGATTCATGGATCTTGATATAAGAGGCTGGTTTGGTTTCTTGATTTCTATAGGAGCCAGGGAAACATTTAGCAAGAACCCATCGAAATCCACCCAGACCTGGATAGGCTCTCCACTCAAGAGATCTATGCTTATATTCTTCTTTAACGCGTCTGAAAAGTAAGAAGGAAGAGCAGATTCAAGAGAGATCGGGCTGTTCACATCAATCCCAACATGAGGCTTTTCCAACTCATTAAACTCTACTGTCTTGACAGTATCGAGCTCAATAGCTAGCAGATGAGAAGAGGAAGTCACATTCGTTGAGACGCTGAAGACGCCCAAAAACTGAGTTGCAGATCCATGAGAGAGATTCATGGAAGGAGATACAACAAAGGCAATCCCATGGCCACCATCAGCTCCCAACTTAGGAGGCACAAGCGCACACACGAAATGTGTGAAGAAGGAGAGTGATGAAGATGGATCAAAATCAAATGGTTGCTTGAAGAAAGCATGACCTGTTTGCAACTCGGTGGTATTTGTCAACTGCAAAAGCCCACCGGATAGGATCCTGGCGAGACCATCCATGAAAAGATCTGCTTGATCGAAGCCATTGTAGACAAAACCGGTTTCTTGTTGGCTTGTTGATTTGCAAATCAGATGAACACAGGAGATGATCAAAACAAGATAAAGTCTACAAGCCATTGCTAGTGAAAGAGAGAAGAGTTTCAGCTTCATGGAAATACAAACTTTCTCTTTGGTAACAAGAAATCTCGGTTAAGGACTAAGTCAAAACTCAACTTTCAACATTCCACCTCCTCCACATTTCCTAGCAATTCCTGATAGAATTATATTTGACTCCATAAAATATAATAAGAGATGAGCGTGACATATCATAATTATTCCAACTGAAGCATAGAGATGAAATACTCTCATGATAGTATAATCAACTATAACCGCGGAAACTAGCATAATTATTCCAATTCTCACGAATATTCCAGTTTTTCTTAAAGAGACTTTTTGAGGTCTAATAAATTAATTACTTTAATTCGGTATATTTCTAATAAAATAATAGTACAAGAGCAATTTATCATCTTGACATTAACCACATTGCAAAGTATCTCTCCAAAGAGAAATCTGAATTGATATCTACTGAAGTAAAACCAAATCACAGACAAAAGCTTCATTTTTTTTTATGTTAAAATTATCACAGACAATAATAGTTAATAGGTAGCTACAAGATGAAATATTCCACCAGAAAGTCAGAGTAACAGTATAATTGGTGGAAGTAATAGAATCCAGGTAAACCAAAAGCCCAAGCTTGTCTAAACCAATGCAAACACGAAAAATCTCACAGCTATCTCACCTTCTAGATCTTAAAAAAATGTGTCAAACCAGCAAAAAAATTTGTCCATGATTCTGCTTGACAACAATTAAGTAAACATATCAAGAATTCACAAGAATAGTAAACAGAAATCTATCAAACTCTACTAAATTTCTATCCAATTTTAACAGAACTGGTTTATTCTCTTAAAATCACCATCGCAAATCTCATTCTGCGTACTGTTGTTACTGACGTGGCATTATTAAGCTACATTAGCCATTCATTTACCGTTGAGTGGATTGATCTCATTTGTTTGGCCAGAGTTTTTTTTTTTTTCATTTACTCCAAAAAAAAACAACAGTCACGTCATTTACTAAGCTTGTTATTTAACACGTTAATAAACTAAGCAACTTTAGTTAATCTGTTTCTCTCAAAGCTAAGCATATTCTGTAAACTGAGCAACTTCCAAATCTCCATACTCATGAGACCACAATTAACATACTTGATTTTTTTATATTTACTTTTACCAATTAGGTTCTCATCAAGGTTTATTGATCATGGATCCAACATTACGTAATTTACTAAGCAGCTATAGTTAAACATGTTTAGGAGTAACTTCCAAACCTCTACTCTAATTACTCATAGAAACTCGGAAATTCAGACATTAATGCTTAGGAAAATATACAACAAGAGTTAATTGAAGAATTATAGTTTTTATTGCAAAAATTCCGAAGCAGACTCGAGAAGAGACTATTGTTACAGAGTTATAAACTCAAATTTATAAACAAAACTTCCTCAGTGAGAATACATAATAGCAAAATAGAATGTTGACCTAGTCAAATACGAGATCTTGGAGGAGCAAGACCTAAAAAGTGTAAGAAGAAGATAACATCATTGGATCCACATAAGAAGGTGTCTGATTCCACGACGCATACTGACCAAGCTCGAGAAGTGGGTTTAGTGTCGGAATGTTGTTGTTGCCGCAGCTTCTCTGGCCACCAAATCCTTGTGCCCCAAGTAAAGCCGAACTCATCAGATTGTTGTTAAACGGAGGCAACGCTTGGTCAAAGCTTGAAGAAGCAGAGTCGCCCAATTGAGTAAAAGTAGCGTTGTCATGGTTATACAGAAAAACTGAAAACTTGCTGTGAGGATGATTCAACGAATCAGTTGCGAAGCCGCTCATTACTTGCTCGTTACTTGAGACACCACTCATGAGATGTTGATAAGGATCGTCAATTAGCGAACTTGTTGATAAATTCATCAACGGATCATTGAATAGTGAAGAAGATGAAGGATCCGTTGAGCAGAAGCCAGAAGAAGAAACCCTAAAGTTTTGATTTTGTTCAAACCCACAATCGGATAATCCCGGAAGGCGGCTCTGATCGTTTGAGAAATTCATCAACGGATCATTGAATAGTGAAGAAGATGAAGGATCCGTCGAGCAGAAGCCAGACGGAGAAACCATAAAGTTGAGATCTTGTTCATCAATTCTTGAATTTCTCTGATCTGGTTCGGTCTGATGATCCGTAGGGTTACGAAGCAGACGAAGCCTGTCTTGTAAAATCTGTAAATTATTTTGCAAAGAACCTTCAATCTCCAAGACTCTCTCTGGGAATTTATTGTCGTCTTTACCCTCGAGATATCTTTTCTTCTCGTCGTTCATCTTCTTGTTTAGGAATTGCGAAAGATTCGAGCTTTTCTTGCGTTTTTCTTTATCGCTTAATCTGCTAAACCTCTCGGCTAAGTCTCTGACTTTTGACTGATCCTCGGGCCATGTCTCGATGAGTTCTCCTTCACGGCTGTAATAGATTACGCACGCTTCGATCTCGCACAGAGTCGAAAGCTCGTAGGCTTTCTTGAGAATGGTCTTTTCTCTCATGGCCAAATTCGTGATTTTCTTTGCGGCAAGATTGTTGTTGACAGAGAAAGACGATTTCTTGAAACTGGGTTTCCCTCTCACAGACAATTTTGTGTTCTTCCTTGTCGAAGAAGAATCCATTATTGTTTGAGAAACAAGAGAATTGAGATTAGTGTGAAATAATGAATAGTGAACATTACGAAGGTATAGGGTTGGGTAATATATATACATTTTTGTTGTTGTCTCAGGTTTAATTTCCTTTTTTTGGAGAATCTTAATCTAATCTGTTCATTAAATGATCCGGTAATTTCCTTATTCTCCAATTATTAATATAGCCGTTAGGGAAATAATTTCCTTTTACAACGCGTACACATTTTTAATAGTGTGTACGAATAAATAAATAAATATCCTTCTCGGATTTGTTCCGGTTATTGCACTGTTGTCACTTCAAGCTCGTCATGAAGAGGGAAGATAGCTTGATTTTTCGTCAAGGAACCCATTAGATGAATCGCATAATTTATTAGTAGGACAAGCCACCACCAAATATTTGATCCTTATTTACCCAAGAGGCATCCAGTTGACATCGATCTTCCGTACCAGAGAAGATCGCTCCATTAAATTATGATGTTTGTAGTTCGACTTCGTCACTAACATCAACGGCTATATTGGCCATGCACCAATTTCCTTCATCTTGGATCGCTAAGTCCAGCGTATCTATTGGGGAAATGTCTTTCTTATTGAACACTTTATCGTTGCAAGCCTTCCATATGTACCACAATATCCATGGAAAAACTCGAAATTGATCTTCAGTATCCTCTTGTTCCTTAGCTCTCGATATCATGTGATGGATATTACTAAAGAGAGCATTACACGGAAAAACGTCAGGATTGGAGGGAATTGGGGATAGGGCCTCAGGTTTGCATAGCTGGGGGAAATTGAAAGAACAAATGGTGTCTCCCTCGACAACGTCTCCTCTTCTGCTCCACATCGAGGGCATGATCTGTCTCTACCATAATGACGATTCATCAGCCTGCCACAAGTAGCGACACAACCCGAGACAATTTGCAAGATCAAATGCTTTATTTTCCTTGAAGTTTTCAAAGTCTAAATCTTGCGAAAGAGTTTTATGATTTATACAACAAGATGAAAACCGCTCCTGTTGTCTGTGTACTACGTTTTTGGATGATCACACAGGGTCAAGGTAAGTACTAAGTGGAAATTGTATTATGCATGTATTTGAACTAGGCTAAACATTTTTTATCGTTTGCTGAAATTTGGTGATGATAAAGATAAGGTTGTCTTGCGAAACTACTCTCTCATCTCGCAGATTAAGCTAAACTCATTGGATTAAAAAGTTGATCACTATAGAATCATGTATGAAATGTTCTTGATAAATCTTTAATAAATTATGTGTTCTAGATTATGTTTGTAGTTTGGTTCATTGTAATAACTATAACTTATGTTATTTTTTGTTAAATGGTCAAATTTGCTCGAAGTGGTCTTTTTTGGAACTGTTGACAAAAACTATAACTTATGTTGGATGATATATGTTTACATTTTTATTTAAATTTCTTGGAGAATTTTATTAATAGTTTCTTTTATTTTCTTTGACTACTTAGTAAAATTTTTGAAGGATATCCACGTAATCCTTATATGTTCTTGAATTTTTTTATGTATTTACTTATTTTTTTTCTATGTTCTTCAATTTTTAATAAAATGAAAAAAAATTCAGATTGTTTAGTACAGAGTGAATCACGTAATTGAAAATAGATTTTGTTAACATGGTAGAATCTTTAACTTACATGATGGAAAGCAAGTAGCCAATCACCTAGTATATTGTTATACAAGAATGTTATGATATAATGTTTCACAAAAGTTACTTCTCACAAATATTACAGGATATAAAAATAGCTAAGAATTAACACCATCAAATGCTTAAACACGAGAGAAAAACCTATTTAAAAACATCATCAAAAGTTTTTGTTTTTGGGTTATTCATGCAAATACAAATAATTCAAATGTTTCTTTCATCTAAACAACACTTGACTAAAAACTAAAATTCTTAGGGTTTTATTTGAATTTGTTTAAGAACTCGTAAAGTTTCAGCAATTAGTAGTACAGCAAAAGTCTAATAAAGAAATTGGCGACAGTATACCACGTCGTTATGGTTGCAACCCTGTATAGTCTGCTGCGTTTCGTTTTTTTGAGGGGCAAATAATTAATATCCTTCTCGGATTTGTTCCGGTTATTGCACTGTTGTCTTAATTTTCGAATTAATTTGAAAACTGAGAGATTCGTTGCATAATAAGAAAATTCAGAATAAAACAGAGTTCACCTTTTCTACTTGCCAGCCATGTGAGTAATGTCAACACAAGAGAAGGTTACAAAAGTAATACATGTTATTATAAACTCTCTTGGCCACTTGCGGTCAAAGGAAATTAATATCTTTCTCACCTAAAAAAACTATGAAGAAGACAATATCACTGACTCAATTTCAACCAACAACAGTTGATTCTTTTTGAGTTTAAAAACATGCAAGTAGCTAAAGTCATTAGATGCAGAGGATACACAATTACTTAGATCTCATCTTCCATGGCCTTCAAGGATCGTGTGAGTAACAAACATAGGTATTGATGAGTTCCTTGAATTGGTAGAAGATGATGGTATCATTGACACTGGCATAAAAGCTCCAATACCTGGACTATACGCCGAGAAATCGGGTAAGGGTAGGTCCAGGCTTAGGTATTGCACCACTTGTCCCATGGCAGGCCTTGATTCTGGCACAGCATTTGTGCAGAGCAAGCCGAGTTTCAGAACCAACTCGACTTCCTCGGATAGGAATTCTCCTCCCAATCTTGGATCTGTGGCCTCGACTAAAGAAGCCCTTTTCCAGCATTCGCAGACCCATTTGACCAGATATCGCTTCTCCACCGGAAGGTCGAGTTCCATAGGTCGCCTTCCACAAGTTACTTCAAGAAGGAAAGCACCAAAGGCATACACATCGGTTTTTGTAGAAGTCCCCGTTGTTATTAGCTCAGGTGCCATGTAACCTATGGTTCCCACAGCTGCTGTTGCAGATAGGTTGGCTCCATGGTCGTGCAATTTGGCCATACCAAAATCACCTAACCTCCCATTGAACTCAGAATCTAACATGACGTTAGAAGCTTTTATATCCCGGTGCAAAACAACTTGCGTGGCTCTTGTATGCAGGTAACTGATAACCGAGGCAATGTCCTTAAGAATAGAGATCCTTTGCAACCATGAAGGAGATGGGTTTTGTTCATGAAACAAGTACTGGTCAAGACTACCATTAGGCATGTACTCAGAGACCACAAGTAACTCGCCTTTTCTCCTGCAATACCCAAGAAGAGGAACCAAATTCCGATGCTGTAAACTTCCCATAGTTACAACTTCTGCCACAAACTGTTTCATTCCTTGCCCTGCATCGTGGGACATCCTTTTCACAGCTATTTGCCTGCTTAGGGGGAGAGTTCCTTTGTAGACTTCTCCAAACCCACCTTTCCCAACAAGACTCTCTCTCGCAAACCCATTTGTTGCTTTGTACAGAGACTTGTAGGAGAATCGGTGTGGACCGTATTCCTTCTCCCATGATTCTCTTACTTCTGCGTACATGTTTCTCCTGTACCAATAAACCCCTCCGAGAACCACCAGTACAAGGACCACCAATAAGACGACCAAACCAATAATTAGTGGAGATAGTTTCTCCGGTTCATCTTTAGGAAGAGGAGCCTGAGGGAGATTAGAGAGGTCCAGGGTCTGTAATAATTCTTTTCTCCGACTAAAACTCCACCCAAGTATATACTGGTTACTGGTCAATTGCCCTGTTGCTCCAGAGAACCCAACAAACATTTTATCTTGAAAAGTTTCTGAAAGATTGATGGCCCTTGACATAAGAGGCTGGTCTGGTTTCGGGATTTCTATAGGGGCCAGAGAAACATTTAGCAAGAATCCATCGTAATCCACCCATACCTGGATAGGCTGGCCACTCAGGAGATTTATGCTTTCATTCTTCCCTAAGGCGTTGGAAAAGTACAACGGGAGAGCAGCTTCAACAGATATCGGGTTGTTCACATCAATCCCAACATGAGGCTTGTCAAACTCACCAAACTCTATTGTACTAACAGTATCGAGTTCAATAGCTAGCAAATGAGAAGAAGAAGTCCCATTTGTGGAGTTGCTGAAGACGCCCAAGTACTGAGTTGGAAATCCATGAGAGAGATCCATGGAAGGAGATACAACAAAGGCAATCCCATGGCCACCATCAGCTCCCAACTTAGGAGGCACAAGCGCGCACACGAAATGTGTGAAGAAGGAGAGTGATTCAGATGGATCAAAATCAAATGGCTGCTTGAAGAAAGCATGACCCGTTTGCCGTTCAGTAGTATTTGTCAACTGTAAAAGCCCACCAGGTAGGATCCTTGCGAGACCATCGATAAAAAGATCTGCTTGGTCGAAGCCATTGTAGACAAACCTGGTTTCTTGTTGACCTGACAGGGAAATCAGATGAACACATGAGAGGATCAAAACCAGATGCAGTCTGCAATTCATTAATACTGAAAGAGAGAGAGTCTGAAATCTATGGATATAATTTTTCTCTGCTGTAAGAATCAAATCTCTCTAAAGCTGCAAAACTAACTTCAGGAGAAGAGGTCAAAACTAAACATTTACTAACATTTTCTCCAAAGGAACTGTAGCCAACCAACGCAAATATATTCCCAATATAGGCATCACAAATTTGACTCCATGATAAAATATAATCAAAGAAAATCATGACAACTACCGTAATAATAATAATCGCATAAACTAATCCTTCATGTAAATTAAATACTGCCGGGAAGAAAAACATGTTATGGTCTACTCTTGTTATTCCAAATGTCTAACTTAAGCAAACGAAAGCAAGCTAAGTACTTGCCATTCCCAAGGGAATCTCAAATTCCTTGGAGAACAAATGGTACTTGAATTCAGAAAGTAAGAGTTAGGTAACATATATAATCTTAACATCTCTGATAATTCAATGAGTAAGTCAAGAGAGATAATCCTAAGTCTAGAAAAGCAGCAAACCAACTTTTTCTTGGTCAAATTGATGAATTTTGTTACCCTCCGTAGCAAGTGGAATCCAGAGGCCAAATTTTTTTATCGTTATCATATTAATTAACATGAATTTGATATAGCTGTATTCAACTTACAATCTCTCTGATAAAGCCATCTCTTAAGAAGAGACGAGACCGAAGGAGCTGATCAAGACTTTTAAATCACTTTTGCTTTCTACTAAAGTACTAAAAACGAATTGATGAAATATATTGAAGTAAAACCAAATCACAGACAATAGTAGTTACTTGTGATAGCTACAAGATGAAATATTCATCCATAAATAAAGTCAAGACTATCAGTATTCAATTCTAAGTTGTTCATTTTTTTCCTCAGAACCGTGTCTAACAAAATGGTTGGCGGTTACGGTCCCATGCTTAGGAAAACATACAGTAAGTGAACTGAAGAATTATCGATTACATTACAAAATTTCGAAGGAGACTCGAGAAGAGAGACTCTTGTTACAGAGTTATATAAACTCAATACATATAAACCTAATTTCATCAGTGACAGATTACAGAATAGCAAAATAGAATGTTGACCTAGTCATATACGAGATCTTGGAGGAGCAAGACCTAACATAAAGAAGAAGATAGCATCATTGGATCCACATAAGAAGGTGTCTAATTCCACGAAGCATACTGACCTAGCTCGAGAAGTGGGTTTAGTGTCGGAATGTTGTTGTTGCCGCAGCCACCAAATCCTTGTGCCCCAAGTAAAGCCGAACTCATCAGATTGTTGTCATAAGGAGTCGACGCTTGGTCAAAGCTTGAAGAAGCAGAGTCTCCCAATTGAGTAAAAGTAGCGTTGTCATGGTTATACAGAAAAACCGAAAACTTGCTCTGAGGATGAATCAACGAATCAGTTGCGAAGCCACCACTCATGAGATGTTGATGATGAGGATCGTCAATTAGCGAACTTGATGGTAAATTGATCAACGGATCTTTGATTAGGGATGAAGAAGAAGATAGATCCGTTGAGAAGAAGCCAGAAGAAACCCTAAAGTTTTGATTTTGTTCAAACCCACAACCGGATAATCCCGGAAGGCCGCTCTGGTCGTTGATTAGCGCCGGAGATAATAAATGAGATGATGAAGCCGCACGGCTCTGATCGTTTGAGAAATTCATCAACGGATCATTGAACAGTGAAGAAGATGAAGGATCCTTGGAGAAGAACCCAGACGGAGAAACCATAAAGTTGTGATCTTGTTCATCAATTCTTGAATTTCTCTGATCTGGTTCGGTCTGATGATCCTTAGGGTTAAAAAGTTGACGAAGCCTGTCTTGTAATATCTGTAAATTATTTTGCAAAGAAGCTTCAATCTCCAAGACTCTCTCTGGGAATTTATTGTCGTCTTTACCCTCGAGATATCTTTTATTCTCGTCGTTCATCTTCTTGTTTAGGAATTGCGAAAGGTTCGAGCTTTTCTTGAGTTTTTCTTTATCGCTTAATCTGCTAAACCTCTCGGCTAAGTCTCTGACNGACATTGAGTACAGCGCCTTCGTAATCAATCCAGACCTGTATAGCATCTCCACTTGAGAGGCTAATGCTCACATTCTTCTGCTCTGTTTCGGAAAAGTAAGAAGCCGGTGCTGACTCGATTGAGATGGGACTGTTCACATCAATCCCAACGTGATTGTTGTTCGTCTCACGGAAGTCTGAGTTTTTAACAGTGTCGAGCTCAACAGCAAACAGGTGAGAAGAGGAAGATCCATTTGTCGAGGCGTTGAAAATCCCCAAGTACACAGTTGGTTGCGCCCGAGTGAAATCCACGGAAGGAGATATCACTAAGGTGATGCCGTGGCCGCCTTGGAATCCCGGTTTAGGCACCAAAGCACACACGAAGTGTGTTGAGAAGGAGAGTGGTTTAGAGGAGTTGAACACTATTGGCTTCTTGATGAAAGCATGACCCATTTCATGGTGAGAATCATTGGCAAGCTGCACTAATCCATTGGGAAGCAGTGTAGCAGACATATCAAGAGAAAGATCTGCTTGTCCAAAGCCGTTGAAGACAAAACTGGTATCTTTTGATGAAGTTGACAAAGAGACAAGATGAAAAGAGCAGATCAACAAGAACAGAAGCAATCCACTAGACATTGCTGCTGATGAAACAGAGAGCTTTGTGCCTGTCTTTTCCTCTCTGATTTAAAAAAAAATTAGCTACCTGCAGAGAAATAGGAAGTAAATATGATGATAAGAACTACAAATTTCTATACTGGTTTTACAAGCTGTACCGTAACAGCTTGATAATATTATACAAATCAAACATAACTTCACATGATTTTCAAATGTTCAAATTCAGATATTAGTTTAACAGAACTAATCCAAACTCAGCCCAAAGAAACAAAGGAAATTGCTAGAATCGTACTAACAAACAGTAATTTTTTTATTAAATTAATCATTACATGTGTCTTGGATTCAGTACCCACAATCTTTCACCGGATTTTCCTCATACTTCAGCTACTTAAATAATTTCTTTTGATGCTTAGAAAGAAAACATATAATTTAAAATAATACCATATGAGAAGAAATCCACGAGCCATTTGCTTCTGGTGAATACAGTAGTTCTCGTTCTCTGTGCAGATCTTTTTCCTCTTTGATCAAACTTTGCTGGCTGCAGAAAACAGGATATGAGCTTATGTTAATGGTAGTTTTTTTTTTAATTGAATATGAACTCTGCATCATATGCCTTTACTTTTTTTATTGGCTTTACAAACTGGAACTGCAACAGCTTGTAAATCTTTTATAAATTAAGAACTGCTTCACGTTGTAAAATATTATAATTCAGATATGACTTTAAGACAAATGATCCCAGCATCAGTCAGAAACAAAGCAACCGCTAAACGCGGTACCCACCAAAAAATTCATTAAATTAATCTACTTTAAATGATATCTTACGGTGCCTAGAAAGGGAAAAAAAAAAGTACTCAAAAGTAAAAGTAATCAAAGCCTAAGGAAAGCGAAGCACCCACCTTTTATAGAATATTGAAGTAGGTACATAGAATCAAGCTTAGGCAAGTCAAACCGAGAAATTTCAGTCTTAACGTTTAAGTCTTCTCCTATTATCTTTAACCATCTCATTGTTCCCTCTTTTGGCTCTTGACGCAGCTTAGTTCTCTACAACAACCTAACATCCTAAAAACTAAAGTTTCTTTAAATGATTGCTACCTATATTAACGCCTTTCTTGGTGTATCTAGGAGAAAAATCATCAATGCAAAATGGACTCCATAGTGTGTTAAGAATACTACATATAAATAGACCATGTTTCTCACACTAGTTTATTTAAGTCCATATATTCTACATTCACACAGAATCGCATCTGAAATATCTAATCGTATTGACCTCATAGATACAATAGCAAGTTCATTTATCATTCCTTGTAAGTGGTACCCTAAAACAATAAACGAACATAAAAGACACAGAACTTGATGATCACATGTCTCGGACTAGCTACATCTTTTCTTAGTTCCCCTACGATCCGACAAGTTATGACAATATTTTAGGACATCTTCTCTCTATTACACCAGACCATAGCTGAATATGTCTCGGATTTAAGAAGAAAAATGCAGTCTTTAACAATTTCAAGAATAAGTCTCCAAACTTTACCTGTCATGGGATGAAACAATCATCTTTGATTATCTTATTAGTTCCGTCGAGAGCTTTATGATGCTTTTCTTGTAACCCCACTCAGCATGAAATTGATTCATTTCAACTATTCAACAAAACAAGTGAAAGATAAGAGAACAGATGAAATATTAATGTGTGATTAGTTAGAAAATCCATTAAAACCCAGAGCATATAACAACCACGAAGTTCATAACAACAATTTTAACAACATACACTTGAACTCCATGACTTTTAGATAGAACAAGCTCAGGACAAGATGGGATATATTCACACTTAAAAGGTGATTCGTCGTTTGAGATTACTAAAATACAGGAAACGACCCTCCCCAGATCGAAAGTCAATGCGTCAGCGTCACTCAAGCCAAATATCAAAACATTTGTTCAATCAAGATTTAAAAATTAAAAGAATGAGATCAAATTAATCGACAGAGTGAGGAACAACTTGTAAACATCTGAGCAAAAAGCCTTCCTTACTGGAAAATGCAATAAGCTAACGTAGAATGAAAAATGCAGATAAGAAGATACAAAACTTTAGTGCAAATACACATCAAAATTTACAAAGCCTAAAAGCACAAAAGACTCCAAAAATACTTTTATCAAAACAGACACAATGGTACGCCTGCGAACTAGAGTTCTTCACACAAGGCTAACATGGCTTAAACCAGAGATTAAAAGGAGAAAAATTCTCAAATTTTACCGTCCGTGCCCATGAACAATCGAGTGAGTGACAAATGTAGAGTCGTTGGCTGAGGAAGAAGAGTAAAAAGACGCTGATAAGGTCCTAGTAATCAGCGGGGTAAAGGAACCGATACCAGGAGAATCCGGGGAGATATCAGGCAGCTTTAGGCTTTGATTTAAGTACTGCACGACATCTTCCATGGAAGGTCTCAGTTCTGCCACAGCATTTGTGCAAATCAACCCAAGTTTCAACACCATTTCGACTTCCTCAGCTGAGATTTCACCTCTCATTCTAGGGTCTCTAGCTCCGAGCAAAGAAGCCATTTTCCAACATTGGCATACCCACTGAAGTAAATACCGTCTTTCAGCTGGCAACTCAGGTTCAACGGGTCTCCTCCCACATGTCACTTCAAGTAAAAACGCACCAAAGCCATAAACGTCGTTTGCAGTGGAAGCTCCTCCCATTGTAACAAGCTCCGGTGCCATGTACCCAATGGTTCCCACGGCTGCAGTTGTAGCAGGGTCTGCCCCATGATCGTAAAACCTTGCCATACCAAAATCCCCTAACCTTCCATTAAAGTCAGCGTCTAACATAACATTAGAAGCTTTGATATCTCGTTGGAGAACAACTTGGGGAGCTCCTGTATGCATGTAATTGAGAGCTGAAGCTATATCCTTGATGATTATAAGTCTTCGGCGCCATGAGAAGGGAGGTTTTTCGTCATGGAATAAGTATTGGTCGAGACTACCATTGGGCATGTATTCAGAGACCAGAAGTAACTCACCTTTTCTTCTACAGTACCCAAGAAGTGGAACCATGTTCTTGTGCTTCAGATTACCCATGCTCACGATTTCAGCTACTAACTGCTTCATCCCTTCCTCTGCATCGTGGGACACTCTTTTCACCGCTATCTGTTCATTGGAAGGCAGAGTTCCTTTGTACACTTCTCCAAAACCTCCTTTCCCAAGAAGTCCATCCTTGTTAAACCCTTTTGTTGCATTGTACAGAGCTTTATAGGAAAAACGGTGTGGACCATATTCTTTTTCCCATTCTTCTCTTACTTCTGCATATTTCCTTCTCCTGTAGACATAAGCTGCTCCAAGAGCCAAAAACACTATGACCGCCATTAAAATGAGCAGAACAATAAGTAGTGGTGGTGGTCTCTTACTCTTAGCTCTTTGACGAGGAACTCGTGGAAGTTTAGTGACATCCAGGTCCTTCAATGACACCCTGTTTCTACTAAAACTCCATCCTAATATGTATTGGTAGCTGATCAAGGTCCCTGTAGCTCCTGAGAACCCAAGAAATATCTTTTTATCTGGAAAAGATTCTGAAAGGTTGATAGATCTTGACAAAAGTGGCTGACTTGGCTTCTGAATTTTACGAGGGGCCAGCGATACATTAAGTACATTTCGTTCGTAGTCCACCCAGACTTGAATAGGATCTCCACTCAAAAGCTCTATGCTTTCGTTCTTACCTTTGATCTCGGAAAAGTAAGCAGCAGGAGTAGAAGCGATAGACATAAGGCTATTGACATCGATACCAACATGATTCGCATTGATGTCATCAAACTCAGCGCTGAGGGCAGTATCTAGCTCAACAGCAACCAGATGAGAAGAGAAGGATCCTTGAGTCGAGATGTTGAAAAGTCCCAAGAACTGCGTCGCATCTGCATGCGTGAGATCCATGGAGGCAGATAAAACAAAGGCAATACCATGACCACCAATAAATCCTGGCTTTGGCACCAACGCACAGACAAAATGCGTTGAGAAAGAGAGCGATTCAGGTGAACTGAACTCAAGAGGCTTCTTGAAGAAAGCATGACCCATTTTCTGTCCTGATCCATCGGTCAACTGCAACTTTCCTTTGGGAAGAATTTTGGCAACCCCGTCAGTATAAAGGTCTGCTTGGCCAAAGCCATTATTGATAAACCCTGTCTCCTGTTGACTTGTGATGCAAATCAGATGAACACATAAGATCATCCAGATCAGATGCAATCCTTGAGCCATTTGCGACAAAGACAGAGAATATAACTATCCTGAACAAATCTTGTGTTCTGCAACAATGGTGGATGATAATTTCTCCAGCTGTAAAACAAAAACAAGTCAGAACTTATAATATGAAGTCCAATCTTTTTCGTTGCCAACTCCACCACAATTTCTTAATTGTTGAAAACAATGCAAACAATTTATGTCTTGAGCATTTCAGAGTTGACTTAGAAAATGAAATGGTATTATTACCAGACAACAATGACATCCCGCATTTGCATCTTCTAAGCTAGCCATCACCAGCAAAATATTAAACTAAAGGTGGCTCTAATAAAAATAAAAAAAAATCTGAGACTTCTCTATCATTCCCTAGTTTAAGAATATTCTTCACTACTCCCCTATCATCAAGACCAAGCCCCACCATCCTGTAGTCCGAGACTCTAGTTAAACAAATACGTTTACTGGCTCCAATATATTTGCAGCTAATAAATAATTAGTTTCCAACAGAGAAACATTTCAAAGTCCAAGAAAACAATTAACAGAACATTTCAAAGTTCAAGAAACAGTTAACAGCTATTTATTGTCTAGTTGAAAAGAATCAAAACTTATAACAAAATTCATACCAAGCTGAATCTAAAGGCAAGTTCATCATTTTAACGCCAAATATGAACACCCTTGACTAAATATAGTGAATCCAATTCCTAAAGTAAACTTGGCTCAAATATATCAACTAACGTCCTTTTCTTTGGCAATGCTACCTATAATTTGCAAGCTTCCGTGTTCATCAAACCAAATAATCATAAATTTGACATAACTATCACACAGAAACTGAATGACAATATACCTGCAGATCGAAAACGAGGCTGAATTTTACCAACAGGACGCGTGCATCGCATTTGCTGCATTATTGGGAGAAGATCAATCAATATATAGCCCAAACATAACACACAAACTCACGCGTTTTCTAGCTAGGACTTGCTCAAACACAAGTGAAACATGGCATAGTCAACGAAAAGCATTTAAGGATTAAGGAAAAAGACCAAAGCAAAGCTTCCTTCCCCCAAAAGATACGCACACTGAAATCGAGCCGACGGGAAACAAGCGCAGTCGCCATGCGCCGTCCCTGAGAAAGAAAACTGCGACGTCATCCCGGCCGGGAGATTTCGCGACGGAGGTGAAAATGCTCGTGGAGCCGATAGGGTTTCTCCAATGCGCAAAATTGAAAGCGAAATCGTAAGGCACGGCCTGAGATTTGAGTCGCGTTTATCTCTACTAGACTGTACTACCCAAGAACAGTTCACTATCAAGCCAATACGACTCGCTCTCAGATTAAACGACGCCGTTTGAGGTTGCCATATCTGACGCACACTGAAATCGAGCCGAGGAGAAATAAGCGCAGTGTAGCTCGAACCCATCGCCTGAGAAAGAAAACTGCGACATCATCTCCGCCGGGGGATTCCGCGACGGAGGTGGAAATGCTCGAGGAGCCGCTCGGATTCCTCCATTGCGCAAAAATTGAAAGCGAAATCAAAGGCACAGGCTGGGATTTGAGCCGCATTCATCTCTTCTACTCGAGAATCGTTCATTATCATCAAGCCAATTTCCTGAAATTTTCAACCGAGTTCGCCTCCATATCTTCTCTGACTTGGTTACGAAGGAAACTGTACGGACTCGCTCATAGAGCAAACGACGTCGTTTGGGAAAATTCTCGATTTGTGGACTTGTCTCTATTTTTGGATCAATTGATTTGTCAGTAATTTAAAACTTCATCCGAATTGATTTAAAACGTCAACCGAGTTTTTATCTGATCAAAATTTCAAAATATAGTAGTAATATTTTTGCATGTGGAAAAGAAAACCGAAACCGAACTATAATTAGTGCCTAAAGAACAAAGACCATTTCAAACTTGATCAGGAGATTAGTACAAGTTTCACTTTAGCCTCGGATCTTAAACATTTAAGCTAAAATGTCAACTTTTCCAAGCATTCACAAAACCGAAATACAAGATCCAAACTAAAACACCAACGCGTGGACCAAATCCTAAAACCACAAAAGCCGCAAAAACAGAAACCATAAACTGGTCTTTTTGATTCTTAATCTGTTACCAACACTTACTCCTAATAAGCTACCTAAACCCTTTCACGCAACACAGAAACAATCACCTCCTAGGAGGATTCACATTCCTTTCACGGATTATGTTGCGCTCATCCCAAATCGGGCACGAACATGCTGCTTTCTTATTCTTCCATTCTGCTCCACACGTGTAACAAAACTCGTACCCGCATCTTCAAGCCACAAACAAAAAAAAAAAATCCATTAGAATCAGCAATAGTAAGAAATGACCAAACACTGTCTCTTATGTTGTAGTCATCAAGCAGTCAAATTCTCTTATGTATAAGCGAAGTACCTGCAGGTTATATGGTAGCATCCCCAAACAAGCTCAACCATATTGTTACACTTTATGCATTGTCTCCACCTCTTGCTCTGTGCCAGAGACTTCAACATTCCATCTCCAGCGTTCTGATATCCTTTCGATCTCCTGAAGTCCTCACAGGTGATATTATAGTGCCACGGTACCTTGCACTGCATGCAGAAAAACAACCCACATTTCATGCATTTCCTCGCACCAGATTGCTCAGCGCCGACGAAGAACTGCTTTGTATACTCCAATTTTTCTGCTTTCACCATCAGTTCTGAGCATTTGGGATATGGACAATAAACTTTATCAGTAACACTAATGGAGCCTTCTTTCTTGCGTTGGATCATAACGTCAACGAGCTTAGGATCCAGAAACTTTGCGCATCACTTCATTTTTACTTCTGATTTGCACCCGTCGCTAGGACAGCTAGCTGTTTGCCCTCCGAGTAGTTTCACTTCGACGTGCTGCTTCATGCAGGAAAAGCAGAAACGGTGGAAACAGCCGTCTACCGAGAACATTTTGTCGACGGTGATGCCTTCGTAGCATATCACACAAGTCTCCTTGAAAGTCTTGCCTTCGCTAGTTTCCTCAGGCCATTTGATTTGGGAAACGATCGCGTCTCTTGCGAGCTTGAACACAAACTTAACATAATTTCTTGTCAGAAGAGATGGTTGGCAATATGAGAACTTTTTCTGGAGAAGAGACACTTGGTTTACAAGTGTTGCAACAACGCTCTGCCTTGGTTCCACCCTACCTGTCACCTATATTACAGAGCAAAGCATATTAAAGGTTTATACTTTCTTTCAATAAAAATGTAAAGGAACCGGATATAAACTACAGCTCTAAGATTCTGCTTAGATGATATCCAAATGATTATGTATATACAGGATGTTTAGGTGTAAGAATGCAGAGCCATAGCAAACAAGCTACATAATGTAGTAACGAAGAGGAGTTATTGACGTTAAGTATTGCAAACAACAAAACAGAACAGAACAATACTGTAAAAACGCCAAATTAGTAGCTAAAAGGAGTAAAAACTCTTTAAGATCAAGATTTTGATATCCTCACAAGTCACAATTATTCACAAATTAAAATCCTTTGTGAATGAAAAAACGTAGCCCTTCCCAAATCAAAGGTCAAAGCTTCATTCAACTCATGATTGATGATCAGATACCATAATCTATATACAGGTTAGATGATTATGTATACACCTTTAGGTATAAGAATGCAAAGCCATAGTCATTAACATTGTAGTAACGAAAATGAGTACTGAGTGTTAAGTATTGCAAAAAAAAGGAGTAAACTTTTTAAGATCAAGAGTTTGATATCCTCACAAGTCACAATCATTCACAAATTCAACTACTTTGTCAGTGTGTGAAACCTAATTTCTGAGTAAGATTGTTGAGGTTTCAGGTAGAGATAAAAACTCACGTAATTGAAGACCTTGAAATCGTCAATGAAAAACGTGACCCTCCCCAAATCAAAGGTAAAAGCTTCATCCAACCCATGAACAATCGCCTCCAATTCCGCAATCTCTGGGCTTTTAGACTCTTCCGCTCCCAAAACCTTCTTCACCTCCCAAATCAGATTATTGGCCGAGTCACAAATCGCCACACCAACACCACCGACCATGGCCCTCGCTTCTCCAATCATCTCTTCACTCACTAAACCTTTACAATAGACCCGGAAGCTCTCGTCCCCAATCGCCGAGAACGAGAACGGAGCGACATTGACGACGGAGGAGGAGGAGGAGGAAGAGGAAGCTCCGAGTGAGTAAGGTTTTTGGAAATAGTCACCGTCTTTGCTCCAATCTGCGTCTGGGATGCTCATAATCTCTTTAGCGAACTTCTGATCGTGGATCCGACGGTCGAGATCCACTTTAAGTCTCTTCATCTCCTTTTCGCCAAACTCACGGTCTTGCCTCTCCTGGTCGACTCGGGCAATGTCCTGTAGAATGAGAGAAGTGAAGTCGAATTCGTCCCCACCAGCATCTCCGCCGGTGAAATTGACTGTCGTGGCGTCGATATCGCCGCCGGGAGGAGATCCCGGGGATGATGTATGCGGTGCTCGAGAAGCGGCTAGGGCTTCCTGCAATTGAAGATTGAAAGCCAGATCGTGGTCGCGGGCTAGGGCTTTAGCCGCCATGATCTCTTCACGCTGTTCTTCCAGTATCACGTCGACTTCGTCGGCTTCAGTCGTAGCCATGGTTTCTGATTGTTTTTTATCGGAGAGCGAGTGTGTACCGTGGTTGAGAAGGAAGTTGAAGCGTTCCGAGAAAGATTTGACTGACAATGGTCTTCGTTTTTTTTTTTATAAATTTGTTTATTCCTTTTAAAGATAATAACAAAGAAAGTCAGATTTTATTGAAATTTTTATATTCTCGTGAGTATGACTTTCTTTTGGGATAAAACAATTCTTTTTTTCTTTCTGTCATCTATTATTATTAAACTTTCAAAGTGGAATAGACGGTGAAATACACGATGGAATACAAAATTTGTCCCCGGTAACTAAATCAGCGGAAAAACTAAATATTTTTAAAAATTAAGATCTATTAAAAAGAATTAGTGGATGTATTAAAACTGAAATTTGAGAGAATTTCGAATGATTTGAGTTTTAATAAAATTTTACATGATTTTGGGTGAATTAGAAAATTTATTATGATTTGTTATTAAAGTCTATGAAATCCCACCTAAAACTATGGGATTTGGTTTTTTATATTTTTAACTAACAAACCCCACCAAAACCACTTAAAATCACTCAAAATCCTCTAAAATCCACTACTTAAAATACTTCCAATAACAGGGGATTTGATTTATTTTTTATAAATTTTTAATTGAATAACATAAGATTTGGTAAGACATTTAGAAATCATTAGTTTAATAATAGGGGATTTTAAAAGAACCACCAAATCTTCTAAAATTTCTAATCCAATACACCCCCTAAGTAAAACCCAAAAGAGCCAATACTTCTAAAAACTGCAAATTAACGCAACTTTAAGGAGTTTGATATTCACCGTTGTTGCTCACGGCCCACAGAACGGAAACACCTTCTAGTAACGCAGAGAGACACCTTTTCACATAAAAGACTCAAAGAATAGGATACCAGCTAAGCACTTATACCAATCAAATCAACGCCAGTCTTCTACACAATGACACTCAACCTAGAACCATGTTTTAAAGGAGAATCCAACGAAGTAAAGCTGTTAATATGCACCACCAGTAGAAGAAATTATTGGAAGAGGCAGAGAGAGGAAAAAGAACTGTTGGGCAAGGGAAAACTGCCCTAAAACCAACTTCTTCAACTAAAAGAGCAACGAAGTTGAAACCTGAAAATTTAGAAGCCTAACAGAAAATTGAGAATAATCAAACCAAATCTTAAAAGGAGAAAACTAGAAACGGCCATAGAAACAACTGAAACTGATTAGATCGGTTATAGATCTGATAAGGCAAACTCTATCAAACCCATAAAAACCAGATCTAAACCAGATCCACCATAACCACTACTTAAAAAACATAAAACCACAAACAAAAAAGAAAACCAAACCGATGACATGGCTGTGGAAGCCTACGGATACCATATATGAACTTTTTCCTAGGCGGCTAGGTTTAGTGATGCAATATCATAATCTCATCTCCATAAATTCACAAAGTCAAAGATCCTCATTGAAGTCCAAGCCAAAATTGGTGGCAAGAAGACCATTATTTGATTTAGCTAATTTTGCTCTTTTGTTTAAATGTGAATAATTTTATTTAAATGTAATTTATTGTAAAGATTCTTTGTAAGAGCTATAAATGCTCATCTATTCTCATTTGTAAAGATACATTGAAATTTTTGGAAATATAAAAGAGATTTTTCTCTAAAGCTTTAGGCTTGTTTGTTTATCTAAGTTAGATGGATTTCTACACTTAGTAAACGTTTGAATCTATGTCTCTTGTGTGCGATTCCTTGAGACTAGGTTTGTGAACTCATCACAAGGGCTTTCACACCCTTGAGTGGCGTTCTTCGATCCACCCCCATCCATTCATCCATTGATCATTTTTGAGAGAGTTACACAACCAGCATATTGGATCCAATCTCAATCCACTTCAAATCCATCATCTAATCAAGCAAAGAGAGTTCTACAACCAGTTGCTTGATTCCATCTAGCGAAAAAGCTTGTCAACTCTCGATCATCTGGTGAACATAAGTTTGGTGTGATTCCAATCTTATATCATTTAGAGAGAGGGATAATAAAACAATTCTTCTACTACTGTATTTAGGAAATGAAGAAAATCAAAAATTGAAAGTAATCAAAAAAATAATCTTCCACTATGCCACAATGATGATGATGCGACCTCACCACTAAAAGAGAAATGAAATAAATACAAAAAGTAGAGGGATTATCAAAGATTTAGGATTTCTTTTATGAAGTGTTTTAGTTTAAATTTATCTTGAGGTTCAGTTGTATCAAAGATTTAGTATTTTTTAACAAAAAGTAGAGGGATTATCAAAGATTTAGGATTTTTGAACAAAGGGTTTGTATGTTCTAATGCAATTAATTGACGATAAAATAAAAAACCCTTAAAACTCTAAAATCAAACAGAGAGACTAAAAACTACAATAATACATGTAGTAATCAGGGACTTTTGCAAAAGCCTTGAGCATCAAGTCATTAACTTTAAGGTTCAGGGTGAAGTTTCTTGTATATGCGATGGTACTTTGCAATCGATGCAGAAAATTCCAGAACATTTGACACATGCCTCAACATTAAATGGGTCGGATCAAGAAACCTCTCTCGGTTTTGGACATCAACATTGAGTGATAAGGGCAATAGATTCTCTCTTCAGCGGAATCCAATCCTCTTTCATCCTGTGTTTCCACAACTCGATTTAGCTTTGGTGTTAAAATCCTGCTACAGTTTTCAAGAGTAAGCTCTAACTTGCATCCATCAGCAAGGCAAGTGGGCACGTTTCCGTCACACAGCTTCACTTCCACAAATTGGTTAACAAAAGAAAAACAATGACGGTGAAGGCATTTAGCAATGACAGTGAAGGCAATTATCGATAGAGCTTTGGTTTCTTCCGACAAATGATACAGATCGTTTCGGGCCACCATAGCTGCTTCAGTAGAAGCAATTTGTTTCTCTACGGCGTCCGGTTTTTTCCACAAGTACTTGGATAACTCCTTTCTCCTTAGGGTTACATCTCCCAGTTATCTGCATTTGCAAAATCAGATTCAAACTCGTTAAGCTAAGACAATGATCAACATCACAATCGAAGTAATCATCATCTCAAAAACGAACACTTTCACAGAACAAGATATGTTGGTTTCGTTTTGAGATCACACACCAATAAAATTCTTTTGAGAAAGCATACATTATATTATGCTAATACTAAATAAGATAATGTTTATAAAAGCTATTTCTAACTAAAATTACAAGCCAACAATTAGTTTATTATACTCATCTAATGGTTGGTTAATAATCACAAACGAGAGCCTATTCAATACTACCAAATGAAACTAAAGACGCATCTTATAACTAAGAGTTTAAGTTACTATAAAATAAACATACTACTTGAAGAGTTTATGTTTATTTTATGGTAACTTAAATTTTGGAATACAAACCCGCAAGTAGCACGGGTAGGCCTAGTATAAATGAAAGTAAATCAATAATAGAGAAAATGCAAAAGCCCAGAGTTTACATCTTAAAAACTCAAATTAAACAAAAAAAAAAAAAAACTAAAAGAAAGAGATGGAAAGTGTTTCAAACACAAAGACTAAAGACTATAATACTCTATGTAAGCGGCCTCGTCGAAGCCAGTATTGGGAGAATCAAAACCACAAGCAAAACCACAATCACAACCGTAAGCCGGATTATAATCATCAAGATCATCATCATTATCATCAGTATCATCATCATCATCGGCACTGCTGGTTTGAGAAACAATTGCGTCTCTTGCAAGTTTATAAGCAAACTTAACATCGTTTCGAGCAACCAGAGTAGCTTCGCTAGAAGCAAATTGTTTTCTAAGGCGTCCGACTTCTTCCATAAGTTGGATAATTTCTTTCTTCTTAGGTTTACATCTACCAGTTATCTGCATTCAAAAATCAGATTCAATCCCCATTAGACCAACTACAAGAGAACATCACAATCAAAGTCATCATCATTTCAACATGGACTCTTAACAGAATGTTTAATTAACTTCCGTTTGCTATTCCACATTTATCTTTTTAAAGAAAGCATATATTATTATACGAAAATGTTATGATAATGTACTTCACAAAAGTTACTTCTCACAAATATTACTAGCTAAGTAGCTAAAAATTACTAGTTCATAATTAACCATCTTACTTAAACACAAGAGAGAAGCCTCTTTAAATACATCAACCGTTTTTCTTTCTTGGCCATCATGCATATGCAATCCAAATGTGTAGGACTCCATCTTCCAACTAAATAACACTACCAAATGAAATTTACTAGATTTACTAAAATAAACCTAAGATAACACTATTATCTTAGAGTTTTTATTTGAATAGTTAAAGAACTCGTAAAGTTTCAAAAATTATAGCAAAAGTTTTAAGAGTTTTATTGTAATACACTCTCATTTTAGTCTCATGAATCATTTAAAAGTGGATATAATAAACTAACAAAAGCACTTACCATTTGGTAAATTTCGCAGTCTTTACAATAAATCACGATGTTCCTGACTCCCTTTTCGAGTGATTCACTTAAGCCACGAATCAGAGCCCTAATCTCAACTTCTTTGCGGTTAATCTCGTCGTTGACTGGTTCTTTCAACTCAAACAACAACTTATCAGTCTGATCGCAAATCGCGACCCCGAATCCAGCCATCGCCGTCTTCTTCTCACCCTCCGACATCCCCCTAATCTGATCACTCACCAAACCCTTGAAGTACAATCTATAGACGGCTTTGTCCGAAAATTCTGCCGCCGCAGATTGGATTTCAACGACGACCTTAGAGGAACCACCGCCTTCAATGTTAAGGCAATCTCCGGTTCGCCGTTTCTTCAAGATCATGCCTACTTCGTCTCTTTCCATGGCTAGTAGCCTAGTCCAAAGTTCTGATAAGAAAAATGTGAGTGAATATGTAGGAAGAAGGAAAGAGAGAGATAGGAAGGGAGTATTGTCGCGTGCTTGAGAAGATGTCAAATAACTTATCAGTTAGATAAAAATCATAATTATTAATTAATACCGTTTTTGGATAGTGTTTATTGATTTTCTTGTTTTTCAAAGATGTACACCGATTCTCTATAGATTCTCATTATTTATGCTATTAATTTTTGGGAAAATTGAAATAAAAGGACATTGTCTCTAAACTTTGAAGAACTGTACCTTATATTAATGTTAATCCTAATTTGCCCTTAATAATTAAAATAGAAAATTCAATTAAAATATTTATTAATAATAATTTAATTTGTGTTAATTGACAAACTTTTAATTTATATAGAAATTTTTCAAATAATGATTTTTTTTTCATTAATAATAACAAACTTCTAATTCATATAAAAAAAAATTAAATAAGAGTTTATTTTTACTTCTTTCATTCTTTTTCGGCTTGGTTTGATATTTTATAAAAGTTTATTTTTAATTTTCTTTCATATCTATCTAAGGTTATATCAAATAATTTGCCAAAAAAGAAGAAAATAATAAAAGAAGAAGATGAAAAAAAAATGACAAAAGAAATTTCCTAATATAATAAAGAATTTTTAATGGGATTTTATTCTAAGTTTTGTAGAATACATATTCTAAACTTTGTAAAACATGTACAAAGTGCAGAATACATATTCTAAACATATTCTAAACTTCGTAGAACACAAATGAAGTTTAGAATACGCATTCTAAATTTCGTAGAACATGTACAAAATGAAGAATATGTATTATAAACTTCGTAGAATATGTACAAAATGCAGAATATATATTATAATATTCCTAGAATATATATATGAAGTTTAGAAAACGTATTCTAAAATTCGTAAAATAGAACAAAAATATTTATTTTTATTATTTTTCAAAAACTTAAGATCAAGAATTTTTCATTATGATGTTTTTTAACTTTCTATATATTATTTGTTTTTAAAATATTTTTTATGATATATTTGATATTTTTTATTATTTGATTAAGGTTAATATAGTCAAAATATGGACAAAAAATTATCTTAATTTTTTGCATTTATGATGCTATCAATCTTTTAAATTTTCAAATCCACAATTTTTTTTAACATATCTTTACTAATCACTCACACGAAAATGAAAAACACCACAAGGCAGCAGAAAATGCTTTATTTTAGGTTTCTAAAATTTATCAAGCAAAACATATAGTAGAAGTACCAAAACGAAAACACCGTACAATTCGTCGTAGGTTTCTAATTATTATTATAAAAACGAAAAACTCAGCACAAGATGCATAACCAACGTGGTGCCGTGGCAACGGCAACAGTGATGGCGACCGTGGCTGCGGTAGAGAACTATGACCATGACAGTGACTTCTAGCCTCGAATCCACAATGGTAGCAAAACACATGTCCACATCTACCATGAAAAAATGCAAAATTAAAATGATTAATCAGAATTTTAAACATAGACAAAATTAGAGATTATATAGAGATGGTTCCTTCACGTTACGTGGAAGCATCCTTGAGAACGTTCAATCATGTGTTGGCACTTTCCGCATTGACGCCACATTTTCTGATTTGCTAGAGCTTTTAGCTTTCCATATTTTCTTGAATTGGTAATTTATAGTTTCAGCTTCCTTGTTCCTCAAGTTTCCGTCTGTTTTGGCTAAGTTTTATGACTTCAACTTTTGACATTGACGAAGATCTGGTTTGGGTATATACCTCGGAGGAAAATTGATTTGATGGTTATTGGAGTGAAATTTTATAGTGAACGGAAGTGTTTTGACAAAAAGCCTAATAGAGTTACTGTCTTCTACAACTCTAGTATGTTTGTGGACACTTTTGAGCTATGAAACTAGTTTTATTTACAAGCGATAATGGTGTCAGTCCCATGTGTTGAATCACAAAGAAGTCTGAGAAAAACAGTGACACATCGCTAGAATATCTCAAAAATATGCGGAGCACTAATTAACAGATTTATCTTACTTGTGGCATTGAAAAAGTTGTTGTTGCTCATATGACTAAGCAGAAGCATATACATTCTTATTTTGTTCATATTATTTTGGTTTTGTTTTCTTTGGCCCGAACCAAGTCCCCGGATTTCCTCTCGAATTGCGATGTCCTACTATATGTTGAGCCAGAGCAAACTGAGGTTTTGGACCTTGATTGTTTCGGTAAAATTTTTTTGGTTCTTTACGTTAATGGAGACATAAAATATATAAAGATACAATATGAATCTGTTTAGAGGTTTAGTGTATTACACAGTGGAAGAGCAAGCACTTAGTCCATATTTTATGATTTCCTAGTTCTTTGAGCTTTATATCATTTTATATAGGATTTGGACCCAATCAATTGTAATGGCTGCACGACAAGTTAATATGCCACGAAACTTTCCTAGTTCTCTAACTTCTTTAGTCGATTTCAAGAGCTCGGTTTTTCGACATTAAAGCCGATTGAGCACCTTGGTTTTGGGCAATAAACTCTTCCCCATACAGAGATTGAGTCCTCTTTGATCCTTAGCTATGGAATAGGTCGTACGATACAAATGGTAGTTTGTTAGTCCTTCTACTAGTAATCCGTATAAACAAACCCACAAAACCGGTTATACTATGTTACGTAAATGTATAATAAAGACACCAAAACGAAAAGACAGCAAAACGCATCACAAGAGATGCTTTATTTTAGGTTTCTAAAATATATCAAGCAAAAGATATAATAAAAGTACCAAAACGAAAACACAGCACAAGAGGCATAACCACAGTGGTCGTGGCGGTTGACAATTATGAGGCCGACCTCCAGCCAGAAGGGATCCACATCTACCATGAAAAAAGCAATAAATGGTTAATCAGAGTTTAAACATAAACAAAATTAGAGATTATATAGAGATGATACGTGCACGTTAGGTGGAGGCAGCCTTGTTTACGTTCAATCATGTGTTGGCACTTTCCGCATTGACGCGACATTTTCTAATTTGCTAGAGCTTTTAGCCTTTCATCGTTTTCGTAGTTTGCTGTAGGATTTGGACGCAACAGTGCACAACGAGTAATTATGCCACGAAACTTTGCTTTTTTAATTGCTTTAGAAAACTCGTTTTTGACATTAATGTCGAGCAACATTAATGTCATTAATGTTTTAGAAAGAAACATTAATGTCATTAATGTTTCTTTCTCATGACCATAACAATCTCTCTGGTCCAATCCCAGACACTTGGGGGTACTAACACTTATCAAAATAACAAGAATTATCTTTCGTAAATTGACGTACGAAAATCAGATTTTTTAAAATTCCAGGACAAAGCAAAACATTTTGAAGATAAAGGGGACGAGTAGAAATAGGGAATGAAGTTTCGCCTTTAGCTGGTAGAGACGACGAACCGTTACCGACCGTTACCAATGGAAGAGTAGAAGGAGGAGACAATTGAGAGAAAGTGAGCTTACCTGGTTGTGAAGTTAGGTGAGTAGTAGCCTGTGTCCATGTACCAACCGGAGTCAGCTGGATCTTGTAACGTCATTGTGTTGAAAGCACTAGCGAGCGCAGTTGGAATGAAATCTTGGTTCAGTGCTCCTTGATAAGGTGGTTGGATAATCTGAGAGAGATAAGCAGCACCACATTGTTGTTGTGGCATTGATCCGAGGATTCCAGATTGCGCAGGGGGATACGGAGGCTGAAATTGTTGTTGTTGATGACGATTGTACCAGTTTTGTTGGGACCAGACAGGTTGCTGTTGAGGCCAAGACCACCGAGGTAAAGACGGTTGACGAGGATTCCAATTCTGGTTGTTATTATTGCGTCCTCTTCCTTGACTTGGACGACTACGGTTTCCTCTGTTGTTGTGATATCCTCTGTTATTGTTATTGTATCCACGATGATTGGTGAACTCGGGTTGGTGTGATTGCGTTTGAGGAGTCGTGGCTAGAAGAAGCTGAGGCGATTGAAACATTGTAGTCATGGTTTGGGACAGATGGACGTTTGGTTTTGAGTCTGGATTCCTCATCAACAAGCATTGATCTTGCATCACCAAATGAACACGGGGGTGTTCGATGTTTGATAACATTGATGATGTTATCGAATTTGGAGCTGAGACCATTTAATAGATGCATAACTAGAATGCGATCTGCAACCGGAGCTTTGACGTTGGCGAGCATATCCGGGATCGACTTCAACTTTTGGCAATAGTCATGAACCGAGAGATCGCCGATCGTATGAAGTTCATTTTCGAGTTGGATTCCACGAGCCTCTTTGTTGTCGCGGAAGAGGTTTTCAAGCGTGAGCCAAAGTTCACGCGCAGAGCACTCGTTCTTCAGAACAGAGTTGAGAACCGATTCGGTAATCGTACCGTAATTCTTGTTCATAACAATCTCCTAGTCTCCGTGTCTTATCTCTTGATCACAACTTCTCCTAGTCTTCGTGTCTTATCTAGACGGCTTATAGGATGATCATAAAATTGTAAACGGTGTAACATGTGATTATGCTAGTTTGTTATATATTATAAATGTTAATAATAGACAAAAATGGTGAAAGCTAATTAAAGGAGTCTGCATTAGGTTCACCTAAGCAGCTGTTTTTTCTTGTTCGGAACCTTTATCAATGCCTCTTTAATTCCAGAACATTTAGAGCACCTAAGCAGCTGTTTTTCTTGTTCAACATGACGGCTTACCAAATATCCTTTAAGGCTCATAAACCATTTCTTGGCTACACCAATGCCAGATCAAGTGTTGGTGCTACTTCATCTTTCAGCAGTACCATCTCTAGTCTGCTCGATCCTGGCAATGCAGCAGTTGCACCTCTAAGTACCATTTCTCCAAGAGATCAAAATCCCAACCAAAAAATTTGCATAGGAACTGAAACAGCAGCTCTCGATTCATGAGGAAAACAAACAAACCAGAGCCTTCTAGAGATTCATCAATTTCTTACAAAACAAGGACTCGAACAACTATCCTTTCGAACAATCCATGCATCCTCATCATTGTATTTGAGCAAATATATATCTCGAAAATTAATAGAAAAAATTCTAAAATGACAACAAAGCAATAATTGTTCTTTTCAAAAACTCATGTAAACTTTTTTTTGGAGTCGCTCCAAATGCTACAAATAGATTTAACGTATAAGAACAAAAAGACTGCAAAATTGCATAGCATCATCTCAAAATTTACGGCTTCCACACAACAAATTAATCAGATCGAATAAATTTTATATATATATATATATTTTTTTTTTTGTTTTTAACATCAACTGTCAACTGTTTGATATGCATTGAAAAAAACAAAATCCAGTTTATTAGCTTAAATATTGCATTTAAACCAAAAAAGGATATCCATATATATCCTAATATTTTGATTTCAGATTAAACATTTTGATTACTAAACTTTAGTTGTGCCTATACAGTACCATTCTTAAATCCTTACGAAAACAATACTTCAAGATTCTCTGTGTTTTCACGAGTGCTCCTTAATGCACACGACCGCCCTCGAGATATTATTCTCCGTATATCACGAAGACATTCTCTTACTGTAGTAAAACTTCAACATCATTATTCATCAATTATATAAATTTATTATATTCATGTTTCAAAGCCTAATTTGTGATACAAATCGAACTACCGCCAAAATTTATAGTTTGCATAGATAACTCAGAAAAAACAATACAACTTAAATATGCATATATATATCTTGAAAATATTTATTTGGGGGTGAAAATCTGTTAATATAAAACCATTTGAAAATATAATAACAATAAATAAATTTCTACTAAATCTATCTAGCACAAGGATGTTGTGTTACAGTATGTCCCCAAGTCATGGGCTTCGTCTTTGAAATCTTATTTTGTCATTTTGGTTAAAGTACTTTAGTGTCTATATTGAGATTTTATGTAGACATTTTCAAGGAACAAAATAGAGAGAAATCATTGATAAAAGTTAGAGTGGTGGTCGTGATGCAGATCTAAGTACCTAAGGTCAAGAAGATTATACATCTTCTTGTGCTGGCTACATTCATTTCACTTTTGCAAAAGATTTTATACTTCGAGAGAGTTCTCAGACCGATTCATTAATCAATGTTTTGAGATGTTTTGTACTAAAATTTCAGTAAAAAAAAATAAACATTAAGTAAACAGTGATGACATAAAGATGGATTTTTATATATTTTTATTTAATGGCATTTTCTCTAAATGCTTTTCATATATTTTCATAATATACACTACCGTTTGAATTTTCATTCAGTGCGTTTTACATACAATAATTAGTTCCAAGATCATGCGTAATTTTAGTCATATGTGGTATACACACACGGTATGATTTTCAAGCTTTCTCTCTTTTTGCCACTTCTTTTTCCTGATTTACAATTACGAATGAGAACAAATTTGTAATGCCTTTCAACATTAAGTACATTTAATGTTCAATCGAGAATTAACAAATTGTGGGTTTTGGATGGTTGTGCCATGTTCTGGATTTGTATGACAAAGTTGGAGATTACTCAAATAATGGTAGGACATTAAACCATCACATTAAGAACAACCTTCCCAACTTTGTGAGTTTATCTCTTAGGTCGTAGAGCGCAGTGTGAGTTTGTTAGTTGTTTCTGTTAATGTCCTATTATCTAGGATAGTATGTTATTTGTTTCAGTCAATTGTGTTCACCACGTTTGCCACTTTCCTTATCTAGAATCTAGGACCAGTTTGTTTCACGTTGTTGATGCTAAAAAGCACAACCAATTTTATGCAGAGAAGATGAAGAATAAGAAATTGGGTTTCACATTGGAGAGCAATGATTGCACAGAGCGGCTACTTGTGGATGATTCTAATCTGGAATTGGGTTTTGAGATTTTTGTTAGTTTTGTGAAAGTTTTTGAACATATGTATAATATAATATATTTTTCTGGACTAATGTCAATAATATACTATGTCGTGTTGGATACAAGCATATTTTATTATCCCCGGTCATGGGTTCGATAACCCATTAGGCATTTTCACCTCTTTTATTTTGTTTCAAAGTTTTCATCATTTTTTGTTGTTTTAACTAATGCTTGTACCAAATAATGTTAGATCTATCAAATAATTAGTATTTTATGATTAAAACAAAGGAAAAATCGAGTTTTCTCAAGAGTTACGAGTTTTTGTCCGATTAAAGAAAAATCCGGCGGTTGGTGGCCGCCGAACGTTTCACCACCGTGAAATCGGCCACCTTGACCGCGTTTTCAAACAATATGTGCATATGCTGTGCACGTGTTGTTTAAAATGATCAGAATCGATCGGGGATGAAGAATATCAAAAAAAACTTGTGATCAATCAGAATAAAACTAAACCATAGTTAACCAACAAAACAAGTATTAAACCACCACAAACCAGTAAACCATATATATATACTCTAATAGAATCGATTCCTTTCTAGAGATTCAAATTCAATTTACATGCATAACGTCCATCTCCTAAGGAATTCAGTTTAATAAATCGATGTACCTGACTAAATATAGTAATAATAAATATGTATAATATAATAAGAATACACTAGATTCTCACCCGTCCATGAGAGTGGGAATGTTTTTTTTTTATTCTTTTCGAAACTATAGATTGTATAAGCTAATATAGAAATATTATTGCAGAGCCCGGGTTCTTCAATTAAAAAAAAAAAAAAAAAAAAAGTGGCCGAGCGATTTGGAATTGGATTGTCGAATTTCTGAGGCTGATAAGCTTGCAGTTCTTCACCACAGACGAACAGTTGGGAATGTATCTTACCCACACGCATCCTCTGATTTCCACCATTGTAACGCTAACCTACGCACTAAACTTCTCCACCACCACCAATTCCACCACTACCACCACCACAACCACCAACACCACGACCAACTCCTCCACCACCGTACACCTACTTTCTCACACTGCTTTCTCCGCCGAGTTTGGTTGGCCCGAATCTCTGGTCTGTATGGTCGGAATCGCCTACGCAATCACCATAGCATACTCGAAATCAACAAGTTAGTGTTTTGGTTTTTGTTGAGTTTGGTTTTTTTAATTGAATTGCCCTAATTTGAATTGAATTGGTTGTTTTTGGCTTAGGCCGTAGAGCTGATTCGGAGCGAGCGCTCCTTCTCGGCGGTTTCTTCCTCTTTAGCGTCGGTTGGTTGAAAATTGGGTTGGGAACAAGTCTTCTATTCTTTGCGATTCCATCTTCAATGGTGTGTGTGGTTGTTCGATGGTGTGTGTGGTTGTTCTTTTATTCTGTGTGCAGACCCATCTCCATGGCGCCAAGATGGAAGTGGAAATGTGCTGAAGGAAAGGCACTTGCAGAACCTATATTGAAAACAGTCTCAGAGCTCTAATCTTCTTTGTCCAGAACCGAGGCCTCTGGTTCCTCTCAAGCTGCAATGTCCTACTATCGGTTGAACCAGAGCAAGCCGAGCTTTTGGATCGTGGTGCTTTCGATAGACTTTCGATGAAGCTAACTTCTTGTTCTACAAACTGAATATGCATCAAGATTTGCTTTCAAGATTGTTGCTTGGAGAACAAGGTTGAATTATGGCGATTCATAAGAGCCTTAAATCCAATCTTTGCTATTTCTTACAAGGCTTATTCTCATCTACGATCAAAGAACTGGATTGTGAGATCAGCGTTACACTATGGAGTTGATTTCGTGGCGTGTAGACATTATACGATGAGCCTCACCGTCGTTGCTTACTACAAGGCCATCGGTTCATCCTTGTTCTCCAAGCAATCTAGTTATAATTAAAGACAATTTTCTTATCTATATTTATAAGAAAAATAGTTTGATATTTTTTTCTAACTTTCCAGAGAAAATACCAGAGAGAACACTCCGCAAATAATAGTATAGATACTATACTATTATTTGCGAAGTGAATTTGGCTGAGAATGAAAGTTGAAAACTGAATTACGTTTTTTCCATTAATGAATACAAAGGAAAAGGTGTGTAATTTCGTAATTTGGCTAATATACATAATTATGACTTTTTAATAATTAAAAAATAAATATTCCTTAATGAAAAGCCCTAATTGTTTGCATCTAATCCGAGAGTTTAATTCCGTCGCCGTTTTATCTGCGGCTAAATCTACTTATTTATTTTTCAGCCAAACCTAATTCACAATAAAAACTCTAATCATTGGTATATATATATCACCTAATTTATATCAAACCCTAGGTGATGATATACAAAATCGGCGCCACACGTTTCTTCTTAGCCACCACGTTCTTCTTAGTCAGCTAGCTCATCACAATTTAGATATTTACGTGTTGGAGTTTTGATTTGATTGTAAGCTTCGATTTCGTGACGATGCAAGAGGCCATGATCTGCTTATTGATTTATTCTGGAGATTTCTGTTTGAGTATTGATTTGTTTATGAGTTTCGGTTTCGTTTGTTGTTTGTAATTGACAAAGATCATCTTTATCTATTAGTGATTTTCAATGGTACGATGACGAGATTCAACGTCAATGGATATTTCGAGAAGATCATCTTTGTCCATTCACTCTTGCCGTGTTGTGTGGTTTAGTTACTTATCCTCACATATTGGTTACATGTTTATTTTTGTCGTTGTTGTTTTAGGGTTTTGCATATAATTCTTTTGTCGTATTCATCTTTTGTTTTCTTGGTTTGGTGCAGGTTTTGATATGTTTCTTTACTTCCATACCCATCTAACTATGTGTTCTTTGAATTTGATATAAAAACTGATTTTTTTTTTTCAGATCGCGAGGTCAGATGGTCGAAAGTAGTGAATCACTAGCCATCTAGAAAAAACAGAAAAATTGGTAGATTATTTTATTATCTTTGTGTTTTAACATGTTTGCTTTAGTTTGATTTGTAACACTTTAAGATTCACGAGCTAATATTCTTTTGTTATGATTCTTTCTTTCCATCGAGTGTCTGAGATTTGCATTCTGAAACGTGCAGACGCTCACGAACTGCAAACTAGCTGCTAGGGATCGTCAAAGTTTCATAACAGTTGATGGATTGATCTCCATATTTCAGGTTGTGATCTCTAAAAACTTACCAAATCATATTGATGCAACTGAGGTGACTTTGAGATCATTTTTTGTTTGCTCAAAGATTGTGTGTGTGGTGTCCTAAATCTATGTTTTCGCTCGGCTTTGGTCTGATTCTAGAAAATTTCATATTCTGTCTCTATGTGTTAAAAAGGTACTTTCGCTGGACCTTCACCAACAGCAGGTTCTGTTTGACTGTAAAGGTATGCTAATTTCTTTTGCTTGAATTATATTTTTGGACACTTGATGCCAAGTTCGTGTACAATTTGATGAGTGTGTGTGTTTTGTATTTTTATGTTTGATGAAATAATTGCAGGGGCGGACTGAGAAGTTTAAGGAAAAGAACGTATTTCTTCCTTCTGCAACACTAACCTAAGAAGAGGATGCCTCGGGAACAGCGATCTTTGTTTTGATATTTTTGTTTTTGTTTGATCCTTACATTGTCTCTGTTCTTCAATTGTTAAGTTAAATGGTTTTGATCGGATTGTTAAGGGTTTGTTTGTACTGTTGATCACCTGTTTGATGAATTGTTTCTGAAGAAAAATGAATTGCCTTTAGGTTTGTTTTAGATCTGTTTATGGATCGTTTTGTGTTGTTTTTATTCGATTTGCAGGACGAGCCTTGGAAGAGCTCAAAAGCTTTCTATACAATGAGCTTAAAACATCAGAAGGAGCTAAACGGCAACAACATACATTTTGTGGCCATGTTGTTGCAATGTCATTCAATTTTCTGATGTTGCAGTTGGAATCATCCTCGCCAATAAATTAGTAAATACAGTTCTTTAAATATCAAATTCTTCTCTTTCTTTTTTCCCATTATTGTAATTTGTAAACTTTTTTTTTCTTTTTGTTGGGGGACTAATTCTGCAGGTGATTGGGTTCTTCTCGCTTTCTTCAAGTCTGTCTCATTACTTCCAACGTCTCCTCCATCAAAGACAACACCTTTCTCCTCTCTCTTCTCTCTTGGATCTGTCATGGCCTTCGCTTCTGGACTCGCTAATACCAGCCTCAAATACAGCAGGTTCATTGCTCATTCTGTAAAGATTCCATCAACATTCATAGCTCAAGCTGTAAACTGACCTTTGATAGCATTGATAAAACTTTGTAGATCTAAAACCAGACCGTGAAGAGATAAAAGAGATTGTGCTCTGTTTCCTCTTCTTATCTCATACTTGAAAGCTTTTATTTTTTCCAGTGTTGGATTCTATCAGATGGCAAAGATCACGTTGACTCCAGCTATTATTCTTGCAGAGTTTGTTCTCTTCAAGAAAACCATTTCTTCCACAAAGGTTTTGGCTGCATTTTTATGAAATTAGGACCTGATTAGTTAAGACTCTCATTTGGTGCTTACTCTGTTTTAGAGTTTGTTCTCTCGCAGGTTATGACATTAGCCCTAGAATCTCTAGGCGTGGCAATCGCAGTAGTGACCGATCTAGAATTCAATTTGTTCGGCGCATTGGTTGCTGTTGCTTGGATTATCCCAAGCGCCATCAACAAAATCCTATGGTCTAATCTTCAGCAACAAGCTAATTGGACGGCCCTAGCGTAAGAATCTCTCCCTTTCCTTTACTTGACGCTTGAGCAATGGAAGTCTCTTAAGATAATATACTCTTTATTGAATGTAGGTTGATGTGAAAGACGACGCCTTTTACTATCTTCTTCTTACTGGCTCTCATGCAATGGCTTGACCCACCTGGAGTTTTGCTGTTCAAATGGGACATAGGTAACTCTTCTGCAATCCTCATTTTGGCTCTTCTCGGCTTTCTTCTCCAGTGGTCTGGTGCACTCGCTCTCTGGTTAGTCTTTTGTGTTTGTCGCTTCGATTTGAAGATCAGTCTTGAGTTTATATGATTTGATTCTGCTTCATTTTGATATCATTATGATTTATGAACAGAACAGAACCTAATGAACGTAAACCGGTTCAGACTCATACCTTAACAAGATGGGATGAGCCTAAACATCAAAACCGATGCTAAAACATCAATTCTTTTCCGGTTTATAAAACTTTGGTTTAGTTAAACTAAGTTTATATGCCTAGTTCTAATGCTAAATATCTAAAACGTTGTTGTTTGTCGCAGGGCAACATCGGCAACATCTCATGTAGTATTAGGGCAATTCAAGACATGTGTGATCTTGCTTGGAGGTTACGTTATATTCGGCTCCGATCCTTGCTTCGTCAGCATCTGTGGCGGCTCTTGCCGGCATGTCTTTATACACGTGGCTCAATCTTCCGGAGAAATCCATCGATCACAGCTCGAGTAAGCTGCTTCCGAAGCAAAATGCTGCCGTTTCAAAAACTAAAGCCGAGGCTAATGACGGAGGAGGGGAGACCGGACTAGCCGTAGTTTTTGCTGAGCCAATTCTCTCGAAGACGACAACTGCAAATATTGTATAGCTTTATATTTTCTTTTAGATACGCCAAAAAAAGTTAGCCTATTTTTGTTTCAGGGTTTAGCATATTTGTCTGTCTAATTGCATTAGTAGATAAATGGAAAAAAGGTTGCATTAGTAATATAATAAATTACAGGTTTTGATTTATTATGACTATGTGATAACATTCGTTTTGATAGACATAAAAACTGATAAAACTGATTAAGAGAGTGAACGGTAAAAAATGATTTTAAGGTTGTACAAACTTTGAAGCTTACAATAAAAACATTTGGTTAACCGTCGAAGCTACAGCCAATAAACTTTCTAATATTACGTGAAGATTTGATGGGTGTCATTCGTAAAACAATGAAATAAAGGGTCTAGGTGGGTTTTTTTATGTTGCTAGATAACTTTTGCGACGACGGCCAAAGAAAATTTGACACTCCAAACAGAATCATAAAAGTACTTTAAATAGACAAATGTAGTTATCTATATTATCATTTGCTAAGTAACTCGAGACCTCGGGCTGTGGTTGAAAATTGAAATTTGTGACTATTATTTGTGTTTTTAGATTCTATTAAAATGTTTTAAAAAAAAATACTAATTATTTTATGACTGTGTCAAAATTTGTATATATATATATATTGATTTAAATTAATACGAAAATAATAATTTCCATAAATGATATATTCGTATCCATGTTTATCCGATACGATATTAAGAATATTTGTATATATTCTTATAAAATTCGTTTTAGTCGGCTACAAATTATTTTTATTATTATCGACACTAGGAACAGAACTCCGATTCGCGGGGTAATTATCGTACATTAAAACTTAAACATAAAATTATTTAAAATCGTTGTAAGTGAAAATGTATAGAATAAAAAGTGGTGATAAAATATGTAAACATAAAAAAACTATAATAATTAAAAGAAATAATAAGTAAAAAGATACGATCTTCTAATAAAATTTTGATTATTAACAATAAGTTATAAATGGAAAGGTACAAACTAATTATGATAAAAATATGCAACTTTTTGAAATATTTTTTAAGGTTGTTATTACTAAGAGAAAAATATAAGAAAAATGAAAAGTTATAAGATACACAACCTTCTAAGGCTTTTTTGTAATATAGAAAAAGTTATATATGAAAATATACAATACAAAATATGATGTAAATATGCAATATTATAAACTATTTGTAGGATTATTGAAAATGGGTATTAGTGAAAAGGTATAAAGTAAAAAATGATAATAACCAGGCAACCTTTCAAAACATTTTATATAATTATAGTATTATACAGCTATAAATGAAAAGTTACAAGTAAATACAAAGATAAAAAGATTCCATTATTCAAAATATTTTTCCCACCAGAAAGTACATAAAAAATATATTAGTTAAAATATAAAAAACCTTGATATCTTAAAAATACGAATATAAGATATATGTGGATTTGCTACTTTACAAAAATATATTTCTCTGCAATTGCCAAAAAAAATCCAAACATTAGTTACATAAAATTCATAAACAACCAACAAAATAAAATAAAATAAGAAGATAATAAAACTAATTATAAATATAGAGTCGTTTTCCTCAAGGAAAAATAATAATTAAATAACATGATACGTATGAACAAACAAAATACAATAGTAATTGGAAGACCTAAGTAAATCAAGACAAATAAGCGCGTATAGTTTTCTTATAACATAGACATCATATCAAGAGAATGGATATAAATTAAAAAGATAAAGAGGTATTATGAAATTACAAAAATCATACATATTGTTATGGATTTTTTAAAAAAATCTATAAAACTCGCGACGGGAATTCTGAGTCTTGGGTATTCACTTAAAACATGCCATACCAATAGATAAACATTAAATGGTAGGAAAAGTATATTGTTCAACAAATCAATACATAATTTGTTTGGATGGACGTTAAATATAATTTATTTGTTCCAACCTTCAAATGGAGAAAAATAAACTTCTTTAGATGATTAACAAACTTTTGAGATTAAGTTTGGGATGAAGACACGACGAAGTAATATCAAACTTTATTCATTTTAGTTTATTAGACTTTTTCTGCTAAACATGCATATAAAAATAATAATGAAGATGATCAGAATTTGTGTGTCTTTTTATAGAGTTAAAAAGACATAAATTAAAAGATGCAACTTTTCATAAAATAAGCGGTTATAAACGAAAATCTACCTAATAAATAATGAAAAGACACGAACTCTATTAACGGCTATAAAAAATGATGAAAAGACGCAGCCACAATTGATAATTATTCAGTTTTAAAATGCAACTTTTTATAAAATCAACAATTATAAACATAAAAAGTACCTAATAAATAATGTAAGGACACACATACTAATAATGGTTATGAAATAAGTTATAATGAAAAGATGCAACTACAATTGACATTTATTCAGATTGCTATTATTATTAGATTAGAAAAAAATAAACGAAAATGCCCTAGAAAATCTATATATTGTAACATCAGAAGTAGAATCGATTGGTGGTTAGAGGGGTTAAGAGGTGAACAATGGAGTGCTCGGTAAAGAGTTGCAGAGGAACAATGTGTTACGTTGCGCCCGAGTGTTGTGGTCTAAAAAATGATGTGTCTAAAAAATGAAATGTGTATAGCTACGGAGTTTTATTGTTAGTCCTGGTTTCAGGACGGCCTCTGCTGGAAGTAACGGGACTCGCATCTGAAATTATACAACGTGCGAAACTCATGTCGTGGGCACGGAAGCTTGCGAGAAGGTAGAGACTCATTGATCTGGTACTGTCTGCAAAAATCGGTTTCACGACGTTCCAAAAATCGGTTTTAGGGACACGAGCAGTTAGGCCACAGAAGTCCCCTCCGTCATGTAACCCGTCCAAGACACATGTTATTGTCGTTTGTAATTTACTAACGAACAAAAACAAAAAACAAAAAAAATCCAAATTTGTATTGTATCTGGATATCAATCAAACTTTTATAAGGTAAATAAATTCTATTTTCTCTATTGAATCGTACTTTTTCTATATATATATTTTTTTTTTGGGTCGAAATCCTACTTTTCTATATAAACCAGAATTTTCAGGGTAAATAAATTTTTACTAATTTTTTTTAAAATATTGTTAAAATAATATTAAAATATTTGTTTAACCGATTCAATTTGACTATTAAGCTACACACTATTCGTAAAGTTACTGTTTTAGTTAAAGTGACTTCTCTAATAAACTATTTTCGATTTCATTATCATAGAATTATCTTGGTTTACTGTTATTAGTTTTTTAGTTAGAAATTTTTCATATTAAATTTTCATTAAAATAATCGAACAAATGAAGACAGAAGAAAGAAAGTTCTCCACTTACGACACACGACATATATAGTTGGTAACCAAAGAAGTGACATATAGCACATTGAATTCTTTCTCGGAATTAGTGGGCTGCTATATGTTATGTTTCTTCCGGTTTGTATAATTTTTCTTATAGATATCAAAATAAATTCCAGTTGTACGAAATGGCATAGTTGACTTTAATTATTCTCATCACTTTTTCGTTCTATTCCGCTCCTAAGGCTGATTTAAAGGAGCTCTATTAGTATTTTCAATTGATCTGTGATTTTTTGGTGTTGCTTACTCATTGTAGATCATCATCATCCTACAAAGAGTACGGTGTCGTGGAGTTTTTAATTTCATTGAGTCGCATCTATAATTTATTTTAACCCTATTCATCATGAGAATATTTTCTATGTGAATTTGTCTTTGTTTTTGTCTTTTTCTTTTCTGCTAAAAGTTACATGTTGTCGAAGTAACGTATTTATGTTTCACACAACAAACCAATAAAAAATGAATTACCTTCAAAGAGAATTGCTAAAACTAAAAAGTATGATAAAATCTTGCGTTTTAACTAAGCTTCAGAACTCGAAGTTTTTGAGTGTTCTTCACTCTACGAGTAAGTAGATCCACCACTCGGAGGAACACACTCTCTAGATATTTAAGATAGAAAAGTTCTTTTAAATATAATGATGATAACAAAATATGTGCACAAGATATCTTTCGTTATTATTAGACTTAACTGGATTTTGTTTAATATAAGTTTACTTTAACGTTGAATAACACAAAGAGATTTTTAGATTGTGGCAAAAGATCTTATTAAGCTTTTAGATTGATCACAAGCAACCTTGGCATTTGTCTGAATGAGTTTAGGCATATTGTCTAACAAAAAAAAGCTAATGAATGTTAAAATATATCAAAAAAGGATCTTTTATGACAATCGATTTTTCTCGCTTAGAGATAAGACTGGCAAGCATGAACATATTAGAACTCAGCAAATTCTAATACAAAATCCAGAAATCAAAGCTGAATATAAACTAATCAGGTTTTGATCTTTCGAAACGAATCTAAATTCTAATGTTCTATGCATACAAATCGTAGATGGAGGCATCTAAACGACAATGATTGTGTTTCTTTTCTAGCTATGTCTTCAAAGGAAAATCGATACAATAATTGGATCTCGGTCTCCATCGCTACCTATTCATCAGTGCAAATGTGAGGAAATTGTGAAAAAGAGAACACGTTTCCTTTCCATTCTTTTTTTTGGGTACATATTGTAAATGAGAAATTCTTTTTAATTTGTAAGTTAAATTTCTTTTTAGTAATACCGAAAACAAGAAATATGAAAAGGATCGCCTCTGCATCACCTGAATATCCCCTATTGAATCATGTGACGTGACAAGGAATGAGATCAAAAAACATTTGAGCCTAACAGCATGATACAACAATGTGGAATAAATTGATTGTGATGAAAGGCAGTAATCAGGAAATAAAGTTGTTCAATAAAGAAGATAAGAAAGTTAGAAGCATTGAAGCACAGAGATCAAAGCGTTCAGAGATGAAGGGAAATTATGGAAACATATGAAGATTTGCTACAAATCTAAATACATAGCTTAACAAATAGATTATTAATATTTACTAAACAAACATATCTAAAAATATGTAAACTATTGATAGAACAAAAAACACAAAGAACATCAACGTCTTTTGCCATCTCTAGGCGTGGCAAAGAGATCCGACTAATATTTTTCATTTTTCTTCAACCTCGACTTCGTCTCTTCTACTTTTTTATTATGAAAGTAGGATATCTCGAGGGAAAATGAAAACGATAAAGAAATGAGTGGGTAGAAGAAGAGGAAGAAAAAAAAACAGAAGAAGATGATAAAGCAAACTGGAATAAAAAGAAGAAGAAGAAGAAGTTGTAGGAGATGGAACACGATGAAGAATGAAAAGAATGGGAAGACTAGGAAGAAGAAAAATAAAATAAAAAATAGAGAAGAGAAAGAAGAAGAGACGAAGTCGATGAAGATGAAGTCGAGAAATATGAGGAAGAAGACATAGACAAAAATCTAAAGAAAATTAAGAAAACGAATGACGAGGACGATGATAAATTGAAAGAGAATACCATGAGAGAGTTGGAGAAGAAAAAAAAGCGAAAGAAGAAAAAAATAGAACATGTAAATGATAAAATTCACAGAATTGGACAAAACAAAAAAAAGATTTTATCTTTAATTTAGTTTTACATAAAAAATTCATTTAACCTGAGACTATTTAAGCACGAATTAAAAAATTTACTATTGTTATGAGGTTCTTTGTATATACAAAGGGCTTTAGATCTTAATGCACCGTAAAACTTTACTTGATTTTGTAACCTAAGAAGGTAATTGGCGTTCCTTTTTTATTCTTTTTAGTCTCAGGCTTCTTCCTCTTTTTCAGGTTATTATTCGTATTTTTTTGTATTTTTATAACAACGTGATACCATATATAAAAGTGATATAGAAGAGAAACAATGCTATCATGTCTTAGGCTCTCTTTTTTTAATACTAGATTAGCATATCTATCTAATGCTAGAAAATTGGTCAAATCAAAGTTTTAGAGGTGCTGAAAACATATGGAGAGTTTCTGGAAAAAAGCATGAGTTCGGGGAAGAAAGGTGACAAATAAACATATTTTCTGAAATGTATATTGTTATATACATCTCTGCAATTCCATAACGACGGGAGTGGAACTCATTAGACTCTCAGAACTATTGATTCCACGTCTTGAAATATTTCGACGATGAGACACTGCATATGTAAAGTAGAAAAAGAGTTTGTTTCTTCTTTTTAAGTAATTATAAAGAAGAACAAATTGACATTGTTTCTAAAGTATTTTATCTTTGTTTTATGTGTCTTAATAGTAGCATGCAAGTATTGTACGAAGACATGATTGACTTGACACAGAGGTGCTCATACGTTTCTCTCTTAGAGAAAGAGAAAGCAGATTTATTGGCTCCCCATCATACAAGCACAATTATAAATAATACAATAAATAATTTTTTTTATGTTCACTCACCAAATAATATAATTAGTAATCTAACATTTAATATGAGGAAGAAGACGAAGAAAAAAAAAATTAGGAGTATAATAAAATGTCGGATTAGATGAGATGAAGAGTTTTGAGAAGACAAAAAAGAATCAGAAGAATGTGAAAAAAGAAAGAAGAAGAAGAATAACAAATAAGAAAGAAGAAAGAAGAAAGAAGAAAGAAGAAGAAGAAAAAGAATAGAGAACACAAAGGATAATTGAAAAACGAGTAATAAAGTCTGAGAATAAATCTTTCAGGATTTTATCCGGGCAATGCCCAGACGTGTCACCTAGCATTTATCATTTCACGTATGCATATTTGTTTGATATGTAAAAGAAAGAAAAAAAGTACTTTAGAATGATCCACAATGGGAAAATAATGTCAAACATACCAGCGCCTCTAAGGAAAAATACTAGAAATAGAACCCTTTAAGGAATATTTTATAAATACCAGCGGTACTCTTCCAGTTATTTTCCCATTGCAAACTAATGGTAGACTAAATGTAAACTAATGGCAGACTAAATGCAGACTAATGACAGACTAATTCATCATACAAACTGAAAGTAGACTAAATGCAGACTAATGGCAGACTAAAGGTAATCTAATGGCACACTGAAAGCACACTAATGTACCTCTCTTACAATTTTTACTATGAGGATCCCATTTTCACATTAGGATTGCCAAACAGACTATATTTATTATTTTAAATAATATGTAGATCGTGAATTAATAAGTATAATCGTGTTCACAAAAAAGATAAACTAAACACATTGATACTATATCGCTTCCTCCATCGTCGCTTTCCTTACATATAAATGAATAATCAAATATTTGTTTTAAAAATTGAAGATTATTATTTTGTTATTTGATTTAATTTTGGAGTCAATTCGGTTCATATATATTTTAAAATAATTTAAAAATGACTAATATAAATACGAATAGCATACTGGGAAAAAATCTTATTAGAAAAAGAAGAAAAATAGAACATGAAGAAAACAAATTTTTAAAAAAGTAAGGTGAAGAAAAGGAGGAGATGAAGAAGAGACAAAGAAATACTGGAATAATAACAGTTGGGGAAACGGTACGCATGACACAACTAAACATTTCTTATCTTTTTCTGATAAAAGGTGATGATAAAGGTAAGATTGTCTTACGTAACTATCCTCCCATCTCGAAGATTAAGCCAAACTAAACACATTGGATTACGAAGTCGATCACTACAGAATCATGTAAAGAATGTTATCGATAAATGTTTGACATATTATGTGTTTTATATTATGTATGTAGTTTGATTCGTTATAATAACTATAACTTATGTTGTTTTCATTAAATGTTCAGGTTTGGTCGAAGTGGTCATGTTGTAAATGGTTGATAAGGGAAGGTGTTTATGTAAGAAACTATTTTAATGGATGATTTATGTTTACGTTTTAGTGTGAATATATTTTGATTGTAATCTTGGGTTGTATTTAAATCTCTTTGACAAATTTATTAATGGTTTTTTTTAATCTTTGATTAATTAGTAAAAATTTTGTCAAAAATATACAACACGCCTAGAAGTTAAAACATTGAAGCGATCCTTTAATTAACAATTTATTTATGTTTACTCACCAAATAATATAATTAGTAATCTAATACTTAGTACGAAGAAGAAGACGAAGAAAAGAAAAATAAAAATAGGACTACAATAAAATGTCGGATGAGATGAGATGAAGACGAAGAATAATCAGAAGAATGTGAAGAAGAAAAAAAGAAAAAAGAAGAAGAAGAGCAAATAAGAAAGAAGAAGAAAAAGAATGGAGAACACAAAGGAGAATGGTTTCAATTTGAAGTTGTAATCTTTAGGTTGTTATGCCAGTATCATCTTTTATGATTTTACATGTGTTAAATTTTGTGTTTAGTTTATTTAATTTTTCTGTGACACACATTGTATCATTCACATTATCAGGTGCAGAGAGCGTCTAGATTAAAAGAAATGATTAAAGTTTCTCATTTTCTCACCAAACTGAAACTTACAAGTATGACTAGAATGTTTTGTTAACCGATTCGTAGCACAAAAACATATCCGAAAATATAATAAGTAATTTAATATACTCAATACGAGAAAATTAACGAAGAGAAAAGAAATAAAAACTAGGAGCAGAATATAATGTCGGATAGGACGAAGACGTCGAAAACGGAATAATGAGATGAAGATTTTGGAGAAGAATATGAATAATCAGAAGGACGTGAAGAAGAATTGTGAAAGAGGAAAGAATAAAGAAGAAGAAGAAGAATAAGAGAGAAGAATGAAGAAATAAAAATGTTGATGGAAGGAGAAGAAAGAAAATGGAGGAAGGAAGAAGAAGAAAAAAGAAAGAAGAAGAACAAATAAGACAAAATAAATAGGAACAAAGAAGAAACAAAAAGATTAAGGAGGAATGAACAAGAAATAAGAAATAAGAAGAAGAAGAATAAGAAAGAAAAAAAGAAAGAAGAAGAGAAAAGGAAGAAGAAAGAAAAAAAAAAGAAAAAAGTAGAAACACAAAAAAAAAAGAAACACATAGAAAGAAAAATAAAGAAAAATAAGAATAAGAAGAAGAAGAGGAAGAAAGAAAAACGAAGAAGAAAGTAGAAAAAAAGAAAAGAAAGTAGAAACACGAAGGAGAAGAAAGAAGGGTTAAGAAAGAAGGAAGACGAAAAAGTAGAAGAAGAACTATAATTTAATGAAAGAGTGAAAAAGAAGAAAGGGAAAGAAAGAAGGAAGGAAGAAGAATAACTTCATGAAGAAGAAAAAAGAAAAAGAACGAAGAAGAAGGATGAAGAAAGAGGAAGAAAGCAGAAAGAATAAAGAATAAAGAAGAAGAATGAGGAAAGAGTAAACAAAAAAAAAATATCAAGAAAAATGAAGATTTGTTTGTTTTCAACTAATCTTGTGACTACCAATGATAATAAAGATAAGATTGTCTGTCCAACATATTTTTAAAATGAATATTGTATTAATTTATCAAAATACTGCATTATGGAATAAGTTTTCCCGAATTAACTATCGATAAGTTTTTTCTACTTTCAGTGTTAGCGACCTAATTAATTATCGATAAGTTTTATTTACGTTCTTCTTTATGATATTTATATTCTATTGTTTCTGCATGCGTTTTCTTTTCCTTACTTGAATGTTATAACTTTGGTATATTTATCGATTCACAATATTATGTCGTTATTGGACTTGCTAAACATATATACCAAATATTGGGCTGTGTTTGGACCATGAGCTAAAAAAAATAGTTTATTACGAAATGATCAATCCATAAGTACCAAAAAAACATGTTTCAAACAAAAAAAATACATAATTACAAAAAAGAAATAAAACGGTATGAACTTTTAAAAAAAAAATTAAAGTGGTTTCAGGGGCTCTTTATAATAACATTTACTTATGTAGTTTTGTTCTTAAATTTTTAATAAAACAAAAATGTTGACAAATTATTTAGTACAGATTACGTCACGAAATTTAAAATAAGTTTTGAGATTAACATTATGATAGAATCTGTAACTTATATGCTGGAAAACAAGTAGCCCGCATTTGTACGGACACTCACCTAGTAAATGTTTAATTGACTTGCGTTTGTGATTCCGCATTAATAAAATTCTTTTTGAGAAGGCTAATATTGTTATACAAGAATGTTATGATGTAATGCTTCACAAAAGTTGCTACTCACAAATATTACAAGCTAAAAATTAGTTTATAATTAACACCTTCTAATTCTTAAAAGCGAGAGAAATTAAAAATCTATTTAAAAACATCAAAAGTTTTTCTTTTTAGGTTATTCTGTTAGAGAAGAACTTTGATTAAAGCTTGAAAACAGAGTAAATAATAAGACTTGAGTTTGGGCAATTCAGATTGCCTCTTTTTGGCTTTTTCATTCATATAAATACTCAAAGTACAGGAAGCAAATACAGGAGTCGTAGCTCCTAAACAAACAGAAGAAAATGGGAAATTGGAGATCGGTTTCCTTAACAATAGGAAGCCCCATTCTCCACTATTAACTGAAACAATTTCTGAAACAAATAAACAATTAAAAGGAAAAACCAGAGATTACGATGTGTATTTCTGGTTTGGTTTTCTTATCCGTTCTGACATTCTTTGGTTTGACTCCTTGACTCCATCATATTCATGAAAATACAATTAATTCAAATGTTTCTTACAACTAAACAACACTTGATTAAAAAGGAAATACCTATAAACTATATTATCTTAGGGTTTTATTTGAATTAATTTAAGAACTCGTAAAGTTTCAGGAATTATTAGTTTAAGAACTCGTAAAGTTTCAGGAACTAAGTCTATTTATAAACTATATTATCTTAGGGTTTTCTTGTGAACATGCCAAAACGGTCCCATTTTGGTCTTATGAATCAACTAAAAGTTCATATAAACTAACAAAGACGCTTACCGTATAAGCTGAGTCCCAAAAGTATGTGTGATATTACATAAGATTACAACAGATCCCTTCATGTGTTTGAAAATACATTACAACAAAAATGATTTATATAGAATCAAAACAGACACTACAACACTTGTGTCTCTTCCTATTTGTGCCTCTCAAAAGAAACTATTCAAACCGAAACGTCACGATCGAAACGTTACGATTAACATATACGAAACTCAATTATCGAACTGTTGATGATGATGAACTGATCTGTTTGATGGTACTGTCTTTCTTCATCTGAATTAAAACTGTTGGAAGAGAATCAGAGAAATTTAATCAAATGCCCAGGTTCGCATTACAATTCGGTATCCAAATTTCGGTCTACATCTGAATTCAAACAAGGTTGATTTTAAGAACTAGGTTTTTAAAGTAAAAATTCAAAAACAAAAAAAAGAACTCGTTTTTTGACAAAAGAATTTAAAATCTAATACAATTGTAACCCAACAAACACCAGATCAGGAGAACAAGCAAAAAGGGCGATTCAATTGTAAAAAATAAAAACAGCTCCGACGAAGACCAAATACAAATTAAGAAACAAAACACGAAATAGATTTGAGAGAGAAAAAAAAAACCAAAATCAAAATCGCCAAAAAGTTTACCGTTCGATTGTAAAAAAAACAGCTCCGACGAAGACTCAGGGGATGCTAGTTTCTCTTCGAATGGTTACTTTTCTTTTTGTCCGTTAATTCGAAAATGATTCCGTTAAATTGAATTTTATGCACCGACATAAAATTCAAATTTGAAAAGGAAATCGGAAAGCCCAAAATATAAAGGCCCATTTCCAAAAGATTCAAATTTCAGCTTTTCAACGGGAAATTTTAAAACCCGGTTTATAAAAACGTTATAAATCAATTTTGCAAAATGTGTTGGCTTTCTTTGGTCGGTTTTTGATTAACTTACTCTTTTACATATTTCAATATGATCCTGATTTTGCCAGTTTTTTCTTGGATTTTTTTCTATCTTGATTGGTTAGATTTACTGTATGATTTGGTATTCATGCATGAGTTTTAGATGCTAAAGAGTTCAACAAATTCTTATGCAGCGAAAATGAAGAATAAGTTTGGAGAGCAATGATTGAATTTACCCTTTACACAATCAAGTTTCTTGTTCCGGTTCCTAGCTTTTCTCTCTAACTTTAGTTGTCATGTTCTCAGAACTACTGTAGTGCTTTGAGCTACAAATTCCAAAAGCGGTATACAAATTCAAGGATTGATCAGTCTCTATTTAGATATGAAATAGTTTATTACAGATTAGTGGACTTAATTATCTATATTGAGATTAAGAAAATTGGCTTGATAAAACGACATTTTACAAAGTATGGGATGCTCTGGTCAGAGGTATTCTTAAAGATGATTTCTCTGCTGGATGGGACAATATTGTTCGGATTGTTAAGGCTCCGACACAGGATCGTATCCACGCTTTAATTCTTAGATATGTTTTCCAAGCAGCGATCTATGGCATTTGGCGAGAGAGAAATGGAAGAAGGCATGGGAAAACAAGTATGTCATCAACACTACTTGTGAAAATAATCGACAAGATTGTTCGAAACCGACTCAGCTCTATCCGACTCCAAGGGGATCTACGCTATGAGAAAAGTCTCATGCTTTGGTTTGCCAGATGAGTTTAGTCTTTTTATGTTTTAGCAATTTCAAATAAACTCTCAAAACATAGAAGCACTTGATGTAACAAAGGTTTTTGATTGAATAAATTTGACATTCATTAAAAAAAAAAAATGTACCACATTTCTTATATCTATCTATCTATTCTAATATAGTAAGGTTTTTTTAAAAATTGAGCTTTGAAATGCTGCCATGTGGCATGTGATGTGTCATCTACATTTGAAGAAAAAAAAACATAAATACATAAAAAAATTGATATGTGCACTTCATAATTGTAACACTTAATTCTTTTATCTCTTTATTTTGTTGTTCTTAATTTAATGATAGGATTATATGGATGAATAACAAAAAAAAACTATAATTAACTACAGAACTATAGAAAAAAACAAATGTGATATTATATAACATATAATAAAGTTTTTTCATCAGGAGGCCTGAAAATTTTGGGACGGGTTTTCCATTCCCTTGTGTACCGTCCTGAATTTTCCGTACCATTCGCTATCCCGTTTAAAACAATTACCCATTCGAAACTATTTATTTTATTAATATGGGTATGGGAAGGGAATCAGTATTAGATCGTGTACCCGAATTACCCGTTTAAAAATAAAAAACTTAAAAATTCTATATATATTTTTAACACTTAATTCTTTTATCTCTTTATTTTGTTGTTCTTAATTTAATGATAGGATTAGAGAGAACACAAATTCAAGCTACACAAGAAGAATATGAAAATTGTGATATATGTCTTGATAATCTATAAGGACCGAAAAATATCTTAACATTTTATTTTACATTCACAAATTTCATCACAAATGTATTTCAAGATTGGTTATATTATAAAACAACATATCCTTAATTATTGTCGAAAAGAAATAATCCGATATTTTATATGTTTACGATAAATAAAAGAAATTCTGTGAATAGATATTATTATTCCATCAATCTTTGAATACAAAATTATAAAACTACATGCTATTCACAAATTAAAAATAACTATTTATCCACAAAATTTTACTAACAAATATTATAAAATAAATTTTAAAATTAAAACATTTAAATTATCACAAATCCGTGCAAACGTACGGACCTTTTCCTAGTATATATATATGATATTGTTAAAATATTAGGCTAATACGAAATACCTTTACAAACTCATCCAAATAGTGTTAAGATATTAGGCTTACACCAAATACCTTTATAAACTCATCCAAATATAAGACTTAATCAAGACCATAAGATAAAAATGAACTAAATCCAAAATTGAATAACCAAATTAAAGGGAAGAATAAAGTATTTGGAGATAGATACTGACAAATGCACATTAACACAATCGATATATACAAATTAACTTACAATTGAAATTAGAAATTACCAATTTTGTTAATATTTGGTTGTTTTTTATTTTATTTTGATTTTGCTTCTCCGATACCTTTGTAATTGAACTTAAATCTGCGTATTGAAGTTTGATCATTTGATTACGCTTCTCAGTTTCTCATTTTCCCCATCACCTGTTCGAATATCTCTCGATAGTTTTTTTGTCACTCTCTCTCTCTCTTGAATAATTCGGCATTTCTCGTGTACGGGATTCGTATACAAATTGTGTAATGGTTATGAAATAATTATCAGAAAGTCTTCCTATTTTCTGGATTTGGACTATAAAAATCATGGATCTTAGTGGTCGCTAAGACCAAGTTCATGATGGCAACTTGGCAAGGTCATTTTCCAGGTGAGAGGTCTTATGGCCGAGCTTCAAATGGTTTAACAAACAGGTTCTAATTTCCAGAGAATCCAGATAGTCTTACTAATCAGTGATTTATTGTATAGAAGCACGACATTGTATCATATGAGATGTTTAGTTGTTTTCTCAAAGGCAAAGGCTTTAAGAATCATTTGAGTCAAAGAGGCACGATGGTCGCGTGTGTTGGTTTGTTTAGACTTAGTCTTTAGACGTGGTCATAGTTGTTTGAATAAGCTCCGATGTTTAGGGAGTAGTAGCTGATTATTAGCTTAGTTGATTGTTTCTAGAGTTGTTAAAGACCTCCGAGAAAGTAGGAGGCAGTTAGATTGTATCGGCTATTTAAGGACATCAGCAGAGATAATGAAAAGAGCAGTTTTCAGTCTCATCATTCGGTTCTATATCGTTATGTTACAACATATTGGTATCAGAGCTACTAACTGAGTGGTGAGAATTTCACAAAGAAAAGTGAGAGAATGTCAGGAGAAGGACAGAGCATGTTGGCGATACCTAAGTTCGACGGTGATTTCGAGCATTGGAGCATGCTCATGGAGAATCTCCTGAGATCCAAGGAGTGGTGGGATCTGATAGAGAGAGGCTACGTTTAGCCGGCTAGAGGAGAAATCCTCAACGGAGTGCAGAGACAGGAGTTAGCTGACAAGAAGCTAAACGACTTGAAGGTAAAGAATTACCTGTTTCAGGCGATCGACAAATCCATCCTGAAGACCATAATCCAGAAGGACACAGCCAAGCAACTGTGGGACTCGCTGAGAACCAAGTACCAGGGAAATCAGCGTGTGCAGAGAGCTCAACTGCAACGTCTGAGAAGAGAATTTGAGATTCTGGAGATGAAGGAAGCAGAGGGTATTGCAGAGTATTTCTCGAGATTGTTGCTTGTTGCAACAGATATGAGAAACCTCGGAGAAGATATGCAAGACCCCAAGATCGTAGAGAAGATCTTGAGAACCCTCTCAGAGAAGTTGACATACATTGTATGTTCAATTGAGGAATCCAAAGACATAGACAGTCTTTCGGTAGATGAGCTTCAAAGCTCCCTGTTGTGTCATGAGCAGAAGATCGCAAGACACTCCAAGGGATCTAGCAGCAATGAGTAAGTGCTGAAAGCAACGACAGAGGTCAACTATCTGAGTGATACAAGGGGAAGAGGAGACTCATCTAGAGGGTGTGTCAGAGGACGTGGAGGAGGAAGACACTTTAACAAGGCTTTGTTAGAGTGTTACAAGTGTCATAAGCTGGGACATTTCAAATTTGAATGTCCTAGTTTAGAGAAACAGGCAAACTATGTGGAGTTTGATGAGGAAGAAGAGCTTCTGCTGATGGCCCACGTGGAGTTGAAAGGATCTAGAATGGAAGACTTGTGGTTTCTAGACAGCGGATGTAGCAATCATATGACTGGAATGAAGAAGTGGTTCTCGGAGATAGATGAGAGTTTTCGACACTCTGTGAAACTTGGAAATGATGCACGGATGAGTGTTCAAGGAAGAGGAAACATCAAGATCAAAGTCGATGGCCTAACTCAAGTAATTCAAGATGTTTACTATGTTCCAGAGTTAAGCAACAATCTCTTGAGTATAGGGCAGTTGCAGGAGAGAAACTTGGCAATTCTGATACAAGACTGTGTGTGTAAGATCTTTCATCCATCAAGAGGACTCATTATGGATACTCCAATGAGCGCAAACCGGATGTTTGTAATTGCTGCACAAGCAATAGGAGCTGATTCTTGTTTCAAGATGGAAACAACAAACGACACACACCTCTGGCACTGCTGGTTTGCTCACCTGAACTACAAGAGCCTACATGCTCTAAGCTCTAAGGGAATGGTGAATGGTCTCCCTCAAATCGGTTCATACAAAAAGGTGTGCGAGAACTGTTTAGTTGGGAAACAAAAGCGAGCGTCGTTTCCTAAGAAGAGCACTTGGAGAGCCTCAAAGAACCTGCAACTAATACACGCTGACATCTGTGGACCAATCACGCCATCATCCATTGGTCAGAAGAGGTACGTTCTGACTTTTATCGATGATCACAGCAGGAAGATGTGGAGCTATTTGATTGCAGAGAAGTCTGAGGCATTTCAGATGTTTAAGAACTACAAAGCTAGTGTGGAGAAAGAATCTGGGTTGGCTCTATGCGGTCTAAGAACAGACAGAGGAGGAGAATTCTTTTCAAAGGAGTTTGAGGAGTTCTGTAAGAGCCACGGTATCAAACGGCAGCTAACGGCAGCCTACACTCCCCAGCAGAACGGAGTAGCTGAAAGAAGAAACCAGACCATCATGAATCTTGTTCGGAGCACCTTATCAGAAAGACAAATGCCAAAAGTTTTTTGGGCAGAAGGAGTCAAGTGGATTATATATGTGCTCAATCGTAGTCCCACCAATGCACTTCAGGATCAAACTCCAGAGGAAGTATGGAGTGGATTAAAACCAAACGTGAAGCACTTTAAGGTCTTCGGCTGCATTGGTCATGTGCAAATACCTGAGGCAAAGCGAACAAAGCTTGATGACAAAAGCAGTAAGTGCATCTTCCTTGGAGTTAGTGAAGAATCGAAGGCGTACCGGATGTACAATCCCATTTCAAAGAAGGTCACAGTGAGTAGAGACGCGATCTTTGAAGAGGCAGAGAATTGGGATTGGGGAAGGAAAAATGTGGAAGGAGTCGATTCTTCACATCTACTCACCTGGGAAAATGACAACAACACGACTGGTGAAGAAGAATATCTGCAAGAAGATGATGGAGTTGAACCAGGAGGAGAAGCAGAAGCTGGAAACGACTCCGATACAACTGCAGACACCTCTAATACTGAAGAAGAAGCACAAAATCATGAAGTTGCTGGTGCAAATGTGGGAGCATAGGGGAGACCGGTACGAGAAAGAGTAGCCCCCACATATCTGCAGGACTATGAGTGCGGACAAGCACTAACCAATGAAGAAGCCACTGCTTATTTCATCGATGATCACGCTCTACAAGTTTTCACTGCAGTAGGTGATCCCGTAACTTATGATGAGGCAGCAAGACATCCAGAATGGAGAGCAGCTATGAGAGCAGAGATAGAATCTATAGAAAGAAATCAAACATGGGAGCTATCAGAAGTACCAAGGGGTACAAAGATAATTGGCGTGAAATGGGTCTTCAAGACCAAATATAATGAAGATGGCGAGGTGGACAAGCTCAAAGTCAGACTGGTTGCAAAAGGGTATGAACAAAGGTTTGGGATTGATTACAATGAAGTATTCGCACCAGTGGCAAGATGGGATACCATCAAAATGATCACCGCCACGGCAGCACAAAACAATTGGATAATTTATCAACTTGACGTGAAGAGTGCCTTCTTGCACAAAGAATTACATGAAACCGTTTATGTAGACCAGCCTCAAGGTTTTGAGCAACGCGGAAGTGAAGGAAAAGCTTACAAACTGAGGAAGGCGTTATATGGTCTAAAGCAAGCGCCGAGGGCTTGATTTAGCAAGATCGAGAGCTACTTCACTAGGGAAGGATTTGTGAAGTGCAACTTTGAACACACTCTGTTCGTCAAAACGGAGCAGCAAGGTCAAGTTCTCATCGTAAGTTTATACGTTGATGATCTAATATTTACTGGAAACTGTGAAAGATTGATTGCTAGATTCAAGGAGTCTATGAAAGAGAACTTTGACATGACGGATCTTGGAAAAATGAGGTACTTTCTCGGAGTGGAAATACTGCAGAAGGAGGAAGGAATCTATATGTGTCAGAGTAAGTTTGCTAGAGAAGTTCTGGAAAGATTTGGAATGGATGCAAGTAACGGTGTCAACAATCCAATCGTTCCAGGGGTAAAGCTTTCAAAGAAAGGAGGTGGAGCATTCATGGATGCCACACTTTACAAACAAATGATAGGATGTCTGATGTATCTCACGGTCACACGACCAGACCTAGCGTTTGTGGTGGGGCTTGCAAGTCGTTTCATGGAGAATCCTACAGAGGCACACTTCGCAGTGCTAAAAAGGGTGTTAAGGTATGTCAAAGAAACCTTTGAGCTTGGACTTATGTATGAACGTGGAGGAAGTAGGGAGCTTCAAGTTTATACAGATAGTGATTATGCTGGTGACTTGGATGATCGTAAAAGCACCTCTGGTTCTGTGTTCTTAATGGCTGGAGGAGCAGTCTCGTGGAGTTCAAAGAAGCAACCTATTGTTGCTCTATCTACTACAGAAGCGGAGTACATTGCTGCAGTTTCATGTGCAACACAAGGGATTTGGATGTCGAGGGTGCTTAGCGAGTTCGGAGAAGGCTATGAAGAGTGCATCACCATCAAGTGCGACAACAGCTCAGCCATTCAATTGTCTAAGAATCCAGTGCTCCATGGACGCAGCAAACACATCGAGGTACGATTTCATTATCTGAGAGATTTGACCAAGGAGGGCAAGGTGAAGCTGATACATTGTGGAACACAAGATCAACTGGCGGATATCATGACCAAACCGTTGAAGCTGGAGACATTCAGAAAGCTGAAGAAGATGTTGGGGCTTGTCGAGGTACCAAGGTAAACTGATACAGTGGCGAGTATCAGTTTAGGGAAGGATTTGTTGGTTTTGTTTAGACTTAGTCTTTAGACGTGGTCATAGTTGTTTGAATAAGCTCCGATGTTTAAGTAGTAGCTGATTATTAGCTTAGTTGATTGTTTCTAGAGTTGTTAAAGACCTCCGAGAAAGTAGGAGGCAGTTAGATTGTATCGGCTATTTAAGGCCATCAGCAGAGATAATGAAAAGTGCAGTTTTCAGTCTCATCATTCGGTTCTATATCGTTCTGTTACAACAGCGTGTACAAGCTTGCTGTTTTGCCTGGAGATCCTAACGTGTTCTACAGCTGCGGCGAAGATATTTTTATTCAACATGTTGGTCTCAATATCTCTCATTCTCAATCATCTTTTCATTTTTCAAAACTCAAATTCTGAATTGTTTTGTTTTCTTGGGCAGTTTGATATACGAAGCAGCAGTGCCACTGTGGTTTTGTATTCATCTCCGTTCACACAAGGCTGCAGGAGACATCACTCAAGCAGTAAAATCAGACTGAACTCAATCGCTATAGATCCAAGGAAGGAATCCACATTATCTTGCGGTTGGGGGTTCGGATGAGTACGCACGAGTCTACGACACGAGTATCTTGCGGTTGGTTGGCTAATGACTCTGTTTCTGTTCTGGCCCTTTCTCCTAATTTGAAGAAGAAATATAGAACATGATTTGGCTAATGATTCTTAACCGTTTGGGTTTTTCATTCCGGTTCGAATTCTCAGTCCATTTTCTTACAAATTGTTTCGAATTACAAAATTGTGTTGTAATGCTTATTTAAGTTAGAAAATTTGAAAGAACTTTTTTGGCCAAAAATACATTAAAAAATATTTACACATGTTGTAAACAAAATATTTATTAAACTATGTTTAAGTTTTTATCAAAATAATTATATATGTTTATGAAAGCTTTTAAAATATAGAGATCTATTATAATAGTAATATTATTTATTTGATAACTTAGGTTAGTTAAGTTTTTTTATACCGTGAATAAACAATCTTTTTTTTTTATATAAAGTAGGATGCGTCAAAGTTAATAATTAACATGATCATGACACGTGTCAAGTTAAACGATAAGATTTTGACACGTGTTAAAAAAAAATGATCGTGACACGTGTCAAGCTAATCGATTAGATTTTGACACATTTTAAAAAATTCAACCAATTAGATTTTAACCTATCTTATTATATAAATATAAAAATTAGTTTAAAAAAAAAAAAGTTTTTTAATATTTTCCAATTAGATTAAAGAAATTGTATAATCGATTACTAATACTAAAAAGAAATTAAAAAAATCAAAAAGATAAATAAGAAAAATTAAGAAAAAGGAAAATAAGTTTCTTTTATGTTTTTCATTTGCATTAAGTAAATTGTATATTTAATTACTAATACTAAAAGGAAAATCGAAAAATTAAAGAAAACTAAGAAAAATGAAAAAAAGTTTTTTTTTTATGTTTTCCATTGTTAGAATAAATTTAACCATTTTGGTTATCCGTTTAATTCGCTACGGTTCACACTTCAAATTAACAATATATTATTTATTTGATTTAATAAATGCTTTTTTCTTATTCACAGAATAAGAGTTATTCCATATTCTTAAACAATAATAAAATAAAATTGTGCTTTTATAAATAAAATGACATAAAGAAAGATATGTTATTTTTATTATGATTAAAATATATTGGTAAATAAAAATTTAGAAAATTATTAAAATTAAAAGGGAAAATTAAAAAAAAAATTTTACCATCATACAAAAAAATCCAAAAAAGGAAAACTAAAAAATAAAAATGTCAAATCTATCGATTTAAAATAAAAAGGAAAATACGATTAAATAATATATTTCAATAGAAAAGGATCTATTTCAATCTAAATAAAAAAATAAAGTAATAAAAGATTGCTAATTAACATTAGCGCAACACATGGCGAGTCTTTCGATTCAGATTTTTGACAAGTGTCCTGGTAAAATGTTATTTATAAACAAAAAAAATTCCAAAAAAGGAAATTATATTTTGGCACTTGTAAAATATCAGATTAAAATTACTTCAATGATGAAGAGTCGTAAAATATCAGATTAAATGAAGGTAAAATGTCATATTTTGACAGGTGTATAAATATTAAACTAATTAGATTTCAACATAATGTTAACATAAATCTACAAATTTAGTTTTATAAACAAAAAAGAAAAATAAATATCTTCTATGTTTTCGAATTAGATTAAAAAAATTGTATGATCGATTACTGATACTACAAGTAAAAGAACAAAACAAAATCAAATAGAAAAATAGAAAAATTAAATAAAAGTTAAATTATCTTAAAGAATGTTTATTAAAACAAAAAGAAAATAAGTATATTTTATGGTTTCCAATTAGATTAAGAAAATTGTATGATTGATTACTAATAATAATAAAAAAGAAAAAAAAAATAAAAAGATAAATAAGAAAATTATGAAAAAAGTAAATCAGATTAAGGATTAAAAATGCAAATCTGTATATTTTATGTTTTTAATTCAATAAAAAAATTATATGATCGATTATTATTACATAAAGAAAAAATAAAACGGAAATAAATATATTTTATATTTTATAATTAGATTAATAAAATTGTATGATCGATTAATAATACTAAAAGGAAAAGAAAACAAAACATCAAAAAGATAAATAAGAAAAGTAAAAAAGGTAAATTAGATTAAGGGTTTTTAGAAAGATGCAAATAAGTATATTTTATGTTTTTAATTAGATTAAAGAAATTATACGATCGATTACTATTTCTTAAAGAAAAGAAAAAATCAAACTAGGGTTAAAAAGGCAATTAAGTATATTTATTTTTTAAAATTAGATTAAGAAAATTGTATGATCGATTAGTAATAATAAAAAGAATAGAATAAGAAACCGAAAAGATAAATAAGAAAATTAAGAAAAACGTAAATTAGGTTAAGGGTTAAAAAAGAATAAAAATAAATAAAACTATTTAATAAAGTATATTTGCCTAATATTAAAAGGAAAAAAATAAAGAAAATCCAAAATATAAATAAGAAAATTAAGAAATAAGATTAAGGGTTTAAAAAAGAAGCAAATAAGTATTTTTATATTTTCCAATTAGATTAAAGAATTTTAAAATCGATTACTAATCATAAAAGAAAAAGAATTATCATTACCAACTCTATATAATAAGATTTGTGTATCTTTTAATTTTACACTAACAAACCCAATACTTCAAATATCTGATCGAATAAAACTCCAGAGTGAAAAGGTTAGTTTAGCTTCATGTAGTAGTCTTATAAAGTTTATAAATTCCTGCATGTTAGTTTAGTTTCATGTAAATTGATTTAGTTTACGTGGGGTAGTTTATCTTTAGTCAGGTCGTGTTATTATTACGTAATTTACGTAGGTTAGTTTACTATGTGAGGGTTGCTTTATCTTCGTGTCGTTTTATTATAACTAGGGATTGTTCCGCGCTACGCACGGATTATGATATTAGAACAAAAAAAAAACTTAGAAACTTGTAGTTATCGAATAAATCTTGTAAAGTTTTTTATATTTATAGTTAAAGGATTCTTGAAAAATATTTAAAATTTTTTGATACGCTGCTAAAATATTTGTATGAAAGAAAATAGATTTTTCTTAGTTTGTAACTTTTTCTAATTATATTTTTCTGTAGTATAATCTTCTTCTGCTACCAGTAGGCTCCAATTCGGTAGACAATGATGACCCAAAAACAGAGAGAACCTAAGGAAGCAATGTTGAAAAAGTTGTATGAATCTTTAAGACTTTCAGCTAATCGGTAATACTATAAGATTAAAAACAAAATACAAAGAGATGAAAAAATGAATCAACATGAGAATGATACATATATATAGCCTATGTACATTGATTCTCTGAGCGCAATACTATTTGACCAAAATGAGGAACTTAACATACCTCCTCAATTGAATGATTCAGATGGCTAAAAAAAAAATATACCTCCTCAATTAATGAATATTAATAGTCTTGGTTTTATAAATCGTCTTGTGATTTAATCTATAGATAGTAGATCACTGATTAATATTTTTCATGGTTTGCTAAATGGGTGGAAGATTTTCTTGTTGTTCGTAGAAGTATGCTAAGAAATATGGAACTTCTATGAATTGTTAAAGGTTTAACTACAAATACCGATTTTCATGAAATGCGCCAGGTTTCGAAGTTGCATGAAGTATAAAAAAGGTTTATAAAAACCATAATAAGATTTTGTTCACTCCCACTTTGGGAGGGGTTTCGGGTCGGATGGACAGATGTTTTAGTTTCAGCTCAGAGCTCTTCGATTAATCAAAAATCAAAAAGATTTTGTTTATACAGTTTTTTTTTAATTGACCAAGAATAAACTGAAATATGGTTTCTTTTTTTTCTAACTCAAATTCTAAAGGATTTCTTTGAACTACTATATGTTAATCACAACGAAAACATTGCACATGATACCTATTTGGACAAACGTTGATCCCTACGTAGATATCCTAAGAGCTAAGTATAGTCTTCTCGAAAGAAATACATAGTTGTGGAATGCACCAGATGTGAGGGACAAAGCGACATAAGTTTTTTTTTTTTTTCAACCTGTTCTAGGAGCGACATAAGTTCTAGCATGCATTCTTTAAAATCTTAAGCTCCACTCTACTGCTAATTCTTTCTATAAGACTTGCAGTTTCAGTAAACCTTTTTCTTACAACCACTTTATGGATTCGTTCCCTCGAGAGAAATGACGAACACAAGTGAGAAATGAGGCAGGTTTTTGTCAAAAAATTTGATGCAATTTGGAGACCATCATCTGTCATGATTCTTATTCTTAAATAAAGAAAATGTATTGACCTGCAATTGAGACACATACTCGACATGTAGTAGAGCATTAGTACAACAGCGACCAAAATTTCCAAGTCCTTTATCGTCCAAGACTAAATTTGATATTCTAAATTTACCTTTTAGAAAGAAAGGAGTGAACAGATCTTTGTAAAACTTATATGAAGGAGATTTGGAATATGATTTCAAAGCTTAGATGGCAATCAAAACACAAATATATGAGCATAATTTCGTGTTCTACAATCTGAAAAATTTATGTCCAGCCATAACATTTCAAAACTTACTTATGAAATGACCTCCAGCCATACCTTTGGTCATTGGACCTTTCTATATACATAACGTACCACCTAGCCTGCTATCCAAGTGGAGAGATTTCTGAAGGAGAAGAATACAATACCAATTTTTCTTTTGAAAGTATAGAAAATTATCTAGTTTACTCTGCTCCCAAACAATTGCTTCACCATCCTATAAAGGTGAAGTCGGCTACATTACAAATTACGTGAACATGTGGTAGTCTCTAAAAGTCTTTGTAGATGAAGATTAAATCACTAACGTTATTCCACTGTATTTTATTGTACTTCGCTTTGAATCATCTCTTGCTTCCCAATAAACTCATTTTTGTCCTTTACAAAACCATGTAACAAAAAAAGCAGTGTTAAGTTTGACAAAATGAACATGCTAAATGAGATAAACTTGTTAGATCGTCACTTGCCTTTCCATAATCTCGAGTTACAGTTGCGTTAGATTCAACAACCAACAGAAGAAGAAGGCATATCTTTGGCAAGGACGTCTCTATTCGTGAAACCTATTGGCATAAAAACTCTTAACGACATATTCAAAATCAGATCCTCGATAGTGAAGATTTGAACGGCTAATTTTCTTACCGTAAAATCGGTCAATACTGTTAGTCCCTTCTCTGTTTTAGAGAGTAGGCCCTATAGGGTGAACAAAGAGACCCAAAAAAAAAGCGATTTATATGGAACTGTAAGTCTGTAACGTTAATTATTTTATATACCTTTTGGCGCATTCAGAACCTGAGAATCCAGCAAGAGTTGAGAGACGATGCGTGATGGCATGTGGCACACGGAGCCTCTGTGGAGTGACGGAGGTAGTTTGAATCTGCGGTGACATGGGATGCAAATATAGCTGGAGACTTGAGGAAAGATGAAAAGTGGAAGAAGGCAGAAGAGAAGTTTGACTTAACTCGAGGCGTAAGTTACGCCGCGTAACTGATATATATCATACGAAGCATCCCGAAGAAGTGGTATCGACTTGGGAAGAAATAGGGAATTGGAATAGGTTTTTAATCGTCGGAAGAGGGAGGAGAATGAGTTTTAGCCATATGACATGTGGCATATTGCGTGCGAAGCAAAATCTATTCATGAGACAGTTGGCATTCAAACATTGGTTTAAGAGAGTCTTCACTCTTCAGCGAGAAATACCGACAAATAAGAGAGGATGATGTGGCGGCGTGGGAGATAAGCTCATTTTGCTGAGGTGGATAGCCTCTGGAGTCCCAAATTGATTCTTTCATTTAGTATAAATAGCATTACTTTAACTTCTTTGATTTTTATATTTTTGAGATTATTACGATTTAGTTTAATTTTTTAGTCAACTGATTTAATTTAACTTAATAGGATGATTTTTTTTAATTATCTATAACTTATAATTATAAAATTAAACAAAAATATAAATAATTCAAATCAAAAACCCGTGCAACGTACGGATCCATATCTAGTATGTTCATAATTTTTGAACTATTGGCAACTACGATATTTAAAAGTTATATTCGTAAATATATTTAATATGAAAATTAAATTTCTGTGGTTTTTTATAATGTTTATGAAAACTGGAAGATATAAACATGCATAAAAAAAAATAAAGGTAACAATAATACAATAAATGTTTATTTTGGTAATATTGTTCTTTTCAAAGAGGCATTGCCATTCAAATCGTTCCTGTAATCGCACCTAAAACGGCTTGACCTTCGGAGCTTTGGTGTAATAATCACATACGAATGCCAAGAGAGTGACAAAACATAATATCAAAATACATATCAGACAATCACGGTTTAATGCATCCAATCTTTGTCTTGAATCCGCATCTTCCGCATCCAATCTTTTTCGATGAGGGCAACCTTCTTGCTTCCATTCGTCTCCACATTCGTGGCAAAAAGAATAGCCACATCTATCCATCAACCATGAAATTACAAAGTTAATCAGGCGGGAAAACAAATTAATCACATTCAACCATGAAATTACAAAGGTAGAGCATAAAATAGCGAACAGAATGTGATTTAGAGAGATGATACCTGCAAGTTACATGGATGCATCCATCCCGATTGTCCACCATGTGTTTGCACATTCCACACTGACGCCACTTTTTCCGAATTGCTAGAGCTTTTAGCTTTCCATCGTTTTCCGTTGGATTCGGTTGCAACCTCTTGTAATCCTTGCATAACAAGTTACTATGCCACGGGACTTTGCAGTTTATGCAAAAGGGTTCATCGCATTTGAAGCAGCAACTCCTAACTCCAGTTTCTTCTTTATCCGCCGATGATGCAGAGAGAAGCTCAGTTTTCGAAGCTAAAGCCGAGCACCTTGGATTAGGGCAGTAAACTCTGTCCCATACAGGAATTGAGTTCTCTTCGATCTTTCTCAACCAAATCTCTCTCAGTTTAGGTGTCAAAAGAGTAGCACAACTTCTAAGAGTCAGCTTGGACTCGCAGCCATAATGAGGACATTTGGTCAAACGTCGTTCGAGTAGCCTCACCTCAACGTCTCGTTTCACACACTCCACGCAGAACTGATGGCCGCATCCAGCAACATAAAACATCTGCTCAGCTTCTAAATCGTCATTGAAACAGATACGGCAACTCTTCTTCAGGGGAGGCATGTGTATGCTGATTTCAGAAGCTATTGCTTCCATCGCAAGTTTATAAGCAAACTTAGTTTGCTTTTCAGTCACGAGAACAGGATTGCTAGATGTTAACTTTTGTCTGATGCATTGCACATCATCAATTAGCAAGACAATTTTATCTTTCTCAGGCACGGATATCCCCATGACCTAAAAGAGAGAGTAGTATGCATGTTAACTTCCGACACAAGTAAAGCTCAACAATATCAACATTATTCGACAGCCAAGGAAAGCTTACCAATCCGTAAATCTGAGACTGATCGCAGTAGATTGAGATATGATCAGTGATCCCCAAACGCACAGCTTCGGTTAGTCCTCGCTTCAATGCCTTAAGCTCAGCCTCCAAAACAGTAATGTTGGAGCCATGGATTGGTCCCTTCATCTGAAACAAGAGATTACCCTCTTGGTCGCAAATCGCAACCCCAAAACCTGCTAATAACCCCGTCGTTTTCTCGTTTACCAAACCCTTGAAGTAAAGGCTGTAAGAATTGATTTTGGTGCTATCTGCTCGTAGTAGAGGCATTGTGCCTTCTTCCTCCATGTATCTGTTGCGCATAATTCAAGAGTTTTTGTTTTTGTTTTTCTTTGGAGTCTAATGTTTTATGGCATCGTACTATATATAGAGCAGAGGCGGCTCCGCGTGAGAATATACAGGTTTATGCTATGCTTGCAAAAGAAGGGAAGGGGAGAAAAGTAAACTTTAAGGAAAGATTTTCTAAAAATGTTATTGAATTGATGATGCCTGGATTGCTCTAGGAGCATGGCATGCATTTTGATACTAATTTAACATAATTGTTTTGAGCAATTTTCCTAAAACCCGCTAACTAAAATCGCCAAAAAAAATTATTATTATTTGGCTTAAAATAAACTAGCTTTCCTTTTTCTTGGTTGTACATTAATGATGACTTTACAATTATTCTTTCGTCCATATTATAGGAAACCGAAACTTTATTTTTTCCCTGGCCATATATGTTTCTGTGTAAACCAAAAGAATACAAAACGACAGACACTATATGTATGGTATATAAAGCAGAGAGGAGATGCACTCAGTAATTGTCCAGCCAAGAAAAATCATATTTCCTTCTTCAGATTGTATAATTCTGTATGTCTGTGTTGAGCATCCACAAAATCTACTTTATGAAATGATGTTCTTTTATTCATGTAAGATGGAAGTGGAATGGTGCTGAAGCAAAGGCACCAGAGCAAGTCGAGCTTTTGGACCGTGGTGGTTTCGATAGACCAGTTGTTTGTGCCGAGAAATACAAGAGATGGATCCAGTTAACTTTTGAAGAAGCGTTCTTCTTGTTCTACAAACTGAATATGCATCAAGATTTGCTTTCAAGATCGTTTCTTGGGGAACAAGGTTGAATTGTGCTGATTCATAAGAGCCTTAAAGCCAATCTTTGCTACTTTTTACAAGGCTTATTCTCATCTACGATCAAAGAACTGGATTGTGAGATCAGGGTTACAATATGGAGTTGATTTCGTGGCGTATAGACATCTTCCGTCTCTTGTCTACTCTGAATACGCAGTTTTGGTTCAGTCCGTTGATGGGAATGACCGGTTAAATGTGTGGTCGGATTTCATTGCAGTGTCCGGTTAACCGGAAGCGTGGCCAAAACACTGTTGGTTCATTACATCAGTGGAGAAGTACACAGAGAGGAAATGAATCTGCCTTGTGTTTAGAGGACTACACAGTGGAAGAGCAAATAATACGTAGATGTAAACAGAACATGATTTGGCTTATGACTCTTAACCCGTTTGGTTTTTCATTTCCGGTTAGATTTCTTAGTCCACTTTAACAAATATTTTCGGTTAAAGTTGTGTTGTAATGCTTATTTAAAGAAGTATTTTAACATAAATAATACACACACAGAAGAAAAAAAATGTGTTACATACCAAAAACAAACACAAAAGTACTAACAAAATTCAAAATAAAACATAAATATAAGCATTCATCTTTTGTTTTTGTTTCTCATCAGATTTTCATTAAACTGTACCAAACTTTTGATCAAAGGTGGAAATGACTAGGGTGTGATTTCGTCATCCTAGCTTCACCGGACGGTTCATCGTTATCGATCTTCTTGACATTCCTATAAGCCGCATAAGCAATCACGTAGAAGATAACGAGAATGATAAGCACGACGATGTTGATCACAGACACTTTTCTCCAGCTTTTCTTCAAGCTCCCAAGAACACCGGCTTTACAAGAGCTGCACTGGTAACAGAGCATGCTCTGTTCGTTGTTCCACAACATACAGTCCGGGTTCGTTGGTCCTATCGTCCCTCCTCCTTGCATCCAAAACGTCTCGTTACCATATGAAAACCCACAATCTGTTGGCGGCTTGCAACATCCGGACTGCAATTTAACAACAATTACATATCATGATCCACACTAAACACACTCTACCTTAAGACCACCATTGAGACAAGCATAGATATCTAAACATAACAAAGCTCAAGCCATATGCATAATTAATGATCATGAATCAAAGTAAAGCTCGATAGGCTAATACATCTAATGTTCTACACCAAAAACGTAAAAGAATCTTTCATGAGGAAAACAAACAAAACAGAGTATTCTAGATATTTATGATTTTCTGACAAAACAAGGACTTGAACAACTATCCTTTCGAACAATCCATGCATCCTCATCATTGTTTTGGTTACTCACGTGTAAAGCTTGGATTTTTTTGTCATAATTGCATAAATATATCAAAAATTCATAGAAAAATTGTAAAAAAGACAACAAAGCAATAATTTTTCTTTTCAAAAAGTTTTATAAGGTTTTTTGGAGTCGCTCCAAAAGCTAAAAATAGATTTAACGTATAAGAACAAAACTGCAAAGGCCAGCAAAATTGCAGAGTATCTCTGACCAATAAGAATAGAAGATTAGTCAATCGATGTTCAAAAAATCATAAATTTGTTTCATTGATGGCTTCCATACAACAATCAATCAGGTTGAATAATAAATTACATATATTTAACATCAATTTTCAACCCTTTGAAATGCATTAAAAAAAATTAAAAATTTCCAGTTTATTATTTATTTTAACTGGAGTAAGCTGGAGGCAAAGCTGAATCAGATCTATACTCCATACTCAATTACTCATAGTCAACTAAGTTAATTATTAAAACAGTTATGAACAAAATTTTATTATTATCTTTCAAATAATTGAGACTCTCTTGAAGACATGGAGGACCAAAAATTATTATTTCAAGAAAATAAATTTAAAGCTGTCCCCAGAAAAGAAAAGAAAAAAAAAAAACTAATATCCACAAACTTTCCAAAATTTTCTGAATCTGAATATCCCAGAATCCAAAATCAACCATCAGATCCATTACTGAGCAACTTTCAGTGTTTGAATTAGGTTTTGATTCCAAATTTGAATATATTTTTTGTCACTTTCCAGATTTTATTTTAAGAAAGAAAAAAAACAGAGTTACCTCAACAGGGCTAAGCCTTCTGAGGAAGAACATATCAGCAGTTTCAGGGACGCCATTAAAACCCCTCCCGATCTTCCTACAAGCTCCAGAATCTCTAATACACGAGCTGATTTTCCCCCAATACCCATCATCGGAGACCCGATCCTTCAACCAACCGGAATAATCCGAGAGATATTAGTCGAGATAACCCCGGTTAAGCACGGTTCGACCGGATCCTTTGTCTGTGACGGCGTATGCGAAGATGATGAATCCGATTAGCGCGGCGATGATGAGGAGCATGGCCACGAGGTACAGCCACATGAGGAATTTGTTCCGGTAACAAGCTCCGGCGAATCCGGCGAGGGATACGACCATGATTGAGATTCCGATGACGATGAGCGGCCACTGGAGGAATCGCAAACAGTCTGTTGAGTTTGCTCGGCTGCTTAGCCATATCCCGCCGCCGAGGATTGGGATCGATAGGAGGAAGGTGAGGAAGTTGACCATACCTATTAGATGGTTACTCGATCTCATGGCTTTTTTGATTTTTGATTTCTCGGAAATTTTTTTTTTTTTTGTTTGGGGGAGGGTTTTGAGATTTTTGTTAGCTCTGTTTTTTTGTGTGCAGAGACTGTAAAATGCAGAGCGATAAAGAAGAGTGGTGATGTTGACGACGATGATGGGTTTACATATGTGCACATGCTGTGACACGTGTCGTTTTAAACGACGGGAATATTCGTCTGCTTCGTTAGTACAGAGTTCTATTTTCTTTTTGCAAATGGGTAGTGTGTTATTGTCATTTTAATTTTTTTTTGTCCTGTGAAATATTACGAGGCAATTACAAAAATAATTTTTAACGGATAATTTATCTATTCAGATCTCCTGGTGTAAAAATATTAATGAACCGTTTAATCAACCACTGGACTAAGGGGCTTCTACTTGTCATTATGATTAATAATATGAAAATCAAAGAAAAATTGTTTCTTATTTTTGTCGTGACTCGTGTGAGACAGGGATATTTGAATCTATATTAAAGTTGGGGAAATATATGTTTTCGCATAATAATTATAGGTTTTGAAAGTTTAAGATCCACATATTCATTGTCATATTACTGGAATAGTGACCAATGTCGTCGGTAGGTCAGTGATATTTTTAAAGATTTATTTTCTTTTGTAATCCGTGGATAAATCCACATATTAATATTTTTGAACAGTTTAATTATGGTGGTGATGTCAAATTCATCACTTGGGTTGGTGTACTGATATTTTCTATCTCTAAAACGTAATTTTAGTTACTGTGCCACTAATTATAATATATTTTTAAGTTTTATTTTTATTAAAACTACTTTTCTTTTAAGTAATGTTTTAAATAATCATTTGGTTATACTTGAAGTGTTTTCATGTTTCTATATAAAGATTTAAATTTATTCGAGTTTTTATTATTTTTCATAAAAACAATGTGTTTTTAATTGGTTAAGTTCTTTTTAGTTAATAATATTTCTATATAAAATTAAAAGAAAATTGAATTACAATATGTAGTTGTTTTAATTTTCGCTCATTCAAAAGAAACTAAAATAAATTCATACTTGTTCACTATTTGGCAAATCGAGCGGGGTCAATTAGATTAGATTGGTTACATTTACATCTCTTATCTATTTTAACCAGATGTAGTTTGACCATGACATTAATTTCTTGTATCCACACACACAAAAAGAAAAACAGGCTAACAGAAACAAAAGAAATCGTTGTTAATTAAAATCATTTTGCGATAAATTTGTGACAAATTTTGAATCGTAGATTATGAAATTTGTATTGATAAAAAATGTTCACATATTTATAATACAACAGAGGGAGCAAGTAGGGGATTAACAAATTATAAAAGAACTAGTATATCTTAGTACGCTTGTTGAGCCATATTACTCTAATGCTAAAGAAGTTAGTCCAAGGGATTATAATAGTATGTAAGAAGACTCCAAAAGATTTTTAATTCTATGTTACTCGAAGGGTTTAAATTATTTATATCCAAGCTCTAGGACGAAATTGAGAGAGGTGTGTGATTCATAACTGCCTGGCTTATAATTAAGAAAATAATTACAGTAAATGTAATTCGACATGTAGGGGAATCGTGCGGCAAGGAATCGATTCCTTAAAAGAAAAGCGCGTTGTTAGTTTAATAACGTCCATATATCTCCTAAAGAAGTCAGTCAGTTTAATAAATCGATATACCCGACTTAAATATAGTACTCCAGTTAATAATAAACATGCATGTATATATATAGTAAGACATGATGCATGGCTGAATACATGTGATGTATGATCCGACATTGAATTTCGATTACCAGTTTTTTTTTTTTTTTTTTGTCCACATTTCGATTACCAGTTAAAAGAACTTAAGATGTCTTTTCAAAAAAATAAAAGAACTTAAGATGGACTGCCCTGATAAAGGTATGGCTCGAGCCTCGAGGTGCGGAGGTGAGAACCAAATAATTAATATATGGTTAAAATTGCAGTTGATCAGTTACATTTACAGCCTAGTATTTTTTTTCATTTGCCCATCTCAGTTTCTACTTTCAAATTTCTTAGTTTGTTCTGTAAAGAATTTTTTTTTTGAAAGAATTGAGTTTTAGTAATTTGAATTAACGATGATGAACTTGAAGTTTTATAGAACCATATAAATTGTTGAGAAACCCACTTCTTGCTTAATATTATGGGATGATCACTTCCGTTCCGATTAGCGGGTTCGGGAGATTATTAGGTCTCCTGGGTTAAGGCCCAATGGGCCATACAATAAATACTAATTGCAATTATCTATGTTCTGATATCTAACAGATTCTTGGGTGGCTCATGGAATCTTAAGAATTTTGCAAACTATCGAAGGTGTTGCGCACTAATTAACATGGATTCATAATCATTTGCAAATGATCTCTTGACTCCTTATAATTTTGTTTCATAAGAAGGACTAATTGATTAGAAAAATATTTATGACACTCATTTCTTTTCATATATAACAAAGAAGTTTCAGCCTTTTGGTCTATAATATGTTTTGATTTAAATTTTCATGGTAAAACATTTTTTTTTCTAGCCAAACTTATTTTGCGAAAAACTTTTTTTTTTTGAGAACTTTGACCATTGTAACAACCATGATTGCAAAGTGAGAAATCTCCATCAAACAAGGTTGTCAAGATAAGTACTTTGGTCTTGTCTTTCTTTCTCTTTCTCTTTCTCTTCTTGAATATTTGCATACTAGGTGATAACCTGCGTCCTACGCAAGATGAGAAATAAATAAAGAATTTTACTAAAGATGATTTTGAAATTGTTCAAAATAAAAATAACTTAATGAGTTATATATATATATATATATATATATATATATATATATATAATATGTATGGGTGTCTATTAAATTAACCTTCTTACTTTTACAGTTTTTTTAATCATTTATGTTTTTTTATAATGATTTTTGAACTATCTACTCATTCTCATTTTCAATGTGGGACTTTTTAAAACATACTCATATTTATTAATCATTTGAGTAATTTATATAAATGATAAAAATTCAAATTATAACACATGTATAAAAAAATCTATATATTTTTTACTATATGGATGTTGTGATGATTTTTTTTCTTACAAAACTAAGTTTAAACAAAAATAAGAGAAGGAATATGGTGTTTAAAAAAATAATTAGTATGATATATTTTTGGTTAGAAATAGAAAGAAAACCAATATCTTCATAAATTAAATGATGTTTTCTTCATAAAGAAAGAAAATATATATAATATTATTTGTTTTTAACATATTAAACTATTTTTAATATTTTGACTTTTTGATATAATATTTTAACTTGTTGTATAGTTTAAATATTTATATTATTTGGTTATATTGATGGTTCTATTAACAAACCATAATAAACCAAAAAAAAATTTATAAATATGGATGGCTATTAAATCAATCTTCTTGCTTTTCCAGTTTTTTTTATCATTTATATTCTTTTTATAATAATTTTTCAACCATCTACACATCCTCATTTGCAATGTGAGACTTTTTTAAACATACTAATATTATTAATCATTTGAGTAATTTATATTCATTTTAAAATTTTTTGAATTATAACACTTGTATAAAAAAATATATATATTATTTTCTATATGGATGTTACGATGATTTCTTTTTGTTACAAAAATAATTTTAGACAAAAATATGAGAAAAAATATAATGTTTAAAAAAATAATTAGTATGATATATTTTTGGTTAAAAAATAGAAAGAAAGACAATATCTTCATAAATTAAATAGAAAGAAAGACAATAAAGAGAAAATATTTATAATATTATTTGTTTTTAACATATTAAACTATTTTTATATTTCAACTTTTTGATATAATATTTTTAACTTGTTATCAAGTTTAAATATTTATATTATTTGGTTAATTTATATGGTTCTATTAACAACAACAAAAATATTTATAAATATCGATGACTATTAAATCAAGCTTCTTGCTTTTACAGTTTGTTTTTATCATTTATGTTCTTTTTATAATGATTTTTGAACCATCTACACATCCTCATTTCCAATGTGAAACTTTTTAAAACATACTCATATTTATTAATCATTTGAGTAATTTATATTCATTTTAAAAAAATTGAATTATAACACATGTATAAAAAAATATATATATTTTTACTATATGAATGTTGTGATGATTTATTTTTTTACGAACCTAAATTTAAACAAAAATAAGAGAAGAAATATAGTGTTTAAAAAAAATAATTATTATGATATATTTTTGGTAAGAAATAGAAAGAAATAGAATATCTTCATAAATTAAATGTTGAATTATGTATAAATAAATGATATAAAGAAATTAGTCATAAATTATATCTTAATATATATTAAATTTTAAAAATAATAAATAGTTAAAGGCATATAATGTAATTAGTTTAATCAAAAAAAGAAATTTGTATTAAAATAATGGGAGAATAAGTGTGGTGGTGACACATCAGCAAAATGGCACCAGTGTAAGTAGTTCAAAAAGTAAGTCTACTCTTTAAAAATGTTTCTCAATTAATATATAAGGGATGTTGTAAAGACCAATTCTTCAAACCATGCCTCTAAGAAGATTCATTTCTTCTTCTTCCTTTTTTTTTTCCATTTCTTCTTCTTTTCTTTTCTCTTGTGTAGCTAACAATTTTAACACTTGTTGAACAACAATGCAGACTATTATAGACGGAATCACACAGCATATCAGAGATGTTCCGAACCCAATTTTCAACCAACCCACAATAAAGACCAAGAAAGCCCCTAGAAGGAGAGCTCGCTCAGAATCAACCCTACGACCTAAGCCAAAAACCAATTCAATTCAATTCAATTCAAAGAAGTAAAAAAACAAAACTGAACAAAAACTAAACAAACCCAAAACACTAACCTGTAGTTTTAGAATAGGCTATCGAGATGGCGTAGCCGATTCCCACCATACAAACCACATAATCTCACCAACCAAACGTGGTGGAAAAAGTAGCGTGAGAAAAGAGGTATACAGTAGTGGAAGAGTTCGTCGTGGTGGTGATGGTGATGATGGAATTGGTGGTGGTGGAGGAGCTAAGAGCAGGCTAGCGTTACAATGGTAGCAATGAGAGGGTGTGTGTAGTTAACATAAATTTGAAGCTGTTCATCGGGTGTGAACATTCTTGCAACAGATTTTATACTTCGAGTGAGTTTCCATACCGATTCATTTTAATCAATATTTTGAGTGCTTTGTACTAAAATTTCAGTAAAAAAAAAATATCAAGTAAACAGTGACGACATAAAGATGGATTTTTATACGTTTTTATCTAATGGCATTTTCTCTAAATGCTTTTCATATATTTTCATAATATACACCGACCGTTTGAATTTGCATTCAGTGCATTTTCAGTACAATGATTAATTCCAAGATCATGAGTTATTTTTTGCATTAAAATAATTTTTTTTGAGTTTTTGAATTTTTTTGAAAATAAACAAATTGGACCTAACCAACAATCCCGGATGGGCCTAGTTAGGAACCTATAACCGAATGAGCATTTGGGTCAAATTCACAACTAACCCGAAGTGATTAAACCGGCCTAAACCTAAATCTAAACCTAAACTAGGCGCGAAGAAATCTTAATTTACGAACCTAACCTAATCCATTTTTTTGCGTCAAAATATCAAACGTATCTCAAAATTTACAGGACCATTGATGTACACATAATATTATTATAATTCGTTTTCTGTGTTTTTATGTTATTGTTCGGGTTCCAAAAAAAAAAAAAAAATTTGTTCGGTGTATTATCTTTTTTATTCAATTCGGCTTCAGTTTTGTTTTATGATCTTCATAAACTAAAATAAACCGTAATCCAGCACCGCTCATTCCATTCATGAAAATCCAACGCCACTAAAGACATCATAACAACAAAATCCAAACATATCAAATCAAACCGTTTTTTGGGGATTTAAGACAAATCATATTTTAAGAAAGAGTTTGGCAGTTGTTTCCATCGAGGTAAAGAGATGAGTTTGGCAGTTTGTTCAATTCGAACGAGGATTTTGTCACGCCAGAATCTTCGAATTGGATTTGGTTCGTACTTCATACTGATTCGTACAATATATATAATATACTGACGGCAGTATATACAATATTTTCATCGTGATTTTAAAACCACAGATTAAAACAATGAAAATATATAAGCCTCTTAATGCGATACATTCCAAATCTACTGAAAAGATCTTAAAATATCATCAAAAGAACCTTCGGGAAATACACTAACCTAAAAGCTATTTATACGGTTATTAATCAAACATTTTTATTTTTATTTTGTTTCGGTTCGAGAGAATATTGCTTTAATCAAAGATCTATGTTTGTGGAAGCACTTTGGTCCATTTGTTGGGGTAAGGATAAAAAAGTTTTATACGAAGAATCCAAAGTGAATCGTAGACTGAAATTAAATCCAAAATCTTAAAACGGTACATTTTGAGTTATTGAGAACTTCCCATACAGAAACTAACAACCACAAACGCATAATTTTTTTAGTATACTATAATGTTATATATTTTAGTCTTGTATTATAATGGTTATTTCATCTCTGCTGTATGTTACGCATACAAAATTTAACAACAAAGAAAGTGTATATAGCTCTAGCGTTTAGAGTATCAATTTTCTTACGATTGAACTTAAATATCTATAGTTAGCGTACTTAGCGATCTAGTTAAAACTAAAAGCGAGCGAAAAAAAATAATCAGTTTGTGTTATTATCAGTGCTGTGTTTTCTAAATAGATATTTAACATGTATATGCATACTTTTTTGGTCAAACATATATATACACTTTTTTAGCCCATATTCTGATATTCATTAAACAATTAAAGAACGGAGAAATTAAGCCATTACCGATTAAACATATTGTATACTGTACTTAACATGTGTTTATGTGGGTAAAGCAAAGTAGCAAACTACCAACCGACAAAGATATTTCTAGTAATAAAAAACACGCTTAATGTATTTATATGCAAAGAGGTCACGTTAGTATTGATATTGCTTACTCCTATCATCTTCTCTTCACAATTAAATTAAGTATATCGTTTAATGTATCTAATGCACATTTTCAATGCAGTTACATCTATTTAATTTCGAGTACCTTTTTACAATACTTTTAATTAATTGTAGTACAAATTAAATTCAATACAATTATTCCGATCTTACTCGGAAATTGTGTTTAAATACGACGAATATTTTGTTTGCTTGATGACATCATGTGATATTTTTGTTTTTAATCATATGACGAATTCATTTTGTTTATTAAAAGAGAAAAATCAAAATGGTGTCAATAACTTTGTGCGTAGAAAGTAAACGAACCACTACGATAACTTTACTTTGCATGCGGAGTACTAGTTATAGTATTACAATCTTCTCTCCTCTGTGTATCATCGTACCTGCAAATTTATCTCTCTTTTTTTTTTGTCAAAAGGAAATGTTCTCGTTTCATGATTCATGAATATATTCCATGCAAGATGATTAATTGTGTATTGATATTTTCTTATCCCTAATCCCTGTTATCTATCATTACATTATCTTTAAGAATACATAGCTATATTCAGAAATAGATCTATTGCATATAGGATCACCACTTCATCCATCACTAATCATATTTTCTAAGTGACTTAATAAGCAACTTTCGGTTTTTAATATTTTCTTAAATAGTTAGCATATGTTTTGAAATTTAAAAACTCAAGAAAATTGTTCATTTGAGCAATAGTGAAATTCCAAAAAAAAAAAGGCTCAAGAAATTAAATCAGAAACAAAGAAACATCACACTTCATATTCCAAGTAATTGAAAATCTTTGAAGAAAGCACAAAATATATCTATTTTCTTTCCCCAATAATTTCATAAGTATCTCTCTCTCTCTCTACCCAAGAAAACCAGAATCCAAACCCGAAGTTAATGAAAAGGATTAATAGTAATCTTTATTGTTAATAAACAGACTACAATAAAGCACCAGTATTAATGTAGTTGACAGTACTGCTCCAAATCTCTCTCCCTGAATCAATCTGATCAACATGACCACTTCCTCCTCCTCCTCCCATGTTCATCTGCCATGGGAATCCCCACAAGACCCTGTTTGGATCACTTGTCGACATCTGCTCCAAACCGCCTCCACCATTCCCAAACGCATAGCTCGCGTTCTCCATCTGCGTGGTCCCAAACACACCTTCCATTCCCAACGGATACTGAGAGCTTCCGAATTCAGAAGGAAACCCTAGAGGTTGCTTGTTCAGCAAGGCAAATGCTAACCCAAGCTCCATCTGCTCATTGTTAATGTTGTTGTTGTACCCGCCGAAACTTGCCGCCGGGAATGTTTTCCCGTCGTAGGTCATCATCATCGGCGGCTCAGGGGTTGTTCTAAGGCCTTTAGTAGCGGAGGAGGAGCGTTTGTGTTTCCGGTAGGCCCCACCGATTGGGATGTTTCTTAGGATCCCGCCTTTGGTCCAATATCTCCGACAAGATTTGCAGAAGTAGCGAGGCTGAGAGAGGCTGTAGTTGTTGTAGTAACAGAACTTTGTGTTGGTGGAGTCGCAACGAGGACATCTCAGTGATTGCTCCGGTGGAGCTGGCCTACTCACCGGAGATGGTTTCTTCTGGTTCTGGTAATCTTGTGATGAACATGAAGATACTCCCACAACATTCTATAATAATCAAATTTAAATTGAATATAAATACACAAATCTTAAACTAAAATAACCATTAATTGAAATGTTGTCTTGATGGTAATTAGTACCTGGTGCATCGAAGGATAATTCATTTCACAAGCTTCTATGATATGTAGAGAAGATTGATATCTGAGATAAAGCGAGAAGGGAGAAAAGGAGAGATAGAGAGTGGAGATAAAGGAAAAGACAAGCATCTATCTCTCTATATATAGGAAAGAATGTGGGAGGAGAGAGTTTGGTGGCTTCCTCAATATTTTATTATTTCATTTTTTAACGTTATTGTGTTATTACGGTATGACGAAAAAAAAAATAACGTGATCCAACTCGGAGCATGAGATGTGAATTACCCGCACTTACTTATACTTTCTGTCAAATTTTAATTATAAAATGTGTTGGATATTTAAGTCAATCGTTGTAACCGTTGATGAACTGTTGCAACCGCTTAAATGAACATTTGCAATCGTTTAAATGAATTATTGCAACTGTTGTGTTTATGGTTACAACCTTCGGTGACTAACCATTACAACTGTTGGTAACCGACCATTGCAACTCTATCAATCATTGCAACTGTTGAATGAATCATTACAACTATTGGGTTTATGGTTATAACTTTTGGACTAACCATTGCAATCTTTCGAGGTGACCTTTGGTTTCCTATAAAAGGAGTTGTGGGCATTGCCAAAATCACAATCAGAAATAACAAGAAACAGTTACAAAACAGAGAAATAAGAAAGAGAGAAAGAGAGAGAGATTCATTGTTCCAAAAGATCATCAAAGATCTTTGGAAAACACATAAAAGCACTAGAACTCTAGTGTGTCTCTTGTATCTTTGCCTATAACAAGAGAGAACTTTGGTTGTCTTATCCTACAAAGGATTTCGTGTAACCTAAGGCTTAATAAGGGTCGAAATACTCTTTAAGGAAAGTGTCCTCGTGCGCGATTCAATCATTATCCAAGTTCATAATTCATCATCCGGGTTACATATAACCAACAATCTTAAAGAGTATTTTCTTGTGAACTATGGCTAGTGTGTCTGTGCGAGAGATGACATCCAAGTTTGGAAAACTGGATAAGTTTGAGGGAGTAGATTTCTGAAGATGGCAGAAGAAGATGCATTTTCTCCTCACGACGCTTAACGTAGTGTACGTTCTAAGCATGCCAATGCCTACTGTGCCAGAGGATGCCGAGAACGAGTCTGTGGAGGAGACAAGGAAGCAACTTAAATGGGAAAACGACGATTACATATGCCGTGGCCACATTCTAAACGGTATGTCAGATCCACTCTTTGATGTTTATCAGAATGTTGAATCCGCAAAAGAGTTGTGGGATGCGTTAGAATCAAAGTACATGGCAGAGGATGCTTCTAGTAAGAAGTTCCTTGTGAGTAATTTTAATAATTACAAGATGTATGATTCTAGACCGGTTATGTAGCAATACAATGAATTGCTTCGCATCCTAGGGTAATTCGCCCAACACAACATGAAGATGGATAGTGTCGAGTATCATCGACAAGTTACCACCTTCCTGGAAGGATTTCAAACACATGTTGAAACACAAAAAGGAAGAGTTGTCACTTGTACAACTTGGCAGCCATTTGCGCATAGAAGAATCTCTAAGGGCGCAAGAGGGAGTAAAACCCAAAGAGGCTGGATATTTTTCCATAAATATGATGGAAGAAAATGAGAGTTTTAAGATGAATAATAAAGGGAAGAAACGTCCCTTTAATAACAGCGCTAACTATGGATCTAACAAAAGGCTTAAGAGCATTTGTTGGAATTGTAATAAGCCGGGTCACTTGAGACGTGACTGTCGGGCAGAAAAGGATAAGAATGGAGCGGGACAAAACCGTTCGGGGCAAGGGTCTAAAGACCAAGGCCCATCCACTCATCAAGGTCAGATCTCTCTTTTTGATTTACATTCAAATGTGAATTATGTATCAAAGATTTCTGAAGCATTTTATGTGCAGGATGATGAAGTGACGTGGTGGATTGACTCGGGTGCAACAACACATGTTTGCAAAGATCGTGGCTGGTTCAAGACATATGAACCTGTTCAAGATGGATCCGTACTTCATATGGGAAACGAGTCAACCGCCCCTATCCTAGGTCGTGGAAAAGTGGTGTTAGAATTTAGTTCTGGAAAAATTCTTAATCTTGAGAATGTACTTCATGTACCCAAAATTAGGAAAAACTTAGTCTCTGGTAGTGTTTTAAATAAGTGTGGTTATAAACAAGTGTATGAATCCGATAAGTATATCTTATCGAAATGTGGTGTTTTTGTTGGATTTGGATATTTCTGTAATGGCATGTTTATGCTTAATATTAATAAAATTATAAATTCTATTTATTTTGCAANGGTGTTTGATTGTTTCTGAAGAATGAGTTTGAAATGATGACAAGCTAAGTGTGACCGAGGGCCGTACGATGTTGGATCAGAGAAATTCAGAATTGGAGTTGTTTGTACATTCTCAGGCGCACCCATCTCCATGTGTCCTCAACCTCTTCTTTCATTCTTGATTCTTCCATTGAGTTGTTGTCGCCACGTGGGACCCACCCTAATCTTCTAAAATTAGTCAAAAGTTTCTATTCTCGCATGGGTCCCGCTCTCTCAAGCTGGTCCAAAGTGGTAAGTATATTTTCTTCTTCCTATTTGTTAATTTTTTTTTTTCTTTTTGTTTTGTCACAGTTAAGTTTTTAATATTTAGTATCCAAAATGTTCTGTGAAAGAAAAAGATATAATAACACTCCAAAATTAGTTGCGGTTAATCATTTTAAGGACCACAATTTTTCCACGACGAGTCATGTGGTTCACAAATATCTCTGTGTCTGTAGCACATGGTCCATAACGTTTGCTTCTATATTATTTTAAAACTTTAATTCTTTTTTTCTTTTCTTTTTTTGATTCTTGCATGTACTATTTTACGTTTTGTAAATTTTAAATTGTGATTCTTGGATTTATGGTGTTCCAGTAGTTAGATGTATCCGTGTTTAATTGATCATTAAGGTTTAAGCTTTGAACTATTGATTAATTATAACAGCAACTGTAAAAATTGTGACTATGATGGTGGCTGTATTATATCAAGCCATGGCTATTTTGTTAAGGCTGTGTTGATACATTTTATAATCTCTACTAAATTTCTAACAATGTGTAGTGGATATATACGACATAAAATGGCCCATGGCTTTATGATAGAAAATTGTAAATGCGAGTTTCAAGCTAATTAATTTTAATTTTTTTTTCTTTTTTGGTAAAATTTTAATTTTAATTTTCTTAATTGTACGTATCTAATTATTCTTATCGATTGTATTACATCAACATCCACTATAATGATCCAGTCGTTCGCCAAGGAGATGATACAAACTATATGCACATAGCATAAGTGATGATAATTATGCATATTATTCATTTTAGAAGCCTTATACTTGCTCCCCATGAGCTCACCTCAAGCTTCACTTCCTAAGGCGTCATTCTATTAGTTAAACTATTATTTTATCTTCATCTCATATCGCGCATAACCCAAGCTTTATCTTGTTAAATCCTCTTGTATCATTATTAATTTTAAAACAAAATGTTAATCAACTATACTAGGCTAAAAACATTCCTCGAGGTACCCATCACCTTGGTTACTTGGTTTTATCGGATATTTTTAAGCAGTAAACAAAATCTATCTCAACCCTATAACGTACATTTAATATAATTTAATAGAAGAAAACACATCCTCAAACTTTTTTGGTTTCAAAATTTAATTGAAAAATAGCACATCTCTCAAACGGAACAAATGACCATGCAAAAGCAGAGATTTGGCCGGGCAATGTGTTTCCCATGATATACCTAGCAGTTAAAGTTAGTAGAGACACAAAACATCGAATTTCGTAAAAAGTGACTTACATGAAGACCAAGATTTGGTCTAAAAGACATGTATGGGTATATGGATCACCCATATCCACACACAAACATATAGGTATACACAGCCAAATACATATGTACATGATATGCATGTACATATATATATATATATATATAGGTTCATTTTTTTACTATATGATATAATTTTATATTTAACCTTGTTTTTTTGTGATCATCTCAATAATGGGGGTGGGTGGAGGTAGAGGATGATCAGTAAACCGATTTAGCATCTCACAAATTAATCTCGGTAGTTGGGTCTAGGGAGTATATAAAACCGTAGAAGCTTTATTGGGATTATATAATGCATGTAATATGATCACATAGTTGATTTTGTTTGTCTTTATTGCAAATACAAACAAAAAATTGTTATATATTTTCAGACACTCTGAAAATTAAGGTGGATAAACGTGTCGTCGGTTATAATTTGAAATTTAATTGTACCTTTAGCTTAGAAATTAGAATTAAGACAAGTAAATGTTATCAGTCGTCTGTTTTTTTCTACCACTAGAATTGGTGATTCAAAAACAATGATTGGTATCCGAGTAAGGAATGCATGGTGGGTCATTGTATTTCGGTTGGACCCTACTCTTGTGGCTCCCAAGTTTAATCCAACCAATGGCAATGATGACCATTCAACATCTCTTTTGAGTTATTGTAATAGAATATGTGAATGTAATGTATATTCTTCTATTTCATAAAAATAAGGTTTAAGGATATATCTGTCATAAATTTTGTTATATGTCAAGTAGCAGTCAAAATTGTGTCACTAGAAAAAATATTGGCTTTTAAAGTACTTATAACAGTATGAATTCGTTTAATTAAAGATCTGTTGATGAACAACAACAACAATTGAACAAATGACTTGCCAAGGGAATAAAACCTAATTTCTCATTATGAAAGTGATTGGTCCGCGAGTAGGATGAGAGATCACCTGCATGGTGAAGATGCAGCTGGTCCGGAGTCTGGTACCAGATGACAGGATGCTGAAAGACAGGACAACCAGACAGGAGCATGGATGGAATTAAGAGGAAAACGCTGATGTGTCATGAGGAAAAAGGAAAGAAGGCTTCGTCTATAGGCATATATACGGAAGAAGAAGAAAAGGAAAGAAGGATGTGGCGAGACGTCTTAGCTAGGGTTGGTGAACGCATATATAAAGGATAGAAGGTATCATTAGTTAGGTTAACACTCTTGATACACTTCTGATCATACGGCGCCTAGGCTTAAAGAAGTTCTTGTAAGTTAGAGAGGTTAGTGTTCTTTGTAATTCTAGATTCACGTGTTGTGAGATCTAGTTAAAGGTTTTTAGATTAAGCTTAGAATCGTTTGGGGTCAATCTAGAGTTCTAGAGTTGAGTAACACCAAAGTTAGTGTAATCTTGTACGATTAACTAATCAGATTTAAGTTGAAATAAAAAGCATTCGTCTTGGTGCTGTCCAAGACACAAGAATCTGTTACTGTTAGTTTTTCCACACTTACAATTGGTATCAGAGCAGACATCTGCTAAAGATTGTTTGTTCTTTTAATCAGGTGTGATCTGGGAAGAAGTATGGAAAACATGCAACAGTTTGGATCAATGAAACCGCTGCTGCTTGAGAAAGAAAATTTTGGTTGGTGGAAGGTTCAGATCAAAGCCCTGATCAAAGGAATAGATGAAGATGCTTGGACTATGGTCGAAGAAGGGTGGACGGCACCAGTGGTTATTGATGCCGGAGGTGTGGTGCATCCCAAACCTAAGAGAGAATGGACTAGTGAAGAGAAAAACTTGTCAAAATTCAACTCGAAGGCGCTGTCAGTAATCTGGACCTCACTCACCAGAGATCAGTTTCAGATGGTACAAGGATGTACCACTGCAAAAGAGGCTTGGGAAACGTTGGAGACATCGTATGAAGGGACTAGTACGGTCAAGAGAAGTCGAATTGATATGCTTGCTACACAGTTTGAAAATCTCACTATGGGAGAAGATGAAACTGTCGAAGCTTTCAGTGGTAAGCTGAAATCCATCGCAAATGAGGCAGTCATCTTGGGAAAGGTATACAAAGACAAAAAATTAGTGAAGAAATTTTTGAGATGTCTTCCGGACAGGTTTCAAGCACATCGATCAGCTCTGGAAGTGTCACAGAACTCAGATGAGATGAAATTCGAACATGTGGTGGGGCTGATGCAAGCATACGAACTTGATCGAAAGGCCAAAGCATCTGTGAAGGGCAAAGGAATTGCATTTGTAGTTAAAGAATCAGACCAAACCGAGGATTTGGAAGACAAAGTGGCTCTAATCGTCAAGAAATATTTCAAGAAATTCGAGAAAGGACAGAAGAAATTTGGTTCTAACTTCAACAAATTTGATGGAGATCAGAAAGCTGATAAGGGTAATCGAAGAACAGAGATTCAGTGTCATGAATGTGAAGGCTTTGGACACATCAGAGCTGAGTGTCCAACCATTAAAAAACGCGAAAGTCTCAAGTGCACAGAGTGCAAAGGATCTGGGCACACAAAATTTGACTGTGTTGGGGCAGGAAAGAAGAAAGAAAGGTCGTTTGTCAGTATTGAATTAGAATCTGAGGATGATAGTGATGAGGATAATATCAACCTGCAAAATTTTGTTGCTTATCTGGGCATCATCAATGAAGACGCTGATACAGACGTTGAATCGGACAGAGAAATAGATGATGCAGAAATCCTGTATGATGAGAATAAAATTCTCTGTGAGACGCTGATAAAATTACAAGACGAAAAGAAGAGTCTGATTCGAGAAAAAGACGAAATGACAGAAGTTTGTGAAACCCTTAAATTAGAACTTGCTGTAGAAAAGGTGAATAAACAGGAGTGTCTGGATTCAGTGAAATTTCTTAAAGAAGAACTGGAGAAAGAAACCGAGAAACGCAGAGAGCTCGAAGGACGTCTTGAGGAACAGTTGAAGAACATTAAGATGCTGAGTAAAGGTACAGAAGGTCTTGACAAGGTTCTGTCAATAGGAAGAACAGGGAAGGGCAGTTGGGGTCTCGGTTATCAGTTTGGAGAATCTTCAGGGAAACGGACAAGTTTTGTGAAAGGTACTGAGAAAAATGGACAGGTTGAAATAGGAGCTGGTCAGGAAAAGGAGTCTGATAGAATACTGAATATGGATGGCAACAGAAGAAGGAAGACATCTGGTTTGGGATTCCGCAGTATCAGAAGAAAAGAAGGAAACTGGTCTCCTCCAAGGTACCAATCATATGCTACTAAGCTCAGAAAAGTATATGACATGTCGGGATGCTATTACTGTGGAAAACCAGGCCATATTCAAGCATTCTGTTACGATCGTATTCAGACCAGAACCAGGGCTCAGCGACAGGAAAATTATCATGGACATTATCATCAACAGAATCAAGTTTGGAGAAGAAAAGATGGTCTGTGCGGATATGTGGCATACACTACTGAAGGTGAAACCTCTGAAGCCAAGGCATGGTATTTTGATAGTGGTTGCTCCAGACACATGACTGGAAGTCAAGATAACATCAATAGGATTGAAAAAGTGAGTTCTGGTAAAGTGACCTTTGGTGGTGGAGCTCGCGGTAAAATCAAAGGCAAAGGTAACACATCAGGTAGCAACACACCAAGTTTAGTCAATGTGTACCTTGTGGAGGGTCTGAAAGCGAATCTGATCAGCATCAGTCAGTTGTGCGATGAAGGACTTTCGGTCATTTTCACCAAAACAGATTGTAAAGCAGTTGACAGTCAAGGAGTAATCAGGATGAGTGGAATCCGATCTGGTAATAACTGCTACATGTGGAAACCAACCGAAACGTGTATGACAGCAATAAAGCCAAATGACATGCAACTATGGCATCAGAAATTGGGGCACATGAATGTCAGAACAATGATTAAATTGGGAGAACATGAAGTTGTTCGTGGAATGCCAAAGCTAGATGTCAACTCAGATTTTGTATGTGGATCGTGTGCAAAAGGGAAGCAAGTGAAAGTACAACACAACGGGATTCAGGAGATTCAATCCAAGCAACCATTAGACATGATTCATATGGATCTAATGGGACCAGTCCAAGTAGAGAGTATTGGTGGTAAAAAATATGTGTTTGTACTTGTGGATGATTTTACGAGATACACCTGGGTCAGGTTTCTGAGAGAAAAGTCGGACACATTCCAAATATTCAAGATTCTGGCGCTTCAGTTAATGAACGAGAAGAAAAACAGAATTAAGTACATCAGAAGTGATCATGGAGGAGAGTTTCAAAATGAAGTGTTTGATCGTTTTTGTGCTGAACAAGGAATTGTACACCAATACTCAGCACCAAGAACACCACAACAGAATGGTGTTGTTGAACGAAAGAACCGAACACTGCAAGAAATGGCACGAGCCATGATGATAGGGAATCAAGTTGCTAAACACTTCTGGGCAGATGCTGTCAACACTGCTTGCTATATCATCAATCGAGTATACATCACAAAAGGCACATCCAAGTCACCTTACGAGTTGTGGAAGGGGAAACCACCAACTGTTAGTTACTTTCATGTGTTCGGATGCATTTGCTATATATTAAATGATAAAGATCATTTGGGTAAGTTTGACGCCAAGAGTGAGGATGGGATTTTCTTGGGATATTCTGAAACGAGTACAGCCTACAGAGTTTACAACAAGAAGGCTAGAGAAGTGCAAGAAGCTGTCAATGTAGTGTTTGATGATGCGTCGGGATCAGGACTGGTTTTTGATGTGACTGCAGCTGAAGCTGGTGACTCTGGTGCAAACGACATCCCTATTGATAGAAACGGTAATGATGATCAGGTTGAATCAGAGACAAAATCTGAAAGTGACGGGACTGATACCTTCGTCCAAAGGGAATCCCAAGTACCTGAATCTGTTCCGATGGTATCCAAACCTCAAGCCAAGAAGCTGGTACCCAGCGATAGAGTGACTCGTGTAATGAAATATGATTACAAGAAAATGGCAAAAGGAAATTTTGCAATGATAGACCTTGCATGTTTTGTTGCAACATTCGAGCCAAGAGATCATAGGGAAGCACTGTCAAATGAGTTTTGGATCATTTCCATGCAAGAAGAGTTGGAACAATTCGAGAGAAGCCAAGTATGGACACTTGTCCCTAGACCTAACAAGGGCAATGTCGTGGGTACCAAATGGATCTTCAAGAACAAGATCGACGAGAATGGAGAAGTAGTCCGTAACAAAGCGCGTTTGGTAGCCCAAGGATACTCACAAGTGGAAGGAGTTGACTTTGAAGAGACGTTTGCCCCCGTTGCCAGACTGGAGTCTATCAGACTTCTGATCGGGATGGCCTGTCACATGGGTTTCAAGTTACATCAAATGGATGTAAAGAGTGCATTTCTTAATGGAGTACTACAAGAGGAAGTGTTTGTTGAACAACCTAAAGGGTTTGAAGATCCTGAACATCCGTACTATGTTTACAAGCTCAAAAAGGCCCTGTATGGATTGAAACAAGCTCCTCGGGCATGGTATGAAAGGCTGACAACGTTTCTGATATCCAAGAAATATCTAAGGGGCAGTGTAGACAAAACACTGTTCATCCAGGAAAACCAGACTGGTCTGATGATTGTCCAAATCTATGTGGATGATATTGTGTTTGGAGGCACCAATCAGACCTTGGTAGACGCGTTTGTGACCATGATGACAAGTGAATTTGAAATGAGCATGGTAGGAGAACTGTCTTACTTTCTGGGGCTTCAAGTAAAACAGTCTAGGGAGGGTATTACCATCTCACAAAGCACCTATGCCAGGAACCTGGTGTCGCGGTTTGGACTAGAGATGTGCAAAACAGCAAGGACTCCTATGGGAACAACCACAAAGCTGTCCCGTGATGAACATGGTGAATATGTTGATCCTAGAGTGTATCGCGGAATGATCGGAAGCTTGTTGTACCTTACAGCGAGTCGCCCAGATTTGTGTTTGAGTGTGGGTATTTGTGCAAGATATCAAGCAAAACCCAAAGTGTCTCATCTCCAGGCTGTTAAACGAATTATCAAGTATGTCAAGGGTACTGCAGATATGGGGCTGTTCTATTCCAGGGATACCAACAGGAATTTGGGAGGATATTGTGATGCTGATTGGGCTGGATGTCTTGATGATCGACGAAGTACGAGTGGTGGGTGTTTCTTTCTTGGGAACAACTTGATCTCATGGCACAGCAAGAAACAGAATAGTGTGTCGTTATCCACTGCTGAAGCAGAGTACATAGCATTGGAAAGCTGTTGCACTCAACTCTTGTGGATGCGACAGATGATGGCCGACTATGGTATGACCTCTGAATCTCTGTTAATACACTGTGATAATGAAAGTGCTATAAATATTGCCAAAAATCCAGTACAACACTCACGTACAAAACACATAGATATAAGACATCATTTCATTCGTGAACTTGTTGAGGAGAAACTCATTGAGATTGATCATGTGAGCACCGAGCATCAATTGGCTGATTTGTTTACCAAACCATTGGACTTTAACAGATTCGTGAATCTGAGACAGTCCATTGGTGTCTTCGAAATCTAATTTGTTGTGTGGTTTGAGTTGATCTGAGACAGGAGCAGGCACAGGAACATGTACAAAAGGAAGAACAAGTGTACGAGACTCAGAGTTCCATCTATGTATAGCTTGGTGAAAGAGGGCTGCCTGATATGCTATTCTAGATATGTCAGAACAGGTCAGTTAACAGAAAGCTGTATTAGCCACAAAGGTGAAAGTAAGTTTATTCTGTTATGGGCCGTCTGGATCAAACAAATATTTTTTTTAAAAAAAAAAAAAAAAGGAAGACAAAACAAAAATTTCTTGGTGAAATGATCCAGATAGAGTCTACATAGATATTATGGTCACTATGTAGCTGAGCCTGATGATCTTGATTTCTGACGGATCAAATGATGGCCCAACATAGCCGAAGAGACTCCTTTCTCAGAATCATGTGGTTGATCAGTTGGCTGTTGACTCAAGGTTGAAAACTGACATTTCTGGAAGAAAGGCATGTTGGTGTGAAAGCTAGTCACCAAGATCAAGTCTGAATATCTTGTTGACATGTTCTTGAGGCTTGCTCTGGGTCAACTTGTGGATGTCTGGTGAGAATCACATACAACAGACCCAATGTATGATTTCCAAGTATATCGCCATATGCTATGATCATAATGATTAGTTTTGATGTGGGTCACTCACGATAGTGCATGAATTTTGAGTCAAATCATCTGTGGTGTTAACTTCGTGTTGGATTGGTTGGTGTGCACATATATTAAACAGTGTGACTGAGATCATGTTTAAAATTTGGCTGATGAGTCTGTATGAGCATTGAGTGACAGGTTTCTGCGGTGGACCAAGCCCAAAAATCAAAGGAACAGGCCCATATCTCAAGAACGTTTTTTTGGAGGGAGTTTATTTAGGGTTTTACGGGGAAAGAAGCCAAACAGTTTTCTTTCGGTTTCACTCTAGATCCTTCTCTCTCTCTCAAACGATTCCTCTCTTTCGAAAAAAAAAATCTCTTTTCTGTGAATTTCATCAGATCAAGCGATGAATGCTCTGTTCTCCGGCCTCTCTCGCTTTGTCGGAACGAGTTCGGTGTCGCCTCAGACCGAACAGAGGAGTCCGCCACCCGTGCAAATGATGGATACACAAGATTCGGCAATAGAAACAGAAGTGCATGTTGAAGAAAATCCCTTGGCTATGGTGGTGTTCGAGGGTGTGGTTAATTCGCAGAAGGAATCTTCAGGCTCGTCAAGACAGATTCAGAAATCAGAAGTTCCATCTACTGAGATCCTACACCAATAGGAATCAGTGAATCAGTTTGTGGATCCCAAGAAGAATCAGAAAGAGAAGAAGGAAAAAGATGAAGCGGCATCCTCTCGAAGGGTCTCAGGCCGCAAGCGAGGTGTAACTCGCCCAATCGAAGAAGCATCTGCAGCAAACAAGGAAGGAAAGGGTGATTTTATTCCACTTCGGAAAAAGGCTAGATCCGAGAAAGGGAAGGGTCCTATCGATTTTGATCTCACCAAGTTTCTGTCATTGGAAGCTAAAGACAGGTATGATTCGTTTGTCACTCGATCTCTTCTGGAAGAAAGAATAATTGAGTTCGGCAGTGAACACAGAGAGGTTGAGTCCCTAATTGTAGATCTAGGTTTGGCTGGAACTATAGTCAACTTTGAGTCCTTTGTCAAAGATGTCGTGATGGAATTTTGGGCTCATCTCTCTCTTCTAGAACCAGGAGAAGATGCCGTGGTAGTATGGGTCAGAGGAAGAGAACTTGAATTATCCGTCTCTCGAATTAACTCCTGGTTCGGTCTTGACGATCTGGCGGAACGAGCAGAAGTGGCTGAGATGAAGGAGCTATCTGATGATGAACTTGCTGAGTTTCTGACCAATGGCAAGGTTAAAAAATGGAAAGGATTGCTGTTTTCACAGTTTGCTTCGGACAAGAGTTTGTTGTATCGTATCTGTTGCTTCAACTGGCTCCCGACAAACAACTTTGGGTATCCCAATCCGGCGAGAGCAAAGCTGGTTTATAAGGTGTGCAATCGAATTCCTTTTGATTTTGGAAAGATGGTTTTTGATCAGATCATCTATCAAAGTCGATTTGGAGCCACCAAGTTCTATCTGCCGTTTCCCAGCCTCATTTATCAGATCCTGTGTTCTCAAGTCACCGGAAAAATTGCTTCAACTGAGGAGATTGAGGAGATCAAAGTATACAAAAGAGCAATTGCTGCAGTGTAGCAGGAACCTGATCAGTCGGTAAAGTCTACCAGGACACAACCTCTCATGACACGAAAGCCTCAACCAGTCAAGCAGGAAAAGCCTACACTACCTCGTAGTATGTCTAAGGCCTCGTCTCGTACGGTGCCAAGAATTTCTGCAGGAGATCGTTTAGTTCTGAATGCAGCAGTCAGTGTTATTCAGCGATTACTGCAGTCTGGTAAGTAAATTCTCTATCTCATCTGCATCTGTTGAATAGTGTATTTTTGAACATGATGTTGTGCTCAAGCAGGGGGAGATGAGGATGATGATGATGATGTTGAGGATGTGACGCCAACAGTTCAGGGTTGATGGGGGAGAAATTCTCTGTTTTACTTGTTACTTGTTGGTGGCAGTTTTTTTTAACCCTGTTTCGTGTGTGTTGGTCTATGACCACAAGACTTTGTTATGTTCTGTCATGTTTTTTTATTTTGTATGGATAATACTCTGTTTGCTTTTAAGTATGCAAGGTTCTTGAAATCTTGATGGTCTGGTATTGGTACACTGCGTGTACGTTGTTGTGCTTGCATATTTCTGTGTAAACAGGAATTTTCAGACGATGTGCTCGAGCATCAAATCAAGTCAAAAAGGGGGAGATTGAAGATGCAGCTGGTCCGGAGTCTGGTACCAGATGACAGGATGCTGAAAGACAGGACAACCAGACAGGAGCATGGATGGAATTAAGAGGAAAACGCTGATGTGTCATGAGGAAAAAGGAAAGAAGGCTTCGTCTATAGGCATATATACGGAAGAAGAAGAAAAGGAAAGAAGGATGTGGCGAGATGTCTTAGCTAGGGTTGGTGAACGCATATATAAAGGATAGAAGGTATCATTAGTTAGGTTAACACTCTTGATACACTTCTGATCATACGGCGCCTAGGCTTAAAGAAGTTCTTGTAAGTTAGAGAGGTTAGTGTTCTTTGTAATTCTAGATTCACGTGTTGTGAGATCTAGTTAAAGGTTTTTAGATTAAGCTTAGAATCGTTTGGGGTCAATCTAGAGTTTTAGAGTTGAGTAACACCAAAATTAGTGTAATCTTGTACGATTAACTAATCAGATTTAAGTTGAAATAAAAAGCATTCGTCTTGGTGCTGTCCAAGACACAAGAATCTGTTACTGTTAGTTTTTCCACACTTACACATGGTAGATAAAAAAGACGACACGTGGTAAGAGGAGAAGAATCTTTGAAGAAATCGAGGAGAGAGACAAAGAAACAAAAATGGGGATCCCACAGGCTTGAGAGAGATTTGAGCATGTGGTCTTAGTCAGGTTCAAAACTCAGACCAACCCACTTCCGATTTTCCTTTTTCTCTCTCTATATATATACGATTTTTTATTTTATTTTATTTGTATCTTAAGTTTTGTCGTGTGACCTAGTTAGTGGATTTCTACATTTATGGTACTCGTAGTAACGAAATAACGATCGTTCATAAACCCAAATCAAATCCCGTCAGGGGCTGCGACATCGCTTCTTCACTCCTCATTTTGTCATTGTATTTTCTTTCTTTCTATGATGATCATGAAAAATTCTAAAAGGATGTTAAAATATTTTATGTCTTCTTGAATGATGAGAAAGTTTGGACATTTTTTGTTGTTGTTGATATATAAAGGAACATGTTTGTTGTTGTTATATAGTTTCTCTTTCTTTGCGACACATATATACTTATATAGCTATATCTGAAAATCATTTACTATAAACTATGTATTAATATATTTTTTTTGTTCGGACAAACAAACTATTAATATTTTAAAACCTAAAATTTTAGATAATAGTTATGGATCGCATATCCGAACATCCAATATCAGATTTAACTCTGAAACGGATATGAATAAACGAAACGGATCATTGATCCATGCCCTTATCCATCTCCACTTTCAGTTTGAGAATTTTCTAGCATAATAAAAAAGTGAGATTTGAGGCGCAATTTCCAAAGTGACATGCATTTATTCTAACCTCCATCTTCAAGCAAAGCATCAACGCCTAGATTCTCAAGCAACGCTATTTTTTTATATATTTTTCTGTTGCTTTTATTCGTTTCAATTTTTCTTTTTTTTGGATTTTCTATTCGTTAATTAACTTTCCTCACATCCATATGGTCGTCATAGAATATATGGATCCTTATACGATCCATTATAACTTATAAGTGTGGGCTTCGAAGTTCGAACGTATGATGATCAAATTCGCATTTTCATCAATATATATATAGTCACTAGCTAGATGTCAGTTTTATTCGTAGATATCATAAGACTATCAAGAATGTTTGTCAGATCTTGAAACAAATATTTGTGACCCTCCCTCCACTATATATATAGAAAAAGTTATAGGAGGCGCTAAGTGGTTTTAAAAGGGTTTGTCTCCCTTAATAACCATATCGAATAGCACCAATGGTGGAATGGGTATGTGATCGGCTTCTATATGTGCTGTTTTCTACACTTAACTACCGCAATGAAAGTATTTGGGCAGGAAGATGCTTTTGGAACCGGAGACAGTATTATAGCCGTCACCGTCATGATTTTCGTCAATTATATTCTTGTTGATGTATCTTGAATCTGTGTTCTGGATGACTGACCACTCATGACCACTACATAAAGTCTTTATCTTATATTTTCTGAGTACAAATTGAGTGACCACTCATTTTTTCCTTACAAATTCTAAGATCCAAATTTTGTGCTTAAGTTCTCTGTTTGGACTATATAAACGAGAGAGCTCTGATGTTTTATGAAACTTACGCCTCCTCCATCAATCTTCTTTGCCCGTAGATATAACTAACACATATCATTAGTGAACCACGAAATGTGTATTGTGTCCTTTTACGTTTTATGTTTACTCATCGCAAATCTGTTATAACAATCCTAACGGGAAACTTGGAAAGTTAGCATGCCGGTATTTTATGGCGTGGTCTTCCTAACCATTTAACACCTCAAACGTTGAGTTAAACATTTGAAACGAACCATTTCTTACTCAGGTGATATTAAAGTTATGCAAAGATTAATATACCTAAAAAAAAGCGGCTATGAAAATGGAGAATGGTAAAAAAATTACTCATATACAATGGGTAAAAGACAAAGTGAAAAAACAACTAGTGTCTTTCCAAATCCTTCTCTCAAACAACCTGAAACCAAGTATCCGACCTTTTCCAATACAACTGGTAGAAAAATAAAACAAAAACTCTCTGTGTCATCTTCTTTTGTGATCAAACTTATATCCGAACTTGGAAGATTATGAGTCGGCTGAGTGTCAGGAGATTTTCTTATATTATCATACAAAGCGATATACGTACAGTATATATGAAAAGTAAGATATATAATTTCGCAATAAAACTGCAGGCCCGATCCAAAATTACAATGGACTTTGTGTAAATTTTTTAAGATGGACCCTAATTTTATATGCATTTTCGTTTTTTAAAATAAAAATATCTATATTCTATTTTATTTGGACACTTAAATGTGAAATAATTTTGTTAAAAAAGAATCGGATCTTGTGCATTTACACCTTGGACACATGCCTAGAACCGAACCTAAAACTATCTGTACGAGAACCAGTTAAAATTTGTCCACGAGTTAGGTATGGAGATCGACATTAGTATTGTTGGGACCGATATTAGGATTGAAGAAGGTTTATTATATACTCTGTGTATTTCGAATAGAATGATTTTTTGGATATTTTTTTGGTTCCTAAGATATTAATTTTGTAGATTTTATTTAATGCATTTTATTTTACAAAATTAATTAATGTAAGCTTATGCCCGAAGAAAAAAACTAAAAGTGAAGTTTTATATTTGTTGCGTATTAATCATCATTTTTTAATTAATCATTTTTTCACTTGCAGAAACAAATAAAAAATAATTGATAAAAATAAGTATTTATTATTTTACTGAACCGTTTTAGAAGCTGAGGCTGTTGTCAAAAAAAAAAGTATTTATTATTTTTTTAATGTGTGAAAAATTCAAAAAATTATATATCATGAACTAGTCCTAGGCGTTAGAGTATCCGTTCGCGTGCGAATCGGTTCTTTTCGGGTTTCGGGTATTTCATTTCTAGGGTATAAGACCCATTCAGATATTTTTTTATTGTTTCGGGTTTGGTTCGGTTTTATCCGGGTTTGGATCGGTTCTGGGTATCCGAATTATCCGAAATTTATCTAAAATAATTTTAAAAATTATATTTCTGTTATTTAGTTAAATTTTGCAAAAGAATATTTAATTTTGACAAATATAATTAAAAATTTTCAAATATTTCAAGTAATTTAGTTATTTTGGTTTAAACATAACTAATATATTCGATTTATAATTGTAATTTTGGATATTTATGATATTTAAAGTCTAAATACAACAAATATTTTTGCATATATAATTGTATTTTAGGTATTTCGGGTATCCATTCGGTTCCCGGTTCGATTCAAGTTTTGTTCCAGATCTTTGGATATAAAAGTGTAGAATTCATTCAAGTATAGAAGTGTATGATTCATTCAGGTATTTAAATCGGTTCTGGTTTAGTTTGGTATCTTTCAATTCGATTTGATTCTTTAGTTCCCGATTCAGTTCGGTACCTTACAATTCAGTTTGATACTTTCTAATTCAATTCGGTTCTTCGATTCCGGATAATTTGCTTAGTGCTATTAATATTATCATGAACAAAGGGGTTCTATCATGAATAATTTGATGTGTATAAGTTACCAAAGGGGGTTTTGAACTTTTGATGCGTATGCCGTTTTGGAGTGAATAAAACAACAGGCTGTCACATTTGAATTTCTGTAGACGACACGATGTTCGTATCGGTCTAGGAATCACGACTTCTACAAACAAAGCAAAAGCGTAGAGGGACTCGACTCCTACAATGGCGAAACGAAACGCAGGTATCGATGATTGGTTCACGGAGACATTCAACAGGGAGATGGGCTTATCTCATCCGAGGTCAAACTCTCGTCGAATCTACGCTTCTCAGGTTCTCATTTTGTTCCCATCACTGCTCGAATATCTCTCGATGGTTTTGTCACTCTCTCTCTTGCTTGTTTCCGTTTTCCGACCCTTTTGCAACTCGGGTAGAGTGAAATTCGGCATTTTTCGTGTTCTGGATTCGTATACAAATCGTGGGTTTTGGATGGTTATGTCATAATTATCAGAAAGTCTTCCCATTTTCTGGATTTGTACTCTAGAATTCATGGATCTTAGTGTTCACTAAGACGAAGTTAATGATCGCAAGTTCATTTCCAGGTGAGAGGTCTTACGGTTGAAGTCGAACGAGTTTGATTCGAGCTTCAAATGGGTTATTTTAACAACCAAGTTCTAATTTCCAGAGAACGATCATGAATCCAGACAATCTTACTAATCAGTGTTTTGTTGTATACTGAGAGAATCCGAACCAATCCAAAGCGCAATGTGTTGTTTTGTTTTTTTTCTATGAGTTTTCAATTAAAGACTTCAAATTAAGTTCTTAGTAACTGAAGTGTATTGCTTTTTGCTACTTCAGGGGATGGTGGAGAAACTCGATCTCTACGGGAAGCTAATTGGGCATGAGGGATGCGTTAATGCCTTGGAGTTCAATTCCACTGGAGATTTTCTTGTTTCGGGTTCCGATGATCGGAAAATCATGCTCTGGAACTGGTTGAATAGAAGCAGGACGTTGTCGTATCCTTCAGGCCACTGTGAAAATGTGTTCCAGACTAAGTTCATACCCTTCACAGATGACCGAACAATCATAACTTCTGGTTACGATGGACAAGTGCGTGTGTTAAACTTTACATATGAGACATTTAGTTGTTTTCTCAAAGAAGAGTTTTGGGGGGCACAAAAGCTTTAAGAGTCTCGCTCCCTCTACGTATTTAAATCATTTGAGTCCATTCCATTTTGCAGGTAAGACTTGGTCAGATCCTAGAAAATGGTAAAGTGGAGACAAAGAGGCTCGGGAGGCACGATGGTCGAGTGTACAAGCTTGCTGTTTTGCCTGGAGATCCCAACGTATTCTACAGCTGCGGCGAAGATGGTTTTGTTCAACATGTTGGTCTCAATATCTTTCATGCTTCATGGTAGTCCCTTTCATTTTTCAAACTCGAAATTCTGAACTTGTCTTTGTTTTTTTTTTCTTGAGGCAGTTTGATATACGAAGCAAAAGTGCCACAATGGTTTTGTATTCCTCTCCGTTCACACAAGGCTGCAGGAGACATCACTCCAGCAGTAGAATCAGACTCAATTCTGTCGCGGTAGATCCGGGGAATCCACATTATCTTGCGGTTGGGGGTTCCGATGAATACGCGCGAGTCTACGACACTAGAAGAGGACAACTAGCTCCAGTGTGCCGCCACATCTTACCAAACGCGCCTGTGAACACTTTTTGTCCCCGTCATCTCCGGGAAACCAACAGTGTTCACGTCACGGGGTTGGCATATTCCAAAGACGGCGAGCTACTGGTCTCTTACAACGACGAGCTCATTTATCTGTTTGAGAAGAACATGGGTTTTGGTTCGTCCCCTGTTGGTATCTCTCCTGAGAAACTACAAGAAATGGAAGAACCACAGGTGTATGCAGGTCACCGCAACGCGCAAACGGTTAAAGGAGTGAGCTTTTTCGGTCCAAACGATGAATACGTGACGAGTGGTTCGGACTGCGGTCACATCTTTATATGGAAGAAGAAAGGGGGAAAGCTTGTGCGGGCGATGTTGGGCGATAGGCGAGTGGTGAATCAGCTCGAGTCTCACCCGCACATACCGTTTCTCGCGTCCTGCGGGATTGAGAAGAGCGTTAAGCTCTGGACGCCAGTGTCGAACGATGTTCTTTCTCTGCCTGCAAACATCGAAAAGGTAAAACTACTAGTAGAATCACACATCTCCTCTCAACCAATGTTTGATGTTGGCATTCGAGGTGATTGCAGGTGATGGAATCGAACCGGATAGGAAGAGAAGACCATTCGAGGGTGGCATTGAGCCCTGACGTGGTCATGCATGTTCTTCGGCTACAGAGACGTCAGACATCGGCTTTTACAGAGAGAAGATACGTTTTAACCGAGACCGACGGTGATGAAGGAAATGATCAAGAGGCTGAGTTTATCTCAGGGTTAGTCGCCAGCGATGATGAGTCTTCAGAAAGAGAATGTACTGTTAGCTGACTCCCAAAACTAGTGTGAGTGATATATAAGATTACAACAGATCCCTTCATGTGTTTGAAAATACTTGTGGATTTTGCTTGCGTCTTGTAATAACTTTTAGTAATGCAAATACGAATAGGATTTTAGTAATCTTCCAAGTGGTGAAATAGTTTTCAACAGCTGCTAAGCCTTTAGTGTCGAGGGCGCGTCACACATCATGTGGTATCTCAATTTTGATATGGCAAGCAAGAAAGTTGATTTTTTTTTTTTATCACTTTTTTGATAATAAAAATCTCATAATCAATGGTACCAGGATCAAAAAACCCATATAACCTCGAGGAACCGACGAAAAACGCGATCACACAAAAATTGATCCTTTAATACTTGATGCGAGTTTTCATCTATGGATCTGAAGAGACTACATTTGACACCAATACAACAAAAACAAATCTTTTTTTTGGTCAGTATAATAATAACCGAAAACTATATCTCAAACCGTAAACAAAAAGTGGGTTCTGTCTCTTTATTGTGTCTAAATCTCTCTGTTCACTCTTCCATGGATCCTTAGCCGCATCTGCGGACATGGTCGTGCCTCCCATTGCCGTCGCTGCTGCTATCTTCTCGGGGCTTCGGTTTTGAGAAAAAATGGGTCCCACACGTGGCCCCCAGCTTCCTGTTGCCCTTCCTCCAGCAAGGGATACTTCCATCTGTTCTCGGTCACGTTCTTTCTTAAACAAGTCACCTTGTCTATTACGGCCTGTACCGAGACATCAAATGCATTCTTTTGAGACGATCTTAAGAGAAAATCCAACCAAGCAAGAACTCTGAGCATTCACATCCCGTATGTTCTGCTGTAAGGATCTCCAGGACCGGGCCTCCGGAATTTAGGCTCTTCAAAACGGCTGTAGACGTTGTCATTAAATCCCATCCGTTCATTCCTTAGAAGCTGGGTCATCCCAAGAGTGTTGCCACTTTGGGCTTCATTCCACTTATCCCAGTGTCCATTTGACAACAATGGATTCGGCGAGGCTTGTCTAGGCAGCTGTGTGAAAGAAGGTAAGCTAGCTCCTTGTGTTTGATCCATTAGCCTCGAACTGATTCCATATGGATCGGAAAGTGAAGGAGAGAAGTTGTTAACGTTCCTGGGATCATGAAATCCATTGGCTTGTTGTGCAGACTGAGACCTCTGACTCTGAGCCAGGAATTGAAGTCTTGCATCGTTCTCAAAGGAATTCATCTGAGAAGAGAACCCTGATCTCATATCAAAGTCTGCAGTTTCCATCCCATTGTGAATTCTTCCTCTTCCAACAGCTAAAATCGCAGGATCAATAAACTCAATGTCCCCTGCAGTATTCAAATTGCTGCTTGGAGGAGGTGGTACATGATATGCGTTCCTTAACAAGGAGGACGAGTCAAACAAACGAGTTCCTGCAAAATATGTGTTATAAGAGTATCAGCCTATGCAAATCAGAAAGCAACCCATTGTTAAATGTGTAATATAATACCTGATGCGATATCAGAAGGCAGGTCCGCCCTTTCATGCGAAGAGAAACCGGGGGGAGGTAACCTGCTGGGAGCAGAAAATCCAGGAGGAGCAGAGACTTGGGACCTCACGGCTGCAAGAAGACAATAGTGAGAAGTTAAGAAATGCAAAAGAAGAGACGGTCTTGATGAATTACAAAACAAGAAGTATAATATACTAACCGCCAGGGCTCTTGTAAGAAGAAAATAATTGTTCGTATCCACCAGAATAGTTTGAGGCAAAACCATTTTGACTCCCGAGCTTATCCCGATAGATGTCCCTCACTCCAAACTCCTGAATAGGTTGTTGATCTCTTGACAACTGCCCATACATGCTGTAAGTATTATTATTGTCATACACTTGATTCTTTGATTCTTCATGCCGAGCAAAAGAGAATCTGGACTGGTCAGTATGTTGCTTGAGAAGGTTAGAAGGTTCCAGAGTACTGGCACTCTGGCCAAGTAATTTTGCAAAACTGTGAGGTGACGACAAGGATTCATCCCAGGGGTCAAAATCCAAAATGTTTGAAATGATATCATTCTCTGCATTCTGAATGTTGTTCCTGCCTTCATCGGCAAATAGAGAATGCTCCCTATTGGAATTGGATATGGATGTCTCAGAAAATCCATTCGGAAGATGCAATCTATCACTACCTATTTCAAATGAGGACCTAGTATGTATATCAATCCCACCAGAAGTTTCCCTGGTCCGGAAAGGACGAGAAGCCAGATTATTTGAATCCAGGATGGAACTTGATGAACTACACATATAAGTCGAGTAGCTAGCAGCATCCGCAACATCACGCCTATTGCTATTAAATGATGATAAATCATCTACTTCCAACGTTGAGTTCACTTGCACCTGGGATTGCAAACCTGATCTCCAATCCCACTCTGGCCTCGAACCAGGAATCCCTTTCTGTGCTATGTCAGCTTCTGCATCAGTGTTTATAGGAGGGTGTTTTCTACATTGCTCAAGATTTGATACATTGTTACCAGGTTGTCTAATAGAACCTTGATCACAATTAGTACCAATAGCCACTGGAACGCCAGGGTCTTCATCCCTAGCATTTGTAGTTATACTCATCGATGCAACCTCAGCCACCAAGTTACTAACATTAGGTACATCTTCAGCAATTTCATTTGTGTTATCAATAGAAGTCTCAACAGCTGAAGGCTCGTCGGAAGATTCTACTATACAGGATATCTGATTACTACTCGGATCTCTATTAGGTGATACAGTTCTCTTGGACCCAGGATCAACCACAATCTTATTCTGCAAAGGCTTCAACATACCAGGTTTACTTTTTTCAGCCAATGTTCGACTTTCTTCCTTGTGGGGTGGTTTCTGAAGAGTGCTACTGGAGGATACAGGCCCATGAGCTGCATTTGCAGCAACTGTAGGCATAGCCAAAGTTCCATTCTCTGATGTAGATCTTGGATTGTCCAAAGATCCATTTGACGCAGCTGAAGTTGCTAAAGAGTGCTGATTTGGTACACGTGTCCCCCTGCAACATATTTTTTTTTTTAAAACCAACCATTAAAGAATTTCACCTATACAACGGTTTGTGACAAAGACTTACCATGATGCTGCAGCAGGAAGAGCTGTCGATCTACTTGAGCTCCCACTAGGTGGAGAACCCTTCGGAGCAATAGCTGCAGTCTGGACCAATAAATATGATGTGAGGAATAAACATATATATCTTAGACATCATTGTTGTAATACAGAAAGTCAAAGGTTAAATTGTAAAAGAAAACACATGTACACAATTCGCAGCTATAACAGAGGTAACTCAACTCAGATAAGTTTTTACGGATGCTACACAATCTACTCAAGTTTGAAGTGAGCAATATCAGGAATCAGGATGCATTTACCCATATAAGACTCTAACTATGGCCACAGGAGAACAGAATGCAATATGTTAAGTTTCTCTAAAACAAATGCTGCAAGCCAGATAGCATCTTATACATCAAGGTAAAGTAGAAACTTTATAGAGCTTACAGTAGGAGGAACTTTTGCAATTGGTTTTGCAGCAGAACTGTCACTGCAATAGGCATCCAATGGTGGAGGTAGCATGCTCCCTGAGCGGTATTGCAGAGTATTTGTTGCTCCAGTGATTTGCTGAACCCTGGTCATTCAAAATTACTTAAGACTTAACTAATCGTATTGACGAAATCGCCCGTTTCTCCAAGTAATATCTGCGCTAGGAATGATAAATATATACAAAAGGAAACCTTAAACAATATAGCCATGAAGGTTACCTTGTGTAGGCTGATATGATCTCATCTTTTGTAAAACTATCCTCTTGGGAGCCAACCTCATGCAAATAGAGGCAGTCAGGATTGTTGCATACCTGGGAACAGAAACAAACCATCCATATTCCAATAATATCAATTGCGAATTCCAACTGAAAAGGAAAAAAATATATTATAAGATCCATAGAGTAGAACGAGAGTGCCTATAGGACATACCACATTTCTTAACCATGCATGACAATACTTAGTAGTCCCAAAACATGCCCTGCAGTATATAAAGAAGAAAAAATATAATCATGAAGTCAATGAAAATAATTTACCATTGTATACAACCAGTTTCAAACAACAGGACGCTCGGCATGACTTACTTCAGTGCTTTACCATCCAAGATAAACCCATGAACAGACTGAATGCATCTAACAGCCTCTTCCTCTTTGGCATAAGTGATATATCTGGTGCCATAGCCATTTACAATCAGAAAGAAATAATAATGGAAAACAAACATTTAAGGAGACCCAGTTACGCTAAAAAGAGAAATGTGGTTGATTAACACTAGTAAAAACAAAACTTACACACTGCATGTGTTGTTAGGGAACTGTTGGATGAGACCCGTTGCTGTCCGGGACATGGAAACCTTTAGAACCTTTCCATACTGACCAAAATATTCTTTGTGCTGAAGAATCTGAAGAAAAAGAAAAAAAAAATCTTCTTATCACTAAGCAGACCACTATGATGTAATTACAAGAGTTTAGAGGAAAATATCCCGTACATCTTCATCTGCTAGATTAAGGGGCAACCCAACAATGTAAACAAGGTTTCTTTGAACCACTCGGACACTTGTTAGTTGCTTTCTCCCTTCAGAAGGTTTAAACTTTGACTTTTGTGTCTTTTTGCGCTCCATGTTGCCTTCAGAGTTCAGTCTGAGAACAAGAAATTGATTAAAAAAAAAAGAATTTTAACCAAAACTGAAATACGAACAATAAGACCGCCAAAAAGATCACATATCAACCTCTCGCGATCTACAGTCATCCCAACGATCTTTTCTTTGTCATATGGAGTCCGGCAAGCTGGACAACGCCCTTCTGTTTGATCTTTCTCTGCCATGTCCATTATGTGATGCCAGCACCAGACACAAATCTGTAAGATTGGTAATATACACATCAGATCAGAAAATCATCCGAAGAACAAAAGACAATGCTCTCTAAGAACACCACAATAGGTGCATAAAACAGCGCTGACCATGGTTTCTATCATATTTTATATGGTTTTTAGATAGCATAACCTAACATAATTGTTTATCCTGATCATAATAATAGGGAAAAGAGCTACTGCAGTTTTTTGCTATCGCAATCCCTTTTACACAATCAGAGAGGGATGCCTAGACCTGATAGCCACATTGGCAAGGCTTCAATTGCTGGTCGGTCAGATCCATCTCCTCCGCACACAATGGGCAAGTCTTCTCACCGTAGTCACTCATTGTTTCCCTGAATAAGCAAGGGACAAAAAGAGAGCAAATGAGACAAAAAAAAAAAAAAAAAAAAAAAAAAAAAAAAAAAACTGAAATCATGACCCATCAAAACAAAACAAGCAAACGAAACCCTACTTTAATCTCTATCACCTAATAAGCTTTAGAACTTCCGAAACTGGCTATTAGTATCAACTGTAGAACCCTACTACATTCGAATTAGGATAATTAACTACTCTCTCTGGCTAAACAGTGGCTCAAATTATAAAAGAATAGGTTTTTTTGGCAATTTAACTAATCATAGTTCCCGATCAAGAACCAAATCTTTCTGTTAACTAATCTCATCAGTATTTCTCGGGTGGAAGAATCTTGAAATTCCTCTAAAGGTTCAAACTTTCAGATCCGTATCGAGAACTCTTAAGATTCAGAAAACCCAAATGCATCAAATGGTGAATAGCTCTCCATAATTTAATCAGTGCATGCGATGCGACGGTTCAACAACCGAAACGTCAACGGACAGAAAATCGAAAAATACATCGACAATCAATAATCACAGATAATAAACCCACAATCTCAAATCCGAATAAGTAAACCCAATGATCCCCAAAGTAAGGCCGGAACTAAATCGGAAAATCAGAGTAGAGACAGAATTTAGGGTTTTGAGATTGGGCGATTCAAAATATGAGAATTAGGGAGAGGATGATGTTAGACATACGAGTGAAAAGAAAGATCGATCGGTATTGGAGATGAAGATTGAGATTCGGAGGAGAAGGAAGCTCGTGTGCGAGAACTGGAGATTGCAAGAGAGAAGGAGAGAGAGAGAACGGATGGCTGTGATTTTTGGTTGGCTTTTTTTAACCCTTAATCTCTGCCAGATCCGCGTTGCTGTCTTGTTAAAATATACGATGAGATATAGAGAATAACTATACCCTTTAGATTCTAGTTTTATTACGATTCTGCCACTGTACCGGTTCGATCGGTTCGGTTTCGCGTCGGTTGAAGTTCTAGTGGTTGATGTTTTACCGAATTAATATTTGTCTTTTGTTTTGGATACTACAAGAAGATTTTATGCCCCAGCTCCAAACTCAAAATATTTAGGATCTATAAAAACACCATGCAAGGAGTATCTCCCTATTATTAGGAAAGTAACGTGGAAGATGAGAGTTCCACGTCCTTATGTATGTTTTTTAGAACTTTTTTGTAAATTTTGAAGAAAAAAAAATTTGTAACTGATAATTTTAAAAAACAATCATGCAAAAATTATTTTACAATCTCTGAAAAAATTTGAGAAGGGATTTTGAACCTTGAATAGTCCATTTATGAGTAGTAAGATGTATTTCTACAAAAAAAAAAAATCAGAAAATATTTATCAAATTTTTGATTTTTTCCATATAAAACATACAAACGATTTTAAATTGAATTAGAAACAATTAAAGAAAATGTGAAGAATTTGTTAGTTTGGAGGGCTAAGATTTGAGCAAATGGAAGAATCAATGGTTGTGGATAAGCAAATAAAAATTCAGGGCCAATTCAATAAGAATGGTGGTTCGAATAAAAAAAGCATAGTACTTTTTATATTTAATACTCAAAAATTTATATAATATTAACTTTAAAATAGGAAAATTGTTATATTGACATTGTATTGTTGAAATTACCCCTTTCAAATATATGTAAATTTGTATTAAAATCTCCTTTATATAAAAGGGATAGATTTCCAGGTTTATGAGAGGTGTCACGTAGACAAAAATATTTTCCTTTGGGATAGATTTTCAGGCTTATGAGGGGTGCCACGTAGGCAAAAATATTCAGAAACATAATCAACCAATCACATTAAACCATATCAAAAGTTTTGCCACATCATCGCGAAGGGTACAAATAACAAAAGAAGAACTGTTCGCTAACCATATAAACGTTTATGACTATTGATTTTCTAAATTATGTACCTATAAATATGCCCATGAGGTTTCGTGCTTCAACATAAAAAATATACTCTTAACCTCCAATTCAGATCGGCGATTCTCCTCCCTTTCCCTTTGCGAGAACTTATTAATTAACCGGTCACATGTGCAACAGAGATGGAACCTCTACACCATCCTTGCTTCATGGCGGCCTTAAGTCTCACATCGGTGTCGCCACTGATTTTCCATCACGCTTAGTCGCTCAAAACTTGTCACTTCAAGTTTCAGCGGTGTCAAAAAGCTAAGTAGATCAAGAATGTATTCATGTATTTTTTTATCAATCTTTCCTCTCAATCCCATGTTCTAAATCTGAAGTAAGTTTCAAAATCCTGTGTTTAGAATTATCCTAAACCTAAATCTCTTCGTCGCTTTCAATTCTCAGGTCTTGAAAAGTGATGGCAATTGGCAAGACACAAATATGCAGATGGGTAAATACTAGATCAGGTTTATATCGTGTTCGATGATTACTTAATCTTTCAAAACATGTTTCACTACAATTGTGACAAGGGTTAATTTATCTCTATTTCATATAGTGATAGTTCAATAATGAAAGCTATTTAAAGCATTTCTAACCATTTTCCCTCTTTCTTTACGTAAGGAAATGCTATATTATCATCATCTTTGCTACAAGAGGATCAGACCCGGCTCTGACATTTTGAAGGTCACAAGCCCAGATTAAAAAAAGGGTTGGTTGGATTTATAACTTAGCTGGAGTTTGAGCTCGTGAGCTAGAGGAAGAAAAGGGAACCACTTACCACTAGGCTATGGACATATTTTACAAAATGAGGGCCGATATTTTGTATATATAAAAGAAAGTCGCAAGCATGGGCTTGGCCCGCTTAGCCTCAGGGCCGGGCCTGAAGAGGAGTGAGGTAGATCATATAGCTTCCACTTCAACTTCCATACAGAAATTTGTAAGTCGTTGGTATATGTATAAATAAAAGAACGAAATTGATGTGATGTATAAGTAAGATTTCATCATATATGGAACAAGAGACTTACCCTTCTATATAGTTTAATTGTTTTTTGAAGTGGCATCTATTCTCGATTCATCATACCTGCTTCTATTTTTTCCACACAATTTTCAGGGAGTGAGAGACGAAGAAAACGACAAATAATATTTTAAATGGTGTATTTCTATATCAAAAGTTCTCCTTATTCTACTTGGTAGCTAAGATTTGTAACTATTCCAATCTTTTCTAATTCTACTCATCATCTTTACATGAAAAACCTGAGAGTTTTAAATCTGCGTGCAGGAAGAAAAAGAAGATGTAGGCGTAATGAGCAGTACATGAAGCTGTTCTTTTCGAAGTACCTATGATAATCCGTTTGTCTTCAGCTTCAAAAGGAGACCTCAATGGTTTTGAAGTTAATTTTTTAGTTTTCTTATCATGCATTTTATGTATTGTGGGCAAATGCAAAGTTCAAGGAATGTAGCTTAAAACATATGCATATGGAATGTTTTGTAAAAAACTTTCTCACAGAATGATCAACTATATGGTTCAACGCAAATATACCAAAATTCTCCGGTGCAACAAAAATCTCTGAGAGCAGATTTGACATTCAAAATGAAAATATCATATTTATTATGCAGAATATTCAACAATTTGGGTTAGCTTAGTTGTACCGAATACCAAAGTTTAATTTCTCCCTTTAGCTTTCCGGCTTTGCTATTGTTGTAAGCGATTGACAAAAGAGTTAATGAGTTTATAACATGTTTTCTGATATTGACTCTTAACAGTTGCATTGAAAGGTTGGTGACGATAGTAGAGAAGCTCTATCAGGTCTACATATATAACACGATACATGACTGATTTTTCGAACAGAGAATAATAACAATAGCACATAAGTCAGCGACTATATAGAATCAAACAATAAGACTAAAATTATGGCCAATTGTAGAGGCTTTATGTACGTTACAATCTTTTGCCAAACTTTTAAACAAATGTATTATTACTATGACAATTCAAAAAAACAAAATACAAGTTTCTAATAAATTAAAATTTCCTAAATTTTATTGATAATTTAATTTTATAAACTATATGATATCAAAATTCATGCGTAACGGAGACCAAACTCTAGTATTTTAAACAACAATACTATTTAGTAAAAATAAATTCGGTCCCCTAAAATTAGAATTACTCTAGTAGAAAAGAAATTTGATAACATTAAAAACTTGTGAAAAAAGTGATGGTTCTAACTTCTAAGACATTGCCTAACGCGCATGTCGTCTAAACAGGACCTGCAAAAAAGAGAAATGTCACTAATAATGTAGAAGTGAATTAGTTTACATGGGTTTGACTCGGAAATTTACCTCATTTTGCTTGATATCCCTTCTCTAAACTATTTAAATACTCACTTTGATATATGTATATTGACAGGTCCGATTCTAGTGTCCAAGTGCATTTGCACAGGATCCACATAGTTTTTTTTGCATAATTTAGTTAGATTTGATGGTCCTTTTAAAAAGAAATTAAAATCTTTTTTTTACAAATTATGTTTGGTATACTTGCAAAAATAGAATATTGCACAAGGTCCATTAAATTTAGGAGTTGGGCCTGTATAATATACAAGAGGAAAAGGAGGTTTCAAACCTTTTCTTCCCACTAGAGCAGCTGTGAAGCTCTGATGCCGGCAATTTTTCACTAAGCTTTTTTTTTTCCCTCTTAAGCTATTTTAATCGTAAATTATAACTTTTATGGCATAATTTTGAATGACAATCAAAGATTTAATTTTGTTTAGCCTTCGTCAACTCCGGTAAGTCTCGGAAGAGCCTTTGTCAACTCCGGATTCGGTCAATAACTTTCTGATAATTAAGTCTCTGGTGTACATTAAACCACACTTACCTTGACTAATTCCAACTTCTTGTGCATGATAGTGATCGTTTCTTACTTTTTTGATGTATACATAATGCACTATAGAAAAGTAAAACCGAAGCTTAACTCTCATGTCAACTCCTAAACCAAGTCAACGTTGGTCAACTATTTTCTTGTGAGTTTTCCAATAACCCTTGTTCACGTCCTCATCTAATTGAGAAGTCCGCCTCAATTAAATATAAAATCATCCATTGGTGTTAGATTACTCATTTGTTGAACTGAATTTAAAAACTCAAGAAAAAAGGCAAGGGAAGTCTCAGGTTTTATATAAGCCGGTCAACAATGTTGACTCTTTTGGGTGAACCAAACCATTAATTCAAAACTTTTTTGTTTTATAAAGAAATTATAATCATAATGATAGTGTTGTTAATTGGATAAGTTGGATGGTTTAACTTTAAACTAGGTAAAAGAGGAGAAGGAACTCTCCAAACCAAAAATGGTCAGACGTTTAACCGAGTCAACATGTAACCAAATAAAATTCCAACCCTAAAATTCACCAAGATGAGACTAGAAGACCAAAATTGTTTGCTATTTTCTCTTTTTAGATTCAAGAAAATTTTGTTTAGGCTTTCATAAAGAATAGGAATTAAAAAAAAATAGATTGAATGAAAAATTGGTTTACGTCTCGATTAAGGATGTAACCATGGATATCAGCATGTGTTGGGTACATGTTTTGCGTGGCCGCACGTGGTTATTTGTGTGATCGATGTTGCTTAACCATCATCTTTCAAGCGTAAATGGATAAAATCATGCGGCTATGATTTCGGTTTGGAAGTTGTACGTGTACGGATTTGCTTAAATCATAATGATTAATATTGAGCATGTATTTAATTGATGTATGATGAATAAATCCCATGAGCAGATTGTGAATATGTACACGAGACACCATGTTTAAGTATATTTAAGTAATAAATAATTCAGATTATTTATGAATTTTGGTTTAGTACTATTGGATCCTACACAAAATTACTTTATGATAAGATTGGCTTATGCATAGCATAAGCTTTAAGTCGTATAATTAGGTTTTGCAGAATTCATCAAGCAAAATGGGGAGCTTGGACAAGATGTCACGTATCTTCATCATCTAAGGTTGATCTAGTAACCAGAAGTAGAGCTTGGACAAATTGTCTATGACTTGACACGTTAATTAGTTATTTGGTTTAATCACCTTTTTGGCTTTTACCGTATAAAAAATAGTTACAAAAACATAGAAAGACAATCAATTATGTTACTAAAAGGATAATCGAAAAAGACCAGAAGATATGGAAATTGTCATATCGCTTATAAATGTGGATACAGGCAACTGGCGAATCAAGAAAAGCAATGTCTAGTGGAATTTGGATTCAAAACAGACTCGAGGGTATCTACAACATATGATTACATAATCTAAATCATGTTTTTTTTTCTTATGAATGGTTTATATACAAGTTGATTAATGGATTAAATGATTGGTAATAGCTAAGTTATCTTTAGAGTTATAAATCTATAAATGCTTGTATCCAATTTGCCTATCGCATGCCATTGATTTATTGGGTACTACGATATTTAAGACAAACTTAACAAACAAAATGCTTACAACTCTTTGTGGTCACATGTTCTCGTTATTCTAGCATGCATATTTCTAGTGAAGATTTTTGGAAATACGTATTTATAGAAACAAAACAATCAAATTGGTTGGTAAGTGCGGGTTTGAAGCCATTTATGGCAGATGTAATCGTTTTGAAGATAATAGCTCTATAATGGAGTATAAAATTAGATATTCGGATTTGCAGAGATAGTGACATTTTGACGTCAACTGGATTTAGTTGGGTAAATTCTATATGACAGTTTTTTTACAAGTCAGAACAAAATATAGAAGAAATTAAAAAAAAATTAGATTTTCGTCACGGAAAACTTTTGTTATAAAGTAGATTTGCTTTCTCTGTTAGAGTCTAAGAACACTGCACAAGAATGTAAGTAGATTTTTGTATGCTTTCTCTATTATCATGCTGCCTAACTTATTGGGGAAAGTTTATATTTCTAATATTTTTCTCAGAAAAAGCAACAAGAGAAACTTGTAGTGGATTAAAACACGTAATAAGGATGTATAATAATGATTAATCCTCATAAACCACACGTGTTATTAGTTTTCGATATGCCAAAAATCGAAAAAAAAATAGTCTTCGATCATCTCGACAAAAAATAATTATAACGTAAACAATAATTATATGTTGTTGGGTGGAAACCAAAAAAATAACAATACATGTTTAATTTCGGAACGAATAGAAAACAATATCTTTATTTATTTACCGCATTAAAACAATTTTGATCCTAAATAGGACAAAATTCTACTCATATCTAAAAAATTTAAAACCCACGTTCTTTATATTTTAAGAAATATTAAAAAATAAAAAACTTTACAGCAAAAGATAATTATTAGGAAGAAAAAAAAAAAACAATGGCAGAGAGATGGAACTGTGAAGGACGTTGGGAGGAAGACCGTTGACGAAGTCAAAATCGAACAGCAACCGTCGATTCGAGGCGGCTCTAATCTCATCCACACGATCTCCCCATCTCTCTGTGTCTTCCCTCTTCTCACTTCTTCTTCCTCGCAATTACCGCGAAAAACTCATCTACCTCCTCGTTTCAGTCTCTCGTCTGACTACTGTATATACTTATATAAACGATACAAGAAGAAGATCCTTTAGATTCACTAAACCTCAAAGCAAACAACAAGTGAAAAGCTTGACTTTGATTTCACGCACGTCCATCGATTGAGAGAGAGAGAGAGAGATGAACGCCGGCGGCCAATACACGGATTTTCCGGCGGTGCAAACGCACGGAGGACAGTTTATAAGTTACGATATCTTCGGTAGTCTATTCGAGATCACATCCAAGTATCGTCCTCCGATTATACCAATCGGTCGAGGCGCTTACGGAATCGTTTGGTATGTTCGCTGATTTTTTTTTTTCCCCTTCTCTTCTTCTCATTTCTGGAGATCGGAGTTTCTGATTTTTGAATCTGTTCTTCCTTTTTCCGCTATTGGATTCGTGAAGCTCCGTGTTGGATTCGGAGACGAACGAGCTGGTTGCGATGAAGAAGATAGCGAACGCCTTTGATAACCACATGGACGCCAAGCGTACGCTTCGCGAGATCAAGCTTCTTCGCCATCTGGATCATGAGAACGTTAGTATTTCTTCTCGAAACTATCTGCAGAAATTTAGATGATTGAACAATTCCGACGAACGAATCATGATTAGGGTTTTTTTTTTTTTTTTAATTTGGTAAATTTCAACAGATTATAGCTATAAGAGATGTGGTTCCTCCACCACTTCGAAGACAGTTCAGTGATGTTTATATCGCCACTGAGTTAATGGACACTGATCTTCATCAGATCATCAGATCCAACCAGAGTTTATCAGAGGAACATTGTCAGGTATAATAAAAACTGTTCTTCGTTTTCAGGACTAGTAATGGTTTTCTAAGGTAGAAGAAATATGAAACCGACATGATGAAATCTTCTTGATTTGGTCTCTTTTTTTTTTGGTCATGAAACAGTACTTCTTGTACCAGCTTCTTCGAGGGCTCAAGTACATCCACTCGGCTAACGTTATTCACAGGGACTTAAAGCCGAGCAATCTTCTGCTGAACGCGAACTGCGATCTAAAGATCTGCGATTTCGGTCTTGCGAGACCGACTTCGGAGAACGAGTTTATGACCGAGTATGTTGTCACGAGATGGTATAGAGCGCCTGAGCTTCTGTTGAACTCCTCAGACTACACAGCTGCTATAGATGTTTGGTCTGTTGGTTGTATCTTCATGGAGCTGATGAACAGAAAGCCTTTGTTCCCCGGTAAAGACCATGTCCATCAAATGCGCTTATTAACAGAGGTACAACGATTAGGAAAAAAGATATATACTTTTAGCATGGATTCAAGCAAGATTCAGCCTTTTCGTGAATATGTGATGAAATGTGTGTGAATCTTGCAGTTGCTTGGTACGCCGACGGAATCTGATCTCGGGTTTACACACAACGAGGACGCGAAAAGATACATCAGGCAACTTCCAAACTTCCCTCGCCAGCCATTAGCGAAACTTTTCTCTCATGTTAACCCATTGGCCATAGATTTAGTTGACAGGATGTTGACGTTTGACCCCAACAGAAGAATCACTGGTAAGTGTTATATACACATGTTCTCTGTTGCTTCCTTATCATCGTCATGCTTCCTTATCATTATTATGATTCGATCCAAAACTGAAAACACCTTCCCTTATTTTGCTGTGTGCAGTTGAAGAAGCTCTGAATCACCCGTACCTAGCCAAATTACACGACCCAAATGATGAGCCAATCTGTCAAAAGCCGTTCTCTTTCGAGTTCGAACAACAGCCTCTAGATGAGGAACAGATAAAAGAGATGATCTACAAGGAAGCCATTACACTCAATCCAACTTATGCTTAGAAGAGCAGCAACCCCGTGAATGCCCGGTATTACCAAAATATCCATCCGAATCGCTGCTTTAGTATCTTTGCCTGTTCTTTTATTCATGTACTTCCTACATATGTAATCTTGTAATCCTATTTGTTCGTTCATGTTTTGATTACTGCTAGTGATTGAATGTAGCTCTTTATGTAAAGTACTTCAGCTATGAAAAGCATTTTCTTCCAACTTTTTGCCTTCACAATACTTCAGAGTCTTTTCTAGTAAACAAACAGAAGAAAAGAATATAGTTTGGTAACGTACTTCAGAGCCATTATAGAGCTAGAACCAGAGTCAAAGCTCGTGGCAGTGAGTAGTCTATTCTCATTCACTGACTTGCAAGATAATTTTGTTGGCTTAGCTCTATATAGCTTTCTTTGCATTATTGAAGCATTGAATATTGTCAATTCCTTAGCAATTATTAGGCAAATGGGTCTTTCTTTAGTATTATCCTATACTGGACAATTTATAGTTGACATATTAAATGTTAGATAGGATCATAGGATCAAAAAAAAGTTTTCTTCAAACATACTGTTAAAAGCTGACAGTGATGGCTCAACTCTCATCAAAGGAAACGCTTTGTGTTTTATACTTTCTTAACGTTTCTTGTTGGAGGCTGCTGCTCGTGGAGAATAAAATATCCTGACCATCGAAAGTCATCATCTTTAAACAGTCTCGTTGTTGTGTATCATCATTGCTTATATATCATTCAGAATTTCAAGCCATTGTTGACCCCAAAAAAAAGGTGAAAGATCTTGATTTTGAGACATGGCTGGTTCAGTTTCCGGCGATGCAGAAACACCAATGTCAGAAGAATCAAGCACAAAACGCCGTGGTGGAGGTTGGATCACCTTTCCGTTTATGATAGGTAAGAGATTCTGTTTCTCTGTTTTCATCTTTCTCAAAAGTGACATAACCATTAGAGCTTAGAACAAGAAACTGAAGTTGTCTATCTTTCTATGGTGCAGCTACGTTGTTAGGCCTGACAATAGCTGCGTGGGGTTGGTTACTTAACTTAATCGTCTACCTGATTGAAGAATTCAACGTGAAGAGCATTGCAGCAGCTCAGATTTCCAACATAGTCAGCGGTTGTATCTGTATGGTTCCAGCCATTGGAGCCATTGCTGCTGACTCTTTCTTTGGAACCATCCCTGTTATCTCAGTTTCAGCTTTCATTTCTCTTATGGTAAAGTTTAAAAAGACTCACTCTCAATTGTATTCAATGATCCTCTCTGAAACAAAAAAAACTCACAAATTCTCTACTCCTTGATTCAGGGAGTAGCTCTGCTGACTCTAACCGCTTCTCTTGACTCTTTAAGACCAACACCATGTGAAACAGCTTCAAGCCTATGCCGATCACCTTCAAAGATCCAGCTCGGTGTCCTTTACACGGCCATAACATTAGCCTCTATAGGAACAGGTGGATCACGGTTCATATTAGCAACCGCTGGTGCGAACCAGTACGAAACAACTAAAGACCAAGGCAGCTTTTTCAACTGGTTTTTCTTCACAACGTATCTTGCCGGAGCTATAAGTGCAACCGCCATTGTCTACTCTGAAGACAACATCAGCTGGACCTTCGGGTTTGGTCTTTGCGTAGCTGCTAATCTCTTCAGCTTTTTGGTATTCATCTTGGGGAAAAGATTCTACAAGCATGACAAACCTTTAGGAAGTCCCTTCACAAGTCTACTTTGCGTCGTCGTAGCTGCGGTACTCAAAAGAAAAGCTGTGGTTTCCACCAATGAGAAAGACTACCACAATGAATCAACAGCAGTTCCCACAAAGAGTTTGAAGTAGAAAACCAGTTTGAAAACCGCAGTTTCATAGTAGCATTGAGAGGCCATTCTAATGAGTTTTGTTTTTTCTCAAACACGCAGGTTCTTTAACCGTGCAGCGATGAAACAAGAAGACGAAGTTAAACCAGACGGCACAATACGCAACCCATGGAGACTATGCAGCGTTCAACAAGTTGAAGATTTCAAAGCAGTCGTCAGAATCATCCCTCTTGCGTTAGCCACTATATTCTTGAGCACTCCAATCGCGACGCAGCTAAGCTTAACAGTTCTTCAAGGTCTGGTCATGGACCGGAGGCTTGGTCCTAACTTCAAGATCCCTGCAGGCTCTCTCCAAGTCATAACACTTCTCTCCACTTGCCTATTTATCATAGTCAACGATCGGTTTCTCTACCCATTTTACCAAAAGCTAACGGGAAAGTTCCTCACACCGCTCCAACGAGTCGGGATAGGCCATGTTTTCAACATTCTAAGCATGGCCGTGACTGCCATTGTCGAAGCAAAGCGATTGAAGACAGTAGAGAACGGTCATTTTCTCGAGTCATCATCTATTGCTGACATGTCTGTCATGTGGCTATTTCCTCCCCTAGTCATAGTTGGAATCGGTAAGTAATTGATTCTCAGACAAATCTATCAAGTTGAATTGAAATAAAAAGTCATCATGTTCTTGGTTTTGTCTTTTGGTTTGCAGGAGAGGCTTTCCATTTCCCAGGGAATGTAGCTCTGTGCTATCAAGAATTCCCAGAGTCTATGAGGAGCACAGCGACGTCGATTACCTCGGTGGTGATTGGGATATNGGCTTTCCATTTCCCAGGGAATGTAGCTCTGTGCTATCAAGAATTCCCAGAGTCTATGAGGAGCACAGCGACGTCGATTACCTCGGTGGTGATTGGGATATGTTTCTACACAAGCACTGCTATAATCGATATGATTCAGAGGACCACCGAGTGGTTACCAGATGACATCAACCACGGAAGAGTGGACAATGTGTACTGGGTTTTAGTCATAGGAGGAGTCTTGAATCTTGGCTATTTCCTTGTGTGTTCTTGGCTTTACAGATACAGAAACCTCAAGGATGATGATCAAGAGCAAGATGCTGCTGTCTCTCACTCTACCACTTTGTCTTCATGATCTTTTAAGCTGAAGAGAGAGAACATGTTCTTTGTTGTTATCTTCTACTGTTCTGTAAAGGGAGAGCTTTGTCTCAAAGTATCTCCAATTTGTAGTCACTGAAAGAAAAGTTCTTTTTATTTTGTTTCTACTTCCTCAGAAAACTAACTCTCTACACTCTCAACTTTGATGATCATTTAGCCCCACAAATCACTCTCAAGACACTTGTTTAAGATTCTGAGAATTGACATAAAAGATTATTCGAAGTTCCTTATCATTACCAAATCATCTCTCATTAACCAAAAAATTGTTGTTATGTATATTTTTATATTTGCTGCCTTCTGCAGAATTCTCAAAAGTACAGAGTTATAATTGAAGAGGATGGTGAATCTGATTATGCAGAGCTGAAGAAAATCATATTAAAGAGGATATTTTTTGGAGAAGATAATGGCCTTAATGCATTGGCACAAGAATCAAAGTCAAAGCTCATCGATGTGAGTCGTCTATCCGGATCTTGGTACTTGTATTATTGATGTATGATCAAACTCTTGAGTCTTGGCAATAAATAATAGACAAGGGGGTCTTTCTTTAGTATCTCCTCTTACAGGACAAATAAGTTTTGTTGACTTCTCGAATGTTAGCTTCAAAGAGGTTGCGTTCACACAGGTTGTTACAAGCTGAAAGAGATGTCTTAACTCACAGCAACGGACTTGGAGAATAGAATATGGTGGACCTTTGAAAAAGCCATCATCATCTTCAATCATCCTAGTATAATTTTCTTCTATATAGTTTTCAGTGTTTCTGGCCATTGTTGACAACTTAGTGAAAGATCTCTTCTTGCTCTTCTTGCATTTTTAGAAATGGCTGTTTCAGTTTCCAGCGATGCAGAAGCATCGATGTCAGCAGATTCTAGCACCAAACGTCACCGTGGAGGTTGGATCACTTTTCCGTTTATGATAGGTAAGAGATTTTTTTGTTTCTCTGCTTTTAAACCATAGAAAGAAGAGAGTTACACATTGAAGCTAATACTTTGTATGGTGCAGCTACGTTGTTCTTACTGTCAATAGCTGCGTGGGGTTGGTTATCCAACTTGATCGTCTTCCTCATTGAGGAATTTAACATGAGGAGCATCGCGGCTGCTCAGGTTGCAAACATCGTCAGCGGTTGCATCTTTATGTTTCCTGTCCTTGGAGCCATTGCATCAGACTCTTTCTTTGGAACCATTCCTGTTATCTCAGTTTCAGCTTTCATTTCTCTAATGGTAAAGTTGAAAACACTCTTTCTCAATATAGTCCGGTCCCAAGCGTCACTCTTTTTCTACTTATGTTTCTCTCTGAGATAGAAACTCACCAATTCCAAAACTCCTTGTTCAGGGCGTTTTTCTGCTGACTCTAACCGTTTCACTTGACTCTTTAAGACCCGAGCCCTGCGAAACAGCGTCAAGTCTATGCCAATCCCCCTCGAAAACCCAGCTCGGCGTCCTTTACACGGCCATTACTCTAGCCTCTGTAGGAGCTGGTGGGAGCAGGTTCACCTTGGCCACTGCTGGTGCGAATCAGTTTGAGAAAACTAAAGACCAAGGCAGCTTTTTCAACTGGTTTTTCTTCACATGGTATCTAGCTGCCGCTATAAGTACAACAGCCGTTGTCTACGCCGAAGAAAACATTAGCTGGAGTTTCGGGTTCGGTCTCTGCGCAGCTGCTAATCTGTTAGGCTTGGTGGTTTTCATCTCTGGTAAACGATTCTACAACCATGACAAGCCCTTGGGAAGTCCCTTCACAGGTCTGCTTCGCGTAGTTCTCGCCGCTGTACTCAAAAGGAAAGCTGTGGTTTCCACCAACGAGAAAGACTACCACCGTGGAACAACCGCTGCAACACCCACAAAGAGTTTCAGGTTCTTTAACCGCGCTGCGTTGAAACAAGAAGATGATGTTAAACCAGACGGTACAGTTCGAAATCCATGGAGACTATGCAGCGTTCAGCAAGTGGAAGATTTCAAAGCAGTCATCAGAATCATCCCTCTTGCGTTAGCTATTATATTCTTGAGCACTCCGATTGCGACGCAGCTAAGCTTAACAGTTCTTCAAGGTCTGGTCATGGACCGTAGTCTTGGTCCTAACTTCAAGATCCCTGCAGGCTCTCTCCAAGTCGTAACACTCCTCTCCACATGCCTGTTTATCATAGTCAACGATCGGTTTCTCTACCCATTTTACCAAAAGCTAACCGGAAAGTTCCCAACACCGCTCCAACGAGTCGGGATAGGGCATGTTTTCAACATTCTAAGCATGGCCTTGACTGCTTTAGTTGAGGTAAAGAGATTGAAGATAGTAGAGGATGGTCATTTTCTTGAATCATCATCCGTTGCTGACATGTCTGCCTTATGGCTATTTCCTCCTCTAGTCATAGTTGGAATCGGTAAGAAATTTTGATTATGGATCATTCATTTGATTTGATTTGAGATCAAACTAATCATGTTCTTGGTTTTGTCTTGTGGTTTGCAGGAGAGGCCTTCCATTTCCCAGGGAATGTAGCTCTGTGCTATCAAGAATTCCCAGAGTCTATGAGGAGCACAGCGACGTCGATTACCTCGGTGGTGATTGGGATATGTTTCTACACAAGC